>OV656703.1:11367500-12087335 GCA_927399405.1 Agonopterix arenella
AAAAATTCGCAGTCAGTTTCCAAGCAACAATATGATCTGTTTTTTTTAAACACTACTAATATTCACAGACGCACAGGTAAACACCACAGAGAAAATAAGCAAACCGGGAAAGATCAACGTCTCAAAAAGATTTTTCTAGCAAATTTACGCAACATTCCGCATTAAAACCGAACGAAACATAACTTCTTAGTTACAAAGTGTAACATGTAGACTGACGACATGAATCAGTAATACATAATGAACTTTTTAAGCCGGTACTTTTTAATTTTATTTTATTTGGTGAGCTTACAGCTATAAAACAAATAGTTTACAAATTTAGTCAGCTATCGGCCAATTACAAGCTTCCACATATAGGTTCGTTTGAATGTTTTTTTATCGATATCGATGCAATTCTCAAGGCCGCGTCCCTAAATTTCCAAGTGGTCGCGTGAGGAAGCTCTCGGAATAATGATTTCTTTGAATCCCTCCGCTGTTTGAAGTGCTCACCATTACTGACTCACTGATACGTTTGTACTGTACTTAATAGAGGATCTCGATGTCGCTCTAATTGTTTTCTTTACCTTTGAAAGTATAAATTCAGGTCAAAATGTGATTGAGGTTCGCTTTTGTTCGCTATTGTCGTGTCTTCAAACGGTTTTGATTTTATGTTTTGAAAACTGATATCTCTTTGTTTAGATTTCTTCAAGTCTCGTACATTCGTAGCTTTTGGTGGGCCGTAGCCCTTACCTACCCCAGTGGAAAAATGTGGTAACTCAGCGTATGTGTGTATAAAACTTACAATATTTTAGCGTAAACAAAAAAAATTATAGCAATTCACGTACCGACTCTAGGAATAACATAGTAGCTATCTTTTTGCCATTTTGCAGGAGAGCACTCAAAGATTCAAATATTGAATTAAATGACTTTTAATTTTAATTATTAATAAATGATTTTTTTTCATTTTTATTTTATTTATTAATTCACCTAGAAGCAAATAAGTGATTCTTTCTTTCTTATCGAGTGGGCAGAGCCCTGGTGTCAGAGTTTTTTCAGACCGCCTTACGGCCTCTGGCGTGGTTTTTATGTAACGACTACTACCACCAGAGATAGTAGCCGGGACCAACGGCTTAACGTGCCATCCGAAGCACTAAATGATTGATTGAATATGACTATTGATTGTTTATTTTTATGCCATCATTCTAATTGTGGTTCTATTTTGCTTCGAAATAATTATGTTGATTCGAAACAGATTCTAGAGTTACCATGTTATTCCTACGCAAACTCGACATTACATATTATCTAAATATCATCATCATCATCAATCTATAAACGTCCCAATGCTGGGATCAGACTTACCCTCAAGGAAGGTGTATGGGAGTTAGTCCACCACGCGTGCTTAATGCGGATTAGAGAAATTCTGATGCGTGACATACACGCATAAAGTTTTGTGTTGCAACAAAGTGAATTTAATTTTACTTATTTATTTAATACATGTGTGCATCAGAATTTATTCTTCCAGCAGCAGTAAGCAGGCATCCTCACGATGTTTTCCTTCATCATTCACCGTATGGGTTATTTAAACAAATTTTTTACCAACATTGGAAACGAGCTTGAAGAACAAGTTCATTGCTTATCTTGCCACCTAAAGAATCGACGCCGAAAACGAAATGTTACCCCAAAAAAATTCAATCCAAAACTTTGTATCGATTTGACCGTAATCCATGGAACGACTCTACACTATCAGCACAAAATGTGTACGGACTCAATCAAACGGAGAGGGCAAAGGAAAGAGTTGAAACTGGATTGTCACGGCTTCAATTCCATTTGGGGGAGACCGCGGGCCGGCTCGGCAGTCGGCACTCGTTAGGGTGCTGTTTGGTTGATGAGCGGTGGAGATATATATTTTCAAACTAAAAATACATATAGGCACAACTGCGACACTGCTAACAAAAAACCGCCTTAACACGTTCCTGGACAGTGACCGGCTATAGCAGTGATAACAATAAAAGTTCTATTGTGTCTCGTTCACTGCCCCGGAACGTGTTAAGAAAAAACTAAAATGTTAAAAAATAATATTGCAGCTGATGACTTTTTCGTTCGCATCATAAGAACGTTAATTTGTTTTATCGTAGTCGCTGTCAAGCCGGTACGACTTGATACTAGGTTTGAATTTTTTGTTAAAATTTAGTTTATTTCACAATTTTCTGTGGTAAATTCATTAGTTCATTTTGATAGTAGTGCTTTAAATTAACAAACGCACTAGCCAGCACTACTATTTTAAAAGGTTTCCCTCGATTTCTCTGAGATGCAATCATTTTTGGTTTCCTTATCATGGTACGACCGTTGGAATAGCTTCTTTCCAACAAAAAAAGAATCATCAAAATCGGTTCATAAACGACGAAGTTATCTGCGAACACACATAAAAAAAATATATATATATATAATTGAGAAACCTCCTCCTTTTTTTAAGTCCTTGGTGGAGGCCTATGTCCAGCAGTGGACGTCCATCGGCTGAGATGATTAAGCGAAAAGTTTTTATTCAGCTGCGTGTGGTACCTACATAACTTTTTTTTTCGTATAGACCAAAGCGTATACTAACATAACTTTTGAAAAAATAGCCATGGGTTTGCTGAGTGGAAATTAAATAAGAGATTTTTTTTTACCTTCGACATTGTCACACAACTTATCTTGTCACAATGAAAGTACAAGAGTTTTGCCTGGACTTGTAGTCGTGGTGGTCCAGTGGCGAGTAGTCGTGGTGGTCCAGTGGCGAGTAACGTTGCCTGCCGTGCAGGAGGCGATGGTTCGATCCCCGTCCAGGCCAACTCGTACCAATGAGTTTGTGGGGTCTCGTGTTGTAGGTATAGCGATGAGGTAGGTAAACACAGACTCCACTTTATAGATTTAATGTCTTAGCATTACAGGCAAGCAGCAAGCGAATAGAATAGCCTAGGTTTAGACCGCGTAAGCACTAGATAGGTATTTGCTAAGCGTAGCGATACAGGTCCGACGCGGCAGGCGTTCTGAGCGGCTCTGCGGCTGGCAGCGGCCGAATGAAGCTCGGCGGCTAGCTGGCACCCCGCGCGTCGCCTCGCCCCTCTGTCGCCTGGACTGGTTTGAACGTAGTGATGCGCGCCCGCATCATTAGTGATGGGCTCCCACAGGACCCCCTTCGGAGTCGGATAGACCTGCGGAAAGATAATCAGGGAATCTGACAACCCGACCAGATCGTGTTGTTCTGACTGGATGACCGTCAGGAGCGTTGGTGTTATTAGGCTTTGCTGTTGATTCTGACAGGACGTACGCGGGTTTAACTCTGTCAATAGAGACGGTCACTGGTCCTCTAGCTAATTCGACTGTGACGGTTTTGTCTGTTTTGGATAAAACGCGATGTGGTCCGGTATAAGGGGGCTCTAGTGCACCACGTAACGCATCCTTGCGTAAGAAGATCTGTTGAGTATTCTTGAGATCCTCATGCATGAAAACTGATTTTGAAGTATGACTGGATGCTGGTTGTGGTCTCAATCGTGACATGTGTTCTTTTAACTGTGCGACAAAGTGGGATGGATCTTTCGCTTGCGAGTTAGTAGAATGGAAGAACTCACCAGGTATCCTTAGTGGCTCACCATACACAATGTCAGCTGCGGAGCACTTCAGGTCTGCCTTCCATGCCGTTCTAATGCCGAGGAGAACGGTGGGGAGTATGTCAGACCACCTCGTCTCACCGTGTGCCATTATTGCAGCCTTTAGAGTCCTATGCAGTCGCTCAACCATGCCGTTTGCAGCCGGGTGGTAAGCGGTAGTGTGTCGCAGCTGTACCCCGCAGAGGTTCATCAGCTCCTTGAACAGGTTAGAAGTAAATTGGCGTCCTTGGTCTGTTGTAAGTGTCTGTGGACAGCCAAAACGTGATATCCAAGTCTCATAAAATGCTCGGGCGACGGTTTCAGCTGTGATGTCATGTAAGGGCACTACCTCTGGCCAGCGAGTGTACCGGTCGATGGCAGTAAGGCAGTATTTATAGTCCCCTGACGGAGGGAGGGGACCAATTAAATCTATATGCACATTACAGAAACGAGCTCTCGGTAGCCTAAAAACTCCAAGAGGAGATTTAGTGTGTCGCTGTACTTTTGACTTTTGACAGGCTTGACAAGTTTGCACCCAGGTACGACAGTCCTTGCGTATTGAGGGCCAAATAAATCTCTCTGTCAGCAGCTTCGTTGTGGACTTAGTACCAGGGTGACTCATGCAGTGAATAGCGTTGAAAATTTTTCGACGCAGCTCCTTTGTGATGAAAGGACGAGGCCTCGATTGTGAAACGTCACAGTACAGAGTGGTATTGGTGCCTGGTATGGGAACTTTTACTAGTTTTAGTGATGTGGCAGTTGATCTAAGTAGCTCTTGCAGCTCATTGTCATCTCGTTGAGCTTGTGCTATGACTTCGTTGTCTGGAGGTGCAGATATCCCTTCGATCCTCGAGAGAGTATCAGCTGGGATGTTTTCCTTACCAGATATGTGTCGAATATCTGTAGTAAACTGTGCTATTAAATCCAAATGATTGAATTGACGTGGTGAACACTTGCGATCCTTGTTTTGAAACGCAAATGTGATCGGTTTATGGTCTGTGTATATCACGAAGTGTCTTCCCTCTACCATGTGCCGAAAATGCTTCACACTTTCATAAATGGCAAGTAGCTCCCGGTCGTAGGCGCTATATAACTGTTGTGACTTACTTAACTTCCTAGAGAAAAAGGCGAGTGGCTGCCAATGTCCTTCCACGAGTTGTTGAAGCACTGCGCCTAAGGCTGAGTTCGAAGCGTCAGTCACGAGAGCGAGTGGTGCATCAGTCACTGGGTGGGCAAGGAGTGTGGATCGGGCTATACTCATTTTACATTTATCAAATACTTGCAATAATTCCTTTGTCCATGTGAGTGGATGAGAGCCTTTGATTTTAGGACCTGTCAGCATGCCGTGTAAAGGTGCTTGATCCTCAGCAGCGTGGGGTATGAAACGCCTATAAAAGTTTAACATGCCTAGGAACCTGCGCAAGCCATTGACTGTCTTTGGTGGAGGATACTCTTGAATTGTCACGACCTTATCAGTCATTGGGCGCGTACCGTGTCTAGAGATGTTAAATCCAAGGAAAGTTACCTCTTCCTGGCCGAACGTGCACTTGCCCTCATTGATTAGCATCCCGTATTCCTCTAATCTCTTAAAAATCAGGTCCAGGTGTTCCAGGTGTTCGATCTTGCTCCTGGAATAGATAAGAATGTCATCGATGTATGAAAAACAAAAATCTAAACCTCTCAGGACTTCATCTAAGAAACGCTGGAACGTCTGGGCTGCGTTCCTTAAGCCGAAAGACATATATGGGAATTCGAACATTCCGAATGGTGTAGTGATCGCCGTCTTTGGAATATCCTCATGGAAAACCGGTATTTGGTTGTAGGCTTTGACGAGGTCTAATTTCGAAAATACGGTAGAACCAGCTATTCTGTTAGAGTAATCTTCAATATGTCTGATTGGGTACCTGTCGGGTATCGTGCATGCGTTGAGAGCGCGGTAATCCCCGCATGGTCTCCATCCGTCTTTCTTCGGAGCGAGGTGTAGGGCGGATGCCCACGGAGAGTCTGAACGGCGGGCAGTACCATCTTCAACCATCTCTTCGAACTGTTGTTTCGCTATCTCGAGGCGGTCCGGGGCGAGTCGACGTGGCCTGCTATATACCGGGGGGCCGGGCACTGTACGGATGTAGTGTACAGTCGTGTGTTTAACCTGCCGTGACAGACCGGGTGGTTTTGTCAGTGTTGGGAACTTAGCCAGTAGTTTATGGTACTCACTGTTACCGGATATTGCCTTTATGCTAGACAGGTTGCATTTTCTAAACGAGCCAGTTGTTGATAGCGTTGTTAGGCTGTCCAACAATCGTCCGTGCCTGCAATCGACAAGTAGATCATAATTAGATAAAAAATCAGCTCCTATGATTGGCCTATCCACGTTGGCCACCACAAAGTTCCATACAAAATCACGACGTAAGCCGAAATCCAAGTGCTGTGTCATCGTTCCATAGGTACTTATGATAGTTCCGTTGGCAGCGGTGAGACTGTAGTCCGTTGGATTTTTGTACTGTCGTAGGTATTTACGTGGCAGCACGCAGAGGTCGGAGCCAGTGTCTATCAAATATTGCACTTTAGTTTTCCTGTCAGTGACAAAAAGGCGGCTTGTGGCTGCTCGACAGTCATTTGCCGCATCTATTGACTGCCGTGGGGGTTTTCCGACTGCTTATAGTTGCACGGTGTAATGCATCTTCGGGCTTTGTCACCAAAAGTATCATGATACCAGCACATACCTTTATTCCTGCTTTGACTCCGACCTCTACTCCCTGACCTAGGAGACCGGTTGCGCCGGAACGGTGAACGGCCTCTGTCTCCACGAACTGTGAGCTGGGCGATCTGATTCGAGAGCTCCTTCTGAATGCGTGACGTAATCAACTCTTCCATGCGCTTGAACATACTATCTAAAGATTCTGCCGACGTACTTGCTACCTGGCGTGATGGAATGGGTGCTACCTCACAAATTTTGTCTGCGAGATCAGCAATATCTTCGAGGTTAGATGTTGACTGCGAAGCTATTATTGCTTGCACGTGTGTTGGTAGCCGGCTCGACCACAAACTGCGCAGGAAATCGTCCGTTACGCCAGTCGATGCTAAGGTCCGGAGATGGCGTAAGAACTGGGATGGTTTGCGGTCCCCTAATTCTTCGTGTGTGAGTAACTGACGCATGCGCTGCTCCTGTGTCGTCGATAACCGCTTAATTAACTCTTGCTTTAATTTTTCATATTTCTCTTCCTTCGGAGGATTAGTAATGAGATCTTTTACTTCCCTTGCAAACTTGTGATCCAGGTGAGAGATGATATGGTAGAATTTTGTCGCGTCATCCTTGATTCCGGAGATTTTAAATTGGGCTTCAGCTTGCGCAAACCAAATGTCGGGTTCTTCCGGCCAAAATGGCGGCAGTTTGGCAGCCACGCGGTTGACCGCGGCGCCGCGGTCGCCTCCGGTACAGTCCTCGAATCCATCATTTCCACTCTCACCTGCGGGCGGTTCGTCGTTCGGCATGGCTCCTGTCTTCCCCTGCGCTCACCGTATTCCAATCCAATGCCGTGTTCTTAGTTCGGGTCACCAATGTGGGGTCTCGTGTTGTAGGTATAGCGATGAGGTAGGTAAACACAGACTCCACTTTATAGATTTAATGTCTTAGCATTACAGGCAAGCAGCAAGCGAATAGAATAGCCTAGGTTTAGACCGCGTAAGCACTAGATAGGTATTTGCTAAGCGTAGCGATACAGGTCCGACGCGGCAGGCGTTCTGAGCGGCTCTGCGGCTGGCAGCGGCCGAATGAAGCTCGGCGGCTAGCTGGCACCCCGCGCGTCGCCTCGCCCCTCTGTCGCCTGGACTGGTTTGAACGTAGTGATGCGCGCCCGCATCATTAGTGATGGGCTCCCACAAGTTTTTCGGAATTTATGTACGATTTGTAACACCACTGGCTTTTTCGGTGAAGGAAAACATCGTGAGGAAACCTGCATGCTTCAATTTCGAGGCATGTATTGTACCTACTGTCCATTACAAGTGGCGACGGGCTCACTCCCCGTCACACTGGACAGAGTTTCGGTACTACTAGTGAAACGTGGATGTTCTGAGGTTTCATAATATCTCTGACTACCCCTTGGGGAATATAGTCGTGAGCATATGCTATGCTATGCTATGACTAGACAACGATATACAATAGCATATAAAGATATAAACATCCATGACTCGTGTCATGTTCATCATACAAATATTTGTCCCTTACGGGATTCGAACCAGCAACCCTCGGCACAGCAGGCAGGTTCGCTACAGACTGACCTACCGGGCAGTCAGCATTCAGCGTAATTAAATTGTATTTACAATTTTATGTTGGTACTTAAAACTTAAAATCGTTTTCGCCGAGCCTTTATAGCGACTATTACAGAAATTCAGCCCTTATAAGAGTAATTCCGCTATCGCTTACTACTCTAACGTGACCTTAACGCGTGTGTTACTGGCAAGTGTAAATCACAGTAAACAGTGAGGCCCACATCCTCTGGGTTTAGCCGTTTTCAGTGAATTAACACCTAATTAGTGGCCGGTGCGGTTTCGGCAACAACTCTTGAGTACTATGTGCCTAATAGGTTTTTACTAACTAACGAAAATTTGGTCTATGCAGGGTGTAAAATTAAATGGGACACGTCCTTCTTAATATGCTGACACTTTTTTAAGGGGATGATCAGACCATTAAACTGAACAACTTTTACTATGGGACCAACACTTACATAGCGAAAAAAAAAATTCGCTGTCCCATACAAAACTGCAAACTCAACTGAGATGGGACAGCAGATTTTTTTTTCGCGATTTCGATATTGGTCCCATAGAGAAAGTTGTTCAGTTTGATGGTCTGAAGCACCCCTTTAAGTAAGTGTCCCATTTCATTTTACACCCTGTACACAGGGTGAAATTGATGTCATTAGCATCCTTTTAAACTAAGAGTCTACCCATCAAACTGAACAACTTTCACTATGGGAGCAAACCGAACGAAGCAAAAAAATTATCAGCTGTTCCATACAAAACTGCTATGCCTACTCGACTCAAATGTATACAACAGCAGATTTTTTTGTTGCTCCGATTGGTTTGCTCCCATAGTGAAAGTTGTTCAGTTCGATGGGTAGACTCTTAGTTTAAAAGGATGCTAATGATATCAATTTCACCCTGTAGATATGGAGACAATCTCAGTGGGGTAAATGACTCCTTTAACAGGTTATAATGAAATTATTGTTTAATACAGAGTGTAATAAAACAGGGGTGGTTTAGACCATCGAAGTGTAGAACTTTCACTATAGAAACAACGTCGAAAAAAAAGAATCAGCTGTCCCATACATTTGAGTCGAGTAGAGTAGGTACAGCAGTTTTGTATTAAAACAGCACATTTTGAAAGATCAATTGTTTTCTCTACCATAGTGGAGTGTTAAACCACCCAATTAAAATATTACTAAAGGGTGTTTTGTTACAACCTGTGCATAGGGTGTTAGAGTAAACAGTTGCATTACTTTGAGAAACCTATCTAAAATTCGCAAAAATAAATTTGGATTTTCCATGCTAAACGCTATCAGTTGATCGAAATTCAAAAGTTAGTATGAAAAGTTGAAAAAAAAATTGTGAATTTCCTATAGGTTTCTTAGGGAAAGTTGTTCAGTGTCATGGGTACAATTTCCCTGGGTACTGTTTACCCCTAAGGGTAAACCCTGTAGTGTGACATGACGGTATTAATTAATAGTTATATAAGGTCTAAAAAAATTAGGTGAAACTATTTAAAGGGGATGATCAGACCATCAAATTGAACAACTTTTTCTATAGGACCAATATCGAAATCGTGAAAAAAAAATCTGCTTTTCCATACAAATCTATACTTGACTTAAATGTATGGGACAGCAGATTTTTTTTTCGCGATATCAATATTGGTCCCATAGAGAAAGTTGTTCAGTTTGATGGTCTGATCACCCCCTTAAAATAATTTCAGCTAATATTGTAAGACCTTATATATTTGTACGAGATCAAGAAGGTCCCACACATTTTTCTTGTTTCTTATATTCATTATCTGAATACATCCTTCAAAATAAAAAATAATGTTGTTTGTAATTAAAAATACTAATGTTGAAATACGGTTGTATAGAAAGTAAGTATTCATAATGTACCTAGTTAATAGCCTACAAAAGGTCGGAACATGATCAGTTTAGTGTAAAGTGAGTTGTGGAAGCAATAAGTGTACGTAGTGCATTACGCTGTCAATGAACGGTAACGGAACGGTTGAGAGCTATTGCCACGACACTGTAGGGTTAGCAGAAAAATTACAATAAAATTAATAGATAAAACAAAATCCTCATGAAAACGACTGAACCCACATTCCAAAACTCTTAAATTTTTACACACTTCTCAGTTTTGTAAGATATTCCACCACTCCTTTCAGTGGGCATCTTATTCATTTCGCCACCGAACTTAGGTCTGTCCCGTCGCCGACAGCCGTCGTGGGGCCCCAATGTATAACAATAGGGGATCGGACAATTAGTCAAATTAGCAACTTTTAATCAAACGTCAAAACGCGCGCGATGTATGAAAAATTGTACCAAATACTAAGAAGTGACGTCATCAACATTTCATTACTTTTTATAGTTCATCATGTTATTAAAAATAGTATTCTAGCTAAAAAAAAAACTAAAAATGTGAGTATAGCGTTATTTTCAAATGTTTTTTTTTTACTAAAATTAAAATATATTTTATGCAGTCCGCTCCCCTATTGGTCAATTGGTCTCTTCACAGTCCTATCATTTTGAAATGAACTTATGGAATATAAATTACATTAAATATTTTGTAACCTATGTTTTGCTAACCCTATTAACCTGAAATCCACTTTAGCGCGTCGCCAAGATACAATGAAATTACTTTGAAGATTTTTAGTATTCCGCAATGAATATAAGTAAATATTATATCTATATTAACCTATAGTAAGTTTCTACGGGTTAAACAGTAATCTGTTATCTTCGATAATAATGAAATGGCCGACTTGTTTCATCATCATCATCTTCCTTGTCCCAATTGGGTAGTTTGCTTTAGGTTTAAAGAATTTTATTCTCATTTAATTTGGTCGTTCACTCAAGGCCTCATAAAAAGGCTGAAAGTCACCCAACGCAGCGCAGGACCGGTCGTTATATCGGTTGTTATCCCCCGGCTATCCTTGGGGGAGGTTTATGTCCAGCAGAGGACTTCCATCGGGTGAGATGATTTTTTTTTCTAATTCTTTTTTTTTTTTTTGGAGCCTTTAACCCTGAGGTTACGTCAGCCCGGGTGAGATGATGATGATGATGATTCTCATTTAAAACATACATGAGAATAGTTTTAAGATAATAAGAAAAATTTGATTGATGTACGATTGCAATTGTTCTAAAATACTAAACAATAATTATCTTACAGCTCGCACTGTATGAAGTGTCCAGAATGTGAGTTCGCTCTATCTTGAATATTCTTTACTAAGTGAAGTGAGTTGTATAAAGAGTTAAGACAATGCAAACCTGCATTGAATTAGTAAAAAAAAAAAATTTTTGGCTATTATAATATACAGGTCCAGAAAACCGGCTGAGCTTGGAGGGTCCTACTTTAGAGTAGGATCCCACTGTAGGGCAAAGTTCTTCCCCCACCAAGGAGTGTGAGAAGGGTTGGGCTATACTCTATCTCGCTCGCTCGGTTAGGGTTGATGGAGAACAGTTAGTTGGCCATCTTGCTGCCAGAGTGTAAGAGGTCTAACAAACTTGGCAGAAACTAATTTAAGGACCAGACCAGACAGACCATCAATCTCAACAACTATTAAGAAAAAGTCGAGAAAAAAAAATCTGCCGTTTCATACAAAACTGCATTACCTTGTCTAGTTTCAGTTTGGTGGCCTAAACCACCACTTTAAATATAACTAGGGTGTTTTGTTACACCTTGTATATTCAACAGGCATCAACAGGCCTGACTGACGTTTCGTAAAAGAACCGGCATTCTAACGGCAGTCATAGAACTTACTTTCTAACGCCGGAGGGTGTAATTGAAATAAAAAACAACATCATATACGCATTTGTGTTAAAAAGTTATTAATGTCCACTCGAAGTGGAAACTCGGCGGGCGGAAGTGGCGGCGGCCATGTTGTCTGCGCGGAACTTCCGATGCAGCGTGTCTTCCTGCTAAACTTGTGTTGCAAACATGTCTGAGATTATCAAAATGTCGGTCGTTTTACATAAAACGATCATATGAATGTTAAAGAACTTGACCAAATAGATAAGCAAGTTTACATAGACTCATGAAATTTCCATCTAAAATTGCGCAAAATCATAGACGATTTTTTTTTCGCTTACGCTAGTAAACTTACGCTCAGTTGCAGAAACCCTTCATAAAATTAATCCTCCATTAAATCTCTGGCTGTCACATTTTGTCTTGTTGACGGAGTAAAAGCTAGCAAGAGATTTAATGGAGTCACGTTGCAGGTTCTGACCCGAGCACACGTCTCGAGTGGATTTCGCGCGTCGCGTTTTTGCCTGCCACGAGGCTCCGTAATCCTCAATCTCTTCTTGTTCTTGACCAAAAACAATCCCTGAGATTGGGGTAGATTCTCCCATAAACACGTGACACTGGCGGAAATGCAGTGCTAACGCACAAGCAAGAGTCCATTAAACATAAGTAAAAAAAGAGATTTAATGGAGGATTAACTCTAACGAGCGTTTCTGCAACTGAGCGATAATGTCAGTTTAACCGCGTATGAGATAGCGATAGTCATAAAATCCTATAGAATTTATATGAAGTTAGATGACTGACTCCGGAGTCAACAAAAGTACAAAAAAGGGGTTACGTCGATAAAGACAGCAATAAGGTAGTGATTTCCTTTTTTAACTAGAGCGAATTTGCTATGTGCAAATATATAAATACAAAATACAAATTGTATTTGTATTTGTATTTATAAGGTAGTGATTTCCTTTTTTAACTAGAGCGAATTTGCTATGTGCAAATATATAAATACAAAATACAAATTGTATTTGTATTTGTATTTGTATTTATAAGGTAGTGATTTCCTTTTTTAACTAGAGCGAATTTGCTATGTGCAACTTTTATTGAGTGAATATGACAAGACACGTGCTTCCCTCTATTACCTTCTCTTTCTACGCTCACAATTCTTTAAGGGGATGGTCAGAATGAATGAATGAATGTATGAATGAATTATATTTATTGTAATAAATGTGGTACATTGAGATAACATTACAGATAAATAAGCAGAGAATCACACATTTAGTCATTTCTGATATACAACAACATGAAATGACAAAGTACAATCACAATAACAATGTCCATAACCATTAAGAGGATATGCCCTATGGCCAGTGCTCCGTCACTCGCGTTTGAGAGACTGATAGATAACTAACTACGACGCCTTGTATCTCATGAGGTACAGGCTGTCGCGCATTGACATAAGGCCCATTTAAGTTTTCGTACCTGGAGTGCAATTCACTAAGCGTCACCTCGCTGTCATCGACGAGCTCGCATCCTTCAGATCGTCGGAGATTTTATATGAGTTTGACACATGAAATTGAAAGCTCGCCGACGTTTCAACGACGAATTTAAGGTTGTGACGATGTTTGCGCTTAGTGAATTGCATTGCAGAAGCGCAAAATAGAAATTCGAAAAAGCGCGCGAAATCGGGATGAGTGCGGTATCTAATAACTGTTGAATAATCTGTACCATACTGTACCATAGCACGCTTCATATATAAACAAAGTTTAATTAATTAGGTATAGTTTGGATATCAACAAATTAAAGTCAATGAGTTCCCAAGCATCACTTAAGCTGTATAATAGCTGTACAGTAGCTCTACTATACAGCTATAATACAGCTTACGTATTGCTTGGGTTTTTAAACACGATTTAGAAACTAGTCTATGTGCCTATGGTTTGTCAGATTTTCATTAAAATGTTTAGTTTCAAAGTAACAGTGGCGCAAAGATTTACATAAAAAACTTAATTTAATCGTACACCGACAAGTTATCGTTTGATCGGCCGACAACGCGCACACGCAGGAACGCGGTGCGTGCCTTGCCCTGAGTGGGATGAAAAAGAATTTCGAGCATTTTCAATGTTTTTCGTACTTAGGTTTGTGTAATTTAGTCTCGGACAGTTTTTTCGAACATTATGTACTAGACCCGGCGTCCATAGTATTCTATGTCAATGGCTGAGAGGGATAAATTTTATTAAATTTTAACTAACAATTCGAATCGTACAATTCAAATAACAAACTCCGTCTAAATTCAACATAGTTCTACAATTAACCGCGATAACAGTGCTACGGGCTACGGCGTAGAGCTACGAGCTACGGCGTAGCAAGCGCTTGTTCCGCCGGAAACTGGGGGTCGCAGACAACATGGCCGCGCGGACACTTCCGCTGCAAACATACGGCTGTATCAGCCGCTTCCTTCACGTGGTTTATGTGTAATCTACCCCGGGGTAGTTTGTTAGTTTTATTTTACTTGCGGTTTTTACTTTTTGATGCTATATACAACGTGTTAATGAATTAACGCAAAACTAGAAAGTAGTTTGTTTAGAATCGAGAGTAAAATCGAATTATCATAGTTTCAACATAGGTAATTTTTTTCAAAATACTAAAAAATTTGTTTGTAAAATTTAAAATTTACGGAACCCGATGTCAACTCACCGCACGGGCACACTCACCCTACTTACTGCCAATACAAGATTATTAAAATGTATCCATGAGTACGTTAGCGCTTTCATTCATTGCTGAAATGATAACAAATCATTTTTGCCTCAAAACTTAAAATGCGATTAATTTTAAATTTTAACTATCAAAATAATTAAATTATTGTTTCAATCTAATTTTTTTGTAATAAATCAGTTGGGGTGTATGAGGTTTTGCGTTAATTCATTAACACGTTGTATAGGTACCTACAATCCGGTCACATTATGTCTGAAAAAAAAAACACCCTAGTAATATTTAAAGGTCTGGTTTAGATTAAGACCATCAAACTGAACAACTTATACCATAGATATTTATGTCAAAATTTAAAAATCCGCTGTTTCAATCAAAACTGCAGTACCCAATCGATTCAAATGTATGAGACAGCACTCAGATTTTTTTTATTTTTCGTCTGCCTCCATATTGAAAGTTGTTTAGTTTGATAGGATTAAGGCGGTTGCAGAGGGGTCAATTTTATACAAAACTTTGACGCACAATATGCGTAGACGGTATTTAATAAAAGTAACTTTGTATATATGGAAAAATTGTTTAGAAAATCTAGATGCCGCGTCACAAATAACATTTGCAATTTATAAAATAATTACGATTACGAAGATATAAAGCTTTGAAATTTTTCATACAAAATTTTAAAGCTTTATATCTTCGTAATCTAAACTATTATAAAACTGTAGCAGAAAGTTTGTCTGTACATTGAAGATATTAACAAAAAAAGGTACGATTTGGTTTTTAGGTGTCCCTGATTCCATTTCACCAATTTTTTTATTTTTTGTCTGTCTGTTTGTTTGTGTGTTTGTTTGTGTGTTTGTTTGTGTGTTTGTTTGTTTGAAAGAGTATCACGCAAAAACTACTGAACCGATTTTGATGAAACTTTTTTTGTTTGATAGCTAATGATCTGACTTAAAATCTGGTATATAATTTGTGCGGACAAAGTCGCGGGTTAACGCTCGTTATATTATAAATTGCAAATGTTATTTATGACGCGGCAACTAGATTTTCTAAACAATTTTTCCATATATACAAAGTTACTTATATAAATACCGTCTACGCGTATTATGCGTCAAAGTTTTGTAAAAAATTTACGCCTCTGCAACCATCTTAACCACCCCTTTTATATTATTAGGATGTTTTGTTACAAAATATAGGGTAATATAGTCTTGAGCATATGCATGAGCATGATATAGAAACTTTTCCATAGAAGAGAATCATTAAGGGCCTATGTCGAAATATAATTGAAGCGAAATGGGCGTGTGATAGCTAATATTACTGCCTGATGCGAGAGAAAGATATGGGGCGGCGCGCGCGCCTGAAACGACGCAAGCGTAAAACAATTTTTTTTTAATTGTGATTGTACTATTTATTTACGTTCAATTCTGCTCTAATCAAAATTTGTAAAATATCAATCTCTTTTTTTAAATCGAGTCTCGTGTTTCTATTATTCTCCGTTTTGCAGTTCCAAGCGTTTATCGATAAAGACGGAGGCTACTTTGGCTTGTTTTTCTATCGAGAAAATGTGTCTTAATCGTGTTTTGTCTCTAATCAAAACTTCAATTATATGTTCATTTTACACATATCCGCTAATCATACTCCTACTGTTAGTACTTCATGATATATGACGCTTTGAAGAATCCTATATTATTCACATATCTTAAGGGGTTGTATTGTAATTTCATCTTTATTTTGAACTGCAATCATGAACACAAAACCTTTATTTTGTGTAATATTATGTTGAGTTAAATCCTATTATATACATGTCTCAGTCATATCCTCTAAATAAAGTTAGTGAGAATGAGGTAGTATTTTAGTATTATCTGATTTCCATTAAATATCCTGAATATTGTCACACAAATCGTGTTTTGGCTCTAATCAAAACTTCAATTATATGTTCAATTTACTCATATCCGCTAATCATACTCCTACTATTAGTACTTCATCTCTTTCTTTCTTATCGTGTGGGCGTCAGAGTCAGAGTTTTTTCATGGTTTTTATGTAACGACTACTACCACCAGAGATAGTAGCCGGGACCAACGGCTTAACGTGCCATCCGAAGCACGGAATCACTTTACTTTTCAGACAATCAGGTGATTCAGCCTGCTATGTCCTAACCAACTAGACAAAAACGCACAAAGTGACATTTCACTAGGTGTCCCTCGTGGGAATCGAACGCACGACCACCGTGTCGAGAGCCAATGCTCTTAACGAATAACGCTTTGAAGAATTATGTGTGGTGTGACTGTGATGGACAAATTGAAAAATAGTTTTATTAGAGAACGTTGTGGTTTGAAAGAGGATGTAGTGACAAAAATAGAGAAAGGTATATTGAGATGGTTCGGTCATGTGGAAAGAATGGATGAGAGCAGATTGACGAGGGCAATCTATAAGGCAAGCGTAAGTGGAAATGTTGGAAGAGGACGGCCTAGGCGTACATATACGAACCAAATTGGCGACGTGCTTAAAAGGGCCAGGTCAGATTGACGCGAAACCGACGAGCATGCATGAAAGGACTTATGAATGTGGAGGATGCTAGAGAGGTTTGTCAGGATCGTAGCAGGAGGCGTTCCGTTGTCTCTGCCTACCCCAGTTGGGAGACAGGCGTGAGAATATGTATGTATGTGTGTATGAAGAATCTTTTTTTCACATAGCCTCTTAAATTCAGTCCAATAGTTTTCAACTCACCCTATTATATCGTTCATAAGTCCACTTGTAAGGGGGTGATCCGGATCAGTGTTGCCAGATCCACACTTAAGAATTATCCCAGTTTGACAGCAAAATTATCGTGTTTTTATCGCATCAAAAATTCCAAAAATTCTCGTATCTTAGAACCTAAAAGAGTGTGAAATGATGCGTTAAATTCCATCATTCTTAACTATATTGCATGCCACTATTTAATGTTTTAATGTTACCTATTTATAGATAGGCAAGTACAAGGTTTTTAGGGAATTTTAGTAAAAACTCTTGATTGAAACGACACAGTGAGGAAATATTTTCTATCTCAATTGTTCTCATTAGAACTTCAATTTTAGTAATGGGTATTTGAAAACTGTTGTAAGCGATAATTAACGCCAAAATGATGTATATTATTGGAATTTGACGGATATAATAGTGATTTGATACACAGGTTTCATTAAATTACAAAATTATCGTGGAATATCCTGGAATTTATGTGAATTATCGTGCGATACCCAACTTTTATTTTCTATCGCATGCCCCTTAAAAATATCGTGGATCTAGGATAATTATCGCACGTTTGGAAACACTGATCCGGATGGTGATGAAGAAAAGACGCGGAGATTGTTCAGAGTGCTTTAATTATAGCAACTAGTACATGATACAAGTACTGCCGAACCTTGAGCCGGAGTTTAGGGTTAACAAACGAAGGGCACACTCATCGAGTCCTCCCTCGCTCGTGGTCCATTTAGAACGCACGGCGAGATGCAAGTGAGGTGTTGCTACACGTCGGTTCAGATGTGCACTTCCATTAGGATGGTGTCCTCCAATGCGGTCGTGGCTAAACAGACTTATGGATGTGCTGAGCGCCTACCGATAGCGCAATGTAAAAACAATCAGCGCCCTCTAGCGACGGGAGGAGAAAATCAATATTATTACACACCAGTGTTACCAGATGCAAATTTTAAGCTACCGTGTTGATGTTTTAAAAATACCGTGTTTCAGTTTGAAAATACCACGTAAACGTTTGAAAAGCACCGTGTAAATTACCGTGTATACCTCTTGGTAATGAAAGGGAAAACAATTACAATTATTTTATTAAAATTGTATGAGAATTGTTTAATAAAAATTGTACAAGTTCTTATTTTAGATGATAAGACAATTTTAATCATCTAAAATAAGAACTTCTTGTTTATACTGCAGTCATTTTGGACAACATGTCCTTAGTATTAATAGGTGTAAAATCGACACAATTATTTCCATGGCGATGCATTTCCACAATTAACAAACCAACGGACTGGCGTGGTATTGTCAGACGTGTAAAATAACTGAAAATAACGTTTCGTTTTACGTATATTTTTCTCGAATTCCTTCATAATGAATTGAAATACAGACGCAGTTTAACACGGTAATTATTATTTGAAAATACCATAGAAAAATGCACGGTAGTGAATCACTACCATACCTGGTAACAATGTTACACACTAGAATTTACTGGCTTAAATATGGGTGTCCCTACGTCGGGAGAGGCTAAAATGGTGTACCTTTTTATTTATAGTACTAGTGTTTAATATGTGTGTTTGTTTGTATATTCGTTAGGTAGTGTTAGGTTTTTATTTCATTGTAAAATTGTTTCATTTTGTAGAGTCTTAAGGGTTAAGGCACGATGGGGCTGACGTAACCTCAGGGTTAAAAGCTCCAAAAAAAAAACAAAAGAATTAAAAAAAAATATGGATGTAGAGAACCCTAATTAAAATTTCATTTTGAGAATAATAATAACTATCCAAAAATAAAAAATAGAACGTACTGAAAAATGAAACAATAATTTACTTTGTTAATATTTTATTAAATACTCGATACATAAAGATAACATAGGCATCTAGACTACTAGTCGTAATTCCATTGATACATTACAGTTATGGGCATTGTTTATACAAGTTTTTTTTTAAACATTTAATAATGTATTTCAGACCTAGAGAGGGAAATCATATGTAGGTCAGTATCATATCAGTATCAGGATATTTTCAAAAGAAGAGTTAATAGGCTTTTTCTGGGTGAGCGCGCTACATCCTCGGCTTCGTCTACACTTCCCATCAGGTGAGATGAAGCCAAGCGCAAACCCATTATGAATAAAAAAAAATAAAGGTTTTATCTCATCTGGATAAGGCTCAGTTTACATGGAGAAAAATATGGAGTAGTATATGTGAAAACTACTTATTTTAGCAGACTTAATTAGAAAATAAGAGACTTTACTAGAAAATTTGTGGATAATAAATCTCATTCTGGTACTTAGATTCTATAAAATCTAATAAAATCTACTAAGAGTCACGTTGCAGGTTCTGACCCGAGCACTCGTCTCGCGTGGATTTTGCGCGTCGCGTTTCTGCCTGCCACGAGGCTCCGCAATCCTCAATCTCTTCTTGTTCTGGACCAAAAACAATCACTGAGATTGGGATAATTTCTCCCATAAAAACTTGACACTGGCGGAAATGCAGTGCTAACGCACAAGCAAGAGTCCATTTATTATAAGATTTATAAATTAAAAAAAAAAATTGCTAAAATCGCAGAAAAGAGAATCAATAGAAATAGCATCAATGATATTATTTATACCAAAAAGAAGAATAACATGAATACCATTTTGTTCGAAATTGAGCGTTACCAAAATAAAAATGAAATATAATTAAATTCAACCTTAAGTTAGTAAGTATTATGATTTCATCTTTATTATAGTGGCTGTGACCTTTTATCGAACGAAATGTATAAGAATATATGTATGGATAAGTCTAGCCTTATCAGTAGCACGTGTGCTTGTAGCTAATATAAAAAGTTGTCACAAATACTACTATATATTTTTCTCCGTATAGTTCGTAATTACATCAAAGACCAACGTCAAGAACAAGTTGTCCGCTCGAAACTGAGACTATATGTAAGTTACGGTACGTTCCGAGACATGAAAACAGGTCTGTGAGCGATTACAGCGCTAACACCCGTTCCATTTGCGTTATCGCGCATACAGTGCTGATAACGTCCTACCAATTCGGAACGCTAGATATCGCGTTCACAGTTCACACCGTTCACATCACAACATTCAAATATTCCTATTATTTTCTTCATCACTAATCGTTATCAAACTACTAAAAAAACCTAAATCGAGACCAAAAATTACCATAGCAAAACTGTCAAACGTCACTTTTGACAATGCCCTCAAAGTGGATAAGCAACATGGCGTCGGCAGTGACGTCATGAATATCGTCACGTTCTCGATGGTGGTCGCGCTCACAGCGCTGTTGGCGTGATTCGGAACGTACCGTTAGGGTTGAGACACATTTGTTGACGGCGACCGACACGGCGCGGGCCCATACAAAAATGACATTTAGTAGGGGAAGATGTCCGCTATCGTAGCCGCGTCGGCGGCAAACGGCTTCCCATACAAAATGTGATTTTTATATGGGTCGGCCGCCGATCGCCATCGGTAAATGTGTCTCAACCCTTAGTGATCTCCCATGTCTAATATTTTCTGTCCCGAGACTGTTCGGAAATCTATGAACATTCAAATCGACGCGACGAAGCGCACCTCGTCTCGTCTCTCGTCCCATCTCCTAAGGACAGAAGATGATGCGCGGGTACGTATGCCCTAGATTCTAGAGTGTATTTTAATGTAAGTACATACTTTTGAAAACATTTTGAAACTACGCGATGTAAACGAGCTTTCTTTATTTTAGGTTTTGCTAAATTTGACCTTAGTCTTAGCTTAGATCAAATAATAAATGATGGAACGTTCATCATGTAGCTTCACCCTTTTGACTTGTTGCAGTTACGAACCATACTAAACCCTAATCTAGTTTGAATTATAATGAAATTGTATATCTCCTATGTCACAGAGTATCTGTTTGAACAAAATACAATTGTGGGTATACACTTTATTATTTATTATCATTAAATATAATTGTTATCATTTACCTATTAAGAATGAACAGAATTTTGAAAAAAAAACGCTTTTGTAATTTTTTATTATTTGTACTGATTTATATTTGACTTCAATTATGCTTGATTATAAAAGTGGCATGAATTCCGGAGTTTTGATATAAACAGTATTTTATTTAATACATTTTCTAAACACATATTTTTTTTACTAACAATTCTAATCTAATCATAAGCTTTATTTGTATTAAGGTGTACGACAGCGCCAGGGCCAAGTTATAGCATTATTAAAATTACCTTTTTAATATAAATATACATATTATACCTAGACTATACAAAAATATAACAAACGTATTTGAAAATATAGTATGAAACTTAAGAGTAAAATATAATAAATATTTTAAATGTACACACACAAGCCTAAATTATTAAATATTTAATGAACGTAAATGGTACAAATGTATGTTATATAATATGCAGCCACGATTATTGAAAGCTGTTTAGCTTTACAACAATAACTATTAGTTTATGACAAATGATAAGAATCCGCGTCAAACCTTATATTTAGGTTAGAAATGACTAAGTTTTTCTATTTTATACTGTATTTATTTTACATTAAATTTATTTTTCTGTATAAGTTCATAAAGAAATATTTTTAAAATGCCTATTTTTAAGCTTATTTTTAGTGTAACTATGGAGTATTTTTGCAATAAATACACTTTACAGTGTGGACGAATTATGATACGTTTTTTTATAAATTGTTGGTAATAATAATAAAACGATATAATAAACATTTACATATATACAACTATAGCATCTATAGTTATTCTATATGCTACTCTATTTTATTTTATTTTTATAGTTACTATAATATATAATTTTGACGACTATAATATAATATACTTATAGTTTTAAGCTTTGATACATTACACATAATTGCTTAAATTTTTAAACAGTTTTTCAGGAAGATATTGTCTACACAATTGACGATTATACAGTTAAGATAAACTAAAGCAGTTTTAACGTAACTAATTTACTGTAAGTTAAACTTTCGCTCATTTTATTAAGACTTATTTTAGGCTGCCTAAATTGACGTATAGCATATTTTAAAACTACGTAATATAGCTTACTTGTCACTGCCTATTATTAGTATCCTAGATTACTGTGTTACTTAAATAGTTCAAATACATAGACACAGGGCAAGTGTTTTTCGGAACTTGGCCTGACGCACTGCCGTGTGCCTAGATAGTTTTATAAAATATACTTTAAAGTTATGGCAAGTTACAGCAATCAATTACAACATAATTATTCAGTATCGAAATATTTTAATGTTTTACATTTTACTTTTTTTATCGAATGATTACTTGCACAGCTGTTATTTAAAAATTTGTAAGTGGTGTTCATTCCATCTCTTTCCTTCTTTTTTCTAGATGTAGCATCAAAATTCTCCAAACATTAACCGGAGACAAAATTAAACTCTAATGCAATAAGCATACATCAGGAATTCAATTAACACTTCTTATTTCAGGAAACGTAGACTCCGTTATAATTTCTAAAGCCATACATTATACTTACTAAAATAGCTTTGTCTCTGTCAATATTAGCAGTATTATGCTAAAAAGGACAGTGAAAAGATATGGAAATACCTCAGATTTAGAAAGGCATAGATGTAGCGCTCAACTTCAAACATTTTTACACCACGTGACACTATTAAATATTCATAACGTACAGTTCTTATTTTTGCACTCATAGTGAAAAAAACTAATCTCAATAAAAAGGTAGATGGTGGTTATAGTAATGCTACTAACTATCCTGACTAGGATAAATTCCGTAAGATTGAAAGCGTGTTTTTAATGTTTTCACGAGAAAACAAACATGCCTCGATTTCGAAGGACCACTGTTATTTAAAAGATGTGAACTGGATAGAATTCACTGGTGAATCAAGGATATTCTTCATATTTTGCTATATTTAGAGCATTACTGACTTCATTCTCAGGGAATAAAGAATATAAAAGGAGATGTATATTTAGATATTTGCTGCGTAGGTACGCCGTACACGCTAGAAGAAGAAGTATTTATGTCTAGGTTGTTATTATCGCTCCATCTATGATTTGACTGATTCTTAGGTCGATACTATTAATTTGGTGATAACATAGCTAGGTCTTCTGCGCTTCGGTACCGCATGCTGTGCTCCCTGGGCCATTGGGTCGCTGGAATGGAGAATATTAGTTAACGAACTATTAAATTAGCGGTGTTAATAAATTATAAATATTTATATTTACGCACAACTTAAAAAAAATTATAGGTAACGTTTTGAAAATCCCCGAAAAAAAAACCGGTTAACTGTTCATACAAAACATTTGCGTATTTTGCAAAAAAAGTTATATATTAAATGTCATTCTGTTATCGATTTAGTACAAACCTTGTTTGATCAAGAAAATTGTTTAGTCCATCCCATTATAAAAAAAATGTGTAGCGACTACCGCTCCATTATTATTTATAATGGATTTTTTAATTAAAAAGCTATAGGTAGGTAACTATGTTTACAAATACACATATGAACACTAAGATTTAATTATATCTAAAGCATGACCAGAAAAATAAATCACCTCGCCAAGTCGCAAAAAATCATTGACACAATTTTTTTTTCCTATACATCTAACGCTAAAACGCAAACAAAAATCTAAATAAGCCTCTTTTTTTCTCTTGTTGAAAGCTGGCGTGGAAGCTTCATTTGATAAACAAAGCGACAGTTTTAACAAAAATTAAACATTTTAATAGGCTCTTCTAGATTGGGCTTACAAACGAGGTAAGAATCTGTTAAAATGTTTAACATAGTTCAAGTAATAGCAGTATGTACGAAAGCAACAGTTGAGTTGTGCTAAACATGCCAATACCTATTTCTTGTGACATTTTTTCGGTAAATTCTTTCTTTTACATGCAACACTCTTTTTCGATCGTGCCTTGCGTGCATACCGTGCTGTAAAAATCAATAGATTAGTAGGTTGTGTTAGATTGGACAAACATTTTGAACAGGTCTGCTTACATGCTGAAATATAAAATAATAACATTCAAAATAATTTGTGGATTCCATACCTAGAAATAGTAAAGCTAAGGTATTTTGATGGTATTGACACTCTGGATTATACACGGTGTAAACTTAAATACGTTACATACTTAAGAAGGTGGTTCAGACAATTAAACTGAATAACGTTTACTACGGGACTCTTTGGTTGAGTAGCTATTGACATTTTCAATGAAACAGCAGAATTTTTTCGCGATTTCAATGCTGATAAAATTGTTCAGTTTGATGGACTGAACAACCCCCTTATACGAAATGCATTTTAGTTTATATGCATATTACATTTCATTATCGATATTAAAACTATCGACTATTGTACAACACCACCTAAAGTAGTTTTTTTAACAGAATTTTTCCATTCTCATGCTATCTATAAATTGAACACGTGCAGAAAAGAGTGAAAGATTTAGTAAGAAATTGTGCTGAACACAAAAATTTATAATATATTTACCTGTATAGTGCATGTTTCGATACATATCTGGGCAATTGCTTGACACCTAAAAAAGAGAAATAGGTAATTAATATAAAACTTGTAAAAAACTTTAAAAACGTGTAAGGGTCAGTGTCATATCCTTATATGCAGTCGCAATGTACCCTACTAGCTCAGCCCAGTCATTTTACGGAGTTTCGTTAGGAGGTGTGGGTAGTAATTATAAATGCTACTTTTAAACTGTAACCGGCACCGTTTAGTGACAAAAAGATTATCTGAAAAAAAAATTAAAAAAAAATCGCTACGCAACACAGAAATCAAAATTGTATGTCCCAGAAGGGTTCTAACTTAATTATATGAATACCAATGCAATGAAATTGGCATTAAAATTTAAATAAAAATGAGGTATTTATTAAAAAATACTAATGTAATTTTCAAAGCCTTAAAAGTAGACAAAAATATTAACACTATGTTTGAAGTATGTATAATAGTAAAGCTTAAAAACGTGAAAAAAATTACCGTCAGGTTTTTTAGAACGAGATAAATGCTAAATTTTAAATTTGGGAATGTTGCTGAAGTGATATTATTTTTAATTTTGGTATATTTCTAGGCTCAAATTGGCTCTTAAATACTATACCGGAAAAAATATCATTTATTAATTAGTCCCGTCTCCAACCGTAAAATGACTGGGCTATACATTGCTGAGAAAGTTACTGATACATTGTCTACTGCATATTTAGCGTCATTAGTAACCAGCAATGTACCGACCCTGAATTGTCATTGTCATGTTTTGTTAAATGGGGCCCAGGCTTGGCCCAGGGCGCTTCTTTATATAATATCCTATCTTATAGTTTAAAGTTACAACAATAAACTATAATAATTACAAACAAAGTTTTTTTAAACAACCCCAATAAATAGGACTCGACCTTTACGTAAATTGTTACAGGTTAAATATAGAAACTTTTCCTTTGCTTTTTTCTTTGTATCTGAGCAAGTAATGCAGGTAAATGCTAGTTCAAAGGAATTGCAACCATATGTCCTTCCATTCTAATTTATTTATAGGTTGCAGGAAATAATTTAAAGAAGTTAAAGACATCCTTTGTTTAATTTTTAAAATATTGATGTTACTCGGAACGAATTGTGGTTTTATTGTGTCTCAAAGTTTAAAACTCACTATCAAATGTTAGTCCAAAGGTACTACAATATAAATACAAAATAGTTAAAAAAAACGTTTTTGTGCATACCAATGGCTTTTTAGTGAAAGGAAACATGATAGGAAATCTTCACACTCAATATCGAAGAGTGTATAGTGTTCGAAAGTATTTTTTTTATCTTCTTTTCCGCGGGTTATATACTTTTTGCTGGGAATACAATGATGTTGCAATGGTGTACAGTTAGTGATGTGTATTTGGTGATCTTTACAGTACAGTATGAGTAACTGTCATGCGATTATAGATTATGTATATAAAGTCTAACAAAATTAGCTGAAACTATTTTAAGGGTAGGATCAGACCATCATACTGAAAAACTTTCTCCATGGAACCAATATCGAAATCGAGAAAAAAAAATCAGCCGTCCCATACAAAACTGGAAACATAACTCGACTCAAATGTATGAGACAGAGGTTTTTTTCTCGCGATTTCGCATAGAGAAAGTTGTTCAGTTACATGGTCTGATCATCCTCTTAAAATAGTTTCAGCTAATTTTGTTAGACCTTATAAACAGCGTGAAATTGATATCATTAGCATCCTTTTAAACTAAGAGTATACCCATCAAACTGAACAACTTTTACTATGGGAGCAAATCGATCGGAGCAAAAAATAATCACCTGTTCCATACTAAATTGCAATGCCTACTCGACTCAAATGTATGTAACAGCCAACAGCTGATTTTGTTTTTGCTCCGATCGCTTTGCTCCTATAGTAAAAGTTGTTTAAAAGGATGCTAATGATATCAATTTCACTCTGTATAATTATTAACTGGCTTTTAATTCTGACAGGGCTTAGAAACGACTACAGTGTAAATGCCATCTCATTTATTATCGTAAAGGAGCTCAATACTAAAGCATATTTTGTTTAATCAAGCTAAAAACCGTTGCACCCTTTTGCATCTATGAGTTTACGTTTACACGCCGTCTCCTAAACCACAGTGCAGCCCGTATTAAATTAATTAACAAAGACTAGACGTAAATTATATTTCACGCCTTGACTCGAACAAGCCTCGTCTTAGGTGGGGATTCCCTCTTAATTTATGGTAAGTCCGAACGAATTGAGCTCGGATTTTAAGCGAAATGGCATGTTTCAATTTGCTTTCATTTGATTCGAAATTATAAATGAATCAGAAATCGTAAAATTTTCTCGTTCTTAGTCTACTAAAAAAAATAGTGTCACAGATTTTCTCTTTTTAGTAGACTTTACTAGAAAATTTGTTGTTGTAACCATGTTTTAGTTAAATCAACAAGAATTATAAATAGTACAAACAATTTTGAAGCCCACAAAATAAGAGGATCGTCACTTTGATCGAATTTTTTTCCATGTACCAAAGTTCAACAACGCCAACGAGCGACCTTTGGATGGACTCTTACTCCTTTTTTTTGTAAGGTCAATAACCTAATTACAACAACTTTGTAGTATATACTTTATTACGACACCACTAGCTACAAATCAGAATAAACAATTCTAAACGTCGCACTTGTTAGAATATTAGATTCTATTTAATTGAATGATTCGTGAGTCGAGTCATGAGTCGTATCATGAGTTTGAATCTAAATTATTAATATTAATCTAGTCATCTACATTTCATTTTTAGACTGGCAACATCTATTAAAAACCAAACCATTGTTGATAATGTTTAGTAACTTATTTTGGTGAATCTTGTTGTAATTGTGATATTAATTATACAGTTCTAATCATCCTAAAATCATAGTATAATTTGTGAAGTAATAATTATAATTTAGAAATGATTAAGTACGTATTATAATACTGTAAACAAACTTAATTTCCTGGATGGATTTGCCGCCATTCCGAACCATCGTGAAGTGTGGTGGTAAATCTATAAAAGAGGTGGTTTGTCATAAAAGGAGGAATTCTACCAAAGATCACAGAGGTGGTCACGCTGCCCAAGTGTAAGTGTTACGCCATATTTATTATTTGTTCAGTTTAAGTAACTTGTGTTTGCTACCGTATAATTATGGTTAATTTATAATACCTAATTGTTATGTGTGATTTTCTATAATGTGTTTTGGTTGTCCTATATGGAGTTTCTTTGTCTGGTTCTTCTCCATATGCCCTATGGTTTAGATAGGAGGACACTAGTGAACCAGAAGTAATGTAGAATCAAAGATATAAAATATATTCAAAGATGTATTATGTAAGGATAGTCAAAGAATTAAATAATATTCGACTATTCTTTATCTGGCCTTTCATTTGAAATCATTTCTGTACATATACTTTCCTCATCCTCATTGTAGACCAGTGTCCTGAACTGGGGACGGCAGATGGGATGACGATGGTATCATGATAACCTTTCCTTTTCTTATGGGGCATCTGGTCCAACAAACACAACATACACATAATATGATAGGTTCGATACGATGTAGGAACACTATCAGAATATATTTAGCCTTGATGTGCTTTAATTATATTAAATTACATGATAAATTGGTCGAATAGTTTATGAACCTAATCCTGACAATATGCCATGAATATTATAGCCCCTAGCTCTCCCTATAATCTGACACACTCATTCAAAATATACGCACAACTTAAAATAACTCTGCATCTACCTTAAATAACTCCCGGTTTCACAGAATACCCAACCACTGGACTTATCTGCGGAATGAATGTCCCGACTATACAATAATATTTAGTTCTAGCAAACTACGTTTTATTCCTGCTGCATCTTTGTGCAAACTCCATTGAAACTTGTTAACTCTTGATAAAACTGTATTAAGTTTCACGTTTTGTTTTGTCATTATTTATGGCTGTGATAAAAGTTTGTAGACTAATAAATAATAGGAATAGCACCTTATGTACAGAAGTAGAAGCACGAATCTACGATTTAAACCTATTTCTAAAAGCCAATGCCTGTAAATGGCGTTTTTTTCTTTTTTCCTATTTTTTAGGACGGCCGTCAATCAAACTAGAATATTTATAATCTATCTATCTATACTATTATAAAACTGTAACACGAAGTTTGTCTGTACATTGAAGATATTAACAAAAAAAAGTTACGATATGGTTTTTAGGTGTCCCTGATTCCATTTCACTAATTTTTGGATTTTTTGTCTGCCTGTTTGTTTGTGTGTTTGTTTCTGTGTTTGTTTGGGTGTTTATTTGTTTGTTTGAACGAGTATCACGCAAAAACTACTGAACCGATTTTGATGAAACTTTTTTTGTTTCATAACTTATGATCTGACTTAAAATCTGGTATATAATTTGTGCGGACGAAGTCACGGTTTAACGCTCGTTCAGTATAAAGTTACAAACAAAACTTGTTATGACAAAACCCCTAAACTCAGTTCAAACGGAGATATAAAAGCTTGAAGAAAACGTATGAATATATAATCAATTTCAAGCGTTCAAATAGTTATATCTTCTACCTCCAATCGGACTGAGTTTAGGGACATACATGTGATAACATGTTTTGTTTGTATACTTTATTCTGAATTAAAATATTTATGTTTGGATGATGGCCGCGCCAAAAACAACGGTGAAAAAAATAATGCGCCAACCTATACAAAACCCGCATTGTCTTTTCCAATCTCCTACTTTCGTGTCAGTATAATCCATATCGCTTGACAATCACTCATATTGTAGTAGAAAGATTACCCAATCAGCAATAGTCGTATCGAGGCTGACTTCTCGAGGTCCGCCAGACGAACTAAGTGTTCATCACTCGGGAAGGCACTTTCCTTACATTTCCAATGGGAATTTGAGTGTCCTTTTGTTTTGTCCTAAATAAGATAAGGCTGTCTTGCCACTGTCGTTGGTGTGCATTCGAAATACATTGGTCATAAGTATAGGTCGGTAAGGCTAGCCCCCTGTCACCATTTGACACGTCATTCCATCCTAAAATGAGTATGAGTAAGATTGTATGGAGTAAAATTGTCATTTTTTTTGTTGATAAATAGATAAGTAATAAAACTTACGTAGGCTTTTAGAGGACCTTTCAAAATACATTAAAAAACATTTTATTCATTGCTAGGCCCCATCAGAGCTGTGCTATTAACGTACAAATGACTTCTAAGGTTGTATGAAAGACATCGTTTTTTAACGTTTAGACCACCTTCTTTTGTATCTTCTGTATTTCTCTACAGTATATTTTGCTGAGTGGGTAATGAGTTGATTCATAAAGATTTTGGTTACTTTTTTCATGAACTTTCAGAGTTAATAATCGCAGGTCCAATGCGAGCTATGCCATAAGTATTCATAACAAAATATGTTTTTTATAGTATTATTATATTTACACAATACTTTCATTGGGGGCCGTGACTGTTATAAAAATTACAATACCTTTACTTATACCCATTTACATTGCTGAATGTGAGCATACTATAAAATTGGTAGTTGTAGCAATGTTCCTGACCACCCCGAAAGGGATTACGGTCTCGAGTATATGTATGTGGTCGTAAGGAGTAAAATAAGAGTGTGTGTTAGCTCGGATACCATCTCACGTGCAGTGATCTAAGTATATTGTACAACTGACCGGAACTCCTTGCTTATTGAAGTTGATATTGGTCCGCACAGTCCGATGGTGGAGAGGTTGAACTGGTCTCGCGTTGTTACCTAGAGGCGCCTTTGGTGACAGTTGGGACCCTTGAACCAATCGGCGCAGGGCGTACATCTGTGACAAGATAATGGTACATGATGAATATGAATATTTTCTACCCGAATCATCATAATAAATAAGTGCAGGCTAAATTCGGGTACATTAAATTTGACTAGATAATTTGTGTGACAATATTCAAGATATTTAATGGAAATCAGATAATACTAAAATACTACCTCATTCTCACTAACTTTATTTAGAGGTTATGACTGACCCAATTATGGGGGTCCGGGTTCGAATCCGCACGGACAACATGCCATGTACCAATGAGTTTAATACCGACTGCTCTCAAACGGTGAAGGAAAACATGGTGAGGAAACCTGCATACACTGAAGAAGAAATTCTGATGTGAATGTGAAGTCTACCAATCCGCATTGGGCACGCGTGGTGGACTAATGCCCATACACCTTGCCTGTGCCCTGCAGTGGGACGTTTATAGGCTGATGATGATGATGATGATGTATATAATAGGATTTAACTCAACATAATATTACACAAAATAAAGGTATTGTAGTTATGATTGCAGTTCAAAATAAAGATGAAATTACAATACAACCCCTTAAGAGGCTATGTGAATAATATAGGATTCTTCAAAGCGTCATATATCATGAAGTACTAACAGTAGGAGTATGATTAGCGGATATGTGTAAAATGAACATATAATTGAAGTTTTGATTAGAGCCAAAACACGATTAAGACACATTTTCTCGATAGAAAAACAAGCCAAAGTAGCCTCCGTCTTTATCGATAAACGCTTGGAACTGCTAAACAGTGAATAATAGAAACACGAGACTTGATTTAAAAAAAACAGATTGATATTTTACAAATTTTGATTAGAGCAGAATTGAACTTACATAAATGGTACAATCACAATTAAATAAAGTTTGTTTTACGCATGCGTCGTTTCAGTCGCGCGCGCAGCCCCATCTCTTTCTTTCGCTTCAATTATTTTTCGACATAGGCCCTTAAAGGAAGACCATGGATCGCGTAAGGACTTATCTTGAAAATAAAGGATCAACGATTTTAAAGAAAAAATAATTTCTTACCAAAGTTTCTTCCGGATAAATATAATAAATGGATATCAAATATAATCCAGCATGGGTAGCATGCCACCGTGATACAGCGCTATCACACCTTCGCTCTCTTTCTATTTGCGCGAACGAACGAGATAAAAGACGTGATACAGCCGTATCACGTGTAGTATGCTACGGCTTCAGGTGGCTTTTTCTCACCTTTAAGGCATCTTCAGTTCCTTTTTGCGATACATTTTTTGGTAAGTGCTTGATAGGCAAAACTATATCATACCTCTTGCTTGGAGATATAGATGGGTTTATTGAAGATGATCCAAACAGCTGTTTCCCAGCAGCCAGGGTGTGTGGTGGAACCTTCATATGTGAGGTACTGCTGAGTGGTGGGTAGAAGGGAACTCAATGGTAAGTGCTTGATGGGGAATGAGCTACCTGTAAGAAAAATTTCGTTGATGAGACTATGAAGAAAGTAATTAGTTCATCATCATCATGATTATTTAAGACCTACTTTTGCCGATAAAGTATTCGCCAATCTCTCTTTTCCGATAGCGTCTTGAGGTTTTGATGCAACAAATTCATCGACCTATTGTGAAATCTTGAAAGGTGTCGCCACAATCGCCCAAAACCATAAATGTGGCAAGAACCTTAGGTAATTTTTTTTTCAAACTTACCCCTAAATATAACCTTATTGAAAGCACTTGTGATCAATCTTAACTCTTTATTAGTAGGTTCACCAATCTGAAAACAAATTAGATTGAATAAATTATAAAACCAAAAGGAATTTAAAATAAGGAAGATATAGGAACCTGCCACACAATATAATGTGATAAACCGCCTCTTAAGGTAAGAGCATATTAGCGCGTGCTGCAAAGCGGTGGAGCGAAACGCATAGCAGCGAAAAAAGCGTGCTTCGCACGCTAGAGCGGGCCAGGTCGCAAAGCATTGGCGGATTTTTTATATGACGTACTTAATACTATGGCAGTAACGTTGTACAAAGTTTAGTAGATCGAGCCGCATCGCACTGACAGAAATACGCCGCGCAAAAATGCGACCCGCTCCGTCCTGCATAGTATGCGATAGTTGATATAAATTGTATAAAAGTTTGGGCGGATTTTTCGCTGCAGCCCGCCCCGAGGCAGCGCTCCCTAATATTTGTGTTTACCCTTCTGGGTTGATACTCATCTAAACCAGACACCACCTGGCAATATATAAGTCTATGAGTGTTACAGACTGTTATAATGAATGCAGTAGCAATAGGAAAGTTAAAGTTTGGACTTACTTGGACCATAAGAGAGATGCCGACTACTCCTTGAGATTTGTGCTGTGCTTCCGACATGTTGTGGTAGAGCTCTTTGTTGAACCCGTACAGTTGGATCTGGTGACAACAAAACATAACTTGAAGACTACGATGGAATCCAATATAGTAGGGCTAGCATTGCCATACACAACAAAGCGGAAAAACGAGAAAACCGTAGTAAACGAAAGTAACAAAGACAACAGTAACAGTAACATCTCTATTTTTGTCTTTTTCTCGGCGGTGAATAGAGAAACCATAGAGAATAGCCCAGTCATTTTACGGTTTGAGCCGGGACTAATTAGCAAATGAAATTTTTTTTTTGGTATAATATTGAAGAGCCTAGAAATGTACCTTAAAAAATCACGTCAGCAACAGTTCCAATTTTAAAATTTAGCTATTATCTCGTTCTAAAAAACCTGATGGTAAATTTGACGGCCCGGTAGCACAGTCTGTAGTGAACCTGCCTGCTGTGCTGAGGGTCACGGGTTCGAATCCCGCAAGGGACAAATATTTATATGATGAATATGAATATTTGTACCTGAGTCATGGATGTTTGTATCTATATATGTATTCTATATCGTTGTCTAGTCATCATAATACAAGTCAGTTACTTTAAATGTGACTAGATAATTTGTGTGACAATGTCCAAGATATTTATTTATTATTTATGTAGCAGAAAGTTTGTCTGTACATTGAAGATATTAACAAAAAAAAAGTTTCGATATGGTTTTTAGGTGTCCCTGATTCCATTTCACCAATTTTTGGATTTTTTGTCTGTCTGTTTGTATGTTTGTGTGTTTGTTTGGGTGTTTGTTTGTGTGTTTGTTTGGGTGTTTGTTTGTGTGTTTGTTTGTTTGAACGAGTATCACGCAAAAACTACTGAACCGATTTTGGATGAAACTTTTTTTGTTTGATAGCTTATGATCTGACTTAAAATCTGGTATATAATTTGTGCGAACGAAGTCGCGGGTTAACGCTCGTACATACTACAAACATGGTGTGAATATTTTTGTCTACTTAGAAGGTTTTAAAAACCTCGTATTCCGCTTATTATAACCTCGTACATTCGTATTTTCTAATAAATACCTCATTTTTAAATTTCATTGCCTACTTTATTGCTTGTTAAATCTAAGTCAAATGAGTGCATTGGTATTAATATTAATAATTTAAAATCCTTCTGGGACACATAATTTTGATTTCTATGTTGCGTGGCGATTTTTTTTCAATATGCATTAACATAGTCTTTTTGTCACTTAATGGTTCCGGTTACAGTTGAAAAGTCCAATTAGTAATTACTTCCTACTCCGCCTAACAAAACTCCGTAAAATGACTGGGCTAGATGATGACGTAGGTAAATTTTAAGCGCACTCTAGTTTCATGTATTGATGTTAGATTGTTATATTCGTATAGCCAAGCAAACAAAAAAAATATAATCATGAAATTACTATTGGGTAAAAGTTTCTTATGGCCCTTTCCCTCTCACATTCTTTAACCCATGGAATGCCGCGATTTCAGACACAATAGAAAATCAATTGTTCTTTGCGTGAATCTACTTTTCCAGCTGTTCAATGGTTAATCAGAGGAGTAATTTTCCCGGGAGCGAAACCCGACATTCAATCTAAGTAACTTTTTGTAATGCAATTGTTTAGAATCAGTTTTTTTATATCTAAAGATAAATTACGACTAGTAATTAAGTCACAGTGCGAATAACAATAACATTTACTTTGTAAATTAGGATAGTCGACCTTCTAACTCAAACAATTCCGAGAATGTCTAGTAACGTTGACTACAGACGAAACCGCATCACAAACCGAAGGATTCCATTGTATACCTACCTGATTGGACCGATCGCGGTCGCAGATAGTTAGCGTTTACAAACGTTGAACTGCTATTCGATTTGGTACTCAATAGGTAGGGTGTTAAAGATAATTTTACTTGAGCTGGTAATACTGTCGTTACGTTTTATAGGAAGTTGTATGGACAAAATTATGATCACCTCAAAAGGAAATAAATACGGACAGGGGTCTCTGTCTCTGTGCATGTATTTGAAAATGTAATCCGCTTGAGAATAAAATAAGCTATTGAGCTTATAAAGAAATAATTATGACATAAAAGCAATGCAATTCTCTAAGCGCAAACATCGTCACAATCTAAAATTCGTAGTTAAAACTTCGCGAACTATCAATGCGGTATTCGCTAAGGTTATGTAATTGTGTCAAACTCATATAAAAACTTCGACGATCTGAAGGATGCAAGAAGGATATTACATTTGTGAGCTCGTTGATGGTTTTGACAGCGCCGCGATGTGACGCTTCAAAGGAAATTGAACCTAATTCTCCTGCACTTTCGCGTTAGAGAGCTACAGTCGACAAACGTCAATATAACACACCAAACCATTACCTTAGGCCATTATAACTACGAACCAGCCTTGGGTTAGCATTCCCTCCCCTCTGCCAAGTTACATGGTCAATTAACCATGTGCATTTACATACAATTTTACACCTTATCACTAAACGAGACAACCTATAATTTTAATAATATGGGAGCAAACCTGAAATTGCAAAAAAAATTCTGCAGTCTTTTCATGCAAAGGTTCAATCAAAGGTTCAGCTGCTTGCATTTAGTATAGAAAGTAAGTAGGTACATACATACACTATATTTTTTTGGAAAATTCCTATAGGTTTCTTAAGGTGGTTGCAGAGGGTTCAATTTTATACAAAACTTTGACGCACAATACGCGTAGACGGTATTAATATAAGTAACTTTGTATATATGGAAAAATATTTTAGAAAATCTAGATGCCGCGTAACATATAACATTTGCAATTTATAAAATAATTACGAAGAAATTTTTCATGCAAAATTTGAAAAGCTTTATATCTTCGTAATTATATTATAAATTGCAAATGTTATTTGTTACGCGGCAACTAGATTTTCTAAACTATTTTTCCATATATAAAATATCACTTTTATTAATTCCGTCTAGGCGTATTGTGCGTCAAACTTTTGTATGGACTGAAACCACCTTAATGAAAATTGTTTTATATCTTGGGTATGATCAGCACTTTATAGTAATGCAACTGTTTACCGTAACACCCTGTATGTTATACCTACAATACATTTCGAAGTCTTTACAATAGACAATTAGCCACTGATAAGTTCAAACAATCCGTCGGGCAAGGACAGAAGGCCGAACGAAATGTAGTACCACTTTGTTAATTGGCAAAATTACTTTTGACCATTCTAAATCTACTAATTGAAGTGCTTCGAACGAAATGCGGTTCAATGCGGTTTTAACAGGGTTTTTACTTAGCAGTTTGTTAGTGATAACCTAACTACAGTTAAGCTTCAGGGTTGTTTCAAAGGTATGGTTGTCAGGTAAAAATGGGTTTGCTATCGGTTTTATTTAAATTGGTTTTAGATTAGAAAAAATACTTTACAGGGAGGTATATTAATACTCTATCATGAGGGTTCGAATCAGCACGGATGACATGCTATATACTATCGACCAATGAGAATTTTTATATATTATGTAAAACCTACTGCTCTCAAACGGTGAAGGACAACATCGTGAAGAAACCTGCTTACGCTGAAGAAGATATTCTGATATGTATAGGGCACGCGTTGTAGACTAACGTCCATACACTCACCTTGAGGGTGGGAGAGCGTGTATACATCGTGTTACAAAAATACAAATAAATATTTAAGGGGATGGTTTAGTTAGACCATCAAACTGAACAACTTTCACTATGGGACATCAAAATCGGATATCGAAATCGCTAAAAAACCGGATTCGACCTAATTCATCATCATCATCATCAGCCTATAAACGTCCCACTGCAGGGCACAGGCCTACCCTCAGGGAGGGTGTATGGGCATTAGTCCACCACGCGTGCCCAATGCGGATTGGTAGACTACATATATGCATCAGAATTTCTTCTTCAGCGTATGCAGGTTTCCTCACGATGTTTTTCTTCACCGTTTGAGAGCAGTCGGTATTACGTACATAAGTTAGAAAAACTCATTGGTACTTAGCATGTTTATATAATTGGGTGTCCATGCCTCTCCGCAACGCGCCACAGACGCTCTAATTGTAGTGATGGTCTAAACAACCCCCCCCCCCCCCCCCCCCCCCATAAAAGATTTACACCTGTGTAGGCTGATGATGATGATGATGATGAATTCGTCTGCAGAAAAGTTAACATGTATTTTATCTCCCCGTGATTTATTCTTTAGAAACAATTAATTAACTATAGCTAAAGTTAGAGGGAGTTTGAAAGTTTACATCTCAGGGGACCAATAATCACTCCCACCATCTATCTCCCTCCAGCTAATTAAAACAGCTTAGGTGTAAATTTGTGATGCCATAGACTAACAATATTTGCAAATTATACGGGTGTAACAAAACCAAAATAATGAAAAAAATAAAAAAAGTCTGTTGTTTCATACAAAATTGCAGTAAGTACCTACTCAAATCAAATTTATGGGACAACTGAATTAAAAAAAAACATATTTCCCATGGTGCAAGGTGTTCAACCCCTTTTAAATATTACTAGGGTATTTTGTTACACCTTGTATAATTATTCAGACTAATTTCCCTTTGACTATTTATTATAAGGACTAGCCTTGCGGTAGCATTTCCCCTCTGCCACGGTATAAGATCAATTAATCATGTGCATTTACATTCAATTTTATACCTTATCACTAAACGAGACAGCCTATACTTGCGAAGCAATAATTTCATGATTTTTAACGTTCAAAATTAGAATCTAAAGTTATGGGAATAAAATCTAAAGTTGCGGATTTCATGTTACCTCGCCCCCCGCAAAAAGTGGCAGAAATGTTTGTTAGTAGAATTACACGCGTAACTAGTCCTCATATAAGTAGTCAAAGTAATTTCCTACCGGGGTGGTCATTACGACTTTTTAAGCATTCAAAAATTATGGAACAATTATCTATACTTATAAAACAGTGACTGACTGACTGACAGACAAAGGCACAGCCTAAATTATTATAGAAACAAACAACACCTAAAATGAAATATAATACAAGTGAAATACCAATGGTAATAAGTTGGAGCATCGCCGTGAGATAATTCAAACTATGCGATAGGTCTGACCGGGAATGTTAACTATGCGGCCACATTCCCGAGCGCGTCTGGACTCAGAACCTCCTTATATTTACACCTTAATTCTGATTATTTTATTGAAATAGAATGAAAATTGATGTATTTATTAATACAGGGTGTAATGGTGTATCTTTCAACGTGCCTTATTATCGGAGGTGATTTACCGCCAGTTGCAGTTAAAGATAATATAATCCTCCATTAAATCTCTTGCTAGTTTGTCAACAAAATAAAAAGTGACAGCATGAGATTTAATGGAGGATTATCTTTAACGAACGTATGTGCAACTGGAAGTAAGTCCCTTAAATTTGTTTCCTGTATTTTTTTTTAAATATCAATAAAAATCCTCAGTGTGACATTGACTATATGTACTTTCATTTAAAGGGGATCCTGATGAACAGATGGGTTCACGGGGATCCCCTGGGGGATCGGGTAAGGGGATCCTAGTGGACGCAACGCTTAAACTGGTTACGAATCAAGGCAACAAGGCACTACAAAATTGATAAAATTAAAATTTCAACTAAGTATTTTTCACATTGTTCTTTCCCTTGTTTCCTACCCCATGCATGCATATGCTCACGACTTTTATCCCCGAGGGGGTAATCAGAGATATTCTGAAACCTCAGAACATCCACGTTTCACTATAGTACCGAAACTCTACCCAGTGTGACGGGGAGTGAGCCCATCGCCACTTGTACATGGACAGTAGGTACAATACATGCCTCGAAATTGAAGCATGTAGGTTTCCTCACGATGTTTTCCTTCACCAAAAAGCCAGCGGTGTTATAAATCGTACATAAATTCCAAAAAACTCATTGGTACGAGTCGGCCTGGACGGGGATCGAACCATCGCCTCCTGCACAGCAGGCAAGGTTACTCGCCACTGGACCACCACGGCTTCCCTACCCCATCGGGGTATAAAGTCCTGAACATAATATTTTATATCGCCATATCATCTACACTACAGTTAACTGACGTATTCTACCGTCTCCATTCCATATCAAGAAATCAAAACGATTTGTTTTGATGCATTACTGATTCGGTGTCAAAGTACTTAGTAAATTACTAACTTACATAAACTAACGACCATATCTTGGGTGTCTGGGTAGTCAGAAACTTTGCTGCAACTGTCAATTTTATAAAAAAAACAGCCAAGAGCGTGTCGGACTCGCCCAAGATAGGGTTCCGTAATCATTACATGAAAAACTGATTCAGATTTCATTCTGATTTCTGATTTCAAAACTTAACATGACATAGCTTAAATAACTTAATAAATTTTCAAAAGCAAATAATAATGGGAGTTAATTTCATTCAGCGCCATCTATTGACAGACGCCGCCTGGCAGGTTTTTGTTTGATTTCTCCGACACTGCTTGTGCTACGGCATTCGTTATTATTTTAATTGAAAGTACTTACGGGGATCTACAATGTCAAATACTGTCAGACTTTTTACTTCAGTATTTTAGAAGAAACTGCCTCCGTGGTCTAATCGTTAAGAGCATTGGCTTTCGACACGGAGGTCGTGGGTACGATTCCCACGAAGGGCACCTAGTGATATGTCAAAATGTGAGTTTTCCCCCAGTTGGTTATGACATTGCAGGCTGAATCACCTGATTGTCTGAAAATAAAAATGATTCCGTGCTTCGGATGGCACGTTAAGCCGTTGGTCCCGGCTACTATCTCTGGTGGTAGTAGTTGTTACATAAAAACCACGTTAGAGGCCGTAAGGCGGTCTGAAAAAACTCTGACACCAGGGCTCTGCCCACACGATAAGAAGAAGAAGTAATTTAGAAGTTAGAGAGGCGGGGGGGGGGGGGGGGGGGTTCACTCTACTTTTGAATTTGAGCGCACTTATCTCGAGACAGAAGCTTTATAACGATTTCGTTTCTATAGGAGTTGTTTTTGGGTTTTTGGGTTACTGGTATCAGTCTTCATGCCAAATTTCGATTCAATAGGTGGAAAAATGAGCGAGTAATCCAGGTGGGGCATACAGACAGACAGAATGGACGATGGTATAAGGGTTCTTTGTTTGACTACGTAACCCTAAAAAGAAAAAAATACAAATATTGCAGGTACATTTAGGAAGGTTCACGTTTAGCATATTGAATGTTTCAAGATGGAATGACGATTTCTAACTTACCTCTCCAGGAAAAGTGTGTTTATCGATCTGGTGTTCCGATCCCCTATTATCTTCCATGCCATAGTGGAAGTAGATCTCTTCGAACTGATATCTATAGGAGAGTGGCCCGCCACTGATGTTGACCTGATGCTTTGAGTCCTTCTCCACGCGGAAGACCAGGGACTGACCGGTGTTTTGAAGCACACCGCTGACCTGAGAAAATAGAAAAATAAATTTTAATGATGTCTTGGCGATCGTTAATGTTCTGTTCGCACCTCTTTATTACATTTCCGTCTTTATTTCCCATCTTTCTAGTGACACAAAAAAATGCAGTGGTTTTCATGCCTAGTACAAAAATTTAGAAAAATGTTTTATATTTTAAGTAAAGATTCTTTATTACGTCATCTACATATGCATTTTGGAAATCGAACAGTACGTAAAGATAAATCGCGAAAAAAAATCATCTGTCCCATATATTTCAGTCGAGTTATGTTTGCAGTTTTGTATGGGACAGCGGATTTTTTTTCGCTATTTCAGTGTTGGTCCCATAGTAAAAAATGTTCAGTTTGATGGTCTGAAGCACCCCTTTAAGTTACTGTCCCAATTTGTTGTACACCCTGTATACAGAGTGAAATTGATATCATTAGCATCCTTTTAAACTAAGAGTCTACCCATCGAACTGAACAACATTTACCAGGGAGCAAACAGATCGGAGCAAAAAAAAAAATCTGCTGTTGCATACATTATTGAATCACGAACTCGCGCGTCGGGATTGCAGTTTAGTATGGAACAGCAGATTTCTTATTTGCTCCGATCGGCTTGCTTCCATTGTAAAAGTTGTTCAGTTAGTAGTAGTCATTGAATTTCAAGTGATACAAAGGTGGATAGCTTTTGAAATACTACAAAAGAAATACTTTCCCTTGATCACCTCATACGACATTCGAAATGGGTACCTACACGTATGATCCAAGTTATAAAAATTGAAACTTGTATCCAATTTTTATGTTTCGTTTAGTTTGTGCATGAGTAAAACGCACTGTATTTTGTAACGCACGATATAATTTGTAATACTAACGACAATAGTCGTAAAACGCTGCATACCAGTGATTTAGATGCATACATGAAACTAATTTCAGAATGATAAATCGTGGTGTCTGTATGCATTTAGCTGATAAACTGAATTATTAAAATAAAACAAGTTATGTGAGTCTGAAGACTTACTTCGAATCTAATGCCTATATAAGGTCTAACAAAATTAGGTGAAACTATTTTAAGGGGATGATCAGACCATCAAACTGATCAACTTTCTCTATGGGACCAATATCGAAATTGCAAAAAAAAATCTGCTGTCCCATACATTTAGGTCGAGTAGGTTTGTATGGAACAGCTGTTTTTTTCGCGATTTCGATATTGGTCCCATAGAGAAAGTTGTTCAGTTTGATGGTCTGATCATCCCCTTAAAATAGTTTCAGCTAATTTTGTTAGACCTTATATTGTTTGTGCGCTCTCCATACAAACGAAGTCTGGTAATATTTTCAATACTGGCCAATTAAGTCAATGAATTTTTAAAGAAACAATCTAGAATCTAATCTCTATGTTTGTATGAAGTTAGATTTTTGTTTAAATAATCCTGATGACATAAGAGCAAATTTTCATTTTATTTTTATTTTTGTTTAAATGTATAGTTTTAAAGTTACAGTGCCTTTTTGTATTTCCATACAAATCTGACTTCATACAGACATACAGATTAGTTTCTAGATTGTTTCTGAAAAATTTCATATACTTTAATTGGATAGTATTGAAAATATCAGCAGACTTCGTTTGTATGCAGCGCGCATTTGCGCTTAAGAGAGTACCAAGCCTCCAGTGCTGCTGCCTTCAGTCGTATTTTTAAATTTTTTAATAATTTATACATTTCCATAAAAAGATAATTTCACATTGTAACTGAATAACCTTCACACTGATCTGTCACACCAGTGTTGAAGGTCAGGAGTTGATTTTTCCAAACCTTTACACTAGTATTAAGGATAGGAAGACATATTCGGGTGAGGCCCCATTAGAGCGTTGCGCTGCGTTGCGTCGTCGGAGCGTCGTCGCTGCGTCGGTTTCGTCGCAACGCAGGTGTGGCATACAATGCGCTGTTCCGTTGCGACGACGCGACGTAACGCAGCGCAACGCTCTAATGGGGCCTCGCTCTAATTGTCACACCACGATTAGATCAAAGGAGATGGTTAAACGTAGCGCAAAACGTAGTCACAAATAGTCTTAGCTACTTTCAATCCCCTATCCCTTAGTCGCCTCGTATAACACTCACAGGAAGAAATGGGGTGGGCTGTTCTAAGCTGAAACCACACGGCTATCACATAAAACATATAAAAAGTTAAAAAGAATTATTAAATAACACTGATTCTTACTTCCACAAAAATGCGTCTATAAAAAATATCATAGCATTATTTAGATAAGCCGATAACCCAAACAACAACATTGACTGAAATTTTAACATTCAAAAGGTGAGTTAAAAATGAATCAGTGGAAAATGAGCGGTTTCACGGCAGGCGATGGGAGATCCAATCAATCAATCGGTCACACCTTGATTAAAGGTTGGAAGTTACTGAGCTTTTCAGCTAAGATGACATATTGCCTGTTGACACGCGAAGGTTTTGGTTACAGGGATGTTGGGTTACTAGATGCGTCTTCTGCAGAGGAGCAAATGCAGGGTAAGGCTAATCTAATAATTTAAAAATTGGCATAACGCTGTGGCATGGTTTCCCAGAGAGGGTTTTTTTTTTTATTCTTTTTTTTTTGTGCTTTTAACCCTAAGGTTACGTCAGCCCCATCGTGCCTTAACCCTTAAGACTCTACAAAATAAAACAATAGTCAGAGAAATTCTAAATATCATATTCAGGATATCTACAGGGTGAAATTGATATCATTAGCATCCTTTTAAACTAAGAGTCTACTCATCAAACTGAACAACTTTTACTATGGCAGCAAACCGATCAGAGCAAATAAAAAATCAGCTGTTCCATACTAAACAGCAATGTCGACGCGCGAGTTTGCGACTCAAATGTATACAGCAGCTGATTTATTTTTTGCTCCGTGATCGGTTTACTGCCATAGTAAAAGTTGTTCAGTTTGATGGGTAGACTCATACGCTCAGTTGCAGAAACGCTCATTAAAGTTAATCCTCCATTAAATCTCTTGCTGTCACTCTTTGTCATGTTGACGTAGTAAAAGCTAGCAAGAGATTTAATGGAGGATTAACTCTAATGATCGTTTCTGCAACTCAGTGTTAGTTTAAAAGGATGCTAATGATATCAATTTCACCCTGTATATTTCAGTACAGTGGCTAAACTATGTCCAGTGTGACATCTATTGATTAACTGAGCCCTACACCACTCTTAATGGATAACGCAAGAACAAGAAGAACACAATAAAATTACATGCCACGAAATTGTTGAAGCAAGTAGATTTCCTCATGATGTTTTACTTAAAAAAAGTGCTATTTCGAATCTAACACAAGTTCCTAAAAACCCATTGGTTTGTTTGGTGGTATTGGTTGGTGGTTGGTTGGTGGTTGGTTGGTGGTTGAATCCGGGCTGAGATCGAAACGCCCAACTCTGCACGGAAGGCGAGGCTACTAATCACTAGCCCACCACTGTTTCGTAAATGTAACAACTAGTGAAGAAATTTTTGGATTTACCTAGTGTTAACACACCATGAGTCAGTACATAAAAGTTTTCTGTCTATGGTGAAATTTGAGAATTTTTCATAAAGAGTGATTCTCTGGGAATTTTTTGGTCTCAAATAAAGTATAATTGATTGATTGATTGATTGAATCTGATCTTCTTCTTATCGTGTGGGCAGAGCCCTGGTGTCAGAGCGGAAGAAATTAATTTTAGTAATAAGGCAGCCTTACGAAAATACTCGAAGAAGGAAAACGTCATAACAGAGCAACGAAGAGTACTGAAAGCGGATAGGTATCTCCACCGCATAATAATGTTACTGATGGAGAAATCTCTAGCCAAGGAGCGAAAAAACTTGAAATTAATTATTTACTACGTAATAATTAGCTACGTAGTATCTTCACGTCCCAAGTACCGCAGTGTCTTAAAACGAAAGTCTTCGATCAGTGTGTGTTGCCAGTGATGACATATGGAATAGAGACGTGGTCGTTCACTCAAGGCCTCATAAAAAAGCTGAAAGTCACCCAAAGAGCAATGGAGAGGGCTATGCTCGGAGTTTCCCTGCGAGATCGAATCAGAAATGAAGAGATCCGCAGAAGAACCAGAGTAACTGACATAGCCCAAAGAGTTGCTAAATTGAAGTGGTAGTGGGCGGGGCATATTGCTCGCAGAACTGATGGCCGATGGGGCCGAAAAGTTCTCGAGTGGCGACCGCGCACCGGAAAGCGCAGCGTGGGTAGGCCCCGCACACGGTGGACCGACGACCGTGTGAAGGCGGTGGGAACCCGTTGGATGAGGGCAGCGCAGGACCGGTCGTTATGGCGATCCTTGGGGGAGGCCTATGTCCAGCAGTGGACGTCCATCGGCTGAGATGATGATGATGATGAAATTATTTAAACATTGTTTACTGCCCCATCCAGTAAGTAACTTTACATCGGTTCCACAGAACTAGACAAAGTGGGCGTGGATTGCCCTTGTGGCGTTCTAAAGCTGTATTATGTAAAAGATAGTGAATATTCCGTAATAGATGGTGCTTAGGTCACACGCACACGCAAAGTGCAAAATAAACAACAATACAATTTTGCTAATTTGTATTGCTGTACTTCGGTGAGTGTGCCCAAGAGCTACATGAGCTCATCCCGCCTACCCCTTTCTACTATCGGAATTCCAGACGCGCCGCGGGATATCACCCCTTTTTGGTTGACATACCACATATCCGCACCAAGCGCCTTTCTGAATCTTTTATAATGCGCACAGCCAAGGAGTGGAACGCCCTGCCTGCGTCAGTATTTCCGAATTCCTTTAAAGTACGAGTGAATAGGCTTTTTCTGGGTGAGCTCGCTACATTTTCGACCCCATCTTCGTTCTGAGGACTAGATTGAGGTCAAGAGCAAACCCAAACGTAAAAAAAAAAAAGTTTCAATTGAAGCGCTAATACCATTGTATTATAGTAGGTGCGATGATTATGAAGTTTGAAAATAGAGATATTGAACTACATAATATCCTATGTCGAAAAATAATTAAAGCGAAATGGGCGTGTGATAGCTTATATTACTGCCTGCCTAATGATGGGAGCGAAAGAGATTGGGCGGCGCGCGCGACCGAAACGACGCAAGCGTAAAACAAACTTTATTTAATTGTTTGTACTATTTATGTAAGTTCAATTCTGCTCTAATCAAAATTTGTAAAAAATTAATCTCTTTTTTTTAAATCAAGTCTCGTGTTTCTATTATTCACCGTTTAGCAGTTCCAAGCGTTTATAAATAAAAACGGAGGCTATTTTGGCTTGTTTTTCTTCCGAGAAAATGTGTCTTAATCGTGTTTTGGCTCTAATCAAAACTTCAATTATATGTTCAATTTACACATATCCGCAAATCATAGTCCTACTGTTAGTACTTCATGATATATGATGCTTTGAAGAAACCTATTTTTTTCACATAGCCTCTTAACATGGTCTTTCTTAATATGTTGACGGTTTTATAAAGTATAATTGATTGATTGATTGATTGGTTTTATAAGTAGCTAATCAGACCATCGTACTATTCTAAAAAAATCTGCTTATCCATTCAAAACTGCAAACTGACTCAACTTAAATGTATCGGACAGCTGATGGTCTGCTCATCTGCTTAAAAAATCGTCAGCATATTAAGGAAAACCCTGGACACTTTTCCTCTATTGTAGAGTGAAATAGCAGTTGTAGAAAAGTTTCTGATCACCCAGAAAGCACACAGTCATATGTTTATGTATATGTATAATATTATTCTTATCGTATGGGCAGCAAGCCCTGGTGTCAGAGTTTTTTCAGACCGCTTTACGACCTCTGACGTGATTTATGTGTTAGAAAGAAACCAATACGCCGTATCGTTCTCCTAATAAGACTTATTTTAATACAAAAGCTCGAAATTTACCAAAACCAAAACAAACACGGCACTGTTCTAATGAATATTGTAACGTGTGCAGTCCATGCAGAATTATTCATTTAGACTGAATTACAGCGGCGGTAATAGCATGCTAATGTATGCAGCGATACACTATCACACTATCGGTAGACTTTTGCTATGTTGTGTGCATTGTGACGATGGTAATAAGGTTTAGAATGGGACTTATAGTAATGTCAAAAGTAGTGTTTATGAACAAAATATGTTGGTAGAATCTAGAATCTCAAATTGACAAAGGGATAGGTTAGCAATTACCTTCGGGTACAATAGCTGTCTCACTTGTTTTTCTATACAAAAAAAAATTAAAAAGTTAAAAAATAATACTGCAGCCGATGACTTTTTCGTTCGCATCATAAGAAATTAATTATTTTATTTTATTTAATTAGAAATTTATTATTAATTTGTTTTATCGAAGTCGCTGTCAAGCCAGTACGATTCGCGACAGGGCTTGCATTAGTTTTTTGCACAATTTTCAGTGGTGAATTCATTAGTTCATTGTAATAGTAGTGCTTTAAATTAACAAACGCACTAGCCAGCACTACGATTTTCAAAGGTTCCCCTGGATTTCTCTTGGAATCCATCATCAGATCCTGGTTTCCTTATCATAGTACAACCCTTGGGATATCTTCTTTCCAACAAAAAAAGAATCATCAAAATCGGTTCATAAACGACGAAGTTATCCGCGAACACACATAAAAATCATAATTCATCAAAATCGGTTCAGTAGTTTTTGCGTTCAAACAAACAAACAGATAGACAAAAAATCCAAAAAGTTGGTGATATGGATTCAGGGACACCTAAAAACCATATCGTAACTTTTTTTGTTAATATCTTCAATGTACAGATTGCTTCTGTTACAATTTTACATTAGTTTAGATAAAATAAAAAAGGTATTTATTAATCATCTTAAGCTTAAGTTACATGCATTGATTTTTGCAGCACTTTAACATTCTTCTTGAATTTAGTCAAACATAACCAACTTTACCTGGATAACATTTACTCCAATCCAAATAGCAACGATATTTTAAGGCTATTTTGAATTGCAGAAACGAAGATTAGAAAAACTTACACTCAACTTCTTTGAACAGCTTTATTAACGTCCATGTTGTCGCATAGTATATCGTTCTGATAAATAAACTGTATTGGCGAATCAGAAATAGCCAGAAAGCTAAATAGGAATTTGATAATCTTTTCGTCCTTATATGGAAAATGAAGTATAGGCAGGCCTGTCTCACTCCACAGCTCAGGTACGTTTGACCCCCCCGGCCCCCAGCGAGGGGTCAAAGGCAATAGGTTGCCATTCACGGCCTCGGTGGTCACCAAAAAGATTAAAATAAGGTACAGTTTGGCCAAAAAGGCCATAATCCTCCATAATCTATAACTACCGTTTAAACTTCTTGGTCAAATCTCATTAGACTTGCCGCCATTTTGTGAGTAGTCAATGCGAGACTTGAAAACCCTAGCGATGTCACGCTGCCAGCACGTGAAAGAATGAAAGAGGGAGACTTTGTAAAGGAAGCTTTCATGCCTAATGATTCGGTTCATTTTCGTTTGCACGCGCGCCGTTGTGACAGTTGGTAGGTTATTCGCGAGTTGTACGATAGGACGGGCGCGAATAACTTTACACCTTATTGCTGTGAAGAGACAGTCTTTATTTATTTAAATCTGTTTTCGAAGTGATCCTTCTGTACGGGTAGTACTAGTATTTATTCTGTGGTATAGATTGAGGAAAGTGGGGCTTAGGAGTATAGTGATAATAAAAGGGCTATCGTTTCTTTTGCAGTGATTTTTGGGGTACCTTTTTTAGGAAGAGACAGAGTAATCTAGAATAAGAGAAAGAAAAATAGTAACAAGAAATCAAGGTAGTAGCGGAAGAGAGATTGGATTTGCGAATACTCCAACAACAGTATCGTTGCTCTTAAATATGATGATGATGACCAAATGAGGTCATGTGTTTATAATCAAGGTGAACCTAGTAAAATAGGCTAATTCCTAAATCGGCCTAAAAATCGAGGACACGAAAAATGAACTACAGAGGTTCATAAGTAGAGTTATATAGATAGAGTTTCTGGCCGCATCTTCTCTACAGCGACAACACGTGCCGACGCGGTGGTAGCTTAAAAAAAAAAGATTTGACGTTTAATAAGTAGGCTCCAAGCTCCTATCTATACTATTATAAAACTGTAACAGGAAGTTTGTCTGTACATTGAAGATATTAACAAAAAAAAAGTTACGATATGGTTTTTAGGTGTCCCTTATTCCATTTCACCAATTTTTGGATTTTTTGTCTGTCTGTTTGTTTGTGTGTTTGTTTGTTTGAACGAGTATCACGCAAAAACTACTGAACCGATTTTGATGAAACTTTTTTTGTTTGATAGCTTATGATCTGACTTAAAATCTGGTATATAATTTGTGCGGACGATGTCGCGGGTTAACGCTCGTATTGAATAAGATATGTAGATTATTGACTTTGAATAACTAAGTAACTATATTCACAAACTACATACAAACACATACATACACTCACAACCGTAATCCCATTCAGGCTGGTCAGAAGCAGTGCTACAAATACCAACTTTCTGGAATGTAGTTGTAGAAAATCTCACATATTTAGCTATATAAGTTTCAGGGTGGAATGACATGTCAAGTGGACAGAGGTGGCAAACTGCAACATGTTTTTAATAAAAATGTTATTTTTTGCAAAATTTTACAGGGTGTAATTTTAAAGGAGTTACTCATTAAAGGGGGTGCATCTCTAACTGAACAACTTTCACTATTGGACCTGACCATGAACTCGTGGAAAAAATTCTGCTGTTCTATACATTTGGGTCCAGGTTGCCATTGACATTTGAGATACCTATTAGAGACGACACTAAACAAAATTTTTTGGAACACTCGGTTAGGCTAATTGGCTCAACCTTACTTAGCATGTGCCGGGCGCGTGCACCGCGACGCCCCCAGTGCGCGCCCCGCACTGCTGATCGTGATGCACAGATTTTGTTCGCGTTGTCTGTTCTATACATAATTATTCAATGGGAACAGTAGATTTTTTCACTGTATTGCTTGACTTGATTTAAATTTATTAAAAATCGTGAAATCGTTTATTTATAAATAAAGAATATTTGATTGATTTATATCCTTCCACGTTAATTTTTAAGGCGGCTATTGTATCAAATTGAGAAAAGGAAAAACTTTTGAACTGAAAAATTGTCTAATACAGTTTTAGCCATCAAATAGATAAAAAGTAAATAAAGTAGTTATATAAAGTACGAGCGTTAACCCGCGACTTCGTCCACACAAATTATATACCAGATTTTAAGTCAGATCATAAGCTATCAAACAAAAAAAGTTTCATCAAAATCGGTTCAGTAGTTTTTGCGTGATACTCGTTCAAACAAACAAACAAACACACAAACAAACAGACAGACAAAAATCCAAAAATTGGTGAAATGGAATCAGGGACACCTAAAAACCATATCTTAACTTTTTTTTTGTTAATATCTTCAATGTACAGACAAACTTCCTGTTACAGTTTTATAATAGTATAGATATAGATTCATTCATTCATTCATTCATAGATTTTATTTATGTTTGCATAGAGCGATACCTTAACATTAATATGTACGTTACAAAAAGCGTGTACAGATAAGCGTACTATCGCTAGCGGCTCAACATGTTTAGCATAGGATTATAGGCTGCAACGGTTGCAATGTTAATTCGCTCGCTTTACTACACCGCTGCGCTATTTTCATACAGACTAGCTTTGTATGTAATGTTTTGTGATGTTAGATTTGGACACGGATTTAGAGGGAGCTTTTTTATTGTGAAAATTCGTCATAACATCATTCTTAGATTCTTTGTACACAAAAACATAATTATGACAAAAAAATTACAACAAGTCGTGATGTACAAAGGCGAGCTTAACTCTAAAAGAGTTTTCTTCCAGCAAACCGTTGAGTGAGCGGAAAACTAATATGTTTGGGTAAAATAAGTGTGCACACAAATAAAAATCTATACACCTATACAAATAAATATAATATATAAATATACTTACATAATTAATAATAATATGAACCTACATATATTATATACATACATATAACTACTACGACTTTATTTAGATAGGTAATGCTCTCTAACTCTCCTCTTAAAGATGTCCAGCGAAGGACTAGCACAGATAGTATGCGGCAATGAATTCCATAACCTGGCCGCATGAACTGTGAAAGAATTCCCATACAGACTAGAAGTGTGCAAGGGACACGCTAGAAGCAGCGATGTGATTGATCTGCAAGGCTTACCGCGTGGTACTAGGTAGTTAAACCGTTCACGAAGATATGAAGGGGAGCACGGATTATTTAAAATATTGTACAAAGTAGAAACAATATGTGCATCTCGCCTTAGACTGATAGGAAGCCACTTTAATTTTGTTAAACATCACTTGTTCTTATCGTTCGAAAAGCCGTCTAAAATCGTAGTATCTAAGTGATAAAGTTATTATATCACAGGCATCAATTTCTGGATGGTTTTACTGTTAAGTGTATGTACCTTTGTGTGAACTTAAGCAAAATAAATATATGTTTAAAAAAAAATGTTTTAGGTACAGAGTTATGAACGTGTCGTGAAAGAGCGTCGAATAAACTTCAACTAAAGCGAATAAATAAAAGACTAAAGAAACGAAGAGATCCGCAGAAGAACCAGAGTAACTGAGATAGCCCAAAGAATTGCTAAATTAAAGTGGCAGTGGGCGGGGCATATTGCTCGCAGAACCGATGGCCGATCGGGCCGAAAAGTTCTCGAGTGGCGACCGCGTACCGGAAAGCGTAGCGTGGGTAGGCCCCGCACACGGTGGACCGACGACCTTGTGAAGGCGGCGGGATCCCGTTGGATGAGGGCAGCGCAGGACCGGTCGTTATGGCGATCCTTGGGGGAGGCCTATGTCCAGCAGTGGACGTCCATCGGCTGAGATGATGATGATGATGATCAAAGCGAATAAATACAATTAGTCAGAAACTAATTTTGAAAGTTAATTTCCTCAACTTTTACTTTTGATGTTGACTCTACCAACCGGAACCGACGAGTTTTCAGAAAGAGAAGAGGCGACGGGTATGTGTCATGCAGGTTACACTCTCGCGAGAACTTCTCGGCGAGAACTTTCAAGGGAAATTACTACGGCTTACGACGATGTCACGAGAACAATGAAGGGCATCCACACTCTCGTTCTCGGCTGTTCTAGGCGAGAATGTAGTGCAACCATCAGAATCGTAGCATGTGGCGATCTATTGCCTACCCTAGTGGGACATAGGCGTAAGCTTATGGTATGTAATGTTTGAGGAATCATTTATTTTTTGACGAAGCAGGTAAAAAATACCTAATGGTCTTAAATTATTGTACCTAATGCTATAAATTCCAGTTAGTAATAAAATTCTTATTTTCATACTTCAGTAATAATAATAATAATACAATTTTTAGCCTACTTACATTACACAAATTCTTAATAATACACGTTATACAAGCGGCTGATACACTTTTTTGTTTAAAAACTCAGACCCCTAAACCAAAAATGGATGTAGTATAGGGGTATAGTAGCTCAAAAACTCGTGTTCGGGCTATTGTACAAAATGCATTAAAATAATTATTATTGTCTGTATGAAAATTTATGGGCTAGAAAAATGTTGCCATAAAATAGTAAACTCTTCTCCCACATCCATGATTTGTCAGAAATTAAAAATAAATTGTGCTAATGTAAAATTACTTACTTTATGCTTATCAAACTGTATATCTCTCAGCCAGGGGTCAAACAGCAGTTTGTCTGGTTCTATGTTGACTGGACTTTGTCTTCGACCCTTGTTGCACATACTCCATTGTGGGTTGATTAGACCCCAGAAGCCAGGACCTGCAGAAAAGATAGTTATAGTTAGAGAACTGCATTTGTGTTATTGTTTGATGTTGCATAGGACTTATGCACTGGGACCGCGTGTCCCTTCACTATCACCTTCTTAGTTCGAGGTACCTGCAATGATGATGGTAATAATGATAACATTCTTTGATAAGTTATATGTCAAGATAGACAGTCGAAGCTACAAACGCGTAGAAAAAAATTGCAACCAGCACTGGCCTCTGAACCCTATCGATATACACGCACACAGACATGATTTGTATGACGCCTCACGCAAAAATTCAAAATTCAAAAAATTTTAAATTCAAAATAATATCACATAGATAGCTTTTTGACGTAATTTTTTGAGTCTACCATCGCGTCGGAAGGTATTTCATTGAGAGAAGATGCGGCCAGAAACTCTACAACACACATCTTTTTAACAAAACAAAATATACAAAGTACAATTAAAATACAATATTGCATTGCATAGAGTAACATTGTCAAGACCAGACATTTTGGTCATTCAAATAGTCATCGAGTTTATAGTAGCCTTTTTTACAGAGGACTTGTTTAACATCGGACTTAAACTTTTTGTCTGGCAAGTTTAGAACATCCTCTGGTATCTTATTATAATAGCGTATACAGTGCCCCATGAAAGATGTGTTGACCTTACTGAGTCGAAAATGTGGGGATACTAATTTATTTTATTTCTTGTTTGTATTTATGAACGTCACTGTTTTTGGGAAAGAGATACAAATTTTTCCGAACGTATAAAATATTACACACACCAACCTAAGAAAGTTGGCCCCTTATGTTTTATACGGTGGTAGAAGCATGAGGCTCATTCTATACATATACTTTTTCTAAGACAACGTTATAATCTAAATGAAGACCATAACAGCTTTTTAAGTTTCATTAACCATCATGTCTAAAGTCAAGAACTGCGAACCTACTACGGGGAACCACATCAGTGACAACGAAGCGCGCTGGTAGGTCAACCGAATCAGTGAAAGAACTTAAGCTGCGTTCCCAACGGTACTCCAAATAAAAGGGGTACGGATCTCGGCATTGGAAGATGCTGGGACTGCGGACACGGCGGATCGGGTAGCGAGGATCGGTAAAAACATCCGGCGCATCTTGGGCAATTTTCAAACCTCTAACGCTGACTGCCTCTTCACCACGAAGTCAAGTCAATCTTGATGACATGCCTGAGACTCGACGCAGAAGTAGAAGAACATTATGTCCGTTGAAATCGGGATTTACAAAATAAGTTCTTTAAAATATGACTGAGAATCCGTATACATGTAGGTAGAATTGTAATTCGCATAGTACGTAAATGCTTTGCCCTTTGTCTTTCGCATTTCTGATCGAACATAGTATATGCTAAATCTATGGTAATTGGTTTGTAGTTCGTTATAAATTTTGTTCTCACAAGTGATTGACGCAATTTGATATAATATTTTTCTCTGAAATGAGAAAAATTACCACCAGTTGAGATGCACAAATTATCATTACCGTGTCACCAACTACGCTCACAAAGCATCCATCCCGTTTCCACTGCAGTCTCTACGCATTAGATAAATCAATTGGTTTACCGTTGACCTAAATGGGTGCTATTACTTGCTATTCCAAACCATTCTCGTATATTACTATGCACTATGTTTGATATCAGACTCTGATTTGTTTAGGTAATGACTGAAATTAACATATTGGTTGATGTAATAAATTAGCCAATTAGGATCATTTTTAGTGGTAGTTCTTGTTTTGTTACAATATCATAATATTTGACTGGTAGCATTGTAAGTCTGTTCTCACGAATAACAAGAGAGTGAACATAATTTAATCATACTCCAATACCCAGATTTAGAGGGAATTTCAGTGTTGTTAGTTCTTCAACTTGACTACTATTTACTCAGATAATTTGAATCAAAAACTGGCACAGCTATCATAACTTTAGAGCCAGAAATAAGTAATTGTTTTATTTTATAGAATTTCTAAAACAATCAATCAATCAAATCAAATATACTTTATTTTACACCAAAACATAAACAGTAAAATACAGAAATAAAAATACAAGAGTCACAAAACAAGGCGGTCTTATTCACAATTATCTGCTTTGATGTTGATGTTGTCCTGTTTTTATTGTGTTTGGTGTTGATAAAGTGAATGTATATGAATATTAATATATAATTTATATTTCTATTAATTTTGTCCTTAACATCATCATCATCAGCCTATTACAAGTCCCGTTGCATGGTATAGGCCTACCTTCAAGGAAGGTGTATGGGCGTCAGTCAACTACGCATGACCAATGCGGATTGGTAGACTTCACATACACATCAGAATTTCTTCTTCAGCGTATGCAGGTTTCCTCACTATTTTTTTCCTTCAGCGTATGAGAGCCGTCGGTATATATTAGGTTCATAAAGTTAGAAAAACTCATTGGTGCATATCATCCGTTTGGATTCGAACCCGGATCCTCATGATTGAGTGACCATACTTTTTCATAATGCGCCACCGTCGATCTTAAAGCGGTTTCAGTCCATACAAAAGTTTGACGCACAATACGCGTAGACGGAAATAATAAAAGTAATATTTTATATATGGAAAAATTGGTCTAAAATTTGCAATTTATAATTTAATTACGAAGATATAAAGCTTTTAAAATTTTTTATTAAAAATTTCAAAGCTTTATATCTTTTATTATTTTATAAATTGCTAATGTTATTTGTGACGCGGCATCTAGATTTTCTAAACAATTTTTCCATGTATACATAGTTACTTAATAATATTAATACCCTATACGCGAATTGTGCGTCAAAGTTTTGTATAAAATTGACCCCTCTGCAACCACCTTAAGATACTAATTTCGTATCAATTTAATATGCTTTACTTAATTAGTCTAAAATTTCCTGGACCGGCTCGTTCCACAAAAGAAAGTATATAACCGTGACGAATCAGAATTCAACGAATGTAAACGTTACTCGAATATAAAAGGCGTATAAAAGCCTATTCAACCTAACATAGTTTCGCGATATTCAATGGAAATTCGGGATACCGCAAAATTTCACCATCATAGAGTGCTTTGAATCGTGCGTAATGTGACACTAGGGTGGCTCCGCGGCCGGCAGGACACTGTCATTACCGGAATATCATTACCGGGGTATCATTACCGGGGTCGGTTGTCACTATCGTTACATTAGAATTTTTGTGGCAGTTTTAGTAAGTTGGCTGTTAAATAAAATATAAGTACGGTTTTCAAGAGTATTATTATAGCAGGTCGCGACACTAGTTTTAGTATACAACCTTTTGAACTGTTTCATTTAGCCTCATACATAAAACAGAAATAATTATATAAGGTCTAACAAAACTAGCTGAAACTATTTTAAGGGGATGATCAGACCATCAAACTGAACCACTTTCTCTATGGGACTAATATCGAAACCCCAAAAAAAAAACCGCTGTCCCTTACATTTAAGTCGAGTTATGTTTGCAGTTTTGTATCGGACAGCTGGTTTTTTTTTCGCGATTTCGATATTGGTCCCATAGAGAAAGTTATTCAGTTTGATGGTCTGATCATCCCCTTAAAATAGTTTCAGCTAGTTTTGTTAGACCTTATATACAGGGTGAAATTGATATCATTAGCATTCTTTTAAACTAAGAGTCTACCCATCAAACTGAACAACTTTAACTATGGGAGCAAATAAAAAAATCTGCTGTTCCATACTAAACTGCAATGTCGACGCACGAGTTCGTGATTCAAATGTATGCAACTGCAGATTTTTTTTTGCTTCGATCGATTTGCTGCCATAGTAAAAATTGTTCAGTTTTATGGGTAGACTCTTAGTTTAAAAGGATGCTAATGATATCAATTTCACCCTGTATACACCTATAACATTTATCACTTAATTTTGGACTACTTGCAATTCCCAATTGGATTCAGGACTGGTATAGTTGTTTTGGATTAGAATATAGCATATTCTATATACAGGCTGTTGAGGTAAACAGTTGCATTACTTTATGGGGTGGTTTAACCTATGATACTAAACAAATTTCCCTAAAAAATCTATGGGAAATACGCAAAAAAAGTTTTGGACTTTTCATACTAAATGCAAACGTTTGTATAAAAAGTCGAACTATATTTTTTTCAATTTTCCCTTATGGAAAAGTTGTTCAGTATCATGAGTACAATCACCCATCAAAGTAATGCAACTGTTTAACCTAACACCCTGTATATTATAGCTAATGTGGTACATTTAGAATGTCCCCGGCTCTTAATGCCCCGACCCCATCGGGGAATGCAGTCTAGTAGGACTCTATGTCTAAACGCGTCAACATTAAAAAAAAAATGTAATCTTTAAGCGATTTTCTATGTAAATCAAGTCAAGCAAGAAAAAACATCATTTTAATGATATAATTATGGTAGTCAGAGCCCTAACCATGTTGATGTTCAAATGAACAAAATTATTATTGATAAAATGTTTTTTGTATATCACTGTTCTGCCAATTATATGGCAGAACTACTTTCCGATAAGGATACCTCACATGAGGGTTAAAAATAGATAAGTGCGGGAAATTCAGTGCGTTCGGGACATTAGAGTATCCCATAGTAATGATACGGGTGACCACGCGGTATCATTTAGATCCTATCTACTGTCATTAGTAGGGTGTCATTATTACGATTGTGTAGACATTTTAAGGATATTCTTAGTTGGTTTTCTAGCGGTTGCTTTTTTTAATAGATTACTTTTGTGATTTTTTTTTATACTTATAATTAATGGACTCTTGCTTGTGCGTTAGCACTGCATTTCCGCCAGTGTCAAGTGTTTATTATAGGAGAATCTATCCAAATCTCAGAGATAGAAGAGATTGGGGATTGCGGAGCCTCGAGGCAGGCAAAAATGCGACGCGCGAAATCCACGCGAGATGAGTGCTCGCGTCAGAACCTGCAACGTGACTCCGTGATATTATTTGTTATAAATTGAGTAGAAATTACCTGATATTCCATCGTAAGTCCACCATTCTTCCCAGCTACCTGATATGTCTGGAACAAAATATCAGTAATTAAATAGGTAGGTTGTTTTTCCTTTTTTTTGCCTCTATAGTAAAATACAATTTACTAATAGAAAAAATAATCAAATATATACAAAACGAGCGTTAACCCGCGACTTTGTCCGCACAAATTATATACCAGATTTTAAGTCAGATAATAAGCTATCAAACAAAAAAGTTTCATAAAAATCGGTTCAGTAGTTTTTGCGTGATGCTCGTTCAAAGAAACAAACAAACACACAAAGGGACACACAAAAAATCCAAAAATTGGTGATATGGAATCAGGGATACCTAAAAACCGTATCGTAACTTTTTTTTTGTTAATAAATCTTCAATGTTCAGACAAACTTCCTGTTACAGTTTTATAATCGTTTAGATTAGATAGATAGATAGATATAGATAAGCAAGCAATATTATAATTGCATTGGGATTGGCTTGGCAAATCTTTTGTCAGGCGGTCGTCTTGGTCAAGTGTTTTTGGGCTTGCCACGTGGCTACGTCATTTGGTTGGTAGGTATGCTCAAAAGTGTTTTTGTTAATAACACAATCCTTTAGATTACAAAACAAACATTAATTACTTGATATTGACAGAATTTCTGTATAAAGTGTAAGCAACATGCTATTAAAAAAATAAAATAAATAAATATCTTGGACATCGTCACACAAATTATCTAGTCACATTTAAAGTACCTGGACCTGTATTATGATGACTAGATAACGATAAAGAATACAATATATAGATACAAACATCCATGACTCGGGTACAAATATTCATATTCATCATATAAATATTTGTCCCTTACGGGATTCGAACCCGCGACCCTCGGCACAGCAGGCAGGTTCACTACAGACTGTGCTACCGGGCCGTATTATATTTTATAAATTAAATAAAAACTGCGTTGTCTGTATTGTCAACAATGAACCAAAGTAAATACAAAAAAAGCACCGCAAAGCTTGCAAGAGACATTGATTTCTTGTCCGTTTTTTTCATTATCATAATGTATTTTTGTGTTTGTCTATACTTGCTTAAAGTTAATGAAATAAAGACGTAACCAAAAGTTATACCTTTCACGGAGACACATAAAAGTGTTAGGATGAAGAGCGAGCATTGGTGCATCGTGGAGATGCCGTCGGTCACGCCAGACACTGCATCGAGGGTGCCACAACTGCAACAAGAGAAAACACTTCGTTAAAAAGCAGTAGTGTAATCTGTAGTCATGTCCAGCTTCGCGCAACTCTCTAACAAAAAAACATGACATGAAACGTGCACGCCATTAAATTTCTTTGTACGGTTGCACACGTTTCATACATTCTGGATCATCGGTCACGACCAATTTTAGTATGGTAGTCCCGACTCTTATAACGTAGTGAGGTAGTGAGTTACATTCTCTTTGGTCATGTCATGTATTACCTTTGACGAAGCCTATCGTGGATACCAACTTTGTATTTTTAAGGAATAATTTGGTTTGTTATTAAAACATTTCTTCTTATTGTGTGGGCAGCAAGCTCTGGTGGCACATTTTTCAAACAGTCTTACAATATCTGACGTTGTTTTTTAATGTAACGACTACTCCAGAGATAGTAGCCGGGACCAACAGCTAATCACGCCAGCCGAAGCACGGAATCGTCTTTCTTTTCAGACAATAAAAGAAGTTTGATTATATTTTGAGTATTAATCAATTAAAGTCAATGCAATTTTTTCAACACTATCTAGAAAGCAATATCGGTGCTTTACATTTTTCAGATTTCCATTAAAATATGTAGTTTTAAAGTTATCGTGGCTCAAACTTTTCCACACAAATCTTAAATTAGGCCTTGCTTTGAAACTATATATTTTAACGGATATCTGACAAATATAAAGCAAAGGTATTGGTTTTTAGATCGTGTTTAAGAAAAATAATTGACTAGTAAAATAATTGACTTTAATTGGTTATTATTGAAACTAGAATGGAGCTTCGTTTGTATGCAGCGCGCATCTCTTCATTTCTAATTCGATCTCGCAGGTAAACTCCAAGTATAGCTCTCGCCGTTGTCCTTTTTGTGACTTTCAGTCTTTTTAGGGTTCCGTACTTAAAGGGTGAAAACGGGACGCTATTATCGCTTACGTTGTCCGTCCGTCCTTCTGTCCTACCTATTTTGGGCTGTAAACTTTTGAACCGTAAATGTGCGTAAATAATAAAAATGGTAAAAAGTTAGTTAGGGGGAGTTTTCACACAAGAAACTACTTTTTATTAACGTTTTTCTTCTCGCTCTATCGTAAAAACGGTAATACATACAAGCGTTAAACTTGGAGTGATTATAAAGCAAATTCTACAGTATAACAACAAATAATAAAAACCGGCTAAGTGTCAGTTGGTCTCGTGCTAAATGCCCCGGAGAAAAAAAATTGTTTTGTAAGTTAAATTGTTGTATGGTGGTGTGGTATGGAACCCTCGGTGCGCGAGAAGCCCGACTCGAACTTGAGACCTTGAATGAGCGACCACTTCTCAGTTCCGTATGTCATACTCATCACTCGCAGTACACGCTCAAAGGATGATTAGTTAAAAACGTTTAAAACCCGCCCGCTATAACTCTGCACTAGACAAACTTGCCAAACTAACCCCTCGCATGTCCAACGGCGATTAGGTAACGTTGTTAACTCATATTTGTCTTTGGTGAAAGCCCGCGAGTCAGTTAATTGCGAGTCCTAATTCACTGTTTAAACCTTTCAGCAGGATAGAGAATTTAATGTTTTTGTTCGGCTAATTTTGTACTTTGTGCTACAGTTTTATTTTCGTGAATGGACGTCTACGGCGAAGTCGAAAAGGGAGTATTTTCAAAGCGGATGTACACACGGCAACACATCAAGCTATACAAAGCCACAATAAGCTGGCCGCGCGACATTATACGCTATTCACCCTACGCGTGGCCAGCTTATGTTGGTTTTGTATAACCTACCCATTGTTGAACTCTCTGTGCATGGCTAATTTGGCTATGCAGGGTCTAACTTCAAATTCTTGGACCAACGTCAAAATCGCGGAAAAAAAGTCTACTTTCCATACAAAACTGCAATCCTACTCGACCCAAATGTACATTGTACATTGTGTAACCAAAACACCCTAGTAATACTTAACGGGGTGCTTCAGACCATCAAACTGAACAACTTTCACTATGGAGCCATCTTCGAAGTTGCGAAATAAAAATCTATCTGTTTCTTACAAAACTGCAGCACCGGCTCGACTCAAATGTATGGGACAACAGATTTTTTTATTTTTTCTCGATGTTGGCTCCATAGTGAAAGTTGTTCAGTTTGATGGTCTAAACTACCCCTTTAAGTATTACGAGGATGTTTTGTTACACCATGTATACAGAGTGTAAAATTAAATGGGACACTTACTTAAAAGGGTGCTTCAGACCATCAAACTGAACAACTTTTACGATGGGACCAATACTGAAATCGCAAAAAAAAAATCCGCTGTCCCATACAAAACTGCAAACATAAATCGACTGAAATTTTTTTTTTTGCGATTTCGATATTGTTCCCATAGAGAACGCTATTCAGTTTGATGGTCTTAAGCACCCCTTTAAGTAAAGTGTCCCATTTAATTTGACACTTTACAGTACTGCGTAAAGTGTTTACTGTATACAGTACGACAGCTGTTTTTTTTTCGCGATTTCAATATTGATCCCATAGAGAAAGTTGTTCAGTTTGTTGCTCTGATCATTCCCTTAAAAAGTCATAAGCATTATTAAGAAAGAGCTTATATTCATCGATGTAGGATACACCGTGATAAACAATAACCGAAACAGATACATGTAATCATAAGAAATCTTTGTTACATTACAAAACACAACGACTCTAACAATACAATGTATTTAATCCCATAGTCTCCTTAAGCTAGTGTTCAATACAAGTACAACATGTAATTTGGGGAGCATTAGTATTATCTCGGCTGAGATGGAGGGGGCGGCAGATAAGGGGTTAATTTCCTTTGGCAAGCTGTATCTTTTTACAGAGTCTTTTGCTTTGTAAGGATTTAAGACAGATGCCTGTTTAGTAGAACCTTAAGTAAAACGTGCTTGCATTTGTTATATTAGAATTAATAATTAATTAATAACGGCCAAGTGCGTGTTGGGCCACGCGCAGGTTTGTGTTCCATTCTACAAAGTACATTTTATAATTTGGTCGACTATTACTCGTAAACTTGTAAAGCCTACTTAGCGGTGATAGTTTTCGTTTTAATTTAGATAAATATACCACTTATTTCGTTACAGATTCCTTAATCGAAATATAATTTTCCCTAACTCAAAATAGTTTTAAAAGCCCTATTCTAGACCTTGACGTGAACTAACATAGTTATAAGACAATTGTTACTAACACAATACGGATGAATAATCCGAAATATATGATTTTTAATTTTATTTTATTTATCCAACGATACCCTACGCCATGGAATAGACGAGAAAAAAAATTTCATCCCCACTTCACGTGTAAAGGAGGTAGGTAGGTACCATAAAAACATATTTTTCAATGATTTTTTTTACCACTTTGTCGGCGTGATTAATAATGTATGCCCATGCCAAATTACAGCTTTCTAGTACTAAACTCTATTACAATGAGGTTCGGACCGAAGCGATCGCGATCGAAAATCGAAAGTCCGGGTACAGGGCCCGCTGATCATCGCCTAAAAGGAACGCATCTAATAACGAAACACCCCATATGCAAAGGATTTTCAGGATCTCGTATAAAGTGTTTTGAGAAACTTTCCTAATAAGGTTTCAGGTTGATATGACATGTCAAGTTATGATAGGAGGCTAGCTTTTCACACCCACTAAAACCACACGAGTAAATACCCCAGAGAGATAAAACTTCGAACAATCGCGCTAGTGAACAATCTATGGGAGACATTGGGTGAGCTCGTCACGTGATCATTTTGTGCTCTCCTGTCCCCATAGAGACAAAGCTTTTAGGAGCACAAAAATGATCATGTGACGCACTCGCCCAATGTGTCCCATAGATTGTTCACTAGCACGATTGTTCGAAGTTTTATCTCTCTGGGGTATTTACTCAAGTGCTAAAACACTGCATAGGAAGACTTATCCTTTTGTCATCACCTCACGATTTAGCCACGGGAGGAAATGGAATGGTTCTGTATCGAAGACTTCCCATACTTTAATAATGAAACAACCACAAATCTCCAAACAGTTTGTAAGTGAATAGAAATGATATTATAGCTTCCCTCGTTAAATGGTAACAGTGGAGCGGAAGTGGAGCTATCGGCGCTTACACCGGAAGTGGGCGGGCCTAACGATTGGAGATTGCACCCCCGAAAGCCTCAAAAGATATTCGGCGTGAAAGCTTAGCTTTTAGATTGTAATCAAAGTGAGAATTGATAGCAAAATGTAGTTTCGGAAAGTGGCGAGGATATCAACAAAAAATAAACGATATTGGCTTGATCATGAGCAGCTGATATTGTTTTTAGGGTTCCGTACCCAAAGGGTAAAAACTGGACCCTATTACTAAGCCTACGTTGTCCGTCCGTCTGTCCGTCGTACCTAGTTGAAATTTTCATAGAAAATTGTGCGTTATTATGTTGGCGGATTTTTTTTAATTTATAATGATTGGACTCTTGCTTGTGCGTTAGCACTGTATTGCCGCCAGTGTCAATTAGTTTATGGGAGAATCTATTCTAATCTCAGGGATTGTTTTTGGTCCAAAACAAGGAGAGATTGAGGATTGCGGAGCCTCGTAGCAGGTAAAAACGCGACGCGCGAAAACCATTGCGCGCAACGTGACCATTACGGCGGATTTGTTAGCAAATAATAAAAATGTAAAAAAGTAAATAATTATGGGACCTCATACAAGTTTTTATCAATGTTTTTTCTTCTCGCTATATCGTAAAAACGGTAATACATACAAGTGTCAAACTTGGTGTGATTATAGAGCAAATATTTATACTCTGTAGTATAATAATCTATACTATTATAAAACTGTAACAGGAAGTTTGTCTGTACATTGAAGATATTAACAAAAAAAAAGTTACGATATGGTTTTTAGGTGTCCCTGATTCCATTTCACCAATTTTTGGATTTTTTGTCTGTCTGTTTGTTTGTTTGGACGAGTATCAAGCAAAAACTACTGAACCGATTTTGATGAAACTTTTTTGTTTGATAGCTTATGATCTGACTTAAAATCTGGTATATAATTTGTGCGGACGAAGTCGCGGGTTAACGCTCGTAAATAATAAAAACCGGCTCTCGCGCTAAACGTCCCGGAGGAAACAACACTTTTTTCTAAGTTAATAATATGTTGTGTGGTGGTGTGGTACGGAAGCCTCGGTGTGCGAGTAACCCGAATCGCACTTGACCGGTATTGTTTGTAAGATAGTCTTTATAGCTTTGTGGTGTCCAGCTTTAAAAAGCACTAACCCAGTCGGGTGTCGTAAGTAACAACTTTCACTATGGAACCAACTTCGAAATCTAATTATAATTTAAGTCAAGTTGGAACTGCAGTTTTGTATGAAACAGTAGATTATTTTCGCGCTTTAGAAATTTGCTCCAAAGTGAAAGTTGTTCAGTGTATGTCATTACTAAGGTGTTTTGTTACACCCTGTATACGTCTTAAGTGCGAATGAAATAGATACATAACTATAACCTATTTCTGGCATCTGACGCAGACACGGCGCCAGACAGTCTGGCGACGGTTTTCCGTCTGAAAGCGGAAACTTATTGAATAAACATCCCTTCTAAAGTTTCATGTTTCTATGAGATGATTTTATAAATTAGACCAATACAAGAGCGTAATTGAAATGAGATAAGTAATTTGATTAGCTCTTGCTGTTCATTGATTATTTTTTGTGAGTTTGTGAGTTATTTCTAAAGCAATGTTTATCACTTTCGTTACAAACATTTTATTTCGAAGCTCTTTTTTATCTATTATCGATGTAAATAAAACAAAATTGTACTTAAATTAATTAAAAAAGAAAATCAATATTCTCTAGACATTTTAAGTTATTGTTACCTGCTCATTTGCAACCTAGAATAGGTACGCACGGCCACACATCAAGCTATACAAAACCAACATAAGCTGGCCGCGCGTCGTTATAAGTTACTCGACCTAAGCGCGGTCAGCTTATGTTGGTTTTTGTATAGCTTGATTTTTCGCCGTGTGTACACTTAATTATTTTTGTTCCAATTGGATCAGTCTTATTTGTACAATAACCAGTTTTTGTTTCCTGTACAATGTATTTTATGTTTGGTGTAAATAAAGTATATTTCATTCATTCATTCACACAGTCCAGCCAGGCGTGAGAGCCTTATTGTACAGCAACCACAATACTGTCTGCTTCAATAAATATAATCATCAATTTTGCTGCCAATAGCTTGAAATTAGACACACTATCCCCATCTCTGCTGCTAAAATCTCGAAGGTGTGGAAATATGAAGTCATTTCCGGATGCTTCATGTTCTTACAAGTGGGCTGCAAAATGATGAGTACCTGGGGCCCAGAAGCCAAAAAAATTATTAAAGACCTGTCAGTGCATCTCCACGAGATCACAGGTGACCGTAGAGCTGGCTGCTTTCTTGGTCAACGCTGCCATCTTATTTGGGACCATGTCTTGTCGCACAACGAGACAAGACGCACCCGTCGACTTTTTAATTTTTCAGTTGTTTTTATACTTGAATTGTTCTATTGATCACATTTTTACTTAGTAAGGTCGTATTTACTTGAAATTGGAATTTAAGAGCCTAATAAACGATTTTTTAAAGCCTGAAAGGATTCGTTACCTCTTGTGACATCCTTTAGCGTTGATGCTTTCCGATTTCGAAGCAGGACACCACAGCACAAATTAAACTGTTCTTTTTAATAGCCAATTAATTTGGGTTATTACTAAATGAGCTCAAGAACGTACATAACAACATACGAAATGTGTCTTGTAAACTTTTCTTTAACAAAAAAAAGTATTGTGAAAAATACATTTGCAAAAGACATAAATCTAAACCGTTTGGTATTCTTACATGCAAATTTGGACTCTGTTCTTTTAAAAATAAGGTATGGAATGTATTAATGTAGTCGAGGTCGTTAAATGTGCTTGTAGGGAAAACGGAAGTGAACAGCGGTTGGTAGACAAAGCTCGTTGCTTACCGGAAGTGGGTGTATCTTGAGCATGTTTCTAGTTAACTTTAGAAATGGTTAGGCTTTTTACGTGAATCTTTTTTACACTTTGTATATTCAGTAGTTTTTATACCAAAACTTATTTGACCAAAACGTGGAGATTTTTTTTTTGCGATTTCAAAGTTGATCCCTAAGTAAAAGTTGTTCAGTTTGATGGTCCGATACCTATCGATAGTATTGCACTCCGTAAAATAGTATTGTCACCGAACTATCGATAGGCCGAGCAATAGCAATAAATAATATGAATAACACAGGGTGTAAAATTAAATGGGACACTTACTTAAAGGGGTGCTTCAGACCATCAAACTGAACCACTTTCTCTATAGGACCAATATCGAAATCGCGAAAAAAAATCTGCTGTTCCATACACTTCAGTCGAGTTGTTTGCAGTTTTGTCTTGGACGAATAAAAGTTTTGTATGGGACAGTGGAATTTTTTTCGCGATTTCAGTTTTGCTCTGTATCGCTCGTAACCCACTACTCTACAGGTAGTATTCTTTCATCAACAACTTGATAAATCCATAAACAGGGGTTGCATCCCCTAGCTACAACATAACGGATAGCTTTATGTCGTTTCCGGGAGGGGAGGCCGAGACGGGATGTCGCGACTTTTTGGCGCCAAAAGTACAATGAACTTGCCAAGAGTTGCGTTCGAGATAGAGAGCGTCGACTGGACGGTCAGCAACAAAAGTTGACTAGCTTCTTAGAAATAAAGGTGATAGTTAATGTTATCTTCCGTTGCCGATAGTACTTATGGTGTTTTATGGCTTCGATTTTTAGTTTTGTAAGTTTAAAGCCATATTATATATACGTCCCCTTGAGACGCAACAGATTGAAAATTTCGTTCTCTGGGTAGTGGGCTCGGTGGCGAAATTGGATAACGCATTTCCCCGGTTTGGAAAAGTGCGGGTTCAAGTCCCGCCCGAGACAAATTTTTCAATCTTTAATTTGATTCCATACTATATGGTTCTAGTAAGAATGGACTACCTTATTTCAACCTGTGGGCATCGTATGAGGAGAATAAGGGATGAGGTTTCTTATGCAGTGGTTTTATTGATGAAAGGCTAATCACCTATCACCACTTGACATTTCATAGTACCATATACTTACTGAAATCTCACAAATACCAAAAGTGAACCTTGCCACCTAACCCCTGAAGTTGAAATTGTTGTTAAGTATCTGACTACACCGAAAGGGATTATGGTCAGGAGTTTATCTATGCAAGTTTTCAAGTTCAGATTTAAAAGTGGGCATAACGATGTCATGTGGCAGGAAACGCGTTTGAAAGAATTTCTAATCTTTTATTTTAGCTAGATTTGAACCTACTACACCATTTTAGTCTTTCTTCATTGTTTTGGATTTTCAAGATGAAATTAGAGTATCAAATAAAACCTTGGATCAAGATAAAATAGGTTTACCTTTTGCCCACAAAAACACTGTTTGCCTAATAAAAACCTTATTTATGTGTAACAGAGCTTAGTAGAACTCCTTGAAAAATTATGTTCACCTACTACAATAATTTTAACTATTTCACGTTAGAATATTGCGATTGTATAACATATTTCTCCGAATGTTTTTAGTTAACAAGGTTCTTGTATTTATAATTTACCATGAACGACTGTAACACACGCCTGAATCAGCTCTACTAATGTGTATGAATGAGTCCTTAGAGACTAAACACTACTCACTTGCTGAAAAATTGTTTACGACTAGACCTAAACGGTCGGAATGGTTTTTATTATAATTCGAAGTAGCTATCTGTCTAACATTCGAATATTTTTATCGAATTTTTACCCATTTCCCAACAACCGATTGAGTTTATACGATATTCATCATTCATTCATTCATTTTATTTCATTTCATTAATAATTGATTGGTACCTATCTATTTTTTGTGTTAACCCCAAAATAATCATCATCATCATATCAGCCAATAAACGTCCACTGCTGGACATAAGCCTCCCCCAAAATGGGGGGGGATTTGTCATAATCGCCACGCTTGGCAGGCGGGTTGGCGATCGCAGTTGGATCGAATCAATGTGTGTACTCAGAGGATGCTGCTGCCCATCCTTCAGTAGATCCCTTAGTCGCCTTTTACGACACCCACGGAAGGAAATGGGATGGTGCTATTCATAGCAATCCACACGGCAAAAATAAATAATAATAATAATTATGTTAAATTGTTTAAATAATCTTTCATCTCTTCATAAATCATATCAAACAAAGTCGCTATACTTGTCTGTTCTGTCTGTTTCTCCGCTTATTTCTTCTAAACCACGCAACATATTTTGATACGGTTTTCACTGTCATTTAGAGAATCTCTTTAGGAAGGTTTATTTGTTTTAATTATATTATAGATCCCACCTGGGCAAAGCTGGGACAGGTCGCTAGTGTGGGTATAAATGTTACTTACCAAATGTTATTAATTCTATTAAAAATGCCACTAGTAGTTAATAAATATTATTGTAACTTTATAAGAATACGAGCGTTAACCCGCGACTTCGTCCGCACAAATTACATACCAGATTTTAAGTCAGATCATAAGCTATCAAACAAAAAAAGTGTCATCAAAATCGGTTCAGTAGTTTTTGCGTGATACTCGTTCAAACAAACAAACACACAAACAAACAGACAGATAAAAAATCCAAAAATTGGTGAAATGGAATCAGGGACACCTAAAAACCATATCGTAACTTTTTTTTGTTAATATCTTCAATGTACAGACAAACTTCCTGTTACAGTTTTATAATAGTACGAGCGTTAACCCGCGACTTCGTCCGCACAAATTACATACCAGATTTTAAGTCAGATCATAAGCTATCAAACAAAAAAAGTTTCATCAAAATCGGTTCAGTAGTTTTTGCGTGATACTCGTTCAAACAAACAAACACACAAACAAACACCCAAACAAACACACAAACAAACAGACAGACAAAAAATCAAAAAATTGGTGAAATGGAATCAGGGACACCTAAAAACCATATCGTAACTTTTTTTTGGTTAATATCTTCAATGTACAGACAAACTTCCTGTTACAGTTTTATAATAGTATATAGATTTCTTATGTTTACTGAAATAACAATACATTCAAATTCGTATCCAAATAAAAACCATATGTAATAAAATTATACAACGAAGCGAGCACTCATAGCCGTAATACCATTAAATTTTCACACAAAAGATATTTCCGTCGGTTTCAATACCATTCGTCGTTACACAGAAGCCTGCTCGGTATCGGATTCCCCCATACGAAATACAAATAAATGCGGCCGACTGTTACACCGACGTGTAATTTTTACAACAAACTCAAATAAAACCACAAATAAACTATTCATTTTCTAGTAATGTTAGTGCAATAACATGTTGTTAATAAAATTTAATTATTACTCTAAAGTAAACAGGAACAATTTTACTACTAACTGCATAATGCTAACTGTTTACTGAAATAAGTAAGTCAATAATTTGAAATTTTTAAATTACAATTTCATAATAGTCTAGCGACCTTGTCTTTTGGTGGCCCGAGTACGCTTTTGAGATCGAATCGGGAAGCTTTATGATCTGCAGTGGACGTCTTTCGGATGAAGTTTTACGATGGAGACGAAAGACAATACATACAATCCGCCGTACCATACATTTGAGTCGAGTAGGTACTGCAGTTCTGTATGAATTTAATTTTTTCTCGATGTTGGCTACATAGTGAAAGTAAGTAGTTTAGTTTGTAAACCATTTTAAATCCCGACGGCCCGGTAGCACAGTCTGTAGTGAACCTGCCTGCTATGCCGAGGGTCGCGGGTTCGAGTCCCGTAAGGGACAAATATTTATATGATGAATATGAATATTTGTACCCGAGTCATGGATGTTTCTATCTATATATGTATTCTATATCGTTGTCTAGTCATCATAATACAAGTCCAGGTACTTTAAATGTGACTAGATAATTTGTGTAACAATGTCCGAGATATTTATTATTTATTATTAAATATAACTAGGTGTTTTGTTACTCCCTGACCGTGTTGCAGGATTATTGAAAAGGCTGGGACTTAGCGAAAACATAAAAAAATCTATTTAAAAAAAATTACGCGACCTTCTAACAAAAAGCCATGCAGTGACAAGTAGGTACAGTGAGTTAATTTAGTTGAGTGGATTTGCCCGTGCATTGTCGCTTGTTTATCGTCGCATCGTCGTCGGTCGACCGGGGCCAACTTAATGGTATTAAACTTGAGAAATAGCATTCTTTAGCCGAAGATTTTTTGGAAAGTTTTGCTTTTAAAAGTTGAAGAAGGTTGGTAGCATGTAGAAGAAAGTATACATTAAGAATCTTAGAATCTTGGTATATACTCTATAAAAGTTGATATGAACTGTAAAAAAAAAACGACGTGGCCAATTCTAATAACGCTTACGTCCTCAGACATAAACAAGACACAAACAATGTAAGTAATGACATGTAATGATCCCAAATTATGGAGAACATACAATGACACAAACGTGTAACATCCATGACCGAACCGTGATTCGAACCAATGTCCACTGGTTTGACAGTCCATGTTGATCATTACACCAACCGGGTGTTCATCTAATAAATATCAAAAAAATATATATGTTCAACAAATTATTGATTTTGAGGAAACATTCCCGATTTATTGTTCATTCGTTATTTGTGTGACCTATTTATTTATTTCTAGCCAACATTGTCCTTAAAAAGTAAAAAAAAAAATGTGTTTAAACAGAGAATATAGAAAGATAGCCCATAAAACTTTTCAAAACTTGCACAACAGAAAACGATTATTGATTGTGTAGGAATCTTAACTATGCATGTTGGAATGTCATATTTATAGGCTTACGCTTAGTTGCAGAAACGCTCATTAAAGTATCCATCCATTATATCTCTTGCTGTCACTTTTTGTCTTGTTGACGTAGTAAAAGCTAGTAAGAGATTTATTGTAGTATTAACTCTAATGAGCGTTTCTGCAATTGAGTGTTAGCTAGGTTAAGAAGGCCTTTATTACTCATTTATTTATGTTACAGCTTAATTTTTAACATCTTTATTGTAAATATTTAAGTTACTAACGAAATAAAGAACAACAACTGATTAAACTAAAATATCCTAAAACTAAAATATAACTAGACTAAATTAAATAAACAACATCATATCTCAAAACAGAAGGCCTGGATTGTTTTCATATAAATCTAAATTCTTGAAGCTAAAATATTTTGTAATGCTCATTTTGTATTTATTTGTGTTTACATCCATCCGGGGTTGGCCATCCAATTTCCTAAAAACCCCACCTTTGTTGTTGTAACACTCGTTTACTACGTGTTTAAGCCTGCGAGTATGTTAAAATGTCATTGTTAAATGGAACATTCGTTTTTAATGTATTCCCTTTTAGTAGTATACTCACGAAGGTTTTTGAGATCGGAAATTAACGTTTTCCGAGCATTAAAACGCGCCCACAAGATAAACGCCTGAGTAGGGCCATATTTTACTGGTTTTATTTCAAAGAAATCTATAGGTACTGTAATAAAGTTAATTTGGTATAAAAGATGTGAAAAAATGTAAAAATGAAAACAATAAAAAGGTATAAAAATGAGATCTTAGGGATAAAAAAGGTCGTCGGGTGTATCCCCGCGAGACATGGTGCCAAGCATGCTAGCAGCGTTCCCCCTTTGAATGGTCAAGCTGGCCAGACCAAGGAAGCTGCCAGCTCTACGGTCACCGGTCGTCTCGCGGAGACGTAGACGTATCGACAACTCTTTAATGAATTTTTTTGCTTCTGGGCCCCAGAGACCTAACGTTTCGAAGCCAATCGGTGTAAACACTGGTTTTTGGAGAGACCTAACGTTTCGAAGCCAATCGGTGTAAACACTGGTTTTTGGATGCTATATTCTCAATTGTGTAGACAATATTATGATCGAAAATGGATATTAAAAAAAAAATTAAGTCCAATATTTAAAGAAGATTGAAAAATTTGTCTCGGGCGGGATTTGAACACTCACGTCCCCTTCATCATCATCATCTTATTTAAGAGCTACGCTCTTGTCGGAGGAGTTTTCGCCAATACTGTATCCTTTCCGCTAGTCTCTTGAGTTCTTGATACGATCCGACATCAACCTTTTCCTTCACTTGGGCCAGATAACTCTGTCTAGGTCTTCCTCTGCCTCTCTTCCCCTCTATCTTCCCTTCCAGTATGGTTAAGACGCAACAAATTGGCTCGGTGGCAAAATTGGATAACGCAGTTCCCCGGTTTGGAAGAGTGCGAGTTCAAGTCCCGCCCGAGACAAATTTTTCAAACTTTAATTTCATTCGAAATAGCACGACATGGCTGTAACATGTTTAAAATCAACAATATTTGAAATATATTTAGAGAGTTACAAAATTGATAATTTCAAAATTTGGTGCGAATTCTTACGATTTTCGAATTTGATTTCCTTGGATTAGAAGGCACCACAGTGACATAATGAAAGACAAGCCAGTCAAAAATAGCTACTTACAACTACTAAAATGAAGTAGTTTAGTACAGATGAGGCGGCTCTGAAAGGTCGTTAAGTGGGATACGTCTTTAGGACAACTCGTGCTTCACGCTAAATTAGTAGTATTTAATACCCCTTAGCCCTTCTTGTGTCAACTTGGGTTAGCAATAAACTTCAGGTCAAGAGTAACTCATGATTTTTTGTATGGAAAAACAAATGTGGGGGCTTATTTTATCCGGAGTTAATTGCTAACCTGAGTTGACGCAAATGGGGCGTTGCTCGCGACTTCGTCTGCATTAAAACAAGACTTAGTGACAAGACTGACTTTTAAAAAAGTATAACCCGAACAGAATCCATTTGCTAAAAAATAATACAACAAAAAAAAGTATAAAATATCCTCCATCGTGGAAATGGTTATATATAAAAGCGTTAAACTAGGTGTAATTATAGTGCAAGCTATATAGTATTATAAAAAATTATAAAAAACGGCCAAGTGTAAATCTGGCTCACGCTAAGGGTACCGGAAGAAACACAATTTTTTTGTGTGATTATTATTTTGCGTGGAGGAACGCAACCCTTAGTGCGCGATTCCGACTCGCACTTCGCCTGTTTTACTTTAGTTCAAAACATTATTAATTTTAAACTACGGACAGTCTAGAAAACGATTATTTTTCAATACTGTGAAAAAAATTCGATATTGAGTCTAACAGTATGAAAGTTGGCCAGATGAAATTACCTTCACGCCGTGGGCTGTATGGGATGGGCAGTTATATTTATTATTTAGGTACTCCGCTGGCGTACGCCGGCATTGCAACTAGATTGTTTCGTTGTTTATTTAGGAAATTGTTTTTCATTTGTAGATAGATTGTGTTATTATATAAGAAACAAAATTTAAAGATTGAAAAAATTTTCTTGGATGGACCTTGAACATGCAACCTGCCAAACTGTGTTACGTCAGCAGTAATGGCTCGGTACCTTAATTGGACGAAGTTTGAAGTTTAGGGGAAACCTTTGCCCAGCAGTGGGATAGAGCAGGTTAAAGAAAACAATTTAAAATAGCACAACATGGCTGTACCAAGTTGATAACCAATAATATTTAAAATGAGAAATTTTAGTCTGAGTGCTTTTCGATATTCTATGACGACCCGGTTGGTGTAATGGTTACCACGCCGGACTGCAAAACCAGGGTCCTGGGTTCGAATCCCGGTTCGGTCGTGGATGTTTATATGTTTGTGCCGTTGTTGTATGGTTTCCTATAATAATAAACAGCCTATTAGTGCTTGCTTGGGATCATAACAATGTACGTGCACGTGAGCGTTATTTATATCTTTCCGTTTCATGAACCATTTCATTCAGCTTAAATGCCAAAAATAGCTGTTGCAGTTGTGATGCAGGTTTATGCATTGTGGACTTTTATAGTTTTTTTCAGAATAAAGGGTATACCGTCTTAATTATTGTCTGCATATCAAAAATGATAGTCAAAAGGATGTGGTGTAAAAAAGAAACAAGGCAGCAAATAAAAATCTCTCTAGGATTGATACAAAGAAACCAATGTTCATCTTAAATCCAAATTGAACACATTCCACGTTACTGCCACCTAATTCCACCTACTCAAGACAATTTTCTCGAGCCCGACGTACTTCGTAATGCATAATAGAGACACAGGTCTACGCCACTGCAGGTTAATATTGCATACTTTAATTATCTCGGATCTCAGGTAGCTTTACTCGTCTTGAAACATAAACTATGCTTAGATTAGCACTAGTATGTTATTCTGGGATGAAGTTTGGTTGTACACAGTATTTTGTTATGCATACAGCTTAAACGCTAATAGTATTCCTGCCCATTGTTCTTTAAAAAGGACTAAACTATATTATGCGATTTTCAAGGACAGGCAGGACGATGCGATATCTACAAGATGAACGTATTTTGGTTGAAATGGTGATGATGATGATGACCGCTGAACAAAATGAAAAGTGTGAACTGGCTAAAAATTACATCACTACATTTTATGAATGTGGGTATCATTATATGAGACGACTAGTATGTTATTCAGCGATGAAGTTTGATTGTTCACAGTATTTTGTTATGCATACAGCAAGCGTAAACGCTAATAGTATTCCAGCCCTTTGTTCTCCAAAAAGGACAAAACTATTTCATGCCATTTTCAAGGATAGGCAGGACGATGCAATGTCTACAAGATGAACGTATTTTGGTTGAAATGGTGATGATGATGATGACAGCTGAACAAAATGTAAAGTGTGAACTGGCTAAAAATAACATAACTACATTTTATGAATGTGGGTGTCATATGAGACGAGTAGGAGATAAGCATGGATTTGGACAATACAATACTATGCACAGCTTCCTGGAGATAAGGTTTTTTAGTACCTAGGTAGTAGAAAAGTTGATGATTACCCCAATAGACTAACGGACGGACGGACGGACAAACCGTATGAAAACGTTTAACAATTATTTATTTTAGGCACACATAAAATTTTTGCGCTATTTCAGGAAGACTACTAATAAATATTAATCACAACTGAGTGAAAAGGCAAAAAGCTTATCTTTTGTTTCAGCCGCTGCTCGCTATAGAGCCATTTATAAAGCACATCAATTAATACTCATTATGTTACACAAAAGCGTAGTGAATGAGATGCATGACTTGCAATAAATGCGGTTCAAATGCGATAAAATTAGGACAGTGAAGTAAAATGGTTCAGTTAAAACTTAAGTACAGGACATCATGTAGACAATACCTATGCCTTCCTGGTAAAGTACGACTAGGAAAATAATTTCGCTCGTCAATCTTCCTTTGCGTAAAGCAGACCCGAGTCTCCGTCAAAATCCGAAGTCATTTGGTAGGTAATTAATAAAAATCAATCATGCGCGGTAGTCAAAAGGTGTAAATTCGGTTGCTACTAAATCTTTCTCTATCTCACTCCAAGTCGAATAACCTTCAGGCGCGCGAAGGTGCTACATGCTGATTGGTCACTATAATATCGCGCGCAAAGATTTTTTTTTGCGCAGTGAAGACGAAAAAAAATCTTTGTTCGCGCGCTATTAAAATGTGTCAACTGCGCAGGTAGATTGGTACTGTACGGAGTTTCTGTCCTGTGTGTAGGACCAAGCTTCTTTCACCTATTTCTTTATTCCCCACGTTTTTATTCGTATACGAATTGATTAATCTTTGAGCACAATCAACGTCTTTCAGAACCAAATCTCAAAACTGGGTGGGTCTTGTGAGAAAGGGTCACTGAAAAAGTGAAAGGTTTTTAGAGTATTCATGAGTCGTCCAAAATATCAACAATAATACAAGTTTAAATGCGATGGCTATCAGTTAAAAATTTCCAATTAAATCCATTGGATGAATGACGCAAAATCCGATTACAAAATTACTAACAGATTAATTTGAGCGTGGAATTCAATGTGTGGAATGTGCATTGATATGAACATTTTGGTGTAAAGCAAAATAGTCCTTGTGCACAATTATTTTCAACATTTTTGTGAAACATTATCACATTAATTCAATGTGCTGTTTAACCTTCTGCGTACATTTGTACTTCTCGTAGGACATAAGAAATAATAACATCTATTGTTAGTGTTTTGGTTGGCATCTAAAATACTAACAATAGATTTTATTATTTCTTATGTCCTACGAGAAGTACAGATGTAAGCAGGAGGTTAAATGACTAATATTAATTTTGAATCCATAACGTAGATTGTTTTTGTACCAGTTATGTATTTATTGAAAATTAGCTAGCTTGAGTGGCAATGGAATCCGAAATATTTTTTTTTTATGGGCTGATGAAAGAACTGACAACCGATGGGGTGTCAGAGTTCTAGAGTGCAGATCACGAACTGGCAGGCGCAGTCTGGGACGCCCTGCGGCCCGCTGCACCGACGACAGAAAAAGGTGGGGAGCGACTGGAATGAGAAAGGTCAAGGATAACATTTTGAGGCGAACTTTAGGAGAAACCTATGTTCAGTGGACGATGATATGCTGATGATGATAATGATTTATTTATTTCAGTAAGTGCTCAATTTTATTAATTTTATATTAATGTTGAAGGTGAAACGTGTTTGTTCTGATTTTTCAGAACATTCCTGACAACCCCGGGGAATATAACATAGACAGGGAACTATACAGGGTGTTAGGCTAAAAAGTTTCATTACTTTAAGAGGTGATTGTACCCATGATACTGAACAACTAACCCTGAGCAACTTAAAGATAAATTCGCTAAAAAAATTTCGTTCGATCAGCTGATTGCATTTAGTATGGAAAGTCCGAAATTTTATTTGCCGATTTCCTATATTTCTCTTATGGAAAGTTATTCAGTATCATGGGTACAATCACCCCATAAAGTAATGCAACTGTGTACCCTAACAACCAGTACTTATGCTAAATTAATTTCCAATTAGTTGTAAAAGTAGTTCTAGAATTGTAAGAATCATGCTAATACCGGAAAGTAAAAAAAAATGATTGACGTCTAAACTACGACCTTTTGTTACATTCTAGTTAAACTTCAAAAATATCCATAATGCACTCTACAACCTTAAACTGCGGCCGACAACAAAAGCAAAGCGGAACAATAAAAAATAATTTTCACCATTCAAATAAAAAACGAACCAAGATGTCGACACTCACAATCCCCCCACGTAAAAAGGAAACATTAAAAAGAAAACAAAAGTCAAACGGCGCAAGAGGTTGACAGGGAGAGTCACCTAGTGCTGAGAATTTGTTTTAAAAGAATCAATCCTCACTGAGTCAATTCATTTGGAGTCGATAATAGGTTGCACTTGAGGTAATTTTAGTATTTCTTTATTCAGTTAAACAGCATTTAAATCAATTTCGTTGCTGTGTTTTCAACGTTTTATTTTACAACAATGTTGCTGGAGTCGCGTTGTAGATCTGATACTGGGTAGTCACGTAAATTTAATTTGAAAGATTCAAGATTGAACTAGGCTGCGGGAACTGATAAGATTAAATCGTGATCGATTTATGCAAATCTCCATACTAATTTTGACATTTTCTACCGCTGACTTGAAAATGTGACTTTCAAACATCGGACTCCTGAAAGGGAGTCTCATGCATAAGCGGTCTGCATAACAAAAAAATGGCCGTGGCGGGACGCCCAGTAGATGTGAAACAACGAAATATCGCACTCTCCCCGATTTCAAGCGCTTTTTTCGACAGTTTTGAACTTCTGCAGCTGTCAAATGGCATGTAAATTCTGTCACGGCATACGAGTCGGTTTTACTGCCAAGGCACGCAAAGTTTCACATCATAAAGATATCTGTGAGTATCGGTCCTTATTCTTCTACAATTACACTCATTCAAAATGTCCCCTCTCTAGTACAATCGGCACGACTGACAACATTACAGTTAATTACATCGGCTGCGGTTGTACAGCTAATCAAGGAAATGAGGTGGTCCAACAAAGGGCTTCGTTGACGGCCTTTATTACAACACAACCGGCTTTTTGTCCGTCATGCAGGTGTAATGGAACTTTTGTCAGAATTAATGTTATTATTAAAAAATTATCGTGGTATCAACAATTTTTTTTTATTGTTGTTCTTTTTGTATTATGGTCTAGCGCGGCAATTCTGCCAATGTCAACTAGTTTAGTATTTAATCTCAAGTATTTGTCTTTTGCAATTTATTATGAAATAAAACTAGGGCGTAACAAAATGGCGGAGCCACGTGCAAGCCCGAGAGGAGAGGATAGTGATTGCCCACCGTCAGACTTCCAGCGCCACTTCAAAACATTTCTTATTGTCGTCGTTTAATGGGGAATTTTCTGACATCTAGTTTAAACGTAGTTCAACATGCCCCTATGTCAAAGGCCCTAAGGCGGTCTGAAAAATCTCTGACACCAGGGCTTGCTGATCACACGATAAAGAAGAAGAACATGCCTCGATAGATCGTGTTTACGTGACCTATATGTAGATCCGAAAATGGTAATTTAGTGCTCGTAACGGGCTACGACGCATCCGTCGACAACGCGAATTTTCATGTTTACCAGTTTATTTAAAAAAAAAAACCCGGCCCGGCCCGGTAGCACAGTCTGTAGTGAACCTGCCTGCTGTGCCGAGAGTCGCGGGTTCGAATCCCGTAAGGGACAAATATTTATATGATGAATATGAATATTTGTACCCGAGTCATGGATGTTCGTATCTATATATGTATTCTATATCGTTGTCTAGTCATCATAATACAAGTCCAGGTACTTTAAATGTGACTAGATAATTTGTGTGACAATGTCCAAGATATTTATTTTTATTTATTTATTATTATAAAAAAAGATTTTTTTTTTGTCGATATACAGGATAAATTTTATATCAATGCGGATAACTTCAGCATGTATTCTACTCATCAAACTGAACTACTTTCATTATGGAGCCAACTTCGAAATCGCGATAAAAAAATCAGGTGTCCCATACAAAACTGCAGTACCTTATCGACTCAAATGTATGGGACAGCTGATTTTTTTTCTTGATTTCCAGTGATTGATGAGTAGAATACATGCTGAAGTTATCCGCAGTGATATAAAATTTACCCTGTATTTTGTCAATATACCTAAGTGATTTGTAACCGTGGGAAGTTGCGAGTTACTCCCAATACAAGCATTTATCATGCTCGAAGGGTAGATCTCAATTCAAATTATGGTAAAAATATTGAGATATAATAAGCATTTTTATTTTAATTGTTTATGTAATTAATAGCAAGTTTGCACATCAAAGTTGCATCATCATAATTCTTAATGGCTTTAGCAATATCTAGCTCGAACTGTTCTAAATTTCAACTACAAAATGCACATAAAGGAACTAATGGAGATAGTGAAATCACAGTGGGTTGTGTTATAACATAATTTGTTACGTGATACGGGTCTGACGTCTATTTAGCACTAATTACAAGAGTAATTAATGTACCATGCTTTACTAGCGAACTATGCATGTTTCTCTCTTCAATCCTAACCCTCATTACGGAGGATTATGATCGTATGTATCTATGCACATGGAACGGGGGGAAACCTGGCATGTTTTGATAAGGTGGTTTGTTGTTGCGTTCTTTATTAAGGCTTCGTACCCAAAGAGTGTCAACGGGGCACTATTTAAAAGCTTACGCTCTCCGTCCGTTAGTCTGTCCTTATAAAGGGCTGTATTTTTTAAACCATAATAGTAAGACGGTTGAAATTTTTACAAAATATGCGTAATTATAGCGCATCATGAAAAAAACAATTAAGAGGGATAAGAGGGGTCCCTACACAGATTACCCCCAATAGATACCGCATACAAGTCCGCCGACGCGGGCCACACATCTATGATTTTGCACTGATATAAGTAACGCGAGTGAGCGAGCTCAAAGTAGTGCGACCTTGAAATGACAAATCATGTTGTTTCGTGCCCCGCTACCCGCACCTACCGCCAAAAATTGTGACTTCGGGCCTGTACAAAATTTTCATCATGCGGTATCTATTAGGGGTAATCTGTGGGTCCCTACAAGGTTTTACATGTTTTTCAAGGTTTTTTTGTTTATTCTCGTAAAAACGGTAATACATAATAGCCGTCAAACTTAGTGTGATTACTGATTATAAATAATAAGAGTAGAACAAAAAACAATAAAAATTGGTCAAGTGTGTGTCGGGCTTGCGCTAAGGATCCCGGAGAAAACAATATTTTTATAATATTGTTATGGTGGTACGGAACCCTACGTGTGCGAGTCCGACTCGCACTTGGCAGATTTATTTATGTGTTTATTAATTTCAATACATGGTCTTACGACAAAAGCGGTGATTTTAAAAATTTGCCTACAAAAAAATAATTTTCTTAATAAAAAATAATTTACTTTTGTATGTATGTATTTCACCGAAATATCGATGAAATAACTTTTACCACACACCGCATCGAAGTGTTGAAAAAGAAAATTTAATCCATAAGCCATAACTTTTGTTAAAAGAACATTCTTTACAAAAGGCCCTCTTTGGCATGACTGCGTCAAAAAGTTACTCCTATCTTTGAATAAAGATGTCTGAATCAAATGCAGTGGCAGATGTGGTACATTTAGTTAGGTGGACAAGTTAGAAAAGTATTTTAAATTCAGATGTATTTTCTGTCAATTCAATACGGAGATTCAGTTTTCGGAGTTTCACTGCGAGATCGAATCAGAAATGATGAAATCCGCAGAAGAACCATAGTAACTGACATATAGCTGAAAGAATTGCTAAACTAAAGTGGCAGTGGGCGGGGCACATGAATCGCAGAACCGATGGCCGATGGGGCCGAAAAGTTCTCAAGTGGCAACTGCGTACCGGAAAGCGTAGCTTGGGTAGGTCCCCCACACGGTGGTCCGACGACCTGGTGTGAAGGCGGCGAGAACCCGTTGGATGAGGGCTGCGCAGGACCGTTGGATGAGGGCTGCGCAGGACCGGTCATTATGTGCGATCCTTGGGGGAACACGTCCACTCCTATGTCCAGCAGTGGACGTCCATCGGCTAAGATGATGATGATGATGATGATTTCTGAATACCAAATGTTTTTCCACTTAATAAAACATTTTAGTTATTTTTGAGGCGCTTGAGATAAGTTTATTCTCACCCATCCAATAATTTTACTTAAATACCCAATAACACTCCTTAACCTTAAAAACACCTTTTTGCCGTTATAATCGCGAGCGCGCTGTGGAACGGCGAAGCACTATGAAGCGAATGAAAAATGGCGTGCGCATGACAGTAATACCGTTTTTAAAAAAAAATAAATGTTAAAATTCTCAAATGAGTGTGGAATGGTAGGTGCTACGCGTTACTACATCGTCTTTTTGCTAATCTCGAGGACGAAGCATGAAGTATAATGGCACAGGACCGAGAAGGATGGCAAAATGAGGAGGAGGCTTATGCCCTGCAGTGGGTGCTCCACAAGCAGTGTTAGACACAAGCAAAACGCCATTTATTTCTAAAAAAAAAAACACAGAGTACTATAATTACAAACACTGCGAATTTTACAACTTTATTCAAAGCCACATCCACAAAAATTCACAAAATATTGTCCGACGCTGTTCATAAAAGTTTTTTCATGAAATTGAGTGCGGACCCCTCGGTTTAATATAACGACTCATCTATTCACCGCCAACGATGTTACTCAAACTTTCACACGTTTACTTACAAAGATATTGAGATATTTCATTATTGGGACTGGATTATGTTACATTTTGGCTTGGGATAAGGTTTAAAATCGGATGAAAGAGCCTTACTTATCGAATACCAATAAAATAATTGTCACTATTTGTCAAAAAATTTCAACTCTGATTATTAACTAAAAAAAAAAAAAAAAAAAAAAATAAAATTAATAAATATCTTGGACATTGTCACACAAATAATAATTAATTGTCTCAATAATAAGTAGAGGGGAACTGCTTTGTTTATATTTAAAACAATGCCCAAGATATTTAACTGTTTACGAAATTCCAAAATAAGAGTATTACAACAATTTTCAAATATCATCCCAACGAGTACTTATCTACATCTCATCTCACTGAATGTGACATTTCATCATCATCATCATCTCAGCTGATAGACGTCCACTAGTGGACATTTGAATCCCTGTATTTCCCTGCTAGATTTATCATAATCAGCATCTATGTGGCCTGTGATAAAGTATAAGTCTTATCACCTTAGCACCCTTCCCGGTCCGATATCAATGGCTTCTATGTCTTGACTTTGGTATTCGTGGCGTAATTAACACATCTGGGTAGTAGACAGCTCACACCAAACCACAGAATCACAAGTTGCTATAATTGCACTGAACATAGGTCCGGAACAAAAGGTAATTATAACAGAACATTATAAGAGTGGTTAGAAATGCAAAGTAGCGCTTTTGATTCGGAGTAGGCTTTCGCCACATGTCTTCCCGCTCCCGCTGCTACAACTACTCATTCCCCCTCGCTCGCACCACGCCGCGCGCCTTATAGTGTTATGCAAATCATTGCATAGCCTGTGGCGACGCGTTCCACGCCTACTTTGCACTTCTAATCCCCCTTAATATGTTCTGTGGTAATTATAGTAACTAGATTCAGATCCAGAAATCTTCATAAAGAAAAACCTCGTGCCAATTCATTGAAATAATTTTGACGTTAATGACTTTGCTTTAATCGATACCAAGGTCGAAATAGGTTTCATTAAGTTATCTAAATCTAAACAAGCAGTAAATCAGACAAGGATTATCATCATGATTATTGTTGTAATTAATTTAGATTTACATAGTTTTTGTACCGTATTATTTCACGCGATCAGCAACATATAGTCTATAAAGCGAATAAGCATTGATAATTTTAGATCAATAGGCGTATACAAATGTTTGTGCAAATATGAAAACGAATATTTGCTTAATGCTTTTGCTCGGCAGTAGCTTAAGTAGTTTTGGTGAAGACAAAGAACTTGAAAAAGAAAATTCTCAAAAGATTGAAGATAGCAAAATGTGTCAACGCTACAAAGAATGATGATTCGAAAGGGTATGATACATTGAAAAACGAACATTACAGTGACAAAAATTACCAATATAATGATGAAAAAGATGAAGATGACGAATACGAATATGTTGGTAACCCAGGTAAATATAATAACATTAGTACTATAATATAACAAAGTATTATAACCTCGCCTCCAGTGCATGCCAAAGTTTGCAACAAAACCACTTCTAAAAGTAGCCTCAAAAAAGCCAATGCCCAAAAATGGCGCCTTTTTTGCCTATTTATTTGGCGCAGCAATCAACCAAACTTAAATATTTAAGTTCAAAATAAAGTAACAAACAAAACTTGTTACTTCATGTCTATATCTAAACTCAGTCCAAACGGAGATATAAAGGCTTGAAGTTGTAAATATATTCATTACGTACTTCAAGCCTTTATATCTCCGTTCGGACATCCATACAAAACCCCGCATTGTCTTTTCCACGGATGATTATTACCTAGTTGCTAGTTGTTTGGGATCAAAAACGGACATAAAATCCAGACATGATTCATGTCCGTTTTTGATCCCAAACAATTCAATTATAACTCCCTAGCAACTAGGTAATAATCATCCATGGAAAAGACAATGCGGGATTTTGTATGGATGTCCGAACGGAGATATAAAAGCTTGAACTACGTAATAAATATATTTAAAACTTCAATCCTTTATATCTCCGTTTGGAATCCCAAACAACTCAATTTTGAGGGTTGTAACACTAGTGGTTCTGGTAAAAGAAAACATAATTTTCTTATAATACATGAAGCAAAACGTATAAAACGCAGTGCGATGCATTGTAACTGCCCGCCAGATTCCAAATAAAGAAGCTATACAAGTTTCTCATACCATACGGTTTTTCCATCTGATTGATTTCCAATACATTTACTATCAAATTCAATATTGCCGAGACGTGTGATGGCTTTCTTGGTCACTTTTTGAAACCTTGAGGTAAAATAAAAAGAGGAAGGGATTTGGGCTTTGTCGTTGTCTATTAGTCTGTGACCAATTTCAATAGGTTTTTTCTTTGAAAGCTTGTTTTGTTTGTAGGCAACGGGAATGAATTCTGCAATGCAATTCACTAAGCGCAAACGCCGTCACAACCTCAAATTCGTCGTTGAAACGTCGGCGAGCTTTCAATTTCATGTGTCAAACTCATATAAATCTCCGAGTTTCTGAAGGATGCGAGCTCTTCGATGTTTTTGACAGCGATGTGACGCTTAGTGAATTGCACTCCTGTTGTTGAATCTATAATATACAGTGTCACCAACTTATCTGAAGAATGAGCGATGGCACCACTTTCTGTATCAAAGAATGATTTCATTTCGAGAATAATTTCTCGTACACCACTTTCGGCATGATTTTCACAAAAAATACTCAGAAATATTTAGAAAAACAAGAACTCGATTGAACAGCACAGACTACATCGACTGACAGCGACAAAATTACGTTTTCAAAAGTAGTTCTGCTTTTGGCCATTCTACGGATAAGTTGGTGGCACTGTACCTACCTAGCTAACATTACTATTTGTAATAAACCACTTCAAAAGCAGTTTAGACTCATTGATCAATTTCACACCTGCCTATTTGCAGTAATAATATATTATTTTTAACAGGTTTTCTTTTAGTATCTGATGTGAATGAAGAATATTTTAGTCAATTCATTCATTCATAATATTTTGCAGATTTTGACGCTGAAATCGAACGCCCCTGTCGGGTTTTTGATCTCAATTGTATCCGTAAATACTTTGCCGAGCATTCGAAATGTAAAATAAGAAGAGGGCCATTACCAGAAAGTTTTCTCCGATTCCAGGAATCGATATATTTTGCAAATGTAAATTTAACTATTACGCTACTGAATGTACGGGTAGGAGGCCTCAGAAATACTAGAATTGAAGAGTTTTAGTAAGTAACAATCCATAATTATTATTATACTAGTTTATAGTTTGTAAACTTAAATGCGTTTCATAAGGAGGTACTTCATACCATCAATCTCAACAACTTTTACTATTTACCAATATTGAGTCTATTTTACAGAATATTGAGTCAGAAACACACGTTTTTCTCAATTTTGAACAATGCCACTGATGTTAAAAGTGTTGTAGGTATTTTCAGATATTGTGAAGAATATTTATAATATGTTGTCTTATGTTATCTTATGAACTTATGATCATGCAAAATGTTTTTGACTTTGACATAATTATGTTTCAATTTTAAAAAATAAACATGTAAGCCTTACAGGCCACACAGAGGCGGTTTTGCGGGAAAGCGGGGCGGTGGCGGACCTGCGGGAAGCGAATATCTTCGGACCTGCACGTATTTCTGTTTGGTAGGGTACATACAAACTTGAATATTACCACCACACCACACCATACACAACAAAACACACAGAAAACCGAGTGGGTCCAGAGATATTCGCTTCCCGCAGGTCCGCCTCCGTCCGGCCCGCTTTCCCGAAAAACTGCCTCTGTGTGGTCTGGCCTTTATATTTAGTAGCATAATGATTATATAACGCATTCCTATCTTTCAGTATAAACAAAAAAACAAACAAGATGGTGTTTTCTTTACAAATGAGAGACCTGAGCTCCATCATACCTACTGTATACTTTCAATTTTATCGCAAAGGCCGGGAACCTATTGTTACTGTCACTGACTCTGCTAATATTTACTGTAAGTACTCATTGCTTAACTAAATAGGTGTATATGTAGAAAAATTGCAGTGGGATTTTATTAGGTACTAGAGTTAATCCGCAACTTCGTCCGCACAAATTATATACCAGATTTTAAGTCAGATCATAAGCTATCAAACAAAAAAAGTTTCATCAAAATCGGGTGAGTAGTTTTTGCGTGATGCTCATTCAAACAAACACACAAACAAACAGACAGACAAAAAATTCAAAAGTTGATGATATGGAATTAGGGACACCTGAAAACTATATCGTAACTTTTTTTTTGTTAATATCTTCAATGTACACACACTTCTGTTACAGTTTTATAATAGTTTAGATTAGATATAACTTGAGCATCTTTTATCAACACCTATAAACAATAATAATTTGTTTGTAAATAAATTTTTAGTTACAATTGCGTTCACCGCTGTCATTCCAATGGACGATGGAATTCAACTAGATAAAGCTGAGATAACTACGTTTGTGGATGCTTTACCTGCATTCTACATTGGAACTGATGTAGCAAGCGTACCAGGTAAATATCATTGTAATATAAAAAGTAATTGTAGTATACTTTCTCGCACCCAGTATAACGCGGCGGCGAACAACATGACTTTACTGTGCTTTTTATTGGCGCGGTTTAGATGAATTCAGTGACTGGATCTAGTACCTACCGTTCCGAAACGAAAACGTGTCGAAGAAAATTTTAACCCTTAACTACCTGACTGGAGTCTGGCAGACTCCGATGACACTTTTTTTTGTAATTACTCATCGTGTACACGTCTTTGGTTGCCATGCGCCTCTGTACCTTCCCCCCTCTACTGGCAGTGTCGCTCCTGCGCTCGACGCGGTTAAACGTGCGCGGACTTGAATTTTGGTGAGTATAAAATCTTTTTCGGAGTCTGAGAGACTCCAGGTAGGTATTATGTAGGTATTATGTAATTTTTTACTTCATTTATTTTTTTATTGTTTCAGTGAAATATGGCATATAACGACGCTATTATTGAGCGTTGGTTAGAGGAAGAGCTTGATCAAGAAGAGTCATTAGATTTAGTATGTAGTGACGAAGATATAAATATTAGCGAAGATTATGTACTGGGTGAACAATCTGGTTCGGATTCAGAAATAGAGGGTGAGCCAGAGACAAATTCAGTTGAAGATAATAGCGAGATTCGACCCCTAAGTCTACTTCAAGATTCAAAATGCCTATATGCCTAGAGTGCTCACGAATGATGTGCGGAATTTGCCGAGAAAAATTGTGAAGTCTGAGGCTTGCAATTTTTTTTTAAATGTTTATTTTTTTATTTTATTTTTTCTTATTTTTCTTTGTTGATTATTAAAATTTAATATACCAATGATAAAAAGTTCCTAATATCCGTAATTTTTTTTATAATGGATCTCATTCTATGTAAGAGGTAAATTTTAAGTTTTTTTTCAATGTTCGAGCTGATTTTAGTTTATTTCATAAATGTTGTTGATTTTGCATGTTTCTTTATTTCGTACGGTAATAAAAAACATAATGATTATACAATGCATTTTACTTTTAACTTTTAAAGCCCAAATTATTTTTTAGAGATTTTTAATGTCAGGAGTCTGAGATACTCCAGGTAGGTAGTTATGTGACTGAAATAGGAGGTAGGTAGTTAAGGGTTAACGATCATTTCATCAATTTATATAAGTAAACCGCTTATTATCTAGCTTAAATGTACGCAAAATGAAAGGAAATTAAGTTGTAATGATGACGGCAAACAGACAAAGAATTCATAATTTTATAATGGCAGTAACGAAGGTTTTATTTTAGTTATCCATTTATTTTACAAGTCATTTTAGTTTATAATTAGTAAGTCTCCCTGCAAAGCCTAGGGTCGCGGGTTCTAATTCCGCAAGGGGTTAATATATTTTGTCTGATGAATATGCATCTTTTTTGACGAGCGACCGAGTAACCGTCACACATGCTCTGTCAGGTGAAGGTCAGGAATTTCATTCCTGACGTTCACACAGTGTTAATGCCAGAGTCATTGATGTTTATGTCTATAATTATATTGTATTATATTCCATGTAAGTCGTTTTTTGACAACTAAAAGTCTAGACTAGATTCTGGTGTAAAGATAATATAAATAAATTTCTTGAACATTGCCACACAACAGTCAATGCCTTAAAATGGTTATCGCTTATTTTTTGGCGCGGCCATAAACCAAACTTGAATATTTTAGTTCAGAATAAAGTAACAAACAAAACTTATTATGACAAGTATAATTATCTCTCAACTCTTATATGTCTGATAAATGCTTGAAGTAAACGTAATGAAAAATTTTCAACTTCTAGCTTTTATATCTCTGTTCGGATCGGACAGTGTTTAGAGATATACAATGTAATAACAAGTTTTGTTTGCTACTTTATTCTGATCTAAAATATTCAAGTTTGGTTTCTTGCCGCGCCAAAAAAGCGAAAAATAAGGCACCACCTTCCATACAAAATCCCGCATCGTCTTTATTTAAAGTACCAGAATCTAGCCGTGTATGTATATAATAATATAACTTAATGATGTTCTCTTTTAGATCCAGCCGTGGTAGAAGCTTTAGCGCGATTCTACTCGGACTTACCAACAGCAGCGCAAGAGATGTTCTTAACAGAATCTCAGCTATACCCTCCATTATATATTCAATTCAATATTTGTGATTTTGAATTGGATCTTAACTTATAAATACTTTCCTGTCAATATACATTTTCAGTAAAAAATTTTTTCAATTACTGATATGGCAAGGCAATTTAAAATATTGAGTACGTCATAATTTAATTTTTCTGTCTAGAAAAACTTAGTAGGGTCAAAATGATTTGAGAGATACTAATTTAGATAAAAAAATCCGCTCGGCTACCGAAAAACATTTTAAGGCATTTAATTAGCGCGCTCCATACAAATGAAGTCTGGTGATATTCTCAATACTAACCAATTAAAATCAATGAAATTCAGAAACAATCTAGAAACTAATTTCTATGTTTGTACGAAGTCAGATTTTCTCCTCCTCCTAAACGGCTTGACCGATTCTTATGAAATTTTGTGTGTATATTCAGTAGGTCAGAGAATAGTATATTTCAGTGGTCTGCGCGTACGAAGTCGCGGGCAAAAGCTAGTCTTATTTATTTATATAAAGGCCAGGCCACACAGAGGCGGTTTTGCGGGAAAGCGGGCCAGACGAAGGCGGACCAGCGGGAAGCGAATATCTCCGGACCCGCTCGGTTTTCTGTGTGTTTTGTTGTGTATGGTGTGATGTGGTCGTAATGTTCCAGTTTGTATGTACCCTACCGCACAGAACTACGCGCGGGTCCGGAGATATTCGCTTCCCGCCGGTCCGCCTCCGCCCCGCTTTCCCGCAAAACCGCCTGTGTGTGGCCTGGCCCGGTCTTAAAAATGAATCCCTATTTCCCTTGGTCACGACATCACGCGAGAACGGCTGGAACGATTGAGATGAAACTTTGGTGGGTTGTTGTGCACATGCCAGGGAAGGATTATAAAAAAAAACGGCCAAGTGTGTGTCGGGTAAATCTGATTCTGAGGCGGTACGAAGTTCGCCGGGTCAGTTAGTTAACTTATAAAATAGCATTCTTTAACAAAACCCATCAAATAGAAATAATTAAATTCAAAACAAAATTAAACGTCAACTGTACTAATCAAGAAATAGCGGTAAGATAATTTTGTGAAATTAACACCTGAAGTGAACGGAAGAGTTGCGGACTTATGAACTTCCGGAGATTTGGCGAAGTTTTGAAGAACTTTGAACCGAGACAGGTGCGAATTACTTTTAAAATATGCTAATCTTTGACGAACTCCGCTCCGGATTTCGTAGCTAATACACAATTTGTTATATAAAATTGTTTAATACAAACGTTGAAGATATTTTTGGATACTTTTAACGACATGAAGGTTTGTTTAAGAATTTATTTTGTGGAAAAATGCAGAAAAACGAATAGGAAGAATTAGACAAAATATTTTTTTTAATTTTTTTAATGTCAGACCAAATGAAGCTCTGTAAATACTAAATAATTAGATACATGACTTATCTGTTATGGTCCAGGGTCCAACACAATATGCTGACGGTTTTTAAGGATTATTTGACCGTCAAACTAAACATCTTTTCTGTAGGACCAACAAAGAAATCCCGAAAAAAAACATCGGTCCCATACATTTGTATCGAGTAAGATAGAAGGTTTTATGTGACACAGCCTAATAGAGAGAAGGACAAAGTGTGATCACCTTCACACGAGAAAGAAGATGACACATCCGATTTTTTTTTTCGCCTTTTTCGGCTTATAAAGAAAGGTGTTCAGTTTGATGGTCTGATCATCCTCCTAAAAATCGGTCTGCATATTGAGAAGTACCCTCTATAATAATACTAAGTAATTATAACGATAGTAAACAAATAATGAAATACCTGTATTACATTATTTTTTATTATAGTTTCAATTATCACATCACTTTGACCGACCACTTACATAATAATACGTTTATGTCCATGATATGATAATACTAAGTAATTAGGTATTGGTCAATTATCACATTACTTTGATAGCTTACATAATAATACCAAGTAAAATTAGGTGTTAAAATATTAGCTCATTATCAATTTCAATTATCACATCACTTTGATAGATTACAACATATAATTATGATCATAATACTATGCAATTAGGTATAACATTATTCGCTCATTATGGTTTCCTCTTCAATTATCAGATTACTTTGATCTCCGTTATAATTATAAGTAATTAAATTGGGTATTACATTATTTGCTCTTTATCTTTTTAATCAAGTTTCAATTATCGCATCATCACTTTGACAGACTACATTATAATACTAAATAATTAGGTGTTCAATTATTCACTCATCATTATCACATCACTTTGGTAAACTCCATAATAATCAACCACGCGATATATATATATAAGGTCGAAAACACTTTAACTATTTATTACTTCTTAGAACTAAGGAACATTAACAGTTAATTATTTTTCTCAGCTGCATCTTAAGTGAATGTTACGGATAGAGATATAGGTAAAAAAGATTATCAAAACAATAATAAATTCTTTTTCTTCTAGTCTATTCCATTCTTCTTCTTTTTCTTTATTTCTCTGACTACGCACCGCTACGCTAATTTTGAACCTCTACTTCGTCCGCGTGGATAATCCCTTTAGGGGTAGATTTTCGAAAAATCATCACACTACATACACTACATCCTCTGTAGAATATATAATTCCAAATTTCGTGTTTCTATATTCAGCGCGGTTTAGGCTGAGCGTTGTCTGTCCGTCAGTCATGGAACTCTTTTATAAGTATCAGAAGTAGTTGTTCAATTTGATGGTCTAATCTTTAAATATTACTAAAGAAAGAAAGAAAGAAAAATTTTTTATTTGGATCTCCGACACACATTCAATCTTTTACATTATCACGGATACATTTTTGTAAAATATTTAAAACAGAATACCTATTAATAAAAGTGATTGTTTGTGCGCCGCAGTGGCAAAAAGGTCCCAACTCAGCAAACTGGTCGGCTGGGAAGCCGAACTCTGAATTTATGTTGGGGCCTGGCTTAAGCTTTGAATCAAACATTATATTATGTGCAACGAATCCAATAAACAATTATTATTATACTGTAACTATTTAGCATCAAGTGTGTGTCTGTGGGGCTGTGTGGGGGTGTGGGTGTGTGAGTGTGTGTGTGAAATTAAAAATGAACAGAACAATGTAAAAAACATATAGAAAAGTACAAAATTACTACGCAGAATTTGCTACCAATTAACAGATATTCTTTTGACAGTCGAGAACATAGAGTTTATATCGTTTTTTAAAAGTACATTTTGACGTCATTTGTCTCAGAGGTGGGGGCAAATTATTCCAACATTTGGTAGCAAGATAGCGAAAACTGCCATCAAACGCCACGGTTCTATGTATCTTGAGAATGAGCAGATACTGGGATGCTCGGGTGTTATATCTATTGAAAGAAGATGACCATTGCAACTTGGACTATAGATATACAGGCTTTCGGAATTTGACAACATCGAAAACCAAAGAAGCCAGATGCAGTTGCCTTCGCGAACTCATATTCAGCATGGAAGCGTTGTTGAGGTAAGGAGTGATGTGGCTACTAGGGTGTTTTGTTATACCCTGTGTTGAAATATATTGTTGATACTATTGACTTTCGAGGCTGAATAAAGTTGTACTCTTATTTATTCTGTGGCTAAATGATGCAGCCCAAACAAAGGATAAGTAGATTCGAGGAAGTACTATAATTATAAGTATAAATTGATAAGCTCATTATCACGTCACTCTACTACCAATAATCTGTCACGCGATCAAAACATACTATAAAGCCAAAAAACGAAGATAAGCTACTTAATACTTTTTTAGAACCGAGAATCATGAGTTATATTGGTTTAATACTTTTGCTCAGCTGCAGCATAAGTTATGGTGCGGATACAGATATAGAGAAAAAAGATTATCAAAACAATAAAGAACTTAATAGTATTCAAAATTTGATAAAGTACGTCAATTTGAAAGATGATAGTGGTTAAAAAAAAATTAACGATTCAAAAACATATAACGATGATTCAAAATGAAAAAAGAATGAAGATTTCAATAACTAAGGTGATTTGGAAAGAAAAAATTATTTTAGAGCAGTTCAAGATTCAAAGAGTACGTCGGTAATCCAGGTAAATCACTAGTATTCCTTATTTATAAAAAGGTAGTCTACCCTTCTGTAGAGGTACTTAATAGGGATGATAACTGATCCTGGAAATTCATATCTTATAACGAATTCCAAAAAAAAAGGCTTAATTTAATACCGAAATGTTAAAACGAAATTACAATCGAATAGAAAACAAAAAAGTTATAAGCGATTGAAATCTTTTATATCGTCTTCTATCTCTTTCATGCAAAACAGATGTTAGTATGACACTTCGTTTTTATCTATACTATTATAAAACTGTAACAGAAGTGTGTCTGTGCATTGAAGATATTAACAAAAAAAAGGTTACGATATGGTTTTTAGGTGCCCATGATTCCATATCACCAACTTATGGATTTTGTGTCTGTCTGTTTGTTTGTGTGTTTGTTTGCTTGTTTGTTTGAACGAGCATCATGCAAAAACTACTGAACCGATTTTGATGAAACTTTTTTGTTTGATAGCTTATGATCTGGTATATAATTTGTGGCGGACGAAGTCGCGGGTTAACGCTAGTTATTGTATAAAATACGAGGTTTTGACGTCACTTCTTTTATATCAGCCTCTCACTCCAACCGTAAATTTTAAACTCTTTTATTTTCTTAAATTTTACTAGAGAAATAAAAAAAAATCACCTTCCCTATTTTGAGCGAATCCTGGTTTATATTTTAGTCAGTACAGTACAGTATTTTTGACTTTATAATTATTATGTCATGTAATTGTTATCAATATTTGTACGCCTTCGGGCAAGATTTGGAGAGACTTTACTTTTATATCATGTGTCACCTTAATGTATATTACGTACACATACTATGCATAAACTTTCTGATTTACTGATAAAAAACGTTAGGCATAATTTTCACTGAAGAATTTATAAAATTTCAGATTTTTTCGCCGAAATAGAATGCCCATGTCGTGTCTTTGATCTCAATTGCATCCGTCGATATTTCGCTGAGCATTCGAAATGCAAAATAAGAAGAGGTCCTTTACCAGATACTGTGTTTCAAAGTCAGGTCATCCATTATGTACCCCTCGCAAACACTAGTGGAATGTTAAATGACATTGAAGTCGGTGGTCTCAGGTCTACCAGGATTGAGGAGTTTTAGTAAGTATAATTTCCACATATGAGGAATATTCCTGATTCTGTTTATGATTTTAAATAATCAAATAAACATATAATTAAATCAGAGTTTGAAATATTTAGTTTTAGACGGGACTTGAACCCACAATCTGCCAATACACGGCTTTCTGTCGTCCAATTAAGCTACTAAAAACACTATGTCGATGCTTTCTGAATTTTTAACCTGTTTTGTCCTTAAAATACTTCAGTAATATCTCTCTTTTCATTTAAAATAGCGCGATGTAAAAATAATAATTATAATGTATGTTACATTACAATTATTTATTTTATTATTATTTTTGCTATTTATTAATATTTTTTCTTTTTTTTTCAATGTATAAAATTAATACATTTAATGGCTTTTAGTAGTTGGTTTAAAGAAGTGGTTTGATATTTTTTCTTCATTTTATACTATAATCTCGATAATGTGAGATTCATAAATAAGTAAAATATTTTGAGTGAGATCAAATACTCAAATTTTCCCAAAAATTTCCCATAAACATTTTCAGTGTCAAAGTATATTACAAGAATTTTCAAATTTTAAGGATATTTAGGTACAAGCTTACCTTTCACCAATTTAAGTCTTACTCTTCTCATATTTCAGTATAGACAAAGTAACAAACAAAATGGTATTTTCCATACAAATAAGGGGTTTGTTCACAAACATTCCTACTCCTTACTTTCAATTTTATCGCAATGGAAGGGAACCCATTGTTGCTGTGACCGAAGTATTCATATTTTTTGGTGAGTCTTGTAAATGTATTGTTATAATTTCAAATCATCTCTACTTCATTACATCATAACTCCCCAGTCCCTAAAAGTAATGCAATAAGGTGCAGAATAAGTATAGGTACACCAAGCTAATTTTTTCGCTGCTAAAAAATGGAACGCGCGGACTTTGTACAATGAAGATTTTTTTCAAACTAAACATTTTAAATATTTTAGTTGGTACTCACTCACTGACGGAAAAGACAATGCCAGGTTTCCAACCCACACACATATGAAGCTACATGGAAATAATAGTATGTAATGCCAATTATTAAATTGGCAAAGGAAAAGGTTTATAGAAAGTTCGTGGTTTGCAATTCTACTATGCGAAATTACCTATATTTTATTTATCGTTTTACCTGTTTTCCGGATCCGTGATAAAATCAATATTAAGTAGTTCGCAATTTCATATTGGCTTGGGGGAGGCTTTTCATACTTAGAGAAATAAACAAATTATATAAAAGCAATATCTTTATCGATAATAAAACAATTACGAAGTTCTAGTAATTAATAAAGAGTGCGAGAAATTATGAATACATCTAAACTATTATAAAACTGTAGCAGAAAGTTTGTCTGTACATTGAAGATACTAACAAAAAAAAGTTAAGATATGGTTTTTAGGTGTCCCTGATTACATTTCAGCAATTTTTTGATTTTTTGTGTGTCTGTTTGTGTGTTTGTTTGGGTGTTTGTTTGGGTGTTTGTTTGTGTGTTTGTTTGTTTGAACGAGTATCACGCAAGAACTACTGAACCGATTTTCATGAAACTTTTTTTGTTTGATAGCTTATGATCTGACTTAAAATCTGGTATATAATTTGTGCGGACAAAGTCGCGGGTTAACGCTCGGATTTTATAAATTCTTACTAAATCTAATTTGATGTAGGTACACTACTCTGGGCCTAAATCCGGCGTCCTCTTTTATTTTATTTTTTAATGAATTTATGGGTATTCTGGATGGAAGATTGGTGGATGGGTTTTCTTGACAGCTTATCTGGCGGAGCGTTTGACAAGTTTCGTTTGAATCGTTTTTTTTAAACTATTATTAAAAGCGTTTTCTAATTTTCCACAGAATCAATAACGTTTACTGCAGTAATTCCTATCAGGAATGGCAATATTTTGTAGAAGAAGGCCGAGATAACAGCTTTTGCTGATACTGTGCCCTTTATTTTCCTAGGACCTGAAATATTATCTAATCCAGGTAATATTCAAGTCGTTTTTATGTCTTAATTCGGTAAATGTCGCGAACGTACTTTATGAGCTCATTATCACGTCACTCTAATAGACTAAGGCCCACTTGCGCCAAATGCAGGGTTAAATTGTGTAACCCCGTTTTTAGTAGTACCGATCTAAACTGTTATCGAAGATTGTCTTGCGCCAATGAAAACTACATCATAGTTAACTAACCTGACAGTTCTCTATTTTTCGCTGCAACATCCATTTAGGATGTTGCAGCCGTTAGGATGGTCATTTAGACCATGGAGTTTATGTAATCCGACAAAATATGAAAAGTGATTGATGAATGAATATTATATATGCACGTCTCTTTAACACTGCATCTCTTTGTATTTGTCTGTCTCATTGTTTTATTTTGGCAATGACATTTCGTTTTCATCGTTCATTCATGTTATCAAAGAGAACACACTACGTTATAAGAGTCGGGACTTCCATACTAAAAACGGTTCGTGACCGATTATCCAGAATGAATGAAACGTGTGCAACCGTTCAAAGAAATTAAATGGCGTCGGTGCACGTTTCATATAAAAATTTTTTGTCAGAGAGTTTCGCGAGCCTACAACAAAACTGTAAAAACAGTTCTTGCCTAAATTTTGACATTTAGCACGTAGTTTAGTGACTTAAACCTACCATATCGGCGGTTTTAATATAACACAAGTTTAGCCCCTAAAACAGGACGATAATTATAATTTAATTCCAAAGTAGCGTCTAGTTCCGAGTTAATAACGATAACCCTGCTTGGCGCAAGCGGGCCTAACACTAATAAATAACCTGTCACGCGATCAAAACGTACTATAAAGCCAAAAAACTAAGATAAACTACCTAGTACTTTTATAGAACCGAGAATCATGAGTTATATTAGTTTAATACTTTTGCTCTGCTGTAGCATAAGTAGTTATGGTGCGGATAGAGATATAGAGAAGAAAGTTTATCAAAACAACAAAGAACTCAATAGTTTTCATAATTTGATAAAATACGTCAATTTCAAAGTTGATAGTCTTGATAGTGATTCAAAAAGATATGAGGATTCAAAAAAAAATAATGAATCAAAAACATATTATGATGATTTAAAATTAAACAAGAATGAAGATTTCAATAATTATGGTGATCCGGAAAGAAAAAATGTTTTTAGAGTTGAAGATTCAAAATCCGACCATTCTAAAAGAAATGAAGATTCGATAATATGCGACGATTCAAAGAATTTTGAAAACCAAAAGGAATATGAATCAAAATGTTTTTCCGGTAATAATTTTGATAGAAATAATTATTATGATGATGAAGATTATGAGTACGTCGGCAATCCAGGTAAATCTATTATTCCATATTTATAAAAATTCTACCCTTCTTTAGGTACTTTATTATGAGCCTATGGTTTGGTAAGTTATTTACTAAAATGCAATACTCTAAATATTTAAATATTTAAGTCAGTACACACACAGAGTACTATAAATACTACGTACTGTTAAACAATGGTAGGTATAATTTACTCTAATTAATTTAAAAAATTTCAGATTTTTTCGCCGAAATAGAACGCCCCTGTCGTGTCTTTGATCTCAATTGCATCCGTCGATATTTCGCTGAGCATTCGAAATGCAAAATAAGAAGAGGCCCTTTACCAGATTCTATATTTCGAACTCAGGTCACCCATTATATATCCATCGCAAACGCTAGTGGGACGTTTAATAATTTTCAAATTGGTGGTCTCAGGTCTACCAGGATTGAGGAGTTTTAGTAAGTACATTCTCCACATACTCCTCGTCGTGATTGTGTCTATGATTTTAAATAATCAAATAAACATAGAATTAAATCTAAGTTTGACATTATTTAGTTTCGGACGGGACTTGAATCCACAATCTGCCAACACATGGATTTCTGATCGATGTTTTCTGAATTTTTCAACCTGTTCTATCTTTAAGGGACTTCAGTGCTATGTCTCTTTTGAAACAGAGCGCAATGACTAAAATTATTACATTGAATGGTTTTGAAAGAAGTAGTTTGACATTTTTCCCTCATGTTATTATAATCTCGATTATGCGAGATTAATAAATGCGTAAAATATTTTGAGTGAGACCAAATACTCAAATTTTCCTAAAAATAATAAATAGTAATACTAAAAATTTTCAGTGTCAAGGCAATTAAAGACTAATGCCCTATTATAACTATATAAGATACTATATAATTATAACTATCACTGATTCAAGTCTTCGTCTTCTCATATTTCAGCATTGACAAAGTAACAAATAAAATGGTATTTTCCATACAAGTAAGGGGTTTGTTCGAAAACATACCTTCTAATTACTTTCAATTTTATCGCAATGGAAGGGAACCCGTTGTTGCCGCTTCCGAAGTATTTATATTTTTTGGTGAGTCTTATTAATGTGTTGTTATAATTTCAAATTATCTCTACTTCATTATATCATAATTATACAACATGACTTCCAATAATCCTTTTTTTGTTCCTAAACAAGGAACTCCCCAGTTCTTAAAAAAGTAATGCAATGATTTGATGCAGAATAAGTACACCAAGCAAACTTTTTTAATGACTTCATGGATTTTCTGGATGGAAGATGGATGGATGGATTTTCTGGATAACTTTTTGATACCTTATCTGGCGGAGCATTTGCCTTTTTTTTAAACTAATAAATAAAGCGTTTACAATTTTTTCCACAGATTCAATAACATTTACTGCAGTAATTCCAATCAGGGATGGTAATATTTTGTTGAAGAGTGCCGAGATAACAGCTTTTGCTGAAAATGTACCCTTTATTTACATAGGGCCTGCAATATTATCCAATCCAGGTAACATTCATTCTTAATTCGGTAAATGTTGCGAACGCGTCGTGCGTTGCTTTCGTGTACTTTGTTGAGTAGTAGTTAAATTTCAAATTGCATTAAGCTCCTGAAGAGGTCTGCTTTTACGCGACGCTTGTGCGACACTCGCCCGAAAAAAATCATTCGTGTAAATACGCACGATTCTTATTGAAGGCCAAGAAATGGGCAGTCTTCTCTAAACTATAAGTATCTTGTCAGCCCAAATGGGATTAAATAAAATAGCTCCTATTAAAATGCTTACGACTGTATTTCCCAAGCGGGGCACATTGCTTGATTGATGGGGATGAAGAGTTCTCGAGTGGCAACTGCGTACCGGAAAGCGTAGCATGGGTAGGCTGGTGGGCACATACAAGGTGGACATGCGACCTGGTGAAGACAGCGGGAACCCGTTGGATGAGGGCAGCGCAGGAGGAAATCGACGTCCAGTAGTAGGCCTCTATCTGATTTAGAGCTATCAGCTGAGGTGGTGGTGATGATATTTCTCGAGGAGACGAAAATATTCTAAATTTCTAAATAAATATGCAAATTTCAGAATATTCACATTTTACGTATGAGTGACAGGTAATGAGCCCGCGACAGTGGACACGATACGGCAATATGCAGTTTTGTTACGGTGTTTTTCTTGTTCTCCTAACATAATCTGTACTTTTTCAGATCCAGCAGTCGTAGCAGGTGTAGCACAAATTCTAGCTGATTCGCAAACTAACGCGCAAGAGTTTCTGCTAACTTCATTGCTTTATCCAACAATTTACATTCAATTCAACATTTGTGACTTTGAATTGAAAGTACAATAATTTTGTCATCGCAATCAATTTAATAAAGTTGACATCAACTATTATCTGATTTTATTTTATTTCTTCTGAGTTGTAATAATATACCGTTAACCTCTAAGGTACATTAGCTAACATATTTAAAAAAGAAGAATAAACTTCGTATTTATTTGGTAAGATTAGTCACTAGATTCGAATCTGGTTCTGTCATTAATGTAGTTATGTTGTTATTCGTATCACATAATACTCTATCAGGTTAGTAATGCATATATGCCCTGAAATAGTCAGCCAGATATATTCTGCAGGAAACAAGCAACGGCTCTGTTAGAAAAGAAGTCATGTATGAGGATGTTTTAAATTAATAAGTGTAATCGCTAAACAGTGATAATATACATCCTCATATTCTCTTCTCTCTCTCTCTCTTTTATCTTCCTGAAATAGATACGATCAGAAATGGGATGCAGTGGCTATAACCGCAACCACACGCTGAGGGTACATGAAAAAGGCGCATTATTTTCGTAGATGTATTACTGGCTTTGTTTGTAGTAACGCAACTGATACCGGTTGTATATTAAACAATGTATATAATCGTGTAACACCTATTACTCAATGTAGATCAATGCAGCGATTATTTAAGACTAAACACGCTACAGTAGTTTTGAATTGTAAGCACGCAAAAAATGCTTTGTAGACATTTTGTGTTTCAGTTGTAAGTATTTGAAACGTTTTTTTTTTGGGGAAACAGAGAACAGAACAGAACAGATCAGTTGACAAGTTTCGTGTTTACAAAACATATAATCTTCATCGCCATTTCAATGTTTGATCTAAGTATAGAAGTCTGGAAGCACCCGTTAGGTATTCCCTATTATTCGAATTTTAAAGGTCAGTATCGGCATTAATATTTTTGCCAAAAGACGTCCACTCTCTGGCATGACCTTCATACGGCTATTAATGATCTCCACAACAATTTTCTGAAGGTTTCAGGATGCAATGACGTATTAAGTGGTGATGGGCGGCATTTTATTCACAAAACACTGCATAAGAACCCTTATTTTCTTAGTCGCCTCGAAAGATACCACCGCGCCAGTGGTGTAGAAACCTATAACAACAAAAATATGACTGTTGATAACAGTGACTTTTGAGACTGAATGATGTAGCCCATCCAAGAATGAGTAGATCCGAGGATGTACCACAATTATAAGTATAAATTTATGAGCTCATTATCACGTCAGTCTAATAGACTAACACTAACAAATAATCTGTCACGCGATCAAAACGTACTATAAAGCCAAAAAACTAAGGTAAACTACCTAGTACTTTTATAGAACCGAGAATCATGAGTTATATTAGTTTAATACTTTTGCTCAGCTGTAGCATAAGTAGTTATGGTGCGGATAGAGATATAGAGAAGAAAGTTTATCAAAACAACAAAGAACTCAATAGTTTTCATAATTTGATAAAATACGTCAATTTCAAAGTTGATAGTCTTGATAGTGATTCAAAAAGATATGAGGATTCAAAAAAAAATAATGAATCAAAAACATATGATGATTTAAAATTAAACAAGAACGAAGATTTCAATAATTATGGTGATCCGGAAAGAAAAAATGTTTTTAGAGTTCAAGATTCAAAATCCGACGATTCTAAAAGAAATGAAGATTCGATAATATGCGACGATTCAAAGAATTTTGAAAACCAAAAGGAATATGAATCAAAATGTTTTTCCGGTAATAATTTTGATAGAAATAATTATTATGATGATGAAGATTATGAGTACGTCGGCAATCCAGGTAAATCTATTATTCCATATTTATAAAAAGTCTACCCTTCTGTAGGTACTTTATTATGAGCCTATGGTTTCATAAATTATTTACTAAAATGCAATACTCTAAATATTTAAATATTTTAGTCAGTACTAACACAGAGTACTATAATTACTACGTACTGTTAAACAATGGTAGGTATAATTTAATCGAATGAATTTAAAAATTTCAGATTTTTTCGCCAAAATAGAACGCCCCTGTCGTGTCTTTGATCTCAATTGCATCCGTCGATATTTCGCTGAGCATTCGAAATGCAAAATAAGAAGAGGCCCTTTACCAGATTCTGTGTTTCGATCTCAAGTAACCCATTATATACCCGTCGCAAACGCTAGTGGGACGTTAAATAACGTTCAAATTGGTGGTCTCAGGTCTACCAGGATTGAGGAGTTTTAGTAAGTACATTCTCCACATACTCCTCGTCGTGATTGTGTCTATGATTCTAAATAATCAAATAAACATAAAATTCAATTACATACATACATACATAAGCTCACGCCATTGTCCCATGGGGGTAGGCAGAGACCACGGATCGCCACACGCTACGACTCTGACACACCTCTATAGCCTCATTGACATTCATACATCTTTTCATGCACTTCCGTCGATTGAGGGTGCTACGCACTTGTCCTTTTCGGAAAAGATCATTGATTTGATCATGTTATGTTTTCCTCGGACGGCCTCTCCCAACAGTTCCGCTCACATTTGCTTAGTAAATTTCATTCGTAAGTCTTCTTTCATTCATTCTCTCTACGTGACCGAACCATCTAAGAATACCCCTCTCAATCTTTGTTACAAATTAAATTAAATTAGAGTTTGAAATTATTTAGTTTTGGACGGGACTTGAACCCACAATCTTGATGGATTTCTATAAACACTGTCGATGTAATCTGAATTTTTCAACCTGTTTTATCTTCAAGGGACTTTAGTGCTATGTATCTTTTAAAACAGAGAGCAATGAATAAAATTAATACTTTGAATTGTTTTAAAAGTAGTTTAAAATTTTTTCCTCATTTAAGATAATCTCGATTATGTGAGATTAATAAATTCGTAAAATATTTGGAGTGAAACCAAATACTAAAATTTTCCTATGAGTAATACTAAGCATTTTCAATGTTAAAGTATGTAAAATTAAAGACTAATGCCCAATGACTTTTAACTATAATTATCACCGATTTAAGTCTTCGTCTTCTCATATTTCAGCATTGACAAAGTAACAAATAAAATGGTATTTTCCATACAAGTAAGGGGTTTGTTCGAAAACATACCTACTAATTACTTTCAATTTTATCGCAATGGAAGGGAACCCGTTGTTGCCGCAACCGAAGTATTTTTATTTTTTGGTGAGTCTTATTAATGTGTTGTTATAATTTCAAATTATCTCTGTTTCATTAAATCATAATTATACAACATGACTTCCAATAATCCTTTTTTTCTGCACCATTACAAACATTACATTAAAAAAGCAATGCAATGAGGTGCAGAATAAGTACACCAAGCAAACTTTTTTATGACTTCATGTATTTTCTGGATGGAAGATGGATGGATGGATTTTCTGGATAACTTTTTGATTTTTTGATACCTTATCTGGCGGAGCGTTTGCCATTTTTAAAACTATTATTAAAAGCGTTTACAATTTTTTCCACAGATTCAATAACATTTACTGCAGTAATTCCAATCAGGGATGGTAATATTTTGTTGAAGAGTGCCGAGATAACAGCTTTTGCTGATAATGTGCCCTTTATTTACCTAGGGCCTGCAATATTATCCAATCCAGGTAACATTTAAATCGTTCTCATGGTTCAGTTCGGTAAATGTCGCGAGCGCGTCGCGTGTTGCTTTCGCATTCTTTGTTGAGTAGTATTTGAATTTCGAATTGTATTAAGCTCCTGAAGAGGTCTGCTTTTAAGCGACGCTTGCGCGACCCTCGCAAATCATGTCGTAAATACGTACTATTCTTACTGAAGAGCTATCCGTTCTTGGCCAATATATCGGCAGTCTTCTCAAAACTGTAAGTATCTTGCCAACTCAAATGGGATTAAATAAAATAGCTCCTATTAAAATGCTTGGGACTATATTTTTCCCAAGTGGGGCACATTGCTTGATTGATGGGGACGAAGAGTTATCAAGTGGCGACTGCGTACCAGAAGGCATAGCGTGGGTAGGCCGGTGGGCACATACAAGGTGGACATACGACCTGGTGTAGACAGAGGGAACCCGTTGGATGAGGGCAGCGCAGGAGGAGGTCGCATGGGGGAAGTCGATGTCCAGCAGAAGGCCTCTATCTGCTTTAGAGCTATCAGCTGAGGTGGTGGTGATGATATTTCAAGAGGAGATGAAAATATCCTAAAATCGGTTTTAAGAATTTATTTACTCAAAAGAACATTGTTCACTTACATGAGTTTTGTTAAAAATTCTAAATATTATAAATATACCAATTTCAGATTATTCACATTTCACTTAGAGTGACAGGTAATGAGCCCGCGACACAATACGGCTCGAAATATGCAGGTTTTGTCACGGTGTTTTTCTTGTTCTCCTAACATACTTTTTACTTTTTCAGATCCAGCAGTCGTAGCAGGTGTCGCACAAATTCTAGCTGATTTACAAACTAACGCGCAAGAGTTTCTGCTAACAGATTCATTGTTTTATCCACCAACTTACATTCAATTCAACATTTGTGACTTTGAATTAAAAGTTCAGTAATTTTGTCATCGCATTCAATTTAATAAAGTTGACATCAATTATTATCTGATTTGTTTATTTTATTTTATTTCTTCTGAGTTGTAATAATATACCGTTAACCTCCAAGGTCCATTAGGAAACATATTTATAGAAGAAGAGTAAAGTTCGTATTTATTTGGTAAGATTAGTCACTAGATTCGAATCTGGTTCTCCCATTGATGTTGTTATGTTGTAATCCATTGCATATATGCCCTGAAATGGTCAGCCAGAGATATTCTATAGGCAACAAGCAACCGCTCTTTTAGAAAAGAAGACATGTACGTAGGATTTTTTAAATTCATAAGTGTAATCGCTAAACATTCATAATTATACATCCTCTCAGTCTCGTCTCTCTCTCATGCCTTCCTGAAATCAATTCGATCTGAAGTGGGGTTCAGATGCAGTGACTATGTAACCGCAGTTACACGCAGAGAGTACGTGAAGAAGGCGCATTATTTTCGTAGGTGCATTACTGGCTTTGTTTATAGTTATGCAGCAGATCTAGGTTGTATATTAAACAATGTTCATAATCGTGTAACACCTATTATTGTTAGCTCAAAGTAGATCAATGCAGCGATTATTTAAGATTAAAGCACGCTCTAGTAATTTTAAATTAGGCTTATCTGAAACGTTTTTTTGAGGAAACAGAGAACAGAATAGAACAGTTGTCAAGTATCGTGTTTATTTGATAAGTGATAACACATTACAGATAATAATACAAATACAAATACAACATTCTTCAGTTTTCTCAACACAATAATAAGTGAATACCTATAATTGGTACAAAACATACAATTTTATTTTCTATTATCTTCGTTGCCAATTAGATGTTGGATCTAAGTATTAAAAGTCTGGAAGCAACCCCTGAAATGTGTAACGTATGGAAGTTTGTAGCTTGTTTAATTAGGTATTCACATTTATTAGAATTATAATATATAGATCATTATCGGCATCATTTAAGCCAAAAGAGGTCTACTCTCTGGCATGGACTTTATACGGCTGTTAATGATCTCCATAATAATAAATTTGCAATGACGTATTAAATGGTGATGGACGGCGTTTTATTCACAAAACACTGCATAAGAACCCTTATTTTTGCCTCGAACGATACCTTGGGAAGAAATTGGGGTGTGTTCTAAGCCGTAATAATACAGCTAACTTACAGTACCTTATCTTTATTAGATATTATTTGCTTATGAAATAAAAACATTAAAACGGATGCTGAAACGCTGCTCGATTTCCAAGAAAACAACTTGCTTAACCCATGGTAATTTTTTGTCAAAAATGGCTTCGGTATAATGTCTTAGGCTCTATGCTTTCAAGCTTGATTATATGTTATGGATGTCTTCGTTGATCGTTATGACGACCAGAGTACGACTAATCCAAGAGCGCCTCTTAAAGCCCCTTCAGAACAATATTTGCATCAACTTAAATGTCTTAATCATCTTAACCTGTAATTGTTACAAAATGATCTGTCACGCGATTAAAAACATAAAGCTATAAATTTGATCAGCTTAGCATAATGCATTTAAATACCATACAAACTTGTCAGAATATATACTAGCTACTGTTTTTGACGAGCAGCTGTCCCAACAATTTTGAGTTTAGTAACTATAGAAATGCAGAAATATGTTTGTTTAGTTATTTTGCTCAACCATACCGTAAATTGTTTCGGTGAGGAAATAGATTATTTAAAAAAATATAAATCAAATGAAATAGAGGATTCAGAAAAGATTGAAGCTATAAATAGTTACAAATATTCTGTCAGATTCGATAGTGTAGATCGTTATGGGAGTTCAAGATACGAAGATTCAAAAAGAAGTGATAATTCTTCAAAAATATATAATGATTTAAGTGATAAACGTTCTCAATCAGAACATTATTATGATGAGGCTTTTGAATACGTTGGTAATCCAGGTAAGTTTAGAATTTACTCGTAGACATTTATATGTTTTGATAATACTCGGATTTTTCCACAATGTTCCAAGAGCGTTGTCAGCTAGAGGCAAGACGATAGAAAATGTGGATTTCTGCATCTTCAACTCATATTTCATTATAAAGAAATATGCGTTGAATTTTTGGAAACTTGAATTCAGTTTTATCTTCCAGATTTTGACTCTAAAATAGAACGTCCCTGCCCGGTCTATGACCTTAATTGTATCCGTCGATTCTTCGCTGAGCATTCGAAATGTAAAATAAGAAGAGGACCATTACCAGAAACTGCATTCCGAAGCCAGTTCACATATCATATAGCCAGTGTTAATCTTAGCACAACTCTGACTAATGTCAGATATGGTGGCATCAGAAATACAAGGATCGAGGAGTTTTAGTAAGTATTTTTGTGAAGATTCGTCGGCACTGCTCATTTTAGGTTATCAACCATAATATTACTCGAATTATGTGGTAACTGGTTTGAGTCACTACGTTCGGCTCTTTATCATGATCGAGATCAACGGCTGTATCTTTAGTTTCATTTCCAGTACCTATTTGATGTAATTCTATAAATGTTTTTTTTTTAATTTCTGCGCATTTCTTATATCTAATGTTACAAAAGAAGTGTTTGTTTGTTTCAGCATAAACAGAGAAACAAACAACATGGTATTTTCGATACAAATTAGAGACCTAACTGCATTTGTTCCTACCGTATACTTTCAATTTTACAGAAATGGTCGGGAACCTATAGTTACTGTGACTGAAGCATTTTTCTACTTTTGTAAGTTTTGTTTATTCCATTTCACATTTTTTCTACTTTCAAGATTACATTCATTTACAGTAGTTTCTGAAGGATTTGTAAATGATTTGTCTGGCACAGCATATTTAGGTACTTAGTTTACGCTAAAGCTAAATGAAAGGTGTGTTGGAAGTAACTGCGACCATCTACTTAAATATGTTCTCATTAATGTCTTGAGATAATTTACCATGTAGCTTGACGATAAACATATTAAAATCTTCATTTTCCTCAGCAACCATAACGTTTACTGCAATAATTCCAAACATTGACGATATTCAATTGGAAAAAGTTGAAGTAACTGCATTTGCGGATTCTTTGCCTTTTTTCTTCATTGGACCCGAAGTAGGTGCTGTTGCAGGTGATTATTTATCTTATTTAAAACATTGAGCTATTAAGTTCTACCTAGATACGTACTAGATGCATTGAGTTACCTACTAGATGCGACACCCAGAGTAAATTTTTTGTAACACTCGTTTAAGAGCTCAAACTTACTTAGCCTGTGCCAAGCGGTCGGTGCACAGTGACGCCGCCCAGTACGCGCCCCGCACTGCGGATGTGGTGCACAGATTATTTTCGCGTTGTCTGTTCTATACAATAGACGCAGACGTATTGCGGGTAGAAAGAGAGCGGGCTGGCGGGCGGATCGCTGCACTTATAAAGTGTTATATTTAGCACAATGTTTTCAACTGTCAATTTTAAATTTTTCCACAAATATATTCCAATAATTTTCGTTACCTTTTTTCAGATTCAGTGGTGTTACAAAGCTTAGTTCAGTTCCTTACCGATGTCCCGCTAATCGCGCAAGAGTTCCTGTTTATAGACTCCTTGTTTTACCCTCCGTTTTATATTCAATCAAATATTTGTGATTTTGAATTAAATGTTTTCTAACAATAAAGTTAGTTTACATCTATACTATTATAAAGCTGTAACAGAAATGTACATTGAAGATATTAACAAAAAAAAAGTTACGATATGGTTTTTAGGTGTCCCTGATTCCATTTCACCAATTTTTGGATTTTTTGTCTGTCTGTTTGTTTGTTTGTTTGTGTGTTTGTTTGTTTGTTTGTTTGAACGAGTATCACGCAAAAACTACTGTACCGATTTTGATGAAACTTTTTTGTTTGATAGCTTATGATCTGACTTAAAATCTGGTATATAATTTGTGCGGACGAAGTCGCGGGTTAACGCTCGTTATTCATATTATACATGTGTTACATACGTATCATAATTATATTTACAATATTATTATACTACTTATGGCTATTACAATGGCATTTACATTATTATAAATTACTAGCGTTATCCCGCGACTTCGTCTGCACAAATTATATACCAGATTTTAAGTCAGATCATAAGCTATCAAACAGAAAAGTTTCATCAAAATCAGTTCAGTAGTTTTTCATGATGCTCGATCAAACAAACAAACACACAAACAAATATACAGACAAAAAATTCAAAAATTGGTGACATGGAATCAGGGACAACTAAAAACCAATAATAAATAATCAATAATCATTTATTTCATAAAAATATTTTTACATGTCAAATACACTCCTTAACTACTACCAACCACCAACCAACCAACCAACCGCAACCATACCAACCAACCAAACCATATTGTAACCTTTTTTTTTGTTGATACCTTCAATGTACAGACAAACTTTAGTTACAGTTTTATAATAGTTAAGATGATGATTGGGTTCCTGGTTAAATATAGTTAAGATTATTACTTACTTTTTTTAAGTAAATAGTTCAGCCCCGAAAAAAAGTTAAGATTAAGATATCACACCTATCTCAGTCCTATAGTATTATGAACCCGGTTAGGTAATACTAATGTTATAATGTTTGGTAATAAGTACGATATAAGTAATACATCATACACAAAATTATCAATTTATCAATCACACAAGTGGAGCATGGGGTATTCCTTTCTACTATCTGTCCGATAGATGAACTAGGATATGCGGGTATGCGACCCCGGATTCCTCGAGCTGCTATTGTTGCATTTATTTTTCTCTCCGTGACAATAGTATCCCCCCCTCCCCTCTCCTTCTATGTTCCATCCCTCTCTATAATTATCCTTTTCCTCCTTTTCCTATGCCAATTCAAGGTTGCCGTGCCAATGGATGCGTGGCTAGGGGCGAGCCTAGTCGCAAGCGTGCCTCCTGTCCTGAGTTCGGGCGCCACTCAGGCATACCTTAGCCTTACCCTGGCAAGCGGGGCTCTGCCAGGATGGAAATATTTTTTCCCTAGCTAATCGTGGGACATAAATGAGACTTAATTTAAATAATCTCGTAGGCGGCGATGAAGTTCGGCGCCACTCGTCACGCCATGTGTCACGAAGGGGCGAAAAGCGGGCAACGGAAAGCCGTTTCGCTACGTTGAATATTCGTGGAGGAATGAAAGAAAAGATGGATGAAGTTTGTGAGTTAATGAATGCGAGACGAATAGACGTACTATGTGTAAATGAGACGAAAATGAAAGGAATTTGTACATCCACACATGGCTCATATACAGCTCTGTGGTCGGGTGTCCCCGAAACAAGCAGAGGATGCCAAGGAGTAGGGATCATCCTATCCGAACGAATGAATGAATGTATGAACGAATATGAATGTGTGAGCCCAAGACTCATATGGGTTAGACTAAAAGTGGGTTTAACAAAGCTTATCATCATAGGAGTGTATGCCCCAGACAACAATACCACACTTAAAGGGATAAAAGAGCGTGAGGAGTTTTGGGAAAGTGTCAGAGAGGTGTTGCTAAAATGCAGGGATAACGAGAAGGTAGTGATGTTAGGGGATTTTAATAGTTGGGTTGGAACTAAACGGGATGGATATGAGCGTGTTTTAGGTAGGTTTGGTGACGAAAGAGTGAATGATAATGGGGTCGATCTTCTGGAAATCTGCGTCGAAAACAATTTGTGTGTGACAAATACATGGTTTTCCCATAAGAAAATTCACACATATACGTGGGAAAGACAGGACAGTCGAAGTGTGATTGATTTTGTGGTTGTGGATGGCAGACTGAAGGACAAAGTTGTTGATACGAGAGTATATCGTGGGCCTAACGTGGGGACAGACCACTACTTGGTCATTAGTCGTGTAGTTGGTCTGTTCAAACGGTGGCGCCATCGTACGCATGTAACTACAACTGCGTTAGAAAGAATAAAAGTAGAAAGGTTCCAGGATGCAGACGTGAAAGATGAGTACAAACGGAGACTAAAAGAGAAATTTGAACTCATAGATGAAGATTCGGAGCTAAACATGGAGAGCATGTGGGATATTTTGAAGAATGGAATGGTTGAAGAGGCTAAAGATGTGTGTGGTGTTACCAAAAGGAAAAATGGAAAGATATTGACAGCTAATTGGTGGGATGAAGATGTAAAAAAGGTAGTGAATGCGAAAAAGAAGGCATGGCTAGACTATCTAGCAATTAAGTCTAACAAAAGAATGTATGGAAGTATGATATCAGAAGAAGATGTAATAAATGTAAAATTGAAGTATAATGCTGCAAAAAAGACTGTGAAAGAATTTGTAAAGAGAAAAAAAGAGGATATGAAAGAAAAATTTGATAGAAGACTATCCGATAATTTCCGACGCAATATTAAACAGTTCTGGAAACAGATTAAATTGGCACGGGGAAAATCGGAAATATCAAAGATCGACAGAATTAGGGATGATGATGGATGTATGATTAACGAAGAAAGTAAAGTATTAAAATTATGGAAGAAATATTTTGAAAGTTTATTTGAAAATAGGGAGGCGGTAACACGCTCTGCAGAAGCAGAAGGGAGGGTCAGCATTAATCAAAGTGAATGTGATGATGTGATAGGTATGGATGTGATTATGAAAGCATTGAAAAGTATGAAAGTTGGTAAGGCTGCAGGATATGATAGGGTGTCGGTTGAGATGCTGAGGAGCGGAGGGGGAGTGGTAGCAAACATATTGTACCTGCTATTTAATAAGTGCCTGAGATGTGGACAAGTACCAGATGACTGGTGCAAAGCGGTCATCGTTCCACTGTACAAGGGCAAAGGGTCAAAGCAGGAATGCAAGAACTACCGAGGCATCAGCCTCCTCAGTGTTGTCGGGAAACTGTACGCAAAAGTTCTGATAGAAAGATTGTTGTGTAAAACGGAGGAAAAAATCTGGGATGTGCAAGCAGGATTCCGAAAGGGAATGGGGTGTACGGACCAAGTCTTCTCTCTACGGGGCATATCCGAAAAGTATTTGGCTAAAAACCAAAAGGTTTTTTGCGCTTTCGTAGATTTGGAGAAGGCTTATGATCGAGTGATGAGGAACGAATTATGGTCTACGTTGACCATGTATGGGGTGGATAGCAACTTGGTGCTGGCACTGAAATCTTTGTATGAGGGTTCTAGTGCATGCATTAGGATAAACGGGGCATACACAGACTGGTTCGATATCTCCAGGGGTGTCAGACAGGGATGTGTAGCGTCACCGTGGTTGTTCAACTTATTCATGGACAGCTGTTTGAGTGATTTGAAAGAAAGAGAGTGTGGTTTAAGGATGAATGGGTTGCTCGTCAAATGTCTGTTATATGCTGATGATCAAGTGCTACTTGCATCTTCGGCAGACGATTTACAGGAGATGGTAACATGCATGCATGAGTCATTTAAGAAGAAAGGAATGAAAGTGAATGTAAATAAGACGAAAGTTATGGTTCTCGAAAGGGATGAAAGACTGACTGAATGTAAAATTATGATTGGAGATGAAAAAGTGGAACAGGTTAAAGAATTTGTATATTTGGGATGTATGTTTACCAGAGATGGTACGTGTGATGGAGACATAGAGAGGAGAGTGAAAGCGGGAAATAGAATTAATGGAGCGATACACACATTCATGAAAAGTCATAACGTGTCCAAAAAGGCACGTTTGGCAGTTCATGACGGTGTCCTGGCACCAACTTTGATGTATGGCAGCGAATGTTGGGTATGGCAGAAGAGGAATGAATCTAGAATAAATGCTGTCGAAATGCGTTCTTTACGCAGTATGTGAGGTGTGACTCTAAACGACAGAATACGAAACAGTGTAATTAGAGATAGATGTGGATTGAAAGAGGATATAGTAACAAGGATTGAAAAGGGAATGCTGAGATGGTTTGGTCATGTGGAAAGAATGAGTGATAGCAGACTGACGAATGAAATATATAAAGCGAGTGTGAATGGGACAGTCAAAAAAGGTCGCCCTAGACGTACGTATGCGGACCAAATTGGCAGCGTACTTAAGAGGGGTCAGATCAAATGTACCCGAAACCGACGAGCGTGTATGAAGCGACTTATGACTGTGGAAGAGGCGAAAAAGGTGTGTCAGGATCGTAGCCGATGGCGATCCGTTGTCTCTGCCTACCCCAATGGGACACAGGCGTGAGTATATGTATGTATGTATGTATGTACAAGTGGAGCATACCTAATTAGATTATAATTAAAAACGTTGGTCTGCAATTATCTTAAAATACATAATTCAGCACGCAATAATATCAGTAGGTTTTTAAATCAAGTCTCTCAATATATATGTATCTGGTAGACGCATGTGCAACGAATTAAGTAATAAAAATGATTAATTATTTACTTTTAAGTATTGTGCTATTTATTAGTACAAGTTGTTATGGACTGGACGAAGAAATCCAGAATCAGGAAACGGTGAAAATAAATAGCGATTATATAAAAAATGAATATCAAGAAAATTCTGACGCATTCCAGACGAGAAATGACGATTATTATGATGAAGAATACGTTGGAAATCCAGGTACAAACACTATTATATTTTATTCATCTATTCATGTACATGTACAGTTTTCCCAAAAGATACTAGAAGAGCAGGTGAATTTGTTTCTGAAATAGGTCTTCATTACAATATTAAATTGCCAAAATGTTTCAACCAGGAAGCTTTCATATGTATATATATATTGTTTATACCTTGGAGTACAGACTGCCTAAAAAGCGGTGAAACATGGTAATACTTCTTGGTGGTCAGTAATGATCGTTCTTCTTTCGTAAATTCCCGTCGTTGTTTTCAACGTTACTTTGTCCCTTTCTAATCCAACGATAAAAATTGTAGCTCGTGTCTTACATGACGATACGTCATTGGATAGAAAGGGACCCAAAAACGTTGGAAATATCGACGATGGAGACGTACGAAAGAAGGTCGAACATTACCAACTGCCACGGCAAATTTTCTTGTTTTTATGCTTGTAAGGAGGAGTGGCATCCTTTATGATTCTAAAATCCTTGGTTTTAACCTTCTTTCAGACTTTGACGCTAAAATAGAACGCCCATGTCGTGTCTTTGACCTAAACTGTATTCGTAGATACTTTGCCGAACATTCAAAGTGTAAAATTAGAAGGGGCCCATTACCAATGAACTTGTTTATGAGCCAAAATAATCTGTATTATTCAAGAATTAATTTAACCGGAGCACTGGAAAATGTTGGAGTTAGTGGCTTCAGAAATACCAGAATTGAGGAATTTTAGTGAGTGCAATATTTTCTTTCTTATCGTGTGGGTAGAGACCTGGTGTCAGAGTTTTTCAGACCGCCTTGCAGCCTCTGACGTGGTTTTTATGTAACGACTACTACCACCAGAGATAGTAGCCGGGACCAACGGCTTAACGTGCCTTCCGAAGCGCGGTATCATATTTTTTGAACACAATCAGTTTATTCAGCCTGCTATGTCCTAACCTAGAACGGAGGTTCTAACCAACTAGGTAAAAACGCACAAATAGACATATTACTAGGTGTCCCCTGTGGGATTCGAGCCCACGACCTCCGTGTCGAGAGACAAGGCTCTTAACCATTAGACCATGGAGGCAGATGCATATGCCGATGTGGATGCATATTTTTATATGTTACGTACTAGGTATGTATGTACGCGTTGCGGACCCTCTTTTTTTAGTTTTTTTTTCTTTTGAAACCTTCCCGGTCAAGCTCGCAGGCTCTCAACAGGTTTCATCGCAACCCGATGAACGGCTTAGAAATTCATAAGGGACAAATAGACATAATTTAATTTCTATATGAATTCATTCGATCGTTTTTTTTATATTTCAGTATAAACAGACGAACAAATAAGATGGTATTTTCTATTCAATCTAGGAACCTCGCCACTTTTGACCCTAGTGCCTATTTATCATTTTTTCGCAATGGACGGGAACCAGTAGTAGCTGTAGCAGAAGCAGGAGCCTTGTTTCGTAAGTCTACAATACTTTATTTCTTTAAAATTCATCTAAATACATAGTACGTATTCAAAATTACGAGGGTGTTCAATGCAAAGTGAGAATGACAAAGACGCAGTTATCTTTTAATACAACGAGCAACTGTAGAATATGGAGGAGCATAAACCCTAAATGTTCCTTGCAAGTCTTGATTTACCTGCTCCGTAGTAAATTTTTTGAAGCAGAGATATTTAATTACCGCGCGAATATAATTATCTCCATTTTCGAGAACACGTTCCGAAACGTAGAAAACAAATGACTACAATAAAATTGACAATCAACAAATGAAAAAAGTTTTTTTTAATTATTATTATAACTATACAACGTGTTAATGAATTAACGCAAAACTAGAAAGTAGTTTGTTTAGAATCGAGAGCAGAATCGAATTATCAAGGTTTTAAAAAAGGTAATTTTTTCCAAAATATTAAATAATTAGTTTGTAAAATTTAAAGTTTACTGAACCCGATGTCAACTCGCGCACGGGCACACTCACTCTACTTACTACCAACAAGATTCTTCAAATTTATCGATAAGTACGTTAGCGCTTTCATTCATTGCTGAAATGCTAACAAATCATTTTTGCCTCAAAACTTAAAATGCGAATAACTTTAAATGTTAACTATCAAAATAATGAAATTATTGTTTCAATCTAATTATTTTGTTATAAATCAGTTGGGGTGTATGAGGTTTTGCGTTAATTCATTACACGTTGTATATGTCTAGCCTTTGCCTGCCAGTATCTATTTTTTCTTAATACCAAGGAGTATCTATTTCGTTCTCACTTTATTGAACACCCCTGGTATATCAGGTATTGTTATTTGTCACTTTCTCATTTCTTTTATTTTACTTTTTAATGTTCTTAAATATAATAATAAACAGTATCTAAGTTATTTGTCATCTGAGGTCAATGTTTCTCTTTCATTGGGTGAAACGTTCTGTTTTTTTTCCTTTTGTGACTGTAAATTACGCATGTTGTGTTCACTTTTAAGTGGTTATGCATTTAGCTTAAGACGTAGTTAAGTATCAAAATGATTGTATGAGTGTAATAACTGTAAGTGAATCAAATAAATAAACAAAATAAATATCAACCGACTTATTTTACCATCGTACATTTTCTGTCCTGTTTTACTGTATTTTTAGTTTTATAGGTTATTGGTTGTAAAAAAAATATTTTTTTACAGCATCGGTGACTTTTACCGCCATAATTCCGAACATAGACGATCTACAGTTAAAAAATGCCGAGATCACTGCATATGTGGACACTGTGCCTTTTTTCTTCGTCGGCCCCGAAGCAACTAACAGTCCAGACCCAACCGTAGTTCAAACCTTGATTGAAGCATTTGCCGATATACCGACAAATACTCAAGAGATGGTGTTAACTGAATCACAATTCTTCCCTCCCGCTTATATTCAGTACAATATTTGTGACTTTGGATTGAAAGTATTACCTGTTGATTTAGGGAGTGATGTACTTACAATACAGTAATAAAATTTTCTCAATTTAAAGGTAACACCAATTTTTACCCCATAGTCTGATTCATGAAAACTTTATTACTGTTATTGTTATATTTTGAGCTGCATTATTTATTTTGATTGAAAACTTAATTACAAACATGTTTCTAAAATAAAAGTAAATAAATCAATTTGTCAGTAAAAACAGTTTCACAACTTCTGTTTGTAAGTGAAACTAATAATTATTTTATATTAATTAAAAGCAATTTTTTCATTTTACACTTTTTAGTTTATTCAACGTTAAATCGTTATAGATCCTAAATGGTTATTGCAAATGAACAATGATAAGAAAAACCTGAAGATGATTTTCCAATAACAATTCAATGATACCCCACCAACTTTCATTTTTTTATTTTACACAGTAATTACTGAATTTTGATTACTGTCATGTCTTTAGTGACACTTATAATCATCAAAATCGGCTCACGCGTTTGGTCTTTAGAGTGCCACAAAGGAACAAACTTACATGCAGATATACATACACACATACATACAAACATTACGTACGTCGCGCAGTTGGGTAAAAAAAAACTTGTGTAGGGAAAGTAAAGCCCGCTTGACCTTCGTTAGAGTGCTCAAAAAATATACCTTTTATTAGTATCAAGATGAAAATATTTAGTGAAGATTATGACAGCATTTAATTTAAACACCCTGGAGAAACAACTGCATCTGCATAACATCAGCAGAGTACATTGTAATCATTTAATCAAATGATTATAAGTCAAACGAACATATATTATGGAATATTCATATTTAATCATTCCGATGTAATTTCATCGGAATCTTATTCATCAATCTTAGAATCTTCCCGACACACACTTGGCCGTTTTTAAGCCTATGTTCATCGCGGATAATGTAGCATTCTAATGGTGAAAGCATTATTCAGATCGGTCCAGTATATAGTTTCGAAGCCTATTATTCATTACAAACAAAAAATCAAATATTTCCTCTTTATAATATTAGTGTAGATGAATATTCCAATTAAGTACCTGCCCTTTCAGAAGATGATCGAGTAATCTGAGATTGTTTTTGACGTTAACGCATGTACAACTCTTAAAACAGAATGAACATATTTTTATGTTTAATAATTTTGCTCTGTAGCATAGGTTGCTACAGCGGAAACAAATTAAACCAGGACCAAGATATTAAAAGGGATGTTAAAAGGGATGATGATAATCACACAAATGATAACCAGTAAAAGGGTTACATAAGTGGCGATTATCACAAATACAACGACTATGATGAAGAATACGTTGGAAATCCAGGTTCTGATCATAAACAGCTGTGCTAAAAGATAGTCATGACAGCAGGTAAATTATTTCAACAGGTTTTTATTTTAATGCAAATGTTTTATCCTCTTTCACACTTTGACGCCAGAATAGAACGTCCTTGTCGTGTCTTTGACCTAAACTGTATTCGTAAATACTTTGCTGAGCATTCAAACTGTAAAATTAGAAGGGGTGCTTTACCAAGGAACTTGTTTATAAGCCAAGAGGATATGTATATTTCAAGAGTTAATATAACAGTAACAGTGAACAACGTGAGGATTAGCGGATTCAGCAGCACCAGGATTGAGGAATTTTAGTAAGTGGAAACACCTATGAATTCATTATGACTTTTGTGTGTTTAACATTTTAGTCAGGTGTTTTTTTACACTTTACAATTATTGTTATTCGTTCACTTTCAAATGTTTCAGTATAAACAAACAAACAAACAAGATGGTATTTTCGATTCAAATTAGGAGACTTTCCATTTCTGTTCCCACTGCTTATTTTAAGTTTTTCCGCAACGGAAGGGAACCGATAACAACAGTTACTGAAGCGGAAGTTTTATTCCGTAAGTCTAATTTATTACTCTATAGGGAACCATCTAATTTTTAAAAAATATTATCATTTTTTTAAATTACTTTAATGAATTTTATGCTGTTTGTGAAGAAAATATTATGCAATGATTTTTACAGCATCGGTAACTTTCACCGCTATAATTCCCAACATCGATGACCTACAATTGAAAAATGCTGAGATCACTGCATACGCGGACGCAGTGCCTTTATTCTTCAACGTCCCTGAAGCTGCCAGCAGTCCAGATCCAACCATAGCTCAAACCTTTGCTGAAGTCTTAGCCGATACACCGACCAATACTCAAGAAATGGTGTTAAATGAATCACAGTTTTTTCCTCCCGCTTATATGCAGTACAATATTTTTGACTTAGGATTGAAAGTTTTACCTGTTGATTTTTAAATAAATACCGCAGTAACATTTTATTTGGGAATTATTTACCTAATTTTAAAGGTGTGAACCCCGATTTTACCCCTTAGTCAGATTCAAGAAGACAAGTTATCTTATAATTATTTTTTACTTTGTATTGCAATCTTGTTGCAATGGTTATTCCGACCGCGAAGCTTCATTTCAAATAATTATCTTTCCTGAAATTCAAAGTTAATAAATTTGTCATTCAGATGAAAAATTTCACACTTCAGTTTGTTGGTTTGTGAAACAGTTTTTTTTATAAGTTAAAAGCAAATTGTTTTGACGCATTTAATACGATGATAATATGAAAAATCCATCCAAGACAAAAATAATTATAAGTCAATATGGAGAATTTCCACCACAGATTATATCGCTTGGCCGGTAGATAGACCGTGAAGATCAGGTCCACCAGGATTCCAGGCAATATGGCCCACCTAAAACGGAACCGATTGAGGGGTGGCGCCTTTACTTGAAACGTCAAGTCACTTTCTCAATGCCTCTTTTGACATTGGAAATGTCTTTTCGTTGATAGGCCCCGATTTCACGAAAAAGTGCGATCCCCTTATATCTTGGAGAGTTGTGAAGATATGATATTCAAAAATAGGCTCAAAAGATGCGTATTTACTGTAATGAGCTGTAAAGTGCAAAAAGAATTATTTGAGAAAATAAAAACGAAAAAAGTAATGATTTAGATATTTTTATATTATTTATTAAACAAAATACATCTCTCATATCCACAACAGGCTTCGTCATAGGTATATACATCACTCACATCCACAACAGGCTTCGTCAAAGAAAATACATCACCACCTCGATTCCACAACTCGTTTCGTCAATAAATACATCCTGAATATCTGCAACAAGCTTCGTCAACTTCCATATAAAAATATATGTATAAAAAAAAGGGGGGACCTACAAACTATAAACCTCCTCCAAAGCCTCTCCCTGAGGGACGGTTCCAAGAACGCTGGCAGCATTCCCCCTCTGTATCGCCAAGCTTATGCGCAGACGAAGGTAACTGCCAGCCCTCTTATCACCAGTGGTCTCTATAAGGCGCGCTGCAATCTCCTTAACAAGCTGTTTTGCATCGGGTCCCTATGGTCCCAGGGTCTCCACTCCCAACGGAACAAACATATACCCCTCTCCAATATCAACATATTTCCGGCGCTTCGATGACTCTGCCGATGCCGCAGCAGCACCCGCGCCCAACGATGTCCGACCAATATGTGACGCCGCCAATGTGTCCACACAAGTCGCGTCCCAAACCAAACCAAGGCCCTACATTGGAAGTTGTTAAGGCCCTGCAGATTATAGCGTTTAGGGCAGCGTGCCGCGGCAAACGACCCGCGCTGCTGACGCAGGAAAGCCCATGATGGCCTAGCTGACCGACACGCTCACCACAGTGGCAAACATGCGGATGAACCGATCTAGCCCCCAGTCTCAAACACACGGCCAGGGTCAAAGTGGTTCTATCCAGTGAAGTCCCCACATTGGCCGATGGCCAGGCCTGCAACCACATACGAAAAAAGTTATGGCCGCAAAAGTGAAAAAAAAAAAATTCCGAATTTTTGATTTTGGCGCTCGATATTTTGGAAACGAAGAATGATATCAAAAATTTGAGCAATCATCCAGACAATTTAGTCAGCTATAATTTGAGCTTAAAACAAAGACGATCGGGTCAAGGGTTTGCCCTGTAGCCTAACCTTTTTGAGACAACTTTTTTTCGAATTCCGTAGATTCATTTCCAATGTGCTCGATAGTCGTACGAGCTACGTACGAGGCACGAAATCTGTGAATTTTTTCAGCAAAATTTGTAATCCCAACTCTGATCGCCATGCGCAAAACTGTGGCTTCCCCTTTATTCTTACCCAGACTGAAACTTCAAAGACACTGGAAACTATAGCCCACATCCCCATTCGCGGGAACTCCGCGGGCTGCGAAGGTCGCGACACAGCGAAAAACTAGTTGTAATCATAAAATTAAATTATAAAGCTATTGAATGTTATTTTCATCTGAATACATAATAAATTAATCACTTATTAATAATATTCAAATTACCTACCTGCCCAATTAATTACCGACCGACTAATTTGAGGATGTTCTTTTTATTAACATGGCCACAGACTTATTGATTCTCTCATTCACAGTTTAGAATTTAACGCATGTGCAATTCGTAAAAAACAATGAAGATATTTTTATGTTTTATATTTTTGCTCTGTAGCATAGGTTGCTATAGCGAAGAAAAAATAATCCATGAAGAAAGTACTTTAAAAGATAATGATTATCACACAAATAATTATCAGGAAAAGGATTACATAATACGTGATAGTGACGATTATCAAAAATACAAAGCCTATGACGAAGAATACGTCGGAAATCCAGGTTTTCTAAATAAACACAAGATAGCCACTACAGAAGATGAATAGTTCTAAAAGAGGATTTTTATGTTAAAAAAATTTTTAAATCTTTTTTTCAGACTTTGACGCCAAAATAGAACGTCCTTGTCGTGTCTATGACCTAAACTGTATTCGTAAATACTTTTCCGAGCATTCAAACTGTAAAATAAGAAGGGGTCCTTTACCAAAGAACTTGTTTATTAGCCAAGATAATGTGTATCCTTCAAGGGCTAATTTAACCTTAACATTGGATAATGTTGGGTTTAGTGGATTCAGAAATACCAGGATTGAAGAATTTTAGTGAGTTCTAAAACTTATTTTATGACTTGTGTTTTTAATATTTTATACAAGTGGTTTTATATTATTCTTTGTACATTATAGGCGTAGATTATAAGTACATTCCTAATATATATGGTGTAAGTGGCAGCCTAGTAAATACTAAAACGGCGAACTCAGACCATCAAACTGAACAACTTTCCCCAAGGAGCCTACCTCAGGAGACGCGAAAACAAACATCTGTCCCATACATTTGAGTCGGGAGCAGTTTTGTTTGGACAGCTGATTTTTTTTTTATTATTGATGGGTTTGCTTATGACCTCAATCCAGTCCTCAGGACGAAGATGGGGTCGAATATGTAGCGAGTTTACCCAGAAGATGCCTATTCACACGTACTTTAAAGGAATTCGGGTTGTAAGTGCTCGGAAATACTTTCCTATGTTTCCTGAGGTAGGCTTCATACTGAAAGTTGTTCAGTTTGATGGTCTGAGTTCACCGCTTCAGTATTTGCTTGGCTGTCACTTACATCCTGTATTATTACTAATTATCATTCGGTCCATTTTGAATGTTTAAGCTACGGTAGTAAATATAGTACTCTGTGTTTTCAGTATAAATAGACGAACAAACAAGATGGTTTTTTCTATTCAAACTAGGGGACTCGCCAATTTTATTCCTAGTTTTTATTTACAATTTTTCCGGAATAGACGGGAACCAATAGTAGCTGTAACAGAAGCAGGAGCCCTATACCGTAAGTCTTAATTATAAATAAAAATTGTTTTCGTGTATATCCAGAGCAGACCGACTTATCTGTAGTTTATCATCTTATCGTATGGCATCTTTTGTCTTCCTGCTTGGATCCGGGGAGGTCTACATTTTAAGGCCAAGGTGTTTTAGCCAGTCTTCCGCTGCCAGGGTTAACCCGGCCTCGCTGACTATCTCTAACTCACCGGACTGTTACTCGCGAATCTCCCGGTGTTTTCCCTGCGATATTATCTGTAGTTAAGGGTTTTTTACCCTATTTTTACTATATTTGGTCTTGGTTGTGAATTAAATAATTTAATTATACAACTATGTTTTTTACAGCTTCTGTGACCTTCACGGCTATAATTCCAAACATAGATGATCTGCAGTTAAAAAATGCGGAGATCACAGCGTTTGTGGATGCCGTGCCTTTTTTCTTCGTGGGCCCTGAAATGGCTAACAGTCCAGATCCAGCCGTAGCTCAAACGGTGGCTGAAGTCTACGCCGATACATCGACGACCACTCAAGAGATAATGTTAACTGAATCACAATTCTTCCCTCCCGCTTATATTCAGTATAATATTTGTGATTTTGGATTGAATGTTTTACCAGTTGATTTTCTGAGTGATGTGCTTACAATACAGTAGTAAAATTATGTTTGTGCTTTATTTACTTCGTCGTGCTTTGTTTATGCATCAAACTCCTAAAAATCGATGTTCACTAACTCATGTACATTATGACATGAGTTAGTAAACACAGATGTTAAGGAGTTGGATGCGAGAAAATATTTTTTAGTTTATAAGTGGACCTTAGGCTTAAATCACACCAAACTGTCAGCGGCCAGCAGCTTATAAGCCTGTATCATCTCAGGATGCTCAATTTTTTAGAGCCCCTCAAACGATTTGATTATCAAACTGCCGACCGGCGGCTACCAGTTGTTGCTTGCCGCTGCTAGCCACTGCCCTTTACGTGTAAATTGAGCCAAAGTTATGTAACATTGATCTGTGCTACTACCACAGAATAAATACTACCATAGTCATCATCATCATCATCATCATATCAGCCGATAGAAAATCCACTCAACTCAAACCGTCCACTGCTGCAATGCAATTCGGTATTCGCTATGGTTATTTCATGTGTCAAACTCATATAAAAACTTCGACGATCTGAAGGATGCAAGAAGGATTACATTTGTGAGCTCGTAGATGTTTTTGACAGCGATGTGACGCTTAGAGAATTGCACTCCTGGAGATAGGCCTCCCCCAAGCTCCTGCGCTGCCCTCATCCAACGGGTTCCCGCCGCCTACACCAGGTCATCGGTCCATCTTGGGGGGCCACCCACGCTGCGCTATCCGGTACGCTGCCGCCACTCGAGAACGCTTCGGCCTCACCGGCCATCATGCATCTTCGAGCAACTACCGTAGTGCTAAAATGTTAATACTTAAATGAAACTTAGCAATGAAATGAAAGTAGAGTAAAGTTAAACTACCTAACACAAACATTTTTTATTGGGTGTATCATATAAAAGTTGAAGGAACGATCTGTCTCCTTATGATACCTTTAGAATTAAGTTTGTGAACCACTTAGTCTTAATAGAGTCCCGTCAATTTTCAAGTTCAGGGTGATCGTATAATATTATTATGATAATTGAAGAAAACGAAATGAGTGACAGTTTCAGTTCAGGCAAACTAACAACGGACCGAAAAAATGCAATTGGTTGAAACTGGTTGTTAGCTGACTTGTCCAATTTACTAGTAATCTAAATTTACACATGTGTTTTTTTAAATTCCCTTATATCCTGTTTATTAAAATAATTATAACCCCGCATTTGTACGGATTTTAGTTTTTAGGGTTCCGAAGTCAACAAGGAACCGTTATAGTTTCGCCATGTCCGTCCGTCTGTCCGTCCGTCTGTCCGCGTCTTAGCTCAGAGAGGCATATGTATGCATATTCATCACGCCGACAAAGCGGTAAAATAAAATCTTGAAAAATATATTTATTTAGGGTACCTCCCCTACGCGTGAAGTGGGGATGAAATTTTTTTTTCTCGTCTGTCCCATGTTGTGGGGTATCGTTAGATAGGTCTTTTAAAATATTGTGAGTTTGGAAAAACATTTTTCGATTAAGGGATCCGATAGCGAAATATTAATCATTAAAGTGAAATTTTTTGATAGAGTCAAGTGTCCCCCTGCCAGCTAAACGGTTGTTTCTGGACATGTGAAAAAATTAACGGCAGTAGCATATATATAGAAATTAAAAGAGACTATCGCCGCTAACTAGGCTTTACAAGTTTACGAGTAATAGTCGACCAAATAAAAAAAAAGGCTTTTAAGACATTGTTAGCCGTTAAACCGTATGAAACAAAAAGCACTCTTCTAATTCCGTATATTGTGTTGGGCAACCATGGAACCCTACCCTGCGCGTGGCTCGACACGCACTTGGCCGGTTTTTTGTTAATAAGACTGAGTCCAATTTCGCCATGGTTCTTTATTCCAATTACATACCTGGGTTAAATTATTGGTTGAACGATCTTGTACTTTAAGGTTGTTCTAGTTAAGATCGGACAGATTTATTGAATATCTCATATACAGCTCAGAAGTGGACGCATTTATTTACAATTCTTACATCGTAATGAAGATATTTCTATGCTTGATACTTTTGATCTGTAGACTGGGTTGCTATTGCGACGTCATCCAGAATCACAATATTAAAATAAATAAAGATTATCACATAAATGATTATCAGGAAATTAGTGAAAAATATCTCAGTAGTGACGAGTATCATACATACAAAGACTATGTTGAAGAATACGTTGGGAATCCAGGTTTTGTATTTAATTTGACCATTCTTTATTAAAATGTGCAACAATTATTAAAGAAATTAAATTCTCAAAAGTATAATTCTGAACAGCGCGAATAATGTGATAATAATTTTTATATAAAGTACCTACTAATGCCCTTGCTGTCTGAAAGTATTTCGTTTCAATTTGCCGTGAACTTTGAAATTGGGATGTCTAATTGTGATTTGGATTTTGTTCGTCTACGTAATATTTGTTAGGAAGGGAAAGTATGAGGATAGAAATAAAGAAAAAAATCAAATCCATTAGCTTCACTTTGAGATATCCTCATTAATATAATAATATATCCAAATACTTTTTCTTAACATGGCAGGTTATATTAAATCTCTTGCTGTCACCTTTTGTCTCGTTGACGTAGTAAAAGCTAGCAAAATATTTAATGGAGGATTTACTCTAATGAGCGTTTCTGCAACTGAGAGTAATTCTGCCAATATTAAGTAGTTTGTAACAGGGTAACAGTATATATCCCAATTGTTGTTTTAATGAGCAAACTTTATTTGAGAAAGAAGATGGAGGAATTTTATGGCAAGCCCAAGTGCGAACCGTGCGAACATCACGCGATTTATTGGCCAAACATACAGTGTGATCCCCTTCATTAATATTATGTTTCAGACTTTGACGCCATAATAGAACGTCCATGCCGTGTCTTTGACCTGAACTGTATCCGTAGATACTTTGCCAAACATTCCAAGTGTAAGATACGCAGGGGTCCATTACCAAGAAATCTGCTCATCAGTCAAGAGAACGCCTACATCAGTAGAGTGAATTTGACCGCAACACTACTCAATAATGTAATAACTAGCTTCAGAAACTTAAGGATTGAGGAATTTTAGTAATTGTTTTAAATTTAAATAGCTTGGCTGTCCCATTCGCGCTCAAAATTGTCTTATACAAGACCTTCACTCGCTTGCACATCTTATTTCTATTAATGTTGTCAATATAATATTACCTTCCTGTTTCAGCATAAACAGACGGACAAACAAGATGGTGATTTCTATTCAAATCCGGGGATACACTTCCATTGTATCAAGTATTTACTTGAGTTTCTTCCTCAGGAGTCGAGAACCAGTAGTAATAACGGCCGCACCTTTTGCCATTTACCGTATGTGGTACGATTACTTTAATCAAGAATCATTTTGTTGCCTTCATCCCAGTTTTCCTTGTACGAATGTCATCTTCATCAATTCATCTCATGTTACAAGTATTTGGTCTAGGATAATGCCATTAAACCAGAAGACTTCTATGGGTTAACTTCATTACAAGAACTTAGGGGTCTCGCCATATTCCGGAACATATCGAATCAGTGGAAGCGACAACGGCTTGTCTTTCGACTAGATTAGCACCTTCTGGTGGACGGACGTGGACAGATTCTACCCATGTTTTCTTTTCTTTCTAGCGTAGAATATAATGACTGCCGTCATTCCCTTCAAAGATGATATACAGCTGGATAAGGCTGAGATTACAACTTTTATAGATTCTATACCTGCTTTTGGCCTTGTTCCAGAAGAATTTAATAATACTGGTAAGTAACTACACATTCATCATCTCCCGATAGATATCCACTGCTCTACATAGGCCTCCCCCAAGGATCGCCATCACGACCGGTCCTGCGCACATTACATGGAGTAAATACATGAAATAATACTTACAGGTTCATAACTAAACCTGCAACAACTGTATTATAGAAACCAGACAACCTAACATCCGATCAGCTGGTGTTGAACCTTAAAGTGATAAATGAAATAATAATAATACTTATTTGTGTTGTGTTATAAATGTTAAATTTTGCATCAAATGTCCGACGTTCTGTCACATCAAATTGATAGAGATAACAAAGAGAAACTAAATACTACCTACCACTAAGTTTGTGTGAGAGCGTGAGCAAATGTTTTTGTTTAAACTAGTAAATAACGGTATCGATTGTCCTGAGCTCATTAACAAAATTCAATTTCGCGTACCAGCATTCAATTTAAGACAACAAAGACTATTTTCCTTGTCTTATATATGTCGTACCAATAATGCTGGGAAGCGTTGTCCACTAGCCAGAATGTCTTTAGAAGGCTGATGATGAACGGACGCTTTTTAATGTTTACAATAGCTTACAAATCAAAATTCGGAAAAATAGGCAATACAGTATTTAAGAGACACGCGGTTATTCTTTAAACTAAAAATAAACATTTTGACAGGACGAAACTGAATTTTTCGATTATTTGAATTCCTAATATTTAAGAAAACAAACATTTAAAGAACACAGCGAGAAAGCGAAACGTTATATTTTAGTTCTATAAACAATTGTTTTTCCAGATCCAGTTGCATCCCAAGGCCTGGCTGAACTCTTTGCGGATTTGCCTACAAACTTTCAAGAGTTAATGTTGACTGAATCATATTTCATTCCACCAGCTTATATTCAATACAATATTTGTGATTTTGGATTGGAAGTTCCATTTGTAGACAAAGTTGTTGATGCTTAGAGGATATTCCTGAAAAAAATAAAATCGTTTATTTATTCAGATTATCGCCCATATAAAGCTCTTCATATGAAACGTTGTCAAGTCCTAGTTTGGACAATTAGTTAGATTGAGTTAACAACATTGTTTTACTTTAATTGGTTAAATATTCAAAATATGACTTTTCGTTTATATGCAGCGAGAGTATAATATTTATTGCTTGTGTCAAAGATCACTCGATCACTAAATACTAATAGATGACAAACTCGTTTTCCTTTTTCTAAAATGGGTATTTAAAATAAATTTCTTAATAAACTTTATTTGACAGAAAATTTAAAACAATTAATGTTTGCATTGTTTTTGTGTATTCTGGTGAGTATATAAAAAAATAACGGATTTTTTTTTAAATATTAAGAAGTTTTATAAACCTCTCTTCTTCTTTTGAGTTGCATATTAATCTAAATTCTAAATAAGCTAAAGCAAGCTAGTTGAACACTTTTTTATTTTAGGTTTTCTTGATTAGGCGTAAAGCCTCTTAAAATTCCGAAGGTTTAAATATTTTCAAAACTTTTGTTTAAGAGAACATAGACTACCAAATTAAGACGATATAACAGAAACCCCTATACTTTCATCTATTCTGTCTGTATGTACCTAATAAATACTTACCTCATTTTTGCACCTATTGAAACGAAATATGTCATGTAGACCAAATGAAGAGAGATAACATAACCCAAAAATTTTAATTTATAAACGCTTGGAACTGCTAAACGGTGAATAATAGAAACACGAGACTTGATTTGAAAAAAGAGATTGATATTTTAAAACTTTTGATAAGAGCAGAATTGAACTTACATAAATAGTACAATCACAATTAAATAAAATTTGTTTTACGCTTGCGTCGCTTCAGGCGCGCGCGCCGCCCCATCTCTCGCATCAGGCAGTAATATAAGCTATCACACGCCCATTTCGCTTGAATTATTTTTTGACATAGGCCCTTAAACAAATAATAAATTTTAGGTGAATTAAATATGATGGTTACATTTATTTAACCGAAAAATATTTTTTTATGCCGTTGTGGTCCATTGCCGAGTAACCTTGCGTGCCGTGCAGGAGGCGATCGATGGTTCGATCCCCGTCCAGGCCGACTCGTACCAATGAGATTTTCAGAATTTATTTACGATTTGTAACACCGCTGGCTTTTTCGATGAAGGAAAACATCATGAGGAAACCGGCATGCTTCAATTTCGAGGTATGTATTGTACCTACTGTCCATTACAGGTGGCGACGGGCTCACTCCCTGTCACACTGGACAGAGTTTTCAGAGTATCTCTGACTACCCCCTCGGGGAATATAGTCGTAAGCATATGCTTATGCTATATTTTTTAATTAAAAAGCGCTGTCAATTCATATCCTCGAGACAGTAGAGCTGGCAGCTTCCGTGGCCAACTAATTAGCTTGACTATTGGAAGGGGGAACGCTGCCAGCAGACTTGGAACCATAAGTGCGATAAGAAATTCACACCTTCAAATCTGTCTAAATTACTATGGAGATTACGACTTGTATCAAAATTAATTATCGAATTGATTTTGAATCTCAAGTTTCCAAAATAGCTACATGTCTCATGGGGATGCACCTGACAACCTTTTTTTGTCTTAAAATGTTCAGTTTTATTCAATTTGAATTAAAAATATCTTGGTAATATTAAATAGATTTAATGAAATCCATATGAAATTGGATATATACTGTAGGTACCATAGAGGTCTAGAGAGATGCCAACCAACGCACTGAGTACGAAACCTAGTGTCGCATCACCACCAGTAGTACCACGCGATAGAAAGTATTTTGTTAGGTTGAATGAGCTCATTATCCATTGCGGTATCAGAACTCAACGTTCGAATAATCTTTAGTACTACGCGAGCATTGTAAACTATTTACACATAATATCTCGACTGGCTTTCAGCCTCATAATATATTGAATCATTACTGTCACGAGCAATGTGTTCCGTTTTTGCGCATATTTCTGCGACACTGGCCACGTACCCTTTTCACATCTCCCTTTAGTTTTTGTGATCTGTGGTAAGTACGGTCAGAATAGTGAGAGCATTGACACTGGCTTAACATTGCCATTGAAGTCAAATAAAATGTCGCATGTCGTTACGTATTGACAAAGCTACCGCACTATGTACGTACGACTCATTAGTTTAAACAAATATTGGTCATAATCATAAGATAATAAGAAAACTTATTTAATGTATTCCAATTAACCATACGCAAATTTATAACAATGCAATTAACATATGATTAATTGACGATTGAGTACTTGAAGGTTGTTCTAGTTAAGATTCCCTCATTCACATTTTAGAAGTCAACGCATGTGCACATGTACATCTTGAATCATAATGAAGATATTTAAATATTTGATACTTTTTATCTGTAACACGAAATGCTACGGCGAAAATATCCAAAATCAATATATACAAAGAAACTATGATAATCACACAAATGTATATCAGGAAATGGATTACAAATTTCTCGATAGTGATGATTATCAGAATAACGATGTATATGATGAAGAATACGTTGAAAATCCAGGTTTTGTATTAATTTGTTATTGCATCCATAATTGCGAATTAGTTATTTAAAATATAGGAAATTTACGATAAACTTAATTTTATTTCTGTTAGAACGAATTTTATTTCGACTAGCTTACGGTAGAACTTTGGAATTGGGATAATTTAATTGTGACTAGGATTCTGTTCAGCGATTGTTGGACCCCCTTCCAGGCCGATTCAAACCAATGAGTTGGTACTGCTAGTGAAACGTCGATATTGAGTTTTCAGAATATCGATCATCGGGGAATATATTCGTGATTCCATTCACTTATTTACAACAAGGAAGTATAGAAATAGTCAGTAAGTATGAATCAGTAGCATCACAAACTAGCGTTTACGATATACACATTAAAATGTTTCAGACTTCGATGCCATAATAGAACGTCCATGTCGAGTCTTCGACCTCAACTGTATCCGTAGATATTTCGCCAAACATTCCATGTGTAAGATCCGCAAGGGTCCATTGCCAAGAAATCTGCTCATCAGTCAAGAGGACATTTATATCAGCAGCGTGAATTTGACCGTAGCAATACTCAATAATGTCATAAGTAGCTTTAGAAATAGCAGGATTGAGGAATTTTAGTAAGTCTTGTAGATATTAACAAAGATGATTAGAACTTTAAATCAGTACGCTAGTTTAGAAGTGAAAGTCAAGAAAGCGTAAATAACTTAACTTTACAACGATGGTTTTATGACATGTATTGTACTGAAGTTATTAAATAAAAGCCAAAGATTTCTTGGTAACTTGAAATAATATCAATAATATCAAGTTACCAAGAAATAATAATAATAATAAAATTTAAGTATTACATTTCACAAAAAAGCCATTTACATAATGCTTAGATATGAATTAGGTACTATGAATAACATTTAAGCATTGTGTTAGGCTATACGTATTGATCATTTATATTGATAGCAGACGTCATGAAAGGCAGGAAAAACCTGTCTGTGCTATTGACATCAGCTATATTCTTTAGAGATGTTACAGATAGTTGGTCACAGATACAGTACAGCTACAGGAGCTGACAGTACTATAGAGTTAATAAATTATGTTACTAAGTATAACAATATATTTTATGTTCATAAAATTATAAGATTTATAAATTACAGATTAAATAGGTAGGTAAGTGTTTCAGATACTAATACCACAACATAACTATATAGTCCTTACAGTACGGCAACGGATGTACTTGCGCAGGGCAACGGCAGGGGCCTTGCGGGGAAGTGGGTGGCGCGGATTTTCCTGAGATCTGTATGAAGATTTGGTATTGACAACGTAAATACACCGGCGCGGCGGCGGGGGCGGCGCATCAAGAGCGTTGCCATCAGAATAAGTTATTCTTATTCGTAGTATGCCATACTGTAAGCCTTATAGTCATACTGTGCTAATACTCATATATTCAAAACTGGTTATTTAGCTGTCTCTTTCGCGGTCGACATTCTGTAAGTGAAATACCTCTAGCTCACTTTATTTGCTGTGGGCGTATAGTAGTTGGGCGGATCGAGCTTTTCCCGGTGTTTTCTAAGTTAATCTAGATAGGTTTCATCCCTGACAAAATCCATTTTCACACAAACGAATTTTTTTTTCCCGTTTTTGCCCAATGCGGATTGGCATATTTCTTTCTTTCTTTTTTAGCGAATGAAGGATTCCTTATGATCTTTTCCTTCATATTTTGAGAGCTATTACGTACCTACATAAGCTAGAAAAACTCATTGGTACATGGCATCTTGTTCGTGTGGATTTGAACTCGGACCTCAAAATTGCATTTCCATACTTCCACAACGTGTCACGGGTGCTTTATCGCCACTGATGCTCTTTCCTATTCGCGCCATCTATATGGAGAATTGAGAAGGACATAGATATAAACATGGTTTAAAAATTCAGAAAATATAATATATCATTATAATATATATTATTATATATTATATTACTAGAATATAAATATTATTTAATTATATAAACAAGAAATTTCACGGGACACTACCTTAATACAAATGTTCATCTAAATCGTTAAAGCTGTTTTCTAGCACGCAAATACGGGTAAATAGATATAGATGTTACGGCTAAAGGCCGAAGTGCGGTTAGAACTTAGTTTAACACTATAATTATATAAAAATTTTGTGTGAAGTATTGTATTATACAAATTCCATGTAAATGATTTTGCTTGTTGAATTCACCAATTATTGGCCACTTCTTCTCAATCTAGCGAAAAGACGTAATTATTGTCGTTCTGTTTCAGCATAAACAAACGGACAAACAAGATGGTTTTCTCTATTCAAATAAGGGGATATACTTCAATTCTAACAAGTATTTACTTGAGATCATTTCGCAGAAGTCGAGAACCAGTAGTCGTCACTACTGAAGCTTTTGCCATTTACCGTAAGTTGTATCTTGGAGTTTATTCGATTCATTTAACATTATTATTATGACTTATTAGCTATCTCTCTTAGCTGTCATTTCAACACTCCTTTCTTACACAATAATCATCTTTTTCTTTCTTTCTTTCTTTCTTTCTCAAAATCATCATTTTTTCTGGGGCCGCCTACTACACATTTATACCTACCTTTTTTTTTTTTATATCTTGTATCTCAAATAATAGAGTTGGTTACTTTTATAAAGCAAGAATGATGTTCTCGTACTTTAGGTACTATGGTACAGTAGGTTATCTTCGTTTGGGGACTTAGGTGCCTCATGGTTCTCATAATATTCAGAAATATGACGACTTAGTGGAATCGACAAATGACCCTTATAACTTGCTAAATTCAAAGCGGCCTAATTAGAGGATTTCGCGATCCATCCGTCTTCTACGCATGTCTCATTCAAGCAATTTTGGTGTCTTTACAGCATCAAATGCATTTACTGCAATCATTCCCTTCAAAGGTGATATAAAGTTGGATAAGGCTGAGGTTACAACTTTTATAGATTCTACGCCTGTTTTCGCCTGTGGTCCAGAAGCATTTACTAACGGTAAGTAGGTGCTAATTCTGCATTTGTTAACTATCAAATAATCGTCTAAGGAGTAAATAAGAAATACATTTATGCTCATACGCATTATTACAAAGGCTGCTAGACCAGTATTATAGGAAACAGAAAACTTTCACATCATTCATTAATTAATTCATTTTTAAGAAGAAGCTTTAGTTCAGCAGTAGACTAGTAGATAATGATAATGACAGGATTCAGTTATGATTAATGGTTCATGCGTGCAAATTAACGTTTAGTGATATCATTTATGTAAATTGTGTTGCGCACCGAAATATTTTTAATTTTTTCAGATCCTACTGTCACTCTAGGCCTGCTTGAAATCTTAGAAGATTTGCCTGGAGGTCTTCAAGAGTTAATGTTGACTGAATCATTTTTCATTCCAACTGCTTATATTCAATATAATATTTGTGATTTTGGATTGAAGGTTCCATTTCTAGAATAGTATTTTTAAATAAAATATTGAATGGAATAGGTATTGTTTTAGTTTTCATTAATTTCCAAATCAATAATTTCTAGGCCAGTAGTTACATAGTAAGTTCAGGATAAGTTCTCTCTCCCTTATTTTATTAGTGATAGTTTGTTTATATTTTAGCAGGCCGTAGATCTAAACTATTATAAAACTGTAAAAGAAGTATGTGAAATTGAAGATATTTACAAGAAAATGATTACGATATGGTTTTTAGGTGTCCGTGACTCCAAATTAAATTTTTTTTATGTTATGTTTCCGTTTGTCTGTTTGTTTGTTTGTTCGAGCATCAAGTAAAAACTACTAAACTGATTTTGATGAAACTATTTTTGTTTTATGGCTTATGATTTGACTTAAAATCTGATACCTATATAATTTGTACGGACGAAGTCGCGGATATAAACTCTGCTGAAGTTTAAAATGGTCAAGTCATTGTTACCCAGCAAACAATTTGGTCGTATTAGGCCTATTATGTCTATTTTGACTTATTAAAGTTATATTACGGTAATTTCTTCATAAATACTGGTACTTTATGCGTTTAATGTTCGATTATACGACACCTATACGACCAAATTGTTAGTTGAGTAGTTTTCTAAATTCTCATAAAATGCGAAAGGTACGGCTAATAAATATCTCGATCTTATAAGTATTTCTTTCGATATCTCAGCATTTTCTATGTAATTTTACCACGGTTTCGTTTTGTATCTCGACCTTAGAAAAGAAAAGTGAATACCTAACCACCTGAATAACATAAAATTTAATATTTTAAGTTTATGTAATTTTTTGAACTCGTTGGTGCGACAATTATGTTTGCCCACGGTGAATAAAACATTATGTCACTGGTTACATGAGCGTTCCGTACAGTTTAGTTTAGTTCCTCCTTCATTTGGTTTCTAATATAGCATATTTTTTGCCTAATTATCTCTGTCTGATTACGTAAAATGTCATATAATACGTACTTTTGACTATTTTATACGACACTGATTTATGGAATGGTATTCACGACTAAGTTTAAACGTCATACTCTTATAACTTTTTAGTCGTATAAATGCTATTGATGTCTTCATCATTGTATACTTACAGTACACAGGATATATCTAATGGGACCACAAATAATATTACGGCTGCTAAATGATAAATAATCATGTAAACGTTTTAAGAGACAACTTCCACAATTTTCGATGACAAATTTCGATGCCCGAAATTTGTCTGTAAATGACCCGCTGTCAACGAGGCTCCAATCTGAAACTTTTCATATACTTTTCCGGTAGATATTACCGAAAAAGTATATGAAAAGTTTCAGATCACCAATAGCCAGCTATTCCATTTTTGCCCAGAATATGACATGGTTCAAAAACATGGTTAAAATAACATTTCGGTACATAGTGACCAAGTTCACTGACTCATTAGTTAAAGCAAATATAGCTCATTATTATAAGATGCAACCATTTTTACTATCAAAAGATCGTCAGAAAACTTAGGTATTAAATTTATTCCAATTAATCGTACGCTTTATAACAATGCATTAAACCAGTAATTAATTGACGATCGAGTACTTGAAGGTTGTTCTAATTAAGATATTATAGCGGACATACTTATTCCCTCATTCACAGTTCAGAAGTCAACGCATGTACACTTCTTAAAAATAATAATGAAGATATTTCAATGTTTGATACTTTTTATATATAGCGTAACATGCCAAGGCGAAGACATCCAAAATCAATATGTACAAAAAAACAATGATAATCACACAAATGATTATCAGGTAATGGATTACAAATTCCACGATAGTGATGATTATCAGAATTACAATGAATATGATGAAGAATACTTTGGAAATCCAGGTTGTGTATTAATTTATTATTGCATCTAACTAGTATTTATTATTATGTGCAAACGTAATTAAATCAAATCTGGGTTTACTTTATTTTTTTTTAAATTATAATACAATTGCTGTCAGAAAGAATTTTGTTTTCAACTTGCTTTTTGGTAGAACTTTGAAATTGGGATTTGACTATTTATGATTCTGTTCATTTATTTATTAAGAAAGTGAAGTTAGAAATAGCTACTACACGAGTCTATAGTAGCGTAAAGAAATGATGTTTACGATATCCACATTAAAATGTTTCAGACTTCGATGCCATAATAGAACGTCCATGTCATGTCTTCGATCTCAACTGTATCCGTAGATATTTCGCCAAATATTCCATATGTAAGATACGCAGGGGTCCATTGCCAAGAAATCTGCTCATCAGTCAAGAGGATGTGTACCTCAGCAGAGTGAATTTGACCGTAACATTCCTCAATAATGTAATAAGCAGCTTTAGAAACAGCAGGATTGAGGAATTTTAGTAAGTGTTATCGATATTAACAAAGATGTTTGGAAAGAAACGTCTGCAAAAATTTTAATCAGTACTCTAGTTTGGATGTAAAGGTCAGTCCTTTATGTAAATAAACGGACAAACCCTTTGGCATGCATGTAAAGGAAGCATAACTTTACCGTTCAAAAAACGGTTTATGACTATTTATTTTTTATTATTTACTAATTATTTGCATTATAATTGAGTTGGATAATTACCTGAAAAAGAAAATAACGTTTTAATTTCCTGTCACTACATTCAAACAATAGCAATCTTTAGGCCACAATGGCCTTACTTAATACACAAGATGTGATATTGTCTTCCTGTTTCAGCATAAACAAACGGACAAACAAGATGGTATTCTCTATTGAAATAAGGGGATATACTTCAATTCTAACAGGTGTTTACTTGAGATTCTTTCGCAGAAGTCGAGAACCAATAGTCGTCACTACTGAAGCTTTTGCTATTTACCGTAAGTTGTACCATATAGTTGTATGGTGGAGATTATTTAAAAATTGCAATTATATACATTTAAAACAGATCAGTGTGTGTTGCCAGTGATGACATATGGAACAGAGACGTGGTCGTTCACTCAACTCACTCAAGGCCCCATAAAAGGGCTGAAAGTTACCCAAAGGGCAATGAAGAGGGCTATGCTCGGAGTTTCCCTGCGAAATCGAATCAGAAATGAAGAGATCCGCAGGAGAACCAGAGTAACTGACATAGCCCAAAGAATTGCTAAACTGAAGTGGCAGTGGGCGGGGCACATTACTCACAGAACCGATGGCCGATGGGGCCGAAAAGTTCTCGAGTGGCGACCGCGTACCGGAAAGCGCAGCGTGGGTAGGCCCCCCACACCCGACGACCTGGTGAAGGCGGCGGGAACCCGTTGGATGAGGGCAGCGCAGGACCGGTCGTTATGGCGATCCTTGGGGGTGGCCTATGTTCAGCAGTGGATCTATCGGCTGAGATGATGATGATGATACATTTAAAAAATCTTAACTTCTAAACTTTGCGAAATCGTGAAACAAACGTGGCGTATTTTGGATACTAGGTGTGAGGAAACAAAAAATGTATGGATCTCGCCGTTTGGACCACCTTGTATGTCAGCTATTTAATTTAGCTCTCATTTCAGCACACACTTCTTTCCTATAACATTTCTCAAGCATCCATCTTTTATTGGGTCCTCCTCTTCTACTAAAGCCATACATATTTATAATCTCGTCTTGTAACTCAAATAATACGAGTTAGTTTCTTTAACAAACTAAGAAGTTCTCGTACTTTAGGTACAGTGCAGTAGTTTATCTTCTTCATTTGGAGACTTAGGTGCCTCATAATTCTCATAATATTCCGCATTTATGTTGACTCAGTGGAATCTACAATTATGACCTAACTGGAGGACTTCGCGTTCCGCCCAATTTCTATGCATGTTTTATTTAAGGAAATTTAATTTCTTTACAGCATCGAATGTATTTACTGCAGTCATTCCATTTAAAGGTGATATACAGTTGGATAAGGCTGAAATAACAACTTTTGTAGATTCTACGCCCTTTTTCAGCTTTAGTCCAGAAGTGTTTATTACTAATGGTAAGTACTACTTTTGTATTTTTCTCTATCAAGTAGTCTATGGAGTAAATAATAAATAATACTATACTCATACGCACATATATTACAGAGGGCGCTAGACCAGTACTATATATATGTATACACACACACTCATACAAAAGCTCACGACCAAAATCCCTTTCTGAAAAATTTTTTTCTTTTCAAAAATAATTTATTCAATATTATATAGCAGCTTAAACAGCTTTTTTTATTAATTGCAAAACTTTTTTTGAAGGTACCACCGCGTCGTATCATGTTATCGCTGTAGAGAAGATGCGACCAGAAACTCTACAATATAAAACGACTTAATAACTATAACAATATAAAATAATTGATACTATACAGTAAAATATACATTGCTGACACTCAGACCAAAGCATTTTGATCATTTAAATAATAATCCAGTTTATAATATATGCTTTTTTGCAAAGGAATTTTTTGATCTGAGTTTTAAATATGTTTTCGGAAAGATTCAAAATGGTCTCGGGAATTTTATTATAACAACGTATACAGTGACCCATAAAATGCGTTTTGACCCTACTAAGCCGAAAGTGTGAAGATATTTTTATTTCGAGTGTTGTAATTATTAACATCACAATTTTATGGAAATATAAACAAATTTTTTCTTACATATAAAATGTTGTTGCAATGCTCATAGAAAACAATATAACATCCGTATAATCGCATGTTTGAGTTGACTACTGGATGCAAGAAGCGTATAGAGGCATATGTTCAGCAGTGGACCATTTTTGAAACTCATAGGTTCAAATCAGCAGTAGAAAGATGCATAATCTCCATAGTAATTTTGACATTTTCGACTTAGCCCAGTCATTTTACGGAGTTTTGTTAAGAGAGGTGGGAAGTAATTATTATTTGGACTTTTAAACTGTAACCGGCACTATTTAGTTACAAAAAGACTATCTGAAACCATATTTAAAAAATTCTATACGCAACATAGAAATCTAAATTGTGAGCCCCAGAAGGCTTTAAAATTAATAATATTAATACCGTGCACTCATTTGAATAAGATTTTACAATATACATTATTTTTGAGCAATAAAATAGGCATTGAAATTTAAAAAATTAGGTTTTTCTTAGAAAATACGAATGTATTTTTCAAAACCTTCTAAGTAGATAAAAATATTTACACCATGTTTAAAGTATGTATAATGATAATGCCTTAAATATATGCAAAAAAAAATTACCATCAGGGATTTTATAACCTGACAATACCAACATTTTGAATTTGGAACTGTTGCTGATGAGATTTTTTTTTTAATATTGGTACATTTCTAAGCTAAAATTAGTCCCGGCTCAAACCGTAAAATGACTGGGCTAACTGCTGATTTCAACGTGTTCAACTTTCTAAAATCGCCCTACAGTTTGAACGAACGCAGTTATTTTTAAAATATTCAATGTTAGATAAATCAACTAGGTACTAAATTGCGCACTATTCATATTTTCAGATATAACTGTGGCTCAAGGCCTGGCCGATCTCTTTCAAGATGTGCCTGGAGGTCTTCAAGAATTAATGTTGACTGAATCGTTTTTCATTCCACCTGCGTATATTCAATACAATATTTGTGATTTTGGATTGAAGATACCATTTGTTAACAATAATTGATTTTTTTTATTGTAATAACTTTTTGATTTTATGATGCTATAAATTAAACATTCCGCCGACATTCGCGACTCTCAGACTATTGCTATTTTTAAAAAGAAAACGAAAGAGCACTATCTTTCTCTACCCTAAGTGATATTTATATATATAATTATATACATATTTTGATATATATTGTATGTTGTAGGTATATATTACATAATTTATTTATTTATACTGTTTGTTTGTACACAATAAGTTAGCCTTGTAATTGTTAACTGTCTCTTTTACGGGTCTGCTGGAAGAAATCTCTTCAGAGATAAGCTCGCCCTTTGTACATCTTTTTTCTACTTTGTGTATTATTATGTCCGTGTGTACAATAAAGTGTTATAATAATTAAATATTGAATTGTCTGTACGGTTTTCTTTATTTCTCAAAAACAATCCGCATTAGCCTCGTTATCGTATACAATCAACGGTTTTAGTGTTCCGTACCGAAGTTGGCAAAACGGCACACTTATGGAATCAGCTCGGTGTCTGTCCGTCCGTCCGTCCGTCCGTCTGTCACAGGCATTTGTCTCAGGGACCGTAAGACATAGGAAGCTGAAATATTTTCAATTGAATCACCTCTATTTCAAAAAATATAGCCGTATACAATCTGCAAAAAATCATGAACATCAGAAATAACGTGTAGATGGCGGGAAAATTATCAGGGTGGCACTAACTTGGATAGTTTTTTTGTCTATACCCAAAAACCTACCACCAGTGTAATATGATCTAAGTAAGTGTAAATTTTTAGTGGTTTTACCCATGTTAAACAACTGGTAGTACAGAACACTAATTGCCCGAGTCCCGACTCGTACTTGGCCGGTTTTTTTCTTCTTTATTGGTTAGAAGAGATTTATTGTAGATAAATCTCCTTTGTGTGTTCTCGACTAAAAATAAATATTCAGCTCTTTTCTGGGTTACTTTTCAAATCCAAATATTAAATAATATAATATTTGAACTTCAAACATAAATACAAGAATAATCTTTTCTGAACTTGTTTGATGAGATTAACAGATTTATACAATTATCCATTTGATTAATGTATAAATTATGTATTTAGTTCAATGGTACGTAACGGTAATCTTTATTTGGATTTAACTTATTGTGTAGGTAATTGAAAAGCACTTAAAAGCCTGCTATTATATTTATCACGCAATGGTTAAGTCATTGATAAATTATACATACTCGTAACTAGCTGGGGCCCGCGACTTCGTCCGCGCTTCGTCTGGACAATTCACATAATATCTTTATAAATTGTATCCTATCTGTTATTCTGATGCATAAGCTATATTATTGTAAAGTTTCAGTAAAATCCATTCGGTAGTTTTTATGTGAAAGAGTAACAAACATCCATCCATACAAACTTTCGCGTTTATAATATTAGTAGGATTCTTGTGTGAAGTGAACAAACTGAATGAAGAATTGAAAACAATAAATTAATCGAACCACTAATAAATTGAAATGGTCCCTTATTTAACGCATTTATACAGGATGTATTTTTGACACGGGGCAGTAAGGGCAGGTAGGTACCTTAACCGTTATAGCTACAGTGAAACTTACTTACGTACCATAAACAATTACTTTTTGATACATTTTGACCTGCATTCACATATTTTGAAAAAAAAATAGTTTATTTTTATTACGTATGGGTTTGCTCTTGACCTCAATCTAGTCCTCAGGATGAAGAAAGCAAGAAAATTTACCATTCAAACTTTTTTGATGTAAATCATCGATCCTGTTTCTTAAAGGGATCAGTAAACTCTATCGAACCAACCACAGAACATTATAAGAGGGGTTAGAAATGCAAAGTAGCGCTTTTGCTTTGGAGACTGTCGCCACTTGTCTTCCCACACAACTTACGATCTGATTCACATCGCGCATTCCTGCGATATTACATCACACTTGGTGACCACTTATTCCGCTCAACTACCTGCGGAACCTATGAACAGAAAGAGAAACTGTATTGAGTAAGTGCGACGACAATATCCGTCATTAATTGCCATGTAAACTCCCTACAATTTTTTTTTGTTCCTAGTTGCGCTAGACTGGGTATGGTCACCTAAACCTTGCGCTGTACCGCACGAAATCGTATCGCAAGTTCCTGCGATGCAGCGTCGCATCGCATCGCTTCGCAGTTTTGTGTGGGAGCCCTAAATAAGACTGGAGCTCGATTTTTGAAAGTCACACTTTCAAAATCATGATCGAATGATGCATAATTCCTATAATAATTTTGACATCATCTACTGCTGATTTGAATGTGTGACTTTCGGATCACCAAATGTATCAAAAAGCCACTTAAGAACGTTTCACTGAAGCTACAATTGTTAGGTACATACATGCCCTTACTGCCCCGTCTCAAAAATCCACCCTGTCTCGAAAGCCACTGATGCTGTAACATTTTTTGAATAGTCGGATCATTAGCTTATTTAATCAGTCTTCATATAAGATATCAATGCTTCGCATGTATACACGGCGGCACATCAAGCTATACAAATCCAACATAAGTTGGCCGCGCGATGCTATACATTACTCGACCTACGCGCGGTCAGCTTATGTTGGTTTTGTATAGCTTGATGTGTCGCCATGTGTACATGCAATGTAATGAATTGATTTCAAAATAAAACAAACCTACCAACAAAATGAATCAATTTTTCAAGCGTTTAGTAGGACAACAGCAAATGTCAATAGTTTTGTACGACTGATTTGGGTTCGTATCGTTTCCTTTCGTGGCAGGGTGACAGTTAAAAATTGTACTACAAGGCTGCGTTCAAAACCTACGCCCCAGGTGCACCCCGAGTGCAACTTTTCGCACTAACGCCGTTCCGAGGCTCGGTGAAAAACGCTCTTTGCAACTCGGTTGTCACAACTCAACCGTTCCGAACCTGACGGGTTGCAACTTTTAACCATCAAATTCAATGGTTAAAAAACACTCTGACGTTTTAATTATCTGTGGTTACTTGACTTTTCGCGCGTTTTGAATAAAAGTTTGTTTTTCAAACTATTTTTATTCACTTTTTGATTTGCTAACATGGAAAATGAGTTTTTTTACTGTATTTGAAAATGATGGAAGCCCTGGAAGCCCATATTACTTTAAATGTCAAAATTTGAGGTTATAAAACAACCGTGATCGTTCCGTACCTCATAGCGAGTTAAAAATTGGCGCGGTCGTTCCGTACCTTTAGAGCGAGTTGAAAAACAACCGCACCTAAAAGGTCGTGAACGCACCCCAATGTACCAACAGTGACTTTTAAGTTTTAATATAGGTGTTTAGGATAGTAATAAATGGCCAGAGTAGAAAACATTTTATGCCAATGCACCTATATTATTATTTTCGGATATGAAAATCATAATTTCGGAGAGTGGCCTTAATGAAATATTTATACATTTAATTATTACCTAAAAATTGTTTACAAATTAGCCATTTTGCCCAAAAACTAGGCTTGAAATATCCATCACGCAATGATTTTAAATCACTGATTCACACATTGTAGTAGCGAATGCAAGTGCAGTCTTAAAAATGAACAACTACTTTTATTTCATACTTTTGCTTTCTTACTCTATTTGTAATGGACATGAAAACAAAATTGGCAAAAGTGATAATTTGAAAATACACGATTATTCGGAAAATCCCTTTGAAGATCCATATTATTACGAAAGAGATGGATATGACGAAAAAAAGGACAGCGAGCGTGCATATTATGATTATGGAGACAAAAATTATAAAGAATATGTTGGAAATCCAGGTATTATGAATTTTAATGAAACCTTGCACTTTTATCGAGTATAACGTATTATATGTGTTTGTGGCGTAATATTGACACATATATTGAAATATTGACCCGATGAGTGAAATATCGACCAGATTGCGGTATTTCATCAAAAGCATGTAATGTCGTTAACCACCGCTGCTGTTGGTAGCTTTTTTTTTTTCGGGCATAGGCCCACCACACATTCCCACCGCTGTAACTCCTGTAAGCCAGGATCAACAGCGGCGACCATTCACAACACTGGACAATGAAGTCCAACGAGCCCGGGGGATGACTCTAATCTGTCTTGGAACCCGCAATGAATTAATCAAAGAAGATAGGAGGAGTAGGAAAACGAAATATCCGACTTCCCTCCATTGCAAACGGGAGACAGCAATAAGAAGGAAAAAACATGGCTATTAGAGAGCCAATTCAAGAGATCATTTATGGCAGTGTTGAAGACACGACCGCAAAAGCACCAAAAATACAAAATAAAACAATAGGAACCTAACATTGTACTGAAACTATGACCTACTTTGCTTCCAGTAATAAGTATGGCAAAAACATCTGAACGCACGGATGTTATCCCTAGTCGCAACAAGATCCATGTAGCCTGTGCCCACTAGCCTTGCGGTAGCATTTCCCCTCTGCAACGGTATAAGATCAATTAATCATGTGCATTTACATTAAATTTTATACCTTATCACTAAACGAGACAGCCTATAATTGCGAAACAATAATTTCGAACTTAGAACGTTTGGGGTTCACACAAGACTACTTTTCATGATTTTGAAGGTTCAAAATTAGAATCTAACTAAAGTTATGGGAATAAAATCCAAAGTTGCCCCCCGCAAAAAGTGGCAGAAATATTTGTTAGTAGAATAACACATGTAACTAGTCCCTATATAAGTAGTCAAAGTCTACGTCTAACAGTAAGAAAACCACTACCTTTGCTTTACTTAACCGTACTATGTGAAATCAGAAACATTTATTTGTCATCACACGTAAAAAGTACAATAGGCAAATTGATAATAATAATAACTGATTTGTGATGTGATAAAATCTGCGTTGAGGAATTTTGCCCCTTCCTACTACACTACACCTTTATTGTAAGAGGAAACCTAAGTTTTGACCTGCAGTGAAACGATACTGCATGATCACAAGAATATATTCGGTTCGTATTTCATGTCCACCTTCTAGCCTCAAAAAGTTATGAACTTTGATATTTATATCTTTCAGATTTCGACGCAAAAATAGAAAGACCATGCCTGGTCTTCGACCTCAACTGTATCCGTAAATATTTCGCTGCGCATTCCATGTGTAAGATACGCAGGGGTCCATTGCCAAGGGACCTTTTTCTCAGCCAGGATTCACTTTATTACGGTAGTATAAACTTGACCTTGACGTTGAACAATGTCAGAGTTAGTGGAATCAGGACCACCAGAATTGAGGAGTTTTAGTAAGTATTTTGGAAATATTTGTCATATCTGTCGAGCCTGGCGTGAATGGGAGCAATTTACGAGTGTCTAGCATACAACTACAATTTGTAACTCATACAGTAGGGTTAGCATGTCACTCACGACAAAGAGACAAATTGAGAAAACCGTCATGCTCGCTTACTTTGGCATGTATAAAGTAGGTGACAAAGACAGAGGCACAATTTTAACAAAAAATTTAATCTGACTTCAAAACTAAAAATTTGAAAATTATAACACGACCAGACTGTTTTTCATTCGCATCTACAAGATGTTACAAAACCACATAGTTATATTTAATTGGATGCTAAAATTATTAAACCATCAAACTGAACAACTTTTACTATGTACCCAATACCTAAAATATTTTAACAAATAAAATGATTTTCCAAATTAATGTTTTGTTTTCGGTATGTAAAAGTTATATTTTATACTTTTTAGTTTAAAAGTAGGGTTTTTAACTAAATACGGATTTCAACTTTAACGGAGGTTTATTTATATTTTCAGTATTAACAAACGAACAAATAAGATGGTCTTCTCCATTAACATAAGAGGACTATTCTTTAACCCACCCACTGTCTACTTCCAATTCTACCGCAATGCCAGCGAACCAATAGTTTTAGTGACAGAATCTGCTGCCTTTTACCGTACGTCATAACCTTTTTATATTCATACATAGGTACATAAATTCTAGACTGATTCTCTTAAGAAGTGAGCTGATTTTTGGCTACAGTTACATATACTTTGGCTACCAATGTGAAAAGTAACAGTGTTTCCTTTTTTATAATAATTTAGATCAGGATGAATCGACGCATCCACTGGTGATTCGCAGACATAAACACTGCAAAAGAAACCATTAGTATCAATTCCTTAGTGGCCTCCTACAGCACCTACGGGATTCTTATTGCTACTCCCAGGCGACTAATAGTTTCATTTGTTTATTTATTTTTTGAGAAGGCTTGTGCCGTGTAGTGTTCGGCTCGAATAGCACCAACGCGTTAGGTATCGTAAGAGGCGACTAATACCTTAAGGCGTCTACCACACCTTTGACGTCATAACCGTATTGCTCCGGTTATAGCCGCTGCATCTGACGCTACCTCTGATTGTTCTCCCGTTCCATTAGACATAGGAGGGTAAGGACAAGAGGATGGAAGCACTTATGCACATCAAAATGTCCATCAAACCTGACTGCTTTTCTGCAAAGATTAGCAGTCGCCGTAGCTGAAATCGACTAGTAGTACATCATCATCAATAAGGCGTAAACCTTATTGAAATTGCCAAATAAATATATATAGACATTACCTATTTATCGTTCTAAGGAATAAAGTGCGATCATCCCAACCGTCAAAGGTGGTAATAATACCTCCCATTCCGGGGGGTTCGTATACAGCAGCGGACTATAACGGCTGATGATCATGATGTATAGTTTATACGGTCTGTCAACGTGTATTGGACCTGTTCAGTGGAGTATGGCTCTCTCACTTTCATTTTTCCTTTCCAGCATCAGTGACATTTACTGCAGTCATACCAAATATAGATAATCTGGAATTGAAAAATGCTGAGATAACTGCGTACGTGGACGTTGTGCCCTTTTTCGTACTCGGTCCTGAACTGCTGAATAGTACAGGTGAGTTTGAAACAATCTTGGAGAGGTTTTTTAAATATAAATAGGTAGGTAAATAAATATATTGTCACACATATTATCTAGTCCTATTTAAGTACCTAACAGAATATAGCCAGGACTTGTATTATGATCACTTAAAATATAATCATAAACAGGGTGAAATTTAAATCGTTGGCATCCTATTAAACTAAGACTTTACAAATCAACCTGAAAGCGCAAAAAATAACAATTTAAAAGGTTATTGTGCCAATGACTAGGATCAGCGGGCAGGTTCACTACCAACTGAGCTACCGGGCTATCTACTACCAACCTGAGCGTTTGCTCAGCCTTCTTGTTTTTGACCATCAGCATTATACTCAAATTTAATGTTAATTCCTTTACAATCACATAATGACAATTGGTGTGACAAATCTAGTTTCTCAAAAATTTTGCATAATATCAGGGAAGATAAAGTATCTGATTGAAGTTCTGCAAAAATACGATTTGTTCAAAGTGATATATCATAATATAATTGTTATTACTTTTGTTTTTACAGACCCTACTGTAATTCAAACTTTGGTGGAGTTTAACGCTGATGTTTTTAAGGACACTCAAGAGTTGATGTTAACTATATCACAATTCTTTCCACCGGCTTATATTCAGTACAATATTTGCGATTTTGGTTTGAAAGTGTTACCTGTAGATAATACTGATAGCATATTTACTATACAAGGTTAAACATAATGTGAGTTTTATTTTCTTTTTATCCTGGAGGTCTTTAAAAAACGGTAATACGAGGATTTAAAATACGAGGATAAAGTAAACTAAAAACTAAATTTAAATAAACATTTGAGCCCGAACTCGATGTCGTATCTAGTTATGATACTTGCTAAGAGGGATCTTAGCAAGTATCTATCAAAACTATTGTTATGGAGCTGGTCCTTATCCATCAGGTCATTCCAAGCAAGTTCAATAAGGATATTTTTTAAAGATGAGTTAATCGGCTTTTTATGGGTGAGTGCGTTTCATCTTCGGCTTCATCTACACTTTCCATCAAGTGAGCTGAAGCCAAGCGTATAAGCGTATAAGCGTACACAGTGAAAAAAAATGTCTTTTCTGTATTTTGCATTTTTATCGAGTGGTTTGAATAGTCTGGATAGGAAAATTAATTAGAAAGAGAAGAAGAAGAGAAAAATGATTATCAAGAAAATTGTCACGGATGTCGTGTAAACAATGATTTTGATAACCGTACGGTGCTTATTAATGATTTTTCGAAAATAAATGGTTACTAAGAAAAGGAGATTCTCTTAAGGCCTACAATTATTATAAAAAAAAGATAAGGACATGATTGACAGAAGGACAGCGACTGTGGTTTTATGATTATATAAACTACGAGCGTTAACCCGCGACTTCGTCCGCACAAATTATATACCAGATTTTAAGTCTATAAGTCATAAGCTATCAAACAAAAAAAGGTTTCATCAAAATCGGTTCAGTAGTTTTTGCGTGATACTCGTTCAAACAAACAAACAAACAAACACCCAAACAAACACACAAACAAACAGACAGACAAAAAATCCAAAAATTGGTGAAATGGAATCAGGGACACATAAAAACCATATCGTAACTTTTTTTTTGTTAATATCTTCAATGTACAGACAAACTTCCTGTTACAGTTTTATAATAGTATAGATATATAGATGACAAATATAATGACGAATATATTGGTAATCTATGTAATGTACATTTGTTGAAACCTTGGTTCACTTTTTTATGAGAAAACCGTATTGCATAGGCGCTTGCAGCGTAGAGAACCTTCGGTGTTTAAAACGACCAGTCTAAATATCTACGACCCCATCAGTGAACGTATTTGGATGGAGGATCGTTTGCGACACTTTATAGCAACGGATAACAGTCATGTTAAGCAATTAGTCCCGAATAATGCCGCTAGAAGCCTAGTGGTATCATGGAAATACAGCAAATTGAGGAGCAACTTTTTTTTACTAAACCGTGCTCTCATACAACCACTTGGAGGAGTAGGTATTGCCCATTCCTTTTTCTTTTCTTTCTTTATTCTTCCTTCATTGAAGTTTGGTGATTTTAAAATTATCTGCAACTTATTTTTGACATATCTTATTAAAAATTTTTATTTTATTTGTAATAGCCAATTTACAAGGTATCTAAATCATAATTATTGTATTAGCAAATAAATTTTTGTTACCGGCATTTATTTTTATTAAAATTGTATGTTGTAGAGCCCAGATTATTATAATATATTTCTTTAGAGCAATTTAATTTATAATGTAATGATACTAGTATTTGTATGTCTGCTTTGGACAGAAGCTAGAGAGACACTTTTTTTTTATGTGACACCTTATAATCTACCTGGTTTCCCAAATATAATATCTGATTTCTGATTTCTTACCCAACTTTATCGTGAAAGTAGGCCTAAACTGTGTGAAACGTTTATTAGCCGATAGTAAAAATGGCTGTAATCTGATGACAATGATCATTATTTTATATTCCGATGTATTTCATCTCGTACACATTGTATTTGGTGATCTCATATGTATATATACTTTTCAGATGTTGATTGTAAAATAGAACGTTCATACCGTATCTTCGATCTCAACTATATCCGTAACCATGTCATCCGTATTAGCTGTACATTGCAGTAGTAAAATGAAATATCTGTGCATAATAACCGGATTCACTATTGAGAACGAATATTCCAAAAAATCATCACAAAACTTATTTAATTTATTCTAATTTACCATTATGCAAATAAAAATGCAATGAACCGATGATACATTAACGTCAGAGTGCTTGAAGGTTGTTTTAGTTAAGATATTATAGCGGACATACTTATTCATTCCCTCATTCACAGTTTAGAACTGAACGCTTGAACAATTCTGAAATCTTTATGAAGATATTACTATGTGTCATACTTTTAATCTGTATCATAGAATGCTACGGCAAAGACATCCAAAATCGAAATGTAAAAATAAACTATGATAATCACACAAATGATTATCATGAAATGGATCACAAATTTCTCCACAGTGACGATTATCTGAATTACAATGAATATGATGAAGAATACGTTGGAAATCCAGGTTTTGTATTAGTTTATTATTGCATCTAAGCAACCAGTGATTATTAGAATGTTCAATTGCAATCAAGTAATTAAAATTCTGGGAAAACGTTATAATTTTATTATAACACAAATTGTTGTCAAGACGAATTTCGTGTTAACTTCCTTACTGTAGAGAACTTTGGAATTGGGATACCTATATAATAAAATTGTGATTAGGATTTTGTTCCTACTTATTTTTTTGTAAAGTATTAGTATGTAGATGACACGATTGTATCAAGACCTCCGCTTCTAAGCACCTAGTAGACAAAGTTGTATTACGTTATGCAAAACAACCTGCCCACCAAGTGGAAATCCCACTCTGAAATCGTTTGTAATAAACTATGCCAATTTGCTTATGCGTTACATAAACTTACCAAAATAGTAGATCGTGGAACAGTCTTGTTGGGTTATCACGGCTTTGTGGCTTCCACGCTAAGGTATGCAATAATATTCTGGGGCAACTCTACCAATAGAGAAATGGTATTAAGAGCACAAAAAAGATGCATAAGAGCAATAGACAAAATAAAATCAACAGATAGTTGTAAACCACATTTTCAACGCTTAAGATACTTACGTTTTCATCTCTATATATCTATGAGGTGGCAACTTTTGTTCACGCAAATAGAGATATTTGTAGAAGCAAAACACAATCTCATATTCAAAACTTACGACCTAGGCGTGATAGAATTGAATCTACAGCTGCTAGAACTGCGCTGCTCAGTGGAAATGTAACGTGCATGGCAGCTAAAATCTATGATAAACTGCCAGACTTATTAAAAATGGAAAATATTAGGGTTTTCAAAAATAAATTATTTAGAATTTTAGTTGAAAAATGTTACTACACTCTCTCAGAATTTTTCAATGATCAATATTTATAATTTTAAACACATGATCCTGACATATTTATATACTTGATCAGACATTTTATTTCTTATTTGTATTAATAATGTGACATGAATATTGTATTTTATTTCTATCTTGTAATTAATATGACATCCATTATTGAATCTAATTCCATTATTATTTTTTTTAATGATTAATTTGACATGCATATTTTTACTTTTTGTTAATTGTGAAAGGCGTACTTAGCTCTTTTTTATATTTGTTACTTTTATACTTGTAAATGTTTTTAAATGATGTACCTGCCTAATTATAACGCATGTATTAATAAAATCCAAAATTTTCGTACGCTCCTTGCAGCAAAACATAGAGCTCTATATCTACATACTTAACCATAAGATCTACATTGTATCCACCCAGCTATGTTTACCAATAAATAGAATTTCATTTCATTTCATTTCATGGATGTTTGTATCTATATATGTATTCTATATCGTTGTCTAGTCATCATAATATAAGTCCATGTACTTTAAATGTGACTAGATAATTTGTTTGACAATGTCCAAGATATTTATTTATTTTATTTTATTTATTTCATTTCACCAAATAATTTCTACTCTACACGTGTTTTGCTCCACCAAGGAGCATCCTCAAGAGTTAGACAGACGATCGTTCGAAACAGAGGTTTTACTCCGCCGAGCGTCCGACACAGTGACCTGTGCGCGCCGTCTGTCGCCTATTTATACCCGTTTGAAAATTGGTGAAAGTGTGTAATGGCCGTAGAAATAGCTATACACGAATCTGTGGTATCACAAAGTACCGATTACGATATCCATATTTAAATATTTCAGACTTTGACGCCATAATAGAACGCCCTTGTCCTGTCTTCGACCTCAACTGTATCCGTAGATACTTCGCCGAACATTCCAAGTGTAAGATACGCAGAGGACCATTGCCAAGAAATCTGTTCATAAGTCAAGAAGATTTGTATCTCAGCACAGAGAATTTGACCGTAACATTAGTCAATAACGTAATAGGTGGCTTCAGAAACAGCAGAATTGAGGAATTTTAGTAAGTGTTTTAGATATAAGGAAACATCGTGAGGAAATCAGCATACGCTGAAGTAAAAATTCTGAGGCGCATGTAAAGCCTACCAATCCGAATTTCACACCCGTGGTGGATTAACGCCAATACCATCCTTTAAGGAAGGCCTGTTCTCTGCAGTGGAACTTTTAAGGTATGATAATGATGATGATGATAGTTATCAACAAAAATGATTAAATTGAAAGAAACATTTGACAAAATTTTAAATCGCTTTTGGCATTCATGTAAATGAAACGTTAATAACCTTACGGTACAATGACGGCTCATTTAAGTTTAATCAAAGATTGCTTGTTAACATGAAAATATAATTATACAACGTGTAAGGTATAAGATTACCTATTAGATAATATTCACCATTCGGTTTTTACTAAACAGTTTTTGTTTATATTTGATTGTCTACATCTTACTTTAATATTATATTATAATGTGAAAGTTTGTATGTTTGAGACACAATCACGCATAAACGGCTAAACGTATTTGGATACAATTTGGCGTACAGATAGAATCTGTTCTGTATTAACACAAAGAATTCTTTTTTGAAGTCAACGTAGACGAAGTCGTCGGCAAAAGCTAATTTGTATATATAAAAAAGATATTTTGCTCGCTTTATTTGCTATAAGTATATTAATATAATTTGGTTCAAACATTATGTATGAAGTTTTTTAACCGCAGACATTCGATGTAGATGATTTTGTTTCTTGAGTATTTACCGCTGCCAAAGAATAAATACTTATGAGAAGAGACTATAATGAGTCTATGATCGCGAATTATTGTTGAGCTGAACAAGTACCTGAAAAAGAAAAAGAAAACATGTTTTATTTTTGAGTCTCTACATTCAAACAATCGTAATCTTTAGGTCACAAATGGTCTGGTTTAATACATAATATCTTTGCTTACTGAGTCGCAAACCAGACCTTCTTTTAATATTAACTTCCTATTACAGCATAAACAAACGGACAAACAAGATGGTGTTCTCTATTGAAATCAGGGGATATAATTCAATTATATCAAGCGTTAACGTGAGATTGTTCCGCAGAAGTCAAGAACCATTATTTCTCACGACTGAAGCTGTTATCATTTACCGTATGTTGTACAATTGAGTATATTTGATCGTTCATCATTCTTTGGCCCTTTTCCCATTTAGGATATTTTAAGAGTTTAGTGCTTTTATTATTTTCATCTTCTTTAATTCATCTCTCTCAGCTATCATCGTCTGTCTGTTCTGTCATCTTTCTCACAATCCGTCCATCTTTTCTTCGGTCCTCCTTTCCTTCTACAGCCATACACATTCATGCAATCGTCTTGTAATTACGAGTTGGACACTTTAGCAAAGTAAAGTGGTCGCACTGTAGTTGGCATGTCAGTTATCTTCATTAGGAAACATAGAAAAAGTGTTACAAAAATATAAAACAAATAAATCAAATAAACATTTGAGGACCATTGAAAACATTTAAACAAATTAATGTTTAAACGTTAAAGCCAAACCGTAGCTTTCGGGGTCAGTCTCCATGTATCCCTTAGACCACCCTCGATACTTCGTATATGACAGTTTCCATTGGCACGATGTGACATAGCACAGCACCGATAGTCCGGGAGTAGGTGTAGCACGTAGACTGCCAGAGATAAATCTAATAACATGATCAATGGACAATGCAACGGCACCTATATGATGCGAAATTTACAGCATTGTAAATGGAGGACTTCGCGATCCGTCCGACTTTTACGCATGTCTTATTTAAGGAAATATTTTTTCTTTACAGCAAAAAATATTTTTACTGCAGTCATTCCATTCGTAGATGATCTACAGTTGCATAAGGCTGAGATAACAACTTTTATAGACTCTACGCCCGTTTTTGGCTTTAACTTAGAAACGTTGTCTGGTGCTGGTAAGTACTACTTCCACATTGTTAGACTATTCAATTAATCATACATGAAGTAAATAATAAATAAAATTATGCTCAACACATTTATTACAGTCTAGGCTGCTAGACCATAAAACAAAACATCCGTTATTAATCGAATACATGACTATAATAATAGATGCAAGAAGCACGGTTGTGTGTTATGGGAGAGGCCTAAGTTCAACAGCGGACTAGTATAGAATGATGATGATGATGAACTGACGCAGTATTTTTTTAGTTTTTTTTTTTACAGTCTACAAATCAATTTTAGTATTAACTATCTACTGTGTTCATTAAACATTCACATCAAAACATTTTGAATTTTTCAGATCCAATTGCGTTTCAATCCCTGGCTGAAATCGTCAAAGATGTGCCTGTAACTTTTCAAGAATTAATGTTGAGTGAATCATTTTTCATTCCACCTGCTTATATTCAATACAATATTTGTGATTTTGGATTGAAGATTCCATTTGTTAACAATAATAGTTTTTGATTTTATTATGTAAATTGACACGTTTTGTTGTTCATACTTGTGCTCACGGTTCATACTCAATAAAGCGCGCTCTATGAATTATCAAGTCCAATGCCTTAAATAGAATATTGAATAAATAATATATCTATTTGTTTTCTTTCTATCTCAAAATCAACCCTTACCAATCAATTTAATTCAATTCAATTATACTTTATTAGTTACACACCAAAACAGATCATATCGGCTCGGCATATAGGTCGTGATGGAATATAGAGCTTAAGTTTCTTCTCCTTTATTAGTTCAAGGAGATTTGTCTGCATTTGGATGATGATGACCTAGAGGGGTTTTTCTTCAGTTCTTTTTTAGGTTATTTGGTTGAAGGATTACTTTTGGCTGTTGTGACCGAGGTTTGATTTTTTAAAATGTATCTGTATAATTTAATAAATTAATTTTTACTTGCCATAAGTAAAAATGTAAACAATAGAACAGTACAGGTAGAAACGGTTCGATTAGTTTTCAAATCCAAATTCTCAATAATTATAGTTCTCAGTAACTAAACTTCTAACGTTAATCAACATATCACTATTAACTCCGATAAACAAGCAGCCTTGCTAGCCATAGACTCTCCGATCATAAAGTCTAGGCTAGTACAGGACTGCGTATCACAACTGAATGCTCTAGGCAATAACAATCAGCTTGTGCTACAATGGGCGCCAGGACACTCAGACATAGAAGGGAACGAAAAGGCGGACGAGTTGGCCAGAAGAGGAACAGAAAACCACTTCATAGGCCCCGAACCCTTTCTTGGAGTACCTGGCAGTCTAACACGCTATTCTTTGAACAAGATCAGCTTTGGAGAAGCAATAAAGCTTTGGTGCAACACCCCAGGCATGGGCCACTCCAAAGCACTTATCAAAGGTCACTCACAGGCCACTGCAAATTAAATAAGCACATGCACACACTGAAACTAAGTGACACCACCGGCTGCAGATTCTGCAAGGAGGAAATGGAGACCCCTCTGCACCTCCTATGTGACTGTGGCCCCCTGATGTACAAACGTAGTACTCATCTAGGTAGGCAGGTTCTGTCACCAGATGAGATACAAACTATCCCTATCAAGAATCTACTGCGTTTTCTGGCCGCAGTGGGGATTGGTAAGGAAATTTAAAAAACGGCGTTCACAAAGGACCAGCGATGGTCTACTGCCAAGGCCCAACCCCCCCCCCCCCCCCCCCTAATAATAATAAATAACTAAACTTCGAAACTCAAACTCAAGCTCACGAATAATATTTTCTGAACTCGTTGTTTGATTAAAATTAAATTTTATATTATAAGCTTCCCGTTGGTACCCCACAAGAAAAACTTTAAAGATTAATAAAAATATCCGTAAATTATTTCCACTTTTTCGACTCAGTACTTAAAGTCATTAAAACTGTAACATCTTTAGCATAGTCAGATTTGTGTGATAAATTTCCATTATCATTATCAGCTTACGTAATCAGTCAATATAATACATTAAGTTCCAAAGCATAAGAAAGAACTAACTTCAAATCTGCAACACGCTTCGTCAAAATGGCCAAATGTCTGTACCTCTGTGCAACATGTATCGTCAAAATAAATATATAAACAGGATCCCAATCAGCAACACGCTTTGTCAAACTCTTAAAAGTTCGAAATGAAACATACCTACCAATAAAATGAATACAAATTTGTGCCATGTTTCACATCAAAAACATAAATTTGATTTTAAATTACCTACTAAATAAATATAATATTTAGTTGTTTTTTTTTTAATTTTATTTTCCTATATCGTTTTATGCGCAAGAGCTTTTAAAGTCTTTGTATTAAAAACGTCCTACACGCGTGATTCACTTACACTGGATTGCAGAAACGCTTAATCCTCTTTTAAATCTCTTGCTAGCTTTTACTACGTCAAAAAGACAAGAAGTCACAGCAAGATATTTAATTGTGGATTAACTTTAATTAGCGTTTCTGCAACTGGCAGTTACACAAGTAAAGATTGATTCAGATTCTGAATAATACCGATGTCACACATAAAACAAAAACACTCAAGATAGTTTTTCAAAAAATTTGCTACAATATCTGATTAGGCTACAATTCATAAAGTAAAATAGGTACGAGTATCTTTTTATTTATGTGTCTTTATGTCTGTGTAGCTGTCTATGGCCATTTTGTAAATAAGCATGCTATTATTTTGGGGTATTTAAAAATTATAATATTGCTAATGTGAATGTAGAACATTATTTTGTTTTGTAAGCATTTATCAATATTTTCCGTAATAGGAATTATATTTTCGGACAATGTGGCTATAATAAATGTGCAGGTACAAGTTTAATTGCTACTAAATCATTTCAATCCATTCCAAACACTAGGTTTAAAACATCTTATCACGCAATAATATTAATCACTGATTCACAAATTGTAGTTACGACTGTTTGTGCAGTTGAAATAATGAACAATTACTTTAATTTAATATTTTTGCTTGCTTGCACATTTTGTAACGGACTCAACAAAATTAAGAAAAGTGATAGTTTGATAAATGATTACTCAGAAAAGGTAAATCCCTTTCAAGATCCATATTATAATTACAAAAGAAGTGGATATGATGTAAAAAAGGACAGCGAAGGTGGAAATAACGATTACGAAAACAATGTCAAATATGATGACGAATATGTTGGAAATCCAGGTACCCATTCTAAATTTTTTGAAACCTTGCTTCACTTTTTTTGAATATAAAGTATTACACATAGGCGCTTATGGCATAGTGGACCTTCGATGTTTGAAATAACCAGTCTAACGACGACCCAGTTCGTGAACATCCTCCTAACGGTCCTCCCGTTTGCGGCATTTCATCTAAAGCATCGGAGACCACGATAAGAACTTATATTGCTGCTAGAAGGCTAGAGGTATCTTGAAAATACTCTAACACCACTAACTTTTCTTCACTAAACTGTAAAATGTTATGTGGAGGAGTATCTATCGCTTTATCCACAAACCTAAATGAAAGAAGACCTCAGATAAGCCCTGCAGTGAAACGTATTATCTGATTATCACAATGATCATATTTTTTACATTGTATCTACTGACTTCACATAATTCCTAGTAGTAGGTGATCGATTATGTGTACTATGATATCTTTCAGATTTTGACGCCAAAATAGAACGTCCATGTCGTGTCTTCGACCTCAACTGTATCCGTAAATACTTTGCTGAGCATTCCATGTGTAAGATACGCAGAGGTCCATTGCCAAGGAACCTGTTTATCAGCCAGGAGACACTGTATTTCTCTAGGTTAAACTTGACCGCGACGTTGACCAATGTCAGAATTGGTGGCTTCAGGAGCACTAGAATTGAAGAGTTTTAGTAAGTATTTTGGGAATATTTGTCCGGCGTCAAGGGTTGCATGTCGGAGCAATTAATTTGTGTCTATTGTGTAACTCATGCAGTGGTCTAATGGTTAAGAGCATTCGACAGGGAGTTCGTGGGTTCGATTCCCATGGGGAACACCTAGTGATATGTCACTTTGTGCATTTTACGCCAGATGGTTAGGACATTGCAGGCTGAATCACCTGATTGTCTGAAAAGAAAAACGATTCAATGGTTCGGTATCGGTGACGTGACGGATTGACGCACCGTGTGTGCTTTTACGTGCGGTTTCATACTACTTCTTGCTTCACAAATGACGGACTGACGTCTGCCGCTCCGTCATGCGTCATCGTGTGTGATCCCACTAAAATCGATTTTTTTTGTCATAATTATTATACTTTATTCAGATACTTTATGATTCTTTTTTCGAACAATCTACAAAACAAATAAAGAGGACGATAGAGCTCAATTCTTTACAGATTCCATTTCTTTTTAAATTTTTCATGTTGAGAGTGTTGTAGTTGGAGGTACGGTATTTGCAACATAAACATTGTTGATAATAGTTCGTTCGTTTCTTTCTTTTTCAGTGTTAACAAGCGAACAAATAAAATGGTTTTCTCCATTAACATAAGGGGACTACTCGTTGTTATACCCACAGACCACTTCGAATTCTTTCGTAATGCCAGGGAACCATTAGTTATAGTAACAGAAGTTGCCGCCCTTTTCCGTAAGTCACATACTTTTTTAGAGTTTTGAACGCAAAGGGTGCCAACGGAACCCAATTCATAAGCCTACGCCGTCCGTCCGTCTGTCTGCCTGTCCTAGCTATAAAGGGCTGTATCTTTTGAACTATAATAGCTAGTCTTTCCCAATGGAACAAAACTCCCATAGAAACTAATCGTTCTATCCTTCTGTCTCGAGATATTTGGGCTCAAGTACTTTCAATGAATGATGTATAGGTAGCCCTACCAGTTTATGTAAAAACCTGTAACATAAATATGCGTATATCCGTACATATAAAAACTGAAGAAAAAATAAGTAATAATACCGTTGGTGACGTACAGTATTACCATTGCTTCTCCTAGGCGACTGAGGCCCATAGCTATTGAGCTTGATTTAATAATAACTATTAGTATTCAATGAATGGATGTTCGCTTGTCCATTTTTATCACTTTGTCTACCAATGGTGGCGATAATATCAAATTTCCTCTTACTTAAGAAGTGAAGGGAGTGAAAAACGGAAGGTAGGAGGGAGGCTTTATACACTCTGCCTACGTGTATTTTATCTGCATGGTGGAGGATGACCCTTTCATCTTCATTATTTCTTTACAGCTTCACTGACACTTACTGCAGTCATACCAAATATTGATAATCTGGAATTGAAAAATGCTGAAATAACTCCGTATGTGGACGCTGTGCCTGCTTTCTACCTTGGTCCTGAACTGCTGATTAGTACAGGTGAGACCGTAGTTTAAAACAGCCTTCTTTTAAATATGTTTTTGACCGCCAAATTCATTGATGTTATTCCTTTATCACATCAATCTGTTATCTCTATCTTTATAATATAATCTTTAAGAAGTCTTAAATAGACATTGAGAGAGCTAATCTTGTGTATGTATACATAGAATTGGATTCAAAATCAAAATAAAAAAAATCAAAAAATTTTTATTCAAAATAATATCACATAGATAGCTTTTTGACGTCATTGATTGCGTTGATTCTCGGAAACGGCTCTAACGATTTGGATGATTTTGTATTTAGTGAATGTTGTATTTTCAAGTTAATCAGACTCAATTAGCTTATTTAGGGTTGTCGCTATTACCTATACATTTATGTAATGTGTTAAACTTTTGATGTGACTTTATGAGATGCCTACAATTTATAGGTACAGCCTAATTTTTAGGGTTCCGAAGTCAACAAGGAACCCTTATAGTTTCGCCAAGTCTGTCTGTCCGTCCGTCCGCGGCTTAGCTCAGAGACGCTTAGCACTAAAAATTATAATTTGGCATGGATATACATATTAATCACGCCGACAAAGTGGTAAAATAAAATCTTGAAAAATAATTTTTTTAGGGTCGATCCCCTACACCCGAAGTGGGATTGGAATTTTTTTTTTCTCTTCTATCCCATGGTGAGGGTATCGTTTAATAAGTCGTTTAAAAGTAAAGAGAAAATTTTTGTTAGAGTCAAGAGTCCTGCACCATCTTAACGGTTGTTTCTGGGTATGTGAAAAAAATTCATGGTAATAGTATTTATAACGAAATTAAATGGAAAACTATCACCGCTAAGTAGGCATTAAAAGTTTACGAGTAATAGTCGACCAACTTATAAAATGTACTTTTTAGACTTTATTAGCCGTTAAACAATAGTATAAAACCAAAAGCCCCCTTCTAAGTCCATTATTATATTGTCACGCGCAACCACGGAACTCTACCCTGCGCGTGGCCCGACACGTACTTGGCCAGTTTTTAAATTTTCACTGTGGAATAGGGACCGTTTCAAAGACGGAAAGAGGTGATATTATGCCATCAGTAGTAGAATTAATTACGATGATAAAATTTTACAAACAACCCCGATTCCACGGTGAGTAAATAAATTTATAAAATAAATGAATGCCGTTGCGTTTTTTTCTGTGATATAGGAAATGTGCAAGTCGTGTCCAATTTTTTTTGTTTTGTTTTCGCAGAGCCTACTGTAATTCAAACTGTGGTGGAGTTTCTCGCTGATCTTCCTACAAACACTAACGAGTTGATGTTTACTGAATCACAATTCTATCCAGTGGCTTATATTCAGTACAATATTTGCGATTTTGGTTTGAAAGTGTTACCTGTAGATAAAGACTGACAACATTTATTTACTATACATGGTTGAATTAATTCCTAATCAATAAATGATGTATTAAATTAAACTTTACATGAAAAGAAATTATTTCCATTCAATTACAAAATAATAAAGTGGCCGTCACGGGACGCCCGGCAGATGTGAAACATCGAAATACTGCACTCCCCTGATATCGGGCACTTTTTTCGAAAATTGCGATATTTGCGCTTTAGGAACGACGTACTAATTCCAGGTGTCAAACGTGGCATCACGAAGTCATGCCATAATTTGTCGTCACGGCATACGAGTAGATTTTACTGCCAAGGCGCGCCAATAGATGTTTCACATCAAAATTAATTTTTTTTAGTTACAGGTGGGTTTGCTCTTCACCTCAATCCAGTCCTCAGGACAAAGATTGGTGTCGATGATAGCTTACCCAGAAGAAGCCTATTCAATCGTACTTTACAGGAATGCGGGTTGTAAGCGTTCGGAAACATTGACGCAGGCAGGGCATTTCACTCCCTGAAGATGCTGAAAGGAGCTTAGTGCGAATATCCCACATATTCGCATATGTCAACCAAGTAGGGGTGATATCCCGCGGTGCGCCTGCATGGCCGATAGTAGAAAGGGGAAGGCGGAGGGGAAGTTTCACTGTAAAAAGTCCTTATTCGAAGCCATGTTGATAAAGTGGTTAGTATAGCCACGATCTCCATCGACTTTAGCCTGGATCAGACTCATATACCAATGGGTTTTCAGAACTTTATACGATTAAGTTCCCAATACATACGTTGGATAGGTTGGAAAAAAACCTATCCAACGACACCGGTTTTTGGATAGGTCCTGTCCAATGGAATAAAACTGCGATAGAAACTAAATCGTTATAATTCAATTCAAATAATGTATTTCAGGCAAGATGTCCATGTAGTGTTAGTATACAACACAGTGTAGTGTTAATGCTTCAGTCTCGATATATCTGCGCTCAAAGTCAAATAGGGCATAACCATACCTAACCCTCTCTGACTTCTAAAATATTAAAGTAAAAAATCTGAAAATTTACTAATATAATGACTTTGAATTTGAACGGATGCTGTAGCGCAATACTGAGGTTGGCTACATTATTTGCATGGCTGTCCCTTAATAATAAAAAATATTGCTAATATAAAACTTTTTTGTGTTTTATAAGCATGTTTATTTATATTATCCAATCCAATACAGGAATAATAATTTTGGCCAGTATTATGAAATAATGTATAGCAGACGCAGACTTTTTTTTAATAATCGTTTTTTTTCGACAGATACCTACATAAAATAGTAACATTAAATAAAGGAACATATTCCGTTTAAAAGCATATTAATATTTTCCAATACCTAATATAAAAATTATAACTTCGGACAGCTGGCCTTCACGCAATATGTAGGTACAAGTTTAATTGCTACCTTTAAGTACTACAAGTTTAATCATTCCGATCCATCCCAAAATCAAGGTTTAAAACATGTAATCACGCTATAATATTAATCACTGATTTGCAAATTGTAGTAGCGAACGTTAGTGCAGTTTGAAAAATGAGCAATTACTTTTATTTCATACTTTTACTTGCATGCACAATTTGCTACGGACATGACATTAAAATTGAGAAAAGTGATAATTTGAAAAGAAACGATTACTCAGAAAAGAGAAATCCCTTTCAAGAACCATATTATTACGAAAAAGATGGATATGATGAAAAAAAAGACAGCGTCGGTGGATATATTGATTACGGAGATTATGAAAAACATGATGAAGAATATGTTGGAAATCCAGGTATTGTTAATTTTATTTAAAAAAAAGGAGGCACGTTTTTTGGGTATAATACGTAGGCGCTTGTGGCATAGTGGAGCTTGGGTGTTTGAAAAGACCAGTCATTCTTTGGACCAGTCTAAATATATACCGCCTACTCAGTGGGCGTCTTTGGATGGAAAGAAATTGCGGTATTTCATCTTATGTGCCTCACAGTTGGTACCGCTTAATGCCGCTAAAAGCCTATTGGTAACTTGAAAACACTAACAGCAAGGTGATTGCAATCTCTGATTTACTAAATCGCGCTATATGTAAAAATATAAAGGGCATTGGAAAGAGCATTGGTGGCGCGTTTCGGAGAGCTATGGGAACTCAATCTAGAGGTCCAGGTTCGAATCCGCATGGACAACATGCCACGCACCAATGAGTTTTTCTAACTTCTACGTAATACAAACGGTGAAGGAAAACATCGTGAGAAAACCTCCATACGCTGAAGAAGAAATTCTGATGCCTATGTGAAGTCTACCAATCTGCATTGGGCACACGTGTTGGACCAAAGCCCATAGACTGTGCCCTGCAGTTTAATAAATTAGGCTGTGACGACGATTGGAAATTCCTACTCACCCTAACGAAGTTGGTTTAATGTGTGCCCTGTACTAAAACGCATATTAGCATCAGCAAAAACGTTATATTGTCATTATCAAATGACATTTATCATATTTACACATGTAATATGTGGGGATGGTACTAGCCCTACATAACATTTGGTGATCGCGTATCATACATAAGTTGTTTGATATCTTTCAGATTTTGATGCCAAAATAGAACGTCCATGCCGTGTCTTCGACCTCAACTGTATCCGTAAATACTTTTCTGAGCATTCCATGTGTAAGATACGCAGAGGTCCATTACCAAGGAACCTGTTTATCAGCCAGGAGTCTCTGTACTTTGCTAGCTTAAACTTGACCGCGATGTTAAACAATGTCAGAGTAAGTGGCATCAGGAGCACTAGAATTGAAGAGTTTTAGTAAGTATTTATGAAATATATGTCAAATCTGGTGACAATGGGTTTTCTGTTGGAGCAATTTATCTTATTCTTGGTTTTGAGTTATGCAGGTTCAACATATTTAGGAAAGTAAGGACAGGAAAGACCATTAATTAAATTACTATCGAACATAATCATTTTGAGTACTTAAATCAAACAGGTACAGTTTTGCTTTAATTGTAATTTGGCTATGGCTATTAGCAGATTAATGATTATGTGGATTTTATACCCATTAGGGTTTTCATCTTAAGCAATAGTTTATTTTTAATAATTAACAAAACGTGCACCTCGTTAACTATAATGTTCTCCACTATCAGTAGATGTTATTATTAGTATAATTTTTTTTTCATGTGGGTATAATAATAGGTTGGGGAAAAGTCTTTTCGCATTATAGTATGTATGAAAAATGGATGCCATTTTTGAAAAAGTGGAGCAAGATCGGCATATCAGTAGTTACGATGTAGCTGAAGAACTGGGAATTGACCACAAAACTGTTTTGGCGCATTTGAAAAAAGCTGGGTACACAAAAAAGCTCGATATTTGGGTACCTCACGAGCTCACTGAAAGAAACCTAATGAACCGTGTACTCATTTGTGATTCTTTATTACGACGTAATGAAACCGAACCATTTTTGAAGAAGCTGATAACTGGTGATGAAAGGCAGTGTCAGGTTAAAATCACGAGAGGACTGCTAAAACTACTTGTCGCGGTATTTTGATCAGAAGCCCCAAAATGTCTATTTTGGGATCATGTCCCTATCTACAAGATGGCAAAAAGTTATCGAACAAAATGGTACCTACATACTTTAGTTAAATGTAAATAAACAAAAAAATGTTTTGAATTTTCTTAAAAAATGCGAAGATACTTTTTTCCCGACCTAATATTTATTTATCTGGTAAGTATTCATGTTTACAATTTACATAGAATTTTATTACATCATAAATTTTTTTTTTAATATTTCAGTATTAACAAACGAACAAATAAAATGGTATTCTCTATTAACATACGAGGGCTATTTACTGATATACCGACTGCCTACTTTAAATTTTACCGCAAATCCAGCGAACCAATAGTTATAGTGACAGAAGCTGCTGCCTTGTACCGTACGTCACAATACTTATATACATACATAAATTCAAAACCTATTCCTTTAAGTTATGATCAGAAAATTTGATATAGCTACTATATTGGCTACCATTGGCATAAGTAGCAACGTACCCCTTCATAGCATTATTTAGGTCAGCATGGAACGACACATCAAGTGGCGTCTCTTACACATGACCTATGCAAAATAAACCGTGGTACAGCATCTACTATCATCAATGCCAACGAACCAATAGTTATAGTGACATAAGTTGCACCTTTTTTTTTCGTACATCACATAATTTTCAAAATACCATCATCAGCCTATTAAAGTTCACTGCTGAATATTATAGGTCTCTTCCAAAACGTGCCACTAAACACCATCCTCGGCCTTCCTCATCCAGTCGCTCCCCGCTACCTTGTTTAGGTCGCTGGTCCTTCGGGCCGCATTTAATCCCACACTACGTCTGCCAGTTCATGTTCTCTACTCTAGAATTATGACTCTCTTATTGGTTGTCAGTTCTTCGGCAGAAAAAGCCATCCCATTGCCAAAGTTTCCTTTTTTTACATTTGAATATGTCTGGATGGAACGATACATCAAGTGGTGATCCGTACACATGAAAACTGCAAAAGAATCTATACGCATCGTACTGTTAAGGAGTTAACCTTTAACACAGAAAACATATGAACATTGCAAAAGAAACCATATCCCTTAGTCGCCTTGGATGGCACCTACGAGATCCCCGTCGCTACTTTCAGGCAACTGAGGCCCGTATTAATAAGACAAACTCCAAGAATCACAGGCTCTTAAGGTCACGCTAGTATGCGTTAGAGGAGAGAGCGTTAGAGCTTGATTTAATAATACAGAAGGATCTAATGTATGCAATGAATGGCCATTTACTAGTGCATTTTTAATCTAACTGCAATTGTCTGAAAGGGTAATGATAACAAAGTTCCACTTACTTATGAAGAAGGTAGTGATGGAGGAAAAGAAGGAAGGAGAGGCTCATATAGGTACAGTAGTGGACTAATGGTGGCTGACGATCATGATGGTTATACTCTCTGCCAACATTATTGGACCTGCATAGTGGAGCCATTTAATTGTGTTTTTACAGCTTCAGTGACACTTACTGCAGTCATACCAAATATTGATAATATTCAATTGAAAAATGCTGAAATAACTCCGTATGTGGACGCTGTGCCTGCTTTCTACCTTGGTCCTGAACTACTGATTAATACAGGTGAGATCGCAGCTTAAATCAGCCTTGGAGGGGATAAGACCCTTTAAGTATGTTTTTGACCATCATTATACATTGATATTATCTTTATCACAAATATGTTGTTTGGGATCAAAAAGGGCTATTTTTGATTGCCGTTTTTGATACCAATCGACTCAAATAATTATGGATGTGGCACAACGACCTCTAGTCCTCTACTTTGCCGAAAATGTCTTATTACATTTTGAACGATGCTACTGTTCGGAGACGAAAATAAATGTATAATAGGTGCAGACTCATTCAGCTAAATAGGACTGAAACTATTATTACATGATGTGTTTAACTTTTCATGCGAAACACAACCTATAATTTTATTATGAAGCCTATTGTTCAATGTAGTATACAGTAAATGTAAAAAAAAAACAAAGACAACAACAACAAGACAACAAGCTTTCAGTTGGTCGTTTTATCTCACTCCAGTATTATGAAGTGTTATTATGTTCACTTTCTCCCGTTCCGTTTCGATATTTCTGTGATTTAAGAACTGGGCGAGTCTTGCTTAATTTACTTTTCTTTTGTTTTTACAGACCCTACTGTAATTCAAACTGTGGTGGAGCTCCTCGCTAATCTACCTACGGGCACTCAAGAGTTGATGTTAACTGAATCACAATTATATCCAGTGGCTTATATTCAGTACAATATTTGCGATTTCGGTTTGAAAGTGTTACCTGTAGATAACACTAATAATATATTTACTATACAAGGTTAAACATAATTCTGTCGGCCCGGTAGCTCAGTCTGTAGTGATCCTGCCTGCTGTGCCGAGGGTCGCGGGTTCGAATCGCGTAAGGGACAAATATTTGTATGATGAATATGAATATTTGTACCCGAGTCATGGATGTTTGTATCTATATATGTATAATATATCGTTGTCTAGTCATCATAATACAAGTCCAGGCTAGGTTCTGGTACTTTAAATGTGACTAGATAATTTGTGTGACAATGTCCAAGATATTTAATTTAATAATGCTAGTTTTATTTTAATTCATCCTACAGGTCATTAAAAGATATAGTAAACTAAGAATGTATTACAGAAAGAAGTGTTATCAGTAGATAATAATGACAACATTTTGTACCATAAAAGCTTGGACGTTATGATAGTTTTTTATTCATACTCCTTTATAACTAGGCTATAAAATTAATCAAATAATAAAAGATGTAGTACATTAAACTTAACATGGAAACAATTTTTTTTATTCAATTAGTTACTAAATAAAAAATTACATAGTTTCGCTCCAAAAAGTCCTTATTCAAAGCCATGTTGATAATGTCATCATCATCAACCTATAAACGTCCCACTGCAGGGCACAGGCCTACCCTCAGGGAGGGTGTATGGGCATTAGTCCACCGCGTGCCCAATGCGAATTGGTAGACTTCACATACACATAGAATTTCTTCTTCAGTGTATGCAGGTTTCCTCACGATGTTTTCCTTCGCCGTTTGAGAGCAGTCGGTATTACGTACATAAGTTAGAAAAACTCATTGGTACATGGCATGTTGTCCGTGCGGATTCGAACCCGGACCCCCATAATTGGGTGTCCACACCTCTCCGCAACGCGCCACCGACGCCATGTTGATAATGTACCTATAGCTAAAGTAGAATCGTCTTCCGCGCCGACAACCTTAGCCTGTAGGCCTCGCATGCCACTCCCGCGAAAACGACAAAAACCGAGATATGCCTCCATATTCTTTATTATTTTACGTATGCCAAAAAGAGCGCGCATGACGTTTTTTCTCGTTTAAACGCTTTGTCGTGGGTGGCATGCTAGCTAGGCTGGACAGCGTTCAAACCTTCTCAGCTGACCCCTACCATTGATTGGCCTTTATTAAATATAATTTAATTGCTAGGTACCTATAAATTTTACAACTTGAATAAATACGTTGCCAAAAAAACTAGGTTTAATACATCTAATCACGCAATAGTTTTGATCACTGCTTCACAAATTGTAGAAGCGCATGCCAGTGTACATAGTTTAAAAATGTGCAATTACTTTTATTTCATACTTTTGCTTTCTTGTGCTATTTGTTACGGACATGAGAACAAAATTGAGAAAAGTGGTAATTTGAAAATAAACGAATATTCGGAAAAAGAAAATCCCTTTCAAGATCCATATTATTACGAAAGAGATGGCAATGATGGACAAAAGGACAGCGACCGTGGATATAGTGATTACGGAGATTATGACAAATATGATGAAGAATATGTTGGAAATCCAGGTATTGTGAAGTTTCACATATTATTGATTATAAAGATATTACAGCCATGTTGTGTTATTTAAAATAAAAGTGGCTCAGTAGCTAAATTGGGCAATGTAATTCCCTGTTTGTAAGATTGCGGGTTCAAGTCCCGTCTGAGACTTAATTTTTCAATCTTCAATTTGATTATGAACTATATTGCCACCTTGTCTAACTTTTTTCGAATGTAACGTATTACACAGGCACTTGGGGCATAGTTGAGCTTCAGTGTTTGAAACGACCAGTCTAAATATCTACGACCGCCCGATCAGTGGACGTCTTTGGATGGAGGACTGATTGCGGTATTTCATCTAAAGCGCCTCTGTGCTTCAGAAAGGCTAAATGCCTAGTATAGTGGCAGCTTTGAAACACTTCTACAGCAAGATGACTGTATACTTTACTAAACCGCACTGTGTGTTATATCTGTGTGAAGGAGTATTGCGCATTCCTACTCACCCTTATAGTATAAGGAGGCCTAAGCTGTATCCTGCAGTGTAACGTATATTAGCTGATAATGACAGTGATCATATTTATTCAGATCGTATTTCATTTTGTCAATCTACTAACCCCACGTACTATTTGGAGTGTGCATATAAATACTTTTTTTTTCTTTTATTTATTGCTATAAATTGTATGTACATGGATAGGTGGTAAGATAGTGTATGCACATGGATAGGTGGTAACATAGTAAACTTAGTACTTTGATATCTTTCAGATTTTGACCCCAAAATAGAACGCCCATGTCGTGTCTTCGACCTCAACTGTATCCGTAAATACTTTGCTGAGCACTCAATGTGTAAGATACGCAGAGGTCCATTGCCAAGTAACTTGTTCATTAGCCAAGAGTCACTGTATTACGCTAGGTTAAACTTGACCGCAACGTTAAACAATGTCAGAGTTAGTGGCATTAGCAGCACTAGAATTGAAGAGTTTTAGTAAGTATTTTGGAAATATTTGTCAAATCTAGTGACAATAGTTTTCTGTTAAAGCAATTTGTGTTTTTCTTACTTGTTACTCATACAGGTTTAACATATTTAGGAAGATAAGGACAGGACAGACTATCTGTGTTCAATTTACTATTTAAATATATTTTAAGTACCTACCTGATTGCTTTTTTAAATCAAACAGTTAGGAACTAGTACAGTTGCTGGAGTCAAAACTGGCTATGAGCAGCATCATCATGATTATGTGGATTTTAGGTATACCACGATAAAATGTTCTCCATCACAATTTTATTATTTGGTTATAAAGGCTTTGTCAATGACCAAATAGCTACTGCGACCTGGACAGATCTGTTGTAGCTGTCACCCTAGACCCAAAGGTAATTTCCTAGGCCCACGGACATCATGAACCGTGTTATGCTTTTGGAGGGGAGATCTCTAATGTCAGTAGGTGTTATTATGTATCCATCTAGATGGCGACTCCTGCTGTGAATGAGCACTTCGCATTCGCAGAAGAGGTGTATGGGTGTTTCCTCTGCTTCACAGCAGAATCTGGAAGTGGGTGAATCTATCTAATCTCCAATTTATCTAATCTCCATCACAATACTGTTTAACCGTCTTTGTTTTATATTTCAGTATTAACAAACGAACCAATAAAATGGTATTCTCCATTAACATAAGAGGGTTAATCACTGATATACCCACTGTCTACTTCCAATTCTACCGCAATGCCAGCGAACCAATAGTTATAGTGACAGAAGCTGCTGCCTCTTACCGTAGGTCATAATACTTTTAATATATTATACATAAACTCAAAACCTATTGCCTTAAGAGAGCTAAAACCAATATTTTGGCCACCATCATTATGGAACGACACATCAAGCGGCGATTCATACACATGACCGCTGCAAAAAAAAACCTTTTCCCTTCAGCATTTACGAGATTCCCATCGCTACTCTAAGATAACTAAGAGTTACGCAATGAATGGGTATTCAATTGTGCACTACCTTCATCTTCTGCAATTGTCAGCCTATTTTCCAAAGGTGGTAATAAAATTCCAGGAGGCAGTTTCGTATACAGCAGTGCACTAATGATATCTGATGACCTACACTCTCTGCCAACATTCATTGGATGATAGAGTATGACTCTCTCATATTTATTGTTTCGTTACAGCATCAGTAACATTTACCGCAGTCATTCCAAACACAGATAATATAGACTTGAAAAATGCTGAAATAATTCCATACGTGGACGTGGCGCCTGCTTTCTACCTTGGTCCTGAATTGCTGAATAGTACAGGTACGTAAAAAGAAGCTTTAAACATTATTGGAGAGGCCTTTTTAATAGGTATGTTTGGGACCTCAATATTCATTGATGTTATTTCTTTATCATATTATGATTTACATGACAGAATGACCTACTTTGCTGAAAAAAAATATCATATTATATTAGCGATGCACATTGTTTTTATAATGTTCAGACTTTCAGAAACAAAAATATTTTTACCATTTTTTTCTAACCGAAAAATATGCTATAGGTATTAGGTAGTATACTGATTGGAAATACAAAAAATAATTAATAAAAAAACCTCATCTTTTATAAATTATATTTAAAACTACAGTTCCAATCTGTACATACAGGGTGTAACAAAACAACCTAGTAATACTTAAGGGGGTGCTTCAGACCATTGAACTGAAACACTTTCACAACGGAGACCGAGACAATATAAAAGAAATCTGCTGTCCTATGCATTTGAGTCGAGCCGGTACTGCAGTTTTATATCAGAACCTGCAACGTGACTCCCCTTAAGTATTACTGGAGTGTTTTGTTAGACCCTGTATAGCTTATTTTTATTTATTTAGAAAAAAATTTGAAAAAATATGAACATAGGTGAGTCGTTTTGGGTCGGACCCTGTAGGTATTTTGTCCACTTTATCCGTTCCCGTTACGTTTTTTCTCCGTAATAAGCTGTGCTTTTCTTTTATTTTTGCAGACCCTACTGTAATTCAAACGTTGGTGGAATTTCTCGCTGATGTTTTTACGGACACTCAAGAGTTGATGTTAACTGAATCACAATTTTATCCACCAGCTTATATTCAGTACAATATTTGCGATTTTGGTTTGAAAGTGTTACCTGTAGATAATACTAACAACATATTATTTACTATATAAGGTTGAATGTCATCATATGCCATCATATGTCAGTTTTTTTTTACTTTTTATCAATATTAACTAGGCTTAATTAAACTTTACATAGGAAGCTAATTTCTTTTATTTTATACACTATACTATGCCAGCTTCCTGATTAAAAATGACACGATAAAAATATAAAATTTTATACCTTATACCTTATTACCTTTAACAGCACCACATAGATGTAACATGTTCATAACCAATAATAAGTATTTTAAGACTTGTATCGATTGGTAATACTATGTCTTTTCGATAGGAAATAAATTGTAGGCTTAAAATTCTTTCGGGGCGAAATTGTGTTTACTGCTGACGTGGCGACGGGTTCACTACCTGTGATGCTGGACAAACCTTAAGCACTATTAAGAGAATGAAAAAAAATCCGTTGTCATCTTTTTGAGGCTGAGTGTTCAGTTCACCTATGAAACTCTTCTTTTCGGCCGATTCTACGCAATCCCTTCTAGCTAGAATTTTTCAGAGTATATTCAATTAGATCGCCTTCACCCAAAAATCTTGATACATAATTTTAGTGGTACTATTCTACTATATTTTGTTAAGGTTGTAGCTTGTTAAGGTAGAGTTACCTAACCAACTCATTATGCAATTATGTTTAGTTATTGATTCCAACACTGTTTAGGTCAGGTTATTTTATACTTATGTTTCTGTAAAAATGAAGTCTTTTTTGTGTTTTGCATTTTTATTGTGCCGTTTAAGTTGCTCTGGATTGGAAAAGGAATTAGAAAGAGAAGAAAGCGTCGAACTAAGTAATTATGAAGAGAATAGCAACGGATACGTTGGAATTGATGATTTTGATAATACCAATTATTATGAAGGAGAATACGTTGGAAATCCAGGTAGGTAATGTAAGTGCTTCTTATTTCATTCTTTATAAATATGTTAAAATGAACCTTGTTAGAACTACACACCTGTAACTGTAAGTATCAAATTCTTCTGATCATATTGAAAGGAAAAATGTACCATGACTATTTATATAGGAGAATTTGTTTTTCAGTGGCAAATATTTTTGGGATTGATACTTTTATTGGAAGTGACATAAAAAATCACAAAATAAATATATTGTTAGTGCTGGCGTGAGCATTGAGCAAGCATGACGAGTGAAAGGGTTACATATCATAAGATTATAGTAAAATGTAAAACAATGAATAAAAGAAGATTTTAAATTACGTACCTAACAAAAATTTGGTTGTTCTATTAAAACAATTTGTTTCCAAAGATTTTGATGCCGAGATTGAACGACCGTGTCTTGTCTACGAGCTCAACTGTATTCGAAAATATTTTACCAAGCATTCCAAGTGTAAGATACGTAGGGGTCCATTACCAAGGAATCTGTTCATCGATCAAGAGTCTGGGTATTTATCTGCATTAAATATAACCACAACTACAGGCAGCGTGAGAATTGGTGGCTTCAAGAGAGCCAGGATCGAAGAGTTTTAGTAAGTAAAAAATACAATTAAATTAGAAAAACTGATAATCAAAAAACATATAAAAAATACCATTCAGGTTGAAGAAGTTGAAGCGCGAAGTGAGGTGGCGAGCAGTTCTGTTGCAAAATTTTACCATATTATTCCATTTTCCTGTCCATCTAAATCTCTATACACTAATCTCAGAATCTACTGTAGGTATTCTATTTCGGATTTCATTAAAGATAGACTGATTCATGAGGTTTGTCTATCCTTGCGTATCTAGGCCGGTTCGCTTGTTAGGCTCTTGTAGGACATAATTTCAGATATACACCGAGATAGACAGCCAAAACCAGGCGGTTAAAAACCATGCGGTTTGAAACCGCTTGATGGATTGGAACTGTTATTACACATGACCAATTGTATACCAAAAATAGACTGATTTGGTTAGGTAGAACATTCGGACGTTATAATACAATAATGATATAGGTCGTTATGGCGATCCTTGGGGGAGGCCTATTTCCAGCAGTGGACGTCCATCGGCTGAGATGATGATGATGAATATAATAAAGTACCCATCATTTTCATTTTCGTTTTGATTTTTTTATTATGTTTCAGTGTCAACAAACGTACAAAAAGGATGGTATTCTCTATAAATATTAGAGGATACTCCATTATTTATCCCAGTATCTACTTCAGATTTTACCGGAATGGCCGAGAACCAATAGTCGCTGTTACCGGTGCAGTTGCTATTTACGGTAATTGTTTCATTACTTCTAAATATTGCCATTATTATCATCAGTTTATCATCTTTCACTGCTGAACATAGTCCTTTCATTAGGCGGACCAGTCATAGGTACTTGTTTGTTATATATTTTGTCAGTCTCAGGTCGTCGGTTCAGTTAACCGACCTGCCAGGTCGTGATCTCTGTCCAAGAACTCGAATTACCCATCTGTTATCTTATTATTAAGTAAAGTGTTTAAAAAATAATCAAAGGGCATCGCTTAAAGGTTAGATAAAACCACCATAAGGTCGACTCTAACGACAACATTGTCAAATTCGCATTTACGTACCTATATAAAGAAATTAAATCGCTGTTTGGAAATGGCTTGTATCCAAAAGTATTATTTGCTAAAATGGTAATAACGTAAAACATTTTTGACGCTTTACGTATGATGAAACCTATCTCACTAATCATATATGTCAAAGTTTGGATGTTTCGATGCGAGGATTTTTTTTGGTCGCACCTACACCGGCACCGACGACCCGTTTTCGATGTTTGCCACTCAATCTCGCAAAAATGGCTGAGCGGATTTATACAAAAATTGGCACGCAGATAGAATATTCTATCTGCTTACCAAATTTGAAATATAAATATAGAACATAATTATGTACTGGATTAACACATATTATGATACAATTTTAGGGTCCACGCAGACGGAGTAGCGGGCAACCGCTAGTGCATTAATATTTGTAATTTCGTCTTTTATATATTTAGATATATCAAGGCCATCCGTAGTAAGTATTTAATAATTTGTGATTCGAGGGTAAACGGGGGAAAACTTGGGATACAGGCGATGGATTGATGGACTAGATAATGATGAAGTATTTCTTTTATTGAATTACAGAATCGCTGACATTTACTGCTGTCATTCCATACAGTTTCAAAGACATTCAGTTAAGTAAATTAGAGGCGACCACTTATGCGGATAATGTGCCAGCTTTCATCCTCGAGCCCACACTGTTAGACAATATGGGTAAGTTTGAATACCACTACATAGGTTTATATAATATGGGGTACCTAATTTCATAATAACAACATTATTAAAAACGAGCGTTAACCCGCGACTTCGTCCGCACAAATTATATACCAGATTTTAAGTCAGATCATAAGCTATCAAACAAAAAAAGTTTCATCAAAATCGGTTCAGTAGTTTTTGCGTGATACTCGTTCAAACAAACAAACAAACAAACACACAAACAAACAGACAGACAAAAAATCCAAAAATTGGTGAAATGGAATCAGGGACACCTAAAAACCATATCGTAACTTTTTTTTTGTTAATATCTTCAATGTACAGACAAACTTCCTGTTACAGTTTTATAATAGTATAGATAAAACAAAAACAAAACGTAGACAAATTAGCATATGCAATTATGCATATGCATGCATGTGCATGTGTTTATATATTTTGTAATGTATGCATTACGTATGCTAATTACATTATATTAAATACAAGACATAATACAGGTAAAAATATTATGATAATATTTGGCTTTTGTGAAATTTAATAAATTTTTATTATTTATTATTATTATTTTCTATAAAGACACATAAGAAGCAAAAAATACAGAGAGAAAATACAAGAGGCACGACATTATAATTCAATTCATTTTGTTTCTATGCACATTTAATTTATAATTAACTTTTACAGTAATATATTTAATTAATATAGAATTGTGTATTACTAATATAACGAGCGGTAACCCGCGACTTTGTCCGCACAAATTATATACCAGATTTTAAGTCAGATCATTAGCTATCAAACAAAAAAACTTTCATCAAAATCAGTTCAGTAGTTTTTGCTTGACGCTCGTTCAAACAAACAAACAAACAAACAAACACACAAACACACAAACAAACACACAAACAGACAGACAAAAAAATCCAAAAGTTGCTGATATGGAATCAGGGATACCTAAAAATCGTAACATTTTTTTTGTTAATATCTTCAATGTTCAGACAGACTTCCTGTTACAGTTTTATAATAGTTTAGATACATAATTTAAATATAATTAATAATTTGTATAACAGTCTTTAGTTCAATCACCTTAATATAATGATTATGACACAGAAAAGGTGTTATTCTTTTTAAAAAACTGTTTAACTTTGAGTGTAGGCGTGTAGGCAAATAAAACTTATTATTAAACTTATTATAAAATTTATATTTTTGTGCAGCTATGCATCAGAAAACAATGTTAGTTATTGTTATTTGATACTTATTAGTATTTTTTGTCTTCTAGATCCATCTGTATCTCAAAATTTGGCAGAGTTCTTCGCTGATGTACCGAACGTCATTCAAGAATTGATGTTAACTGAAACACAATTTTACGTACCAGCTTATATTCAGTACAATATATGCGATTTTGGATTGAAAGTTGCACCTGTTGATTTTTAGGGTCATGTACTCACAATACAGTAGTAGAATTTTGTTTGTGCGTTATTTACCTTATATTCCTAACAATTAGTAAACACCGACTTTTAGGACTTCGATGAATGAAAATGTTTTTAATACCTATTTTAGTTGATCTTTCTCTCAGCTAAAAGAGTCAGCGGCCTGCGGCGCCGTTTCAGTCGCGCAGCATTTAAAATTGCTAAAATGCCTTCTAATATACAACGGGTTAATGAATTAACGCAAAACTAGAAAGTAGTTTGTTTAGAATCGAGAGCAGAATCGAATTATCATAGTTTCAACATAGGTATTTTTTTTTCAAATATTAAATAATTTGTTTGTAAAATTTAAAATTTTCTGGACCCGATGTCAACGGTGGGTTGACTTTTTTTCATACAAAAAGTAAATACGACATCTGACAATGATGACAGGAACCGTTGCGGACGAAGTCGCGGGCAACATCTATTCCCCACAATTTACCTTTCATCGTTTCCCAACCGTTTATTTGTTTCTATTGGTGATCTTTATTATGTCATGTGTATTTCAATCTGGGGACACCTATTAATTGTCTAATTGTGTAATTTTTTAATTTGTGAATGGTTCAACCATTCAACTCTGTTTTAGTCTAAGGCTGTTGGTTTTCTTACTAAATAAAAATGTGCAAAGTTGATAGTGGGGACAGTTTTATTGATCACAGAGCATGATTTTAAGCACGCAGAAATGTTAAATATTTCATTTTCCTTCTTGGGTCAATTGTTCTACGATGGTATTACTATATTTAATTGAGCAGATATTTGGCTAGCCTGGCAGCGTTAAGTGTAGATTTATTTAAGTACTCTCTCGTACAGGTATCTTGTGTGTATATTTTCAAAGGCACAAAATAGTCACTGGCGCCAAGTTATCATGTTGGCAGCAATGCTAACAAAATAGTGAATTATTTAAGGTGTACGCGTGTGCATAAATCAGGTAGTGACAGAAAACCTCCCTTTTTTCAACTTCAAACAGGTCTGGCATAGATTTAGCAACTATATAAGGACTATCAAAATTAGCTGAAACTATTTTAAGGGGATGATCAGACCATCAAATTGAACAACTTTCTCAATGGGACCAATATCGAAATCGCGAAAAGAAATCAGCTGTTCCATACAAAACTGCAAACATAACTCGACTTAAATGAAACTTGTTCAGTTTGATGGGTAGACTCTTTGTGTAAAAGGATGCCAATGATATCAATTTCACCCTGTATAATCGGTTGGTTCTGCACAATCCTTTCCAGATATTTCAGACATTCCAGATATTTTAGCTTATACATGCATATATTTTTCTGTTAGTTTGCCTTCACCTAAAAACCTTAATAGGTAATTATTGGTATTTTGCTATATTTAACTGCGCAATAACGCAATTACATTTTAGTTATTAATTACAACATTGTCTGAGGCAGTTAATTAATTGGCATCTTTAAAACAATGAAGTATTTTTTATATTTAGAATTTTTATTGTGCAGTTTAAGTTGCTTTGGATTGGATCAGGAATTACAAAGAGAAGAAAGCTTTGTACCAAATGATTATGAAGAAAATAGTGATGGATACATTGGAAACGATGATTTTGATAACCGTACTTATTATGAAGGAGAATACGTTGGAAATCCAGGTAATACAAACCCTTTTTATTTCATCCCCGTAAATAATTATGCTAAAAATTTATCTTGTTACAATATTGCACGCCGGCAAATATTAGCAAAGTTTCTTTTTCACCAATTCAAAAGGATAATGGATGTTAGTTTATTTTATACAGGATAATACAGGACAATATTGTATAACTACCTCCGTGGTCTAATAGTTTTTTTTTTTTTTTTTTTTTTATTATATTATTATATTATTGAGGGTTTTTTCCACAAGGAATATACCACCCTCATCGGAACGGAACCCTAAATACATAGCTCACGGCACATATTATACACAATCTACTACGTAAGTTCAGGTAGTTCCTCGGTGGCGCGGCGGGGTGCCGTCAAAGAGGCAACTCCCCGCGTCTCCGAAGACCCCTCTTTACAATATTAAATATATATTTGGCATCATCTGACAAAGGGAAGGCCAAAACGCTGTTACAAATGCCGACATCCGCTACCACAATATCTTTGGCGATAATCCAATCCTGCCTAGCAGCCTCATTCCGTTCACATTCCATTATGATGTGATAGACATCTTCGACTGAACCGCACGCGTCACAATTAGGGGTATCAACTTTGTTCATCAAAAATGCAAAGCCGTTTAAAGGGATGTGTCCGGAACGTAGTCGCATAGCCAGGACGAGATCACGTCTACACATAGTGCTGGGAGTAAACCAGGGAGTAAGAGGGAGAGAGGGCTGAATTGTCTTGTACCAGATACCTTTAGTCAACGATCGTTCGTCAAAATATTCCGACCATCGCTTATAGCATTCCTCTTTCACTTTAAAAAAGGTGGTCTAATAGTTAAGAGCATTGGGCTCTTGAATCGGAGGTCGTCGGTTCGATTCCCATAGGGGACACTAGTACTAGACCTAGTGTTATGACACTTTGTGCACTTTCCCCCAGTTACTTAGGATATTGTGGGCTGAATAACCTGAATGTCTGAAAAGAAAGATGATTCCGAGTTTCGGATGCTATGTTAAGCCGATGTTCCTGGCTACTATCTCTGGTGGTAGTAGTCTATACATAAAAACCACGTCAGAGGCCGTAAGGCGGTCTGAAAAAACTTTGACACCAGGGCTTTCTGCTCACACAAAAAGAAGAAGAACAGGATAATTGTTAATTCTGTGACACATATTTTTTGCATTGGTACTTTTTTATAGGTATAGGTATAGTGGTTAATGCAAAATAAATCGGCAGCTTTATAATGTATTTAGTATTTAGGGTATTATTAGGATTTCTGAAAAATATTGATAAATATTAAGAAGACGGTCGATTTACTTTAACCCTGTGTTTTGTGGATGTTGAAGGCTTATGACCAATTATTGCTTAGATTAGGTTAAGTATTTTATAAATTTTATTTATTACGAGCGTTAACCCGCGACTTCGTCCGTACAAATTATATACCAGATTTTAAGTAAGATCATAAGCTATCAAACAAAAAAAGTTTCATCAAAATCGGTTCAGTAGTTTTTGCGTGATACTCGTTCAAACAAACAAACAAACACCCAAACAAACAGACGGACATAAAATCCAAAAATTGGTGAAATGGAATCAGGGACACCTAAAAACCATATCGCAACTTTTTTTTTGTTAATATCTTCAATGTACAGACAAACTTCGTGTTACAGTTTTATAATAGTATAGATTGTACGTTGTCACTGTTATAGATGAAATAAATGTTAACTAGAAGATATTATATTATCATTATTATCACCTATTAAATTAATTTGATCAAAACAATTTTTCCCTAAAGATTTTGATGCCGAGATTGAACGACCGTGTCTCGTGTACGACCTCAACTGTATTCGTAAATACTTTGCTGAGCATTCCATGTGTAAGATACGCAGGGGTCCATTACCAAGAAACCTGTTCATCGATCAGGAGTCTACGTATTTATCTGCATCAAATATATCCACAGCAACAGGCAGCACGACAACGGGTGGGTTTAGAAGAGCCAGGATTGAAGAGTTTTTGTAAGTACAACTTACAATTAAAAAAGAGAAACTGATACTATATCTCAAAACATATAAAATACAATTCGCGATAATATATTATAGCAAATTAAAGTGCATTTGTAACACCACTGAGTTTCTTTGTCCATCTAAATAATCTCAGAAACTTCTTTATGGATTTTAATTCAGTTTTTACAGTCAATACATTTTTAGCTTCCTGGTTTTCGCTAAAGATAGATTGTTTCATAAGGATGGTTTGTGTATCCACTACCCGTACGTACGGTGGGTCGCTAAGAGGACATCGTTACAGAAACAGAGATAGACCGAGATTTAGGTAAACCATTAGATAAACCAACCAACGGACGTTGCGTTGTAATTAAATACCCATCTTTTTCGTTTTACTTTTCAATTTTTTTTTTACCGTTTTGATTTTATTATTATGTTTCAGTGTCAACAGACGTACAAATAGAATGGTATTCTCCATAAACATTAGAGGATACATCATCATTTATCCCACTGGCTACTTCCAATTCTATCGGAATGGCCGCGAACCAATAGTCGGTGTCACCGATGTAGTTGCTATTTATGGTATCAGTTTCATTATTTCTCAACCCAGATATTACGTACGAGATACCTGTCTCAGTTTTAGGTCGTCGATTCAGTGAACCGGTGATCTGATCTCTATTCGAGAACACAGACTCCCCATCGGTTATCCAATTAATTAATATATGTTATACATACAAGCGCTCCGAGAAATAAAGGATCTCAAAGAAAGGTTGGATGGTGATGGACTGTGACGACTTTGTGAAAGACACAGGATGCATAAGAATTGTACATCATTGTGGTGGATATCTGTGGAACTGGCTTGTGTCCAAAAGATGTCTTTTTTGCTAAAATAATGATGATTATTATGCAACAATTCAGAGAAAATGTTATAACGTAACAAATGACGCTTTATATAACTGGGATGAAGATCTATGAATTCCTATTTTATAGCGTGTTCTTAAAATATGCTGGGGGATAATTGCCATCAAACTAAACAACTTTCTTTCTATGGGACTAACATCGAAATTGCCACAATAAAAAAAACAGCTGTCCCATACATTTGGGTTTGCAGAATTGTATGGAACAGCTGATTTTGCTATCGCGATTTCGATATTGGTCATATAGGTACCCAGAAAGTTATTCAGTTTGATATCTTAAAAAATCGTCAGCATATTAAAAAAGACCCTATATCTATACTATTATTAAACTGTAACAGGAAGTTTGTCTGTACATTGAAGATATTAACAAAAAAAAAGTTACAATATGGTTTTTAGGTGTCCCTGATTCCATATCACCAATTTTTGGATTTTTCTGTTTGTCTGTTTGTTTGTTTGTTTGAACGAGCATCACGCAAAAACTACTGAACCGGTTTTGATGAAACTTTTTTTGTTTGATAGCTTATGATCTGACTTAAAATCTGGTATATAATTTGTGCGGACGAAGTCGCGGGTTAAATAGTATATAGTTATCAAGACATATTCTGTGATTTAAAGTTTAAATGGGGGGGAAACTTGGGATACCTGCAGACGATGTATAGATGGACCACTGAATGACAATAAAGTATTTCTTTTATTTAATTACAGAATCACTGACATTTACTGCTGTCATTCCATACAGATTCAATGACATTCAGTTACGTAAATTAGAGGCGACCACTTATGCGGATGATGTCCCAGCTTTCTACATTAATCCCACGCTCTACGATGCAGGTAAGTTGGAATATAAAATGGGGTAAAAACATAAGACTGGTAAAAATTGTACGAAATTATTATCGTAATATTTTTACCAGTTTTATGTTTTTACCCCATATTATATCAACAATTATGTTATTAATTTTTATACTAAATAAAACCGGCCAAGAGCGTATCGGACTCAATAATAGGGTTCCGTAGCCATGGTAGGTATAAGAAATGGCTGCTTAAAAATGTTTGCACATAATTATTACTTAGTTTTGAAGATGTTTCCCAGCAAACAATTTGGTCGTATTAGGCCCCCATTTATATGACTATTTTGACTTATAAAAGTTATATTACTGTAATTTCGTCGTACATTGGTGCTTTATACGTCTAATGTTCGACTATACGACACCTATACGACCAAAATGATAGTTGGGTTGTAATAGGTGATCCGGGTGGTGAGAGGGAAAGTGGCACCGTAAGTGCCGTATGACGCGTCTATTTGTAAAACGTAATTACATTTGTGTTTAACTTTTTGTACTTTACAGTAATATACCTATTATTGTGTATTACACAAACATATTTCAAATAACTTGTATAACTTGTATAACAATCTTTAGTCCAATCACCTCACTATAATGATTATGAAACAGAAAATGCAGTTATTATCTTAAACTGTATTACTTCAATCATAGGCTAATTATACCTACTATTCCATGTTGGTAGGTATGCACTAAATAAGAAATACACAAAAAGAAAACTTGTCCAACTCTGAATCAGCAAACAGTGCTAGTTATTGGTATTTATACTTATTTATATTTTATGTCTCTTAGGTCCACCAGTATCTCCACATTTGGCAGATTTCTATGCTGATATACCAACCATCATTCAAGAATTGATGTTAACTGAAACACAATTTTACGTTCCAGCTTATATTCAGTACAATATATGCGATTTTGGATTGAAAGTGGCACCTGTTGATTATACCTAATGATGATGTATTTACAATACAAGGTTAACCCACAATCAACACGTCTCATGAAAATATTCTATGAAAATATTGTCTCAGTCTTCATTACTTACACTCTTTTTCTTTTTCTCTCTTTCTCGTTTCTATTTTCTATTCTTTCAAGCAAATAAATATTATCCCATTTTAATCTATATTGTTTTTAAAACATTTTTTTTAATTAAAACTTATTACATTATTTTGTTTATAAACTTATTATATTATTTTGTTTTTCATAACTCCATTATTTGTACAGTCAGCAGCAATCAGTTTTTTTAATCATTTTTTTTGGTTGGAGCTTTTAACCCTAAGGTTATGTCAGCCCAGCAATAAGTTGTGTACACTTTTGTTCTACGTCGTGTTACTAAAGTGTATATAACTTATTGCTGCTGACTGTACACTAATGGATCAATCAGATCAATACAAACAAACCATTTTTTTAAAAATCTGCGGTTAGGGTCCCTAGAGACTTAAAATTATCAGGTTTACCTTATGGTTTACCTAAGTTAGGCCCAGTCTCCCACGAATTGTTGTTTGTATTAAAATACGTGTATTTTCTGTGTATTTATGTGTACTTGTATTTTACACCTTGTGAAGATAATAAATTATAGTTGGTAATTATAGTGTTAAAAAATTCCTATCAATTATTATTTATTCTTAGTTCTACATTTTACACTATAAATTAACAGTAGTGTATTTCTGTATATAGAAGGTACAATAGAAAGGTTACGATACGGATTTTTTGCCTGTCTGTAAGTTTGTTTGTTCAAACATCACGCAAAAAACTACTGGACAATTGGTCCAGTAGTCTTTTGCATTTTGATGAGACTTTTTGTGTTTAAGGGCTTTATTTCACAGAGGATGTAGAGTGTAGAAGTGAACTCAGAATATTAGCATCAGAGCAGGGGAGTAAAACGTGGTGTAATGTTTGTAATCAACGCGGACGAATTGCGGACAAAAACTTGTTCATTATAATTTTGTAACATTGACATAAATACATATATCTGCGTCTTTGACTGTACCTTTACTTCTTTTTGAGGTAATTCGTTCTTCTTATAATCTAGCTCTCTATACCGGCTGACTCTGCAAATCGCACAATCCTTTAAAGATCTTTTCATCTCACATATTTCCATTAGATCGCCTTCACCTAAAAACCGTGATATTTAATAAGTGGTAGTGTTTCGCAATATTTAGCTGCCCAATCACGCTATTATGTTTAGATATTAATTCCAACATTGTCTAGGGCAGTTAACGTTAAAATATGAAGTCTTTTTTGTGTTTTGAAATTTTATTGTGCAGTTTAAGTTGCTTTGGATTGGAAAAGGAATTAGAAAGGCAAGAAAGCGTTGTAAAAAATGATTATGAAGAAAATAGTGATGGATACATTGGAAACGATGATTTTTATAACCGTACTTATTATGAAGGAGAATACGTTGGAAATCCAGGTAATACAAACGCTTCTTATGTCATTCTCCACTCTCATGTGAATATGCCTGAATGGACCTTGTTACAACTTCCACACCTAAAAATATTATAGCAAAGTTTTTTCTGACCACCTTGAAAGGAAAAATGTGTCGTGACGGTTCATACAAGATAATTTTTTATTCAGTGGCATATATTTTTGTCAGTGCGTCCTGCCAGTAATGACCTATGGTGCGGAAACATGGACCCTGACGATAGGACTAGTTCATCAATTCAAGGTCGCGCAGCGAGCTATGGAGAGAGCTATGGTCGGTGTTTCTCTGAGAGATCACATCAGAAATGAAGTGATACGTCAGAGAACGAAAGTGGTTGACATAGCTCAGAAAATTAGCAAGCTGAAGTGGAATTGGGCTGGTCATATCTGCCGAAGAACTGACAACCGGTGGGGTGTCAGGGTTCTGGAGTGGAGACCGCGAACTGGTAGACGTAGTGTGGGACGTCCTGCTGCCCGCTGGACAGACGACCTAAAAAAAAAGGTAGCGGGGAGCGACTGGATGAGGAAGGCCGAGGACAGAGTTTTGTGGCGCGCTTTGGGAGAGGCCTTTGTTCAGCAGTGAACGATGATAGGCTGATGATGATGATGATGATGACGATGATGATATATTTTTGGGATTGGTACTTAACTTTACGAATACGCAAAATAAATCGACAGCTTTGTACAGGGTGGTCGAGTTAAGATAGTCAAATGGAAAATCTGGGGTGGAGGACATCATTTTCGACCTTTTTGGTTCTATTCAGGATGATCCAAAAATTTACTGTTTCAAAGTTATCAAAGTTTTGTGATTTTTCACCGATCTGCTACCTTGTCCCACTAAACTGGTTACTGTGTTTAAACTATTCACTATATTGAGCAGAAATTTGGTATGCACATACTTCAGTAATGTATTTATTGAACGACATAAAGTTTATTAGTAAAATATTAAAAAATAACAAAAATATAATTTCTATTTCTTGAGCAAAAATCAAACTTTTGAAGGCGTATTGTGAAGAAAAAAAGTACTACAGGTGATTTGCCCGTTGTCTTAAAAACTAACTTGGTGTATGATTATTCTATGGCAGGAAAATTAAAATCATCCCTCTGTTAGAACATTTCTAAAATCGACATAGTAGGTACATGAAAAAAGAAATAATTAAAAGATATAATTAAGAAATAATTAAAAATATTTAATCAGAAATAATTTAAAGATTGTTGTGTAATATGAACTAAATAAAGCCACAAAATAAAAAAAGTTTATAAGAAACAATAATTTACAGAAAATTTTCAAAATTTCTTCCTTACACCGAAAAAAAAATTGCACCTTACAAAAATGTATTTCAAACGGAGGAGAGATTGGCGGTTTTCCTTTATTTTATTTTATTGCCTGTTTCATTTTGTGTGCTTATTGCAGCTTTCTCTGAATGCATGAAAGAATGCAGCCATGATGAAGAACGTCACAAAATAACACAGACAATTTTCTGTAAATTATTGTTTGTAATAAACTTTTTTATTTTGTGGTTTCATTTAGTCACGACACATTTTTATCTTTAGTCTGCGTGCGTGACCATAAAGGGTTAGAGTATTATTGTGATTTCAGAAAAATATTGATTAAAAAATTAAAAAGATTTTATATTCATCTTACTAAAGATATTTCGGTTGTTCTATTAAAAAAAATATTTTTTCCTACAGATTTTGATGCAGAAATTGAACGTCCATGTCGCGTTTATGACCTCAACTGTATCCGAAAATATTTCGCCCAACATTCCATGTGTAAGATACGCAGGGGTCCATTGCCAAGGAACCTGTTCATCGATCAGGAGTGTGGGTATTTGTCCCCAATAAATATAACCACAACCAACGGTGGCACGATAATGGGTGGCTTCAGAAGAGCCAGGATCGAAGAGTTTTAGTAAGTACAACATAAGAATACAATTTCAGAAAAACTGATAACATACTACAAAACGTAAAAAGGAAAATTCAGATTGAAATTGCAGCAGTGTAAAGTGTGGTGGCGAGCAGTTTTGGTGTAAAATTTTACCACATACGTACATATTATGAATTTAATATAATATATATATATATATATATATATATCGTGTTTATTTATTTATGATTTTGAATTGAATTGAATTATTTATGTCTGTCTACCGCAGGATTTTTCTGTCTGTCTATCTATACAGGGTGAAATTTATATCATTAGCATCCCTTTAAACAAAGAGTCTATCCACCAAACTGAACAAATTTTACTATGGCAGCAAACCAATCGGAGCAAAAAAAAAAAAAAGCTGTTGCATACATTTGAGTCGAGTAGGCAGCGGCGGCGGGTGCAGTTTGATACGGAACAACTGATTTTTTTGCTCCAATCTGTTTGTTCCCATTAGTAAAAGTTATTCTGTTTGATGGGTAGTAAATGGATGCTAATGATATCAATTTCAAACTGTACAGGCAAATCTTTGAAACTACTGCAGGGATTATGATACGGCTTTTCACTAAAGATAGACTGTTTCATGAGGAAGGTCTGTGCACCCCTGCGAAACCAAGGCAGGTTGCTAGTAGTATATAATAGATAGTGATAATATAGTACTAAGACAAAAAGAGAAAATGTTTTAGTTAGGTAGACACCCATTATTTTCATTCTTCTATCAAAAAAATGTTTTTACAGTTTTGTATTATTTATTATTATGTTTCAGTGTTAACAAACGTACAAATAGGATGGTGTTTTCAATAAATATAAGAGGATACTCCATCGTCTATCCCAGTGTCTACTTCAATGTTTATCGGAATGGCCGTGAACCAATAGTCTTTGTCACTGATGTAGCTGCAATTTACGGTATCTATTTTATTACTTATAATGAGGTTAAATTTAATTAGTTGGCGAAACTTAACAAACTCATTTGGTATCTTTTACTAAGTACAATTGCGTGATAATGACCCGCCGCCAGGTCATATGATATACAGGTCAATGTCCGCCCGCGCCCCGCGCACTGCAGCCGAAAATGATAATTTTGTTATTTACCAATACCTAAATTATAAACATTGATAATGCATTCTATTATCATTAACAAGTGCCCTGGTTCAGTTTCGCCAACTAATTTGAAATAACCTTATATTACCATAATTATTATCAGCCAACCATCGTCCACCGCTGAACATTGGCCTCGCATATGAATGGGAATATAATAAAAATCCTATAGTGCTTGCTTGGAATCATTACAATGTATATGCCTGTGAGTGTTATTTTTTTATGTATTTTATTATCAAGAACACATTCAAGCGTAGCAAATATTAAATAATCTATGATTCAATATTAAATGGAGGATAAACTTAAGATGATAGTGGATAGAACTACATAACGATAAAGTAACTATTTCTTTTATTCAATTACAGAATCGCTGACATTTACTGCTGTCATTCCATACAGTTTCAAAGACATTCAGTTAAGTAAATTAGAGGCGACCACTTATGCGGATGGTGTGCCAGCTTTCTACATCAACCCCTCACTTTTTGAAGATTTGGGTAAGTTTGAATATGATATAATAATATGGTGTAAGATAACAAGAAATAAGAGTGGTAAAAATATTCTAATAATATTATTTACAATTATTTTTAATAAAAATTGCTGCTTAACTATTTTTGCACGTAAAATGTTCAGAAGCGATTTGTAAGAGTTGATCCAGGTGATGTGAAGGAAAGTAGCAAGAATTGTTCAAAGCTACTTATTACAAGATAGTTTAGATTTCTTAAGGAAATACTTAAAAGCAAAATATAGCGCGATTTAATTTGGGTCAGCACTATCTCGAGATAGAAGCCTTTGTTTTTGGGTTACTGTTATTCTGTCATCATGCCAAATTTTGATTCAATAGATACAAATATGAAGAAGTAATTGATACAGCCTGACAGACATGAAGAATGAACAAAAGTAAAAGGGACTACGGAACCTAAGACAATATTTTTTGAATCAGCAAACAATGTGAGTTATTGTTATTTATACTAATATGTATTTTTTGTCTTTCATCATTAGATCCATCTGTGTCTCAAAATTTGGCCGAGTTTCTCGCTGATATACCGACCGTTGTTCAAGAATTGATGTTAATCGAAACACAATTTTACGTACCAGCTTATATTCAGTACAATATTTGCGATTTTGGATTGAAAGTTGCACCTGTTGATTAAAATGTACAATACAATAAGGTTTATAAATTTTTAATCGTGGTTTTAGTGGAAAATAAACTAATATTTTATATTTTGTTCGTTTTTTTACTCAAACAGCTTCGCAAATTTTTTTTAAAACAAATGAGTTCGCTGCCTGCCTCCACACAAGAACATCAAAATCAAGCATATAACCTGGTAACACCACCAAGACTTTTATGTACTATATACTATAGAAAAAAAATATATTCTATACCGTACTATCACAATAAGATTACAATTTACAGTGTGCCCTCTTTTCTCATCCCTTAATAGGGTTCTATACTAGTTTTATTCAATATACTCTTCCTTATCGTAATAATTTCTATTACTAAATGTTTCTTTCATTGCAATAAAAATATCGTATTTGTACGAAAACTCTCAGTTACACCAGGTACCGGCACACCGTGATGGTGGTAATATTTTGGATCTTTGCAAGGAGCAACTTCTGGTTACATTGAAATTAATAAATAAAGAAGAAGTCATATGGGGGTCTAGTATGTATAACTTCGCCTTTTCGATAAGGAAATCTACCAATGAATTTTAAGGAATTTAAGTTACATACTAGTACATAAAGTTTATCTAAATGTAAGATTGTAACGTCGATAGAGGGCATATTGGGAGTTACATTATGAAAACTATAATAATGTTTTCTCAACTTCTTCGTCTCTACAGAGCTATTTCGAGTCATTCTTAAATTCAATAATTAATTTCCTTAAGTATGAAGAGCTGGTGCTGCTGCTGCGGGTGCTGAGGTCGAGAAGTGTCGAAAGTACCGCGATCAGGAGTGCGATTTTTGAATCTCATACGTTGAACTAAGCAGTTGAAAATGTTTTGAGATACGCATCTTTATACTGCTAATTTGACTTTCAAAAATCGCAATCTTGGAGTATGATATTTGAAAGTAAAATCAGCAGTAGAAAGATACATATTTCCATAGTAATTTTGACATTTTCAACTGCTGAGCTCAGCGAATGAGATTCAAAAATCGCACTCCTGGCCGGCAGCTTCATATTCACGCCAATAGGATTTGAGACGCTGGGTCCTTGATGCCCAGAGGCCAAAACATTCCTTGCAGACCTATTCGAGCCTCTCAATGAGACCTCTGGTGACCGCAGAGCTGGCAGCTTCCTGGCACAAAGAATCAGCCTCACCATCCAGAGGGGGAATGATGCTAGCCAGTTGGGCACCATGTCTTGCGGCGACGCTCTGGAGTATGTGTATTATTTGTAGGCCTTTATGTTTTGCGATAAGATCTTAAGACAGCTTATTAGTCTAGTTATATTTTGGTATTAGTTTATTTTAGTTTTATCAGTTGAAAGAAAAGAAAGAAAGAAAGAAAAATTATTTATTTGGATCTCCGACACACATTCAATCTTTTACATTATCACAGATACATTTTTGTAAAATATTTAAAACAGAATACCTATTAATAAAAGAGATTGTTTGTGCGCCGCAGTGGCAAAAAGGTCCCAACTCAGCAAACTGGTCGGCTCGGAAGCCGAACTCTGAATTTATGTCGGGGCCTGGCTTAAGCTTTGAATCAAACATTATATTATGTGCAACGAATCCAATAAACACTTATTATTATACTGTAACTATTTAGCATCAAGTGTGTGTCTGTGGGGCTGTGTGGGGGTGTGGGTGTGTGAGTGTGTGTGTGAAATTAAAAATGAACAGAACAATGTAAAAAACATATAGAAAAGTACAAAATTACTACGCAGAATTTGCTACCAATTAACAGATATTCTTTTGACAGTCGAGAACATAGAGTTTATATCGTTTTTTAAAAGTAAATTTTGACGTCTCTGCTCTGTATTTATCGTATTCTTATTTCTACATACAGCACAGTAAGAAGATAGCTTCGGTATAGGTCCGGTTAGTTTTTGGTTGCCGTTTTAGTGGTAATGCATTTTTAAACGTCTCCTAATTAAGTATCATTCATTACCTAATGAGAATTTAAATCTAAAGCATTTATTAAAACTACCTTAACACAATAAAGATAGTTACAGAATTTATCATAATTATTAGTTTTAGTTGAATATAAGAACAGTAACGATGTATAAAACTTTTCTCCTACAATAATTTAAATTTTTTTTATTTGACTCAGTACAAGAAATAATCGATTATCCCAAATATACACAGTTTAAAAGCCAACTGTAGCAAAGCTTCCTTCAAATGCAATTTCAAATGTCACAAAACTATCACTGAGCTGAAGCTAGTGATACGAGCTCCAATTGTTAAGATGCACAATTAAGACAGATGACCAATAATTTGGTAATAATGCCCTTCGGTTTGATATGACGAATCTCAGACTCGTATTAGACTTTGACTACTTATATAGGGACTAGCCACGCGTGTAATTCTACTAAGGCCGGATTCGACCAAACTTTGATTTATAGAAGAGTAACTATACAAGGAACAATTTTACTCCTTGTGTTAACTCCGAAATAACTTCATTTGTCTTCTACCACACTAAACTCATACTAAAAGAACGAGTGTATAATCTACCTAAAGAAAGAGGTCGTTGTATGCGTACTTATTGCAATGTGAGGTTATACAGTTTTAATTTGTTAGGTTTCTTTTTATTTAAATTTTTTTAATTACGTGACATTTACATATCATTAGTCTCGTTATAAGTTTCACACCGTCAAAATTGGCCGTGTAAAATTTACTCTCAACTTATTAATAGATTAGGGTTGGTAAAACGCAAAATCAGTTTACTCTACAGTAACCGGCGACATAATCTAAGAATAAAATTTACTCGCGTTTGGTCGAATCGGGCCTAACAAACATTTCTGCCACTTTTTGCGGGGGGCGAGGTAACATGAAATCTGCAACTTTAGATTTTATTCCCCATAACTTTAGATTTTAATTTTGAACGTTAAAAATCATGAAAAGCAGTCTCGTCTGAACCCCAAACGTTCTAAGTTCGAAATTATTGTTTCGCAATTATAGGCTGTCTCGTTTAGTGACAAGGTATAAAATTGAATGTAAATGCACATGATTAACTGATCTTATACCGTCGCAGAGGGGAAATGCTACCGCAAGGCTAGTCCTTATAATAAATAGTCAAAGGTATTAGATCAACTGAATCCTTAGTCAGTGTAAAAGAACGTAGCAGATCTAGATCACCGCTGCGTACCAAATCACCTGACAATGAAATCGAAGATGGTGACGCACAACAATCTGATTTGGATGATACCAATAATTCTAATCTTGATGACAAATCTGCAAAAGATGAACCTAATTCTAATTGTAATGACAAACCATTAAAAGAAGGGACCAAGAAAAGTTGGAGATACATTCTTGTTGAAAATTTACCAGCTACAAAATATACTAGTAGACAATTGGCTGCAATAGTCGGCCAGTGAGTATGATCTATTTTAAAATTATTGCTTTACCTATTTACTGCAATATATCTGTTCAGGTAGGGGTAGCTATTGGTCATTGACCAAGCCCTTACAACCAAATGATACTGCCTTTGTGCTGTAATCTGTTTTATGTGCCTAATAAATAAATAAATAACAGCATCTTTGAATGATGTTGAAATGCATTGATTATGATTATTTTTCTCTTTGGTTGTTGAAATAAAGATTAGGGTAAAATTGGACTAATAATGAATACCGCCGACCTCAAATAATGGGAAATGGGCAAGAGAATGATGATGATGTAGATGAATTACCTAAGTGCATAAAAAAACCTAAAAATTATAAAACAGAAACAGTTTTACACAACACATGTAATTTTTTTCTGGGATATAATTGGAAAAGCGAGCTCGAATTTTTTTACACTACCACTTTTTTGATGGTAGTACTACATACATAATAAATATTATGCTCAAGCGTATGTCCCACTGGAGTAAGCAGATACAATAGATCGCTACATGCTTCGATTCTGATACACATCTCTTGACTCCTCAACATAATGAAATATTGCAAGTGAGAACAGGGTACAGCTGAGAATCAGGGCTGCGCTCGCTGTGATCTCTGATCAGATCACTTGGCCGGCACAACACTGAGCTGATCCCTTTTGTCGCAAGCAGACTCTATAATTATAATTATTGTAATTACTCTAACAATTACTGTACCTACATTCTGTTTGCACAAATTTCAATTTCAACATCCAAAAGTCGTATTTGATGTTAAGTGATATCTTGTACTTTTAGTACCTATGAAGCCGATTCTACGCATATTCAAATAAATCTCCTTCACCTTAAAACCTTGATAGTTAATAGGTGGCAGTATTTTACTGCTTGTTCAGGTAATCATGCAATTATTTAGTTTTTGATTTCTACATTGTCTGAGGCAGTTAATTTATATGCATCGGTAACAAAATGAAGTCTTTTTTGTATTTTGCATTTTTATCGTGCAGTTTAAGTTGCTTTGGATTGGAAAAGGAATCAGAAAGAATAGATAGCGTTGTACCACATAATTATGAAAAAAATAGTCACGGGTACATTGAAATCGACGTTTTTGGTAACCGTACTTATTATCAAGGAGAATACGTTGGAAATCCAGGTAATGCAAACGTGTCATATATCTGTTCCCTATCACTATATGCTCATAAAATTAATATTTTGCATGTATGTGTTTAGTTGTCTAAACCACAGAATATTATAAGAGGGGTTAGAAATGCAAAGTAGCGCTTTTGCTTCGGAGACGGCGGCGGCGCTGTCGCCACTTGTCTTTCCGCTTACGCTGCTACAATTACTAATGCCCTCTCGCTCGCACCTCGCCGCACGGCTTATGGTGTTATGCAAATCATTGCATAACCTGTGGCGACACGTTCCACGCCTACTTTGCACTTCTAACCCCTCTTATAATGTTCTGTGGTTTAAACATATATACATGCAAAATATTAGAGCAAAGTTACTGATTTTCGCATGGAGAAATTTATCAAAATCAAATCAAATATAGTTTATGGATGTCAGTTTACGAAATGGATAATTTTTGAATCAGTGGCAAATATTTTTGCGATTGGTAATTAGCACAATAAGAGTAACAATGATATTGCAAAATCTGCCTCCGTGGTCTAATGGTTAGGAGCATTGGGCTCTCGACACGGAGGTCGTGGATTCGATTCCGACTGGGGACACCTAGTTATATGTCACTTTGTGCGTTTTTCCCCACTTGGTTAGGACATTGCAGGTTGAATCACCTGATTGTCTGATAAGAAAGATGATTCCGTGTTTCGGATGGCACGTTAATCCGTTGGTCACGGCTACTATCTCGGTGGTAGTAGTCGTTACATAAAAACCACGTCAGAGGCCGTAATATTTGGTAAGGCGGTCTAAAAAATCTCTGACACCAGGGCTCTGCCCACACCATAAGAAAGAAAGATCGCAAAATAAATCGAATGTTTCATAGAGAATGTCCATGTTTACGTGATGAAGGAAATAAAAAAATTTGTTTAAAGATTTTAAATTACTTACCTAATTAGTAAAGATATTTGATTGTTCTATTTTAACAAAAACTTTTCTTAAAGATTTTGATGCCGAGATTGAACGTCCTTGTCGTGTCTTCGATCTCAACTGTATTCGAAAATATTTCGCCGAGCATTCCAAGTGTAAGATACGCAGGGGTCCATTACCAAGGAAGCTGTTCATCAGTCAGGAATCTGGATACTTCTCCACGACAAATATAACAGGAACTACGAACAACATGGTAATGGGTGGCTTGAGAAGTGCTAGGGTTGAAGAGTTTTAGTAAGTGTTTACGAATCAATCCGACAAATTGATAAAAACCATAAAATGTTCAGATTGAAGGAGCAGCAGCGCTTAGCTAGGTAGCGAAAAGTTTCGGTTGCAAAATTTTACATAGCGTATCGAACTGTAACTACACTAACACAAGATATCATTTCAGAGATGCTTGTAATTGAACACCTATAATTTTTTCTCTTCTATTCAAAATTGTTTTCTTCAGTTTTGCAATTAATTCTTATATTTCAGTGTCAATAAACGTACCAATAGGATGGTATTCTCTATAAATATAAGAGGATATACTATCATTTATCCAACTGTCTACTTCAGATTTAACCGGAATGGCCGTGAACCAATAGTCGTTGTCACTGATGTTGCTGTAATTTACGGTACCAATTTCTTTACCTTTACTATATGTATTTTCATCATGATCATCAGCTTGGATAAAACATTCTTCTTTTTTTTTTCGTGTCAATAGTTCTTCAGTGGTGTTTTCATATTTTACTGGCTAGGTGTAGCTGTATTTAGAACATTGGATGACGATACAGTATTTCTTTCATTCAATTGCAGAATCGTTGACGTTTACTGCTGTAGTTCTGTACAGTTTCAATGATATTCAATTACATAAATTCGAGTCGACTAGTTATGCTGATGGAGAGCCTGCTTGCCTTGGCTCTTCTTTGCTAGCTAATGGGGGTAAGTACGAATATTTTGGGTATTATCACCCAGATTATACAATGTGTCTATGTGGGCGAAAGGCTAGCCACCTCTCATGACATGTTATTCCATCCTTACGGACACATACAAAGGGATTACGATTGTTAGTTTATGCATGTATCTAGACTTCTAAAACAATATTTATATTGACTGTTTACCTAGTTTATAATTTAATAAATATTTAGACCGTCTTTGTACTTTCTGAGTATTTTGTTGTAAATAATATTTATAATTATAATTTATAATAAGAACATATAGATACAAACCTTCAATAACTCTGGAAGAATTTACATTCAATACAAAAATTTTGCCTTTGAGTGATTTAGCCCACCCAAATTTTAAGTAAAATAACTGTTCCACATGAAAATCCAAAAATAAACACAGTACCAATCTACTGAAATCATAAACAAGTTTTCTTTTAAAACTATAATTAGTTGTATTTTTCCAGATCCATTTGCAACTGAAAGTTTGGCTGAGTTTCTTGCTGATATACCGACCGTTGTTCAAGAATTGATGTTAACCGAAACACAATTTTATATACCAGCTTATATTCAGTACAATATATGTGATTTTGGATTGAAAGTAGGATCTGTTGATTAAAATAATGATTTATATTGTAATACTAAACTTTATAAACAGGTTTTTCACTATAGCTTTCGTGCGCAAATAAAATTGTATTAAATTAATTTTTTTCTCAGTATCTTTTACATAATTAACTATTCCTCGTTTTTCAGCCGTTGATTTGGTTCTATGTGAGTATTAATTCTTGCACATCTTTGTCGTATCCAATTTCTATTTACTACTATGTTTCCTTTGCGGCAATAAAATATTATATTTACTATTTGTATGAAAACTGTTAGCTACACAAGGCAATGCGTCACTCGACATAATATTTTCCACTGCTCGTTGCATCGCAGCTCTGGTGGTCTAGAAGGTATTAAATTAGCTTTTCCTTTTGATCAGAGGAGGCGGTTTGATCGCAGTTAAAATCTGCGAATAAGGTTTAAAGATTTTCATGTTACATACGTTAAACTATTGCGATCTAGAGGCCGCGTTTCTCACTAGGAATGTTGGGAGTTATGTTATGAATAATGTAATCATGTTTTCTCATCTTCGTCTCTTCAAAGCTATTTCTGCCATTAATACATTTTATCTTTCTTTAAGTTGTCTGTCAGTAGTGTAGTGGAGCTCGGTGGAAATAGTCTCTGAAGTTAAGCAATGTCTGCTCTAGTTCGTCTTTGGATGGGTGATTGTTTGCTGCGGAAGGCACGTTAAAGCAGTTGTCCCAATTACTTCCGTCTGATGGCGGTGTAGCTAACTATGACTTGAACATGGTCAGTTGCCTATTAAGGCAGCATGAATGTTATCAGAGAACAAGTGTACCACTAACTTGCTTTTCCATTCAACGATCATCACGTCTCAATACGATGTTTTAGTTCAATTCTATATTACTCGACTAAATTACTACTTCATCTGCATAGTCGCATACCTTATTGATATTATAATAAGAGGAAGATTTTTAATAATAGCTTATTACAATGGATATTACACAAATCACGCTACTACGTTAATAACTAAACAGTGCTGTGCATTTATAGTGCAGTTAATTTCTGTGTACCTGATAATAATGAAGTCTTTGTTGTATTCAATAATTTTATTATGCAGTTTATGTTGTTATGGTCAAGAAAAAGAATTAGGAAAAGATAAAAGGGTTGCAATAAAGGATTATCAAGAGACTGGTAACCGATATATTGGAGACGATGATTTTACCAATCATGATTATTATGAAGGAGAATACGTTGGAAATCCAGGTAATGTAAAATTACCTTCTTCATTAGTAAAGTTGCAAACTTAAAGTTAAAAGAAAAACCATGGTGTTTGAAGATTAGTGACCTGTGGTCCGGCCACACACCATGAATTTTCACATAGTTGGTGTCGCAGTCTATTCCTATTTATGTCGAAAAAAGATACCTTTGCCACAGTATAAGAAAAAGTAAAAATTGAATGATTTATTATATTTAGTGATCATCAGCCGAGTGATAGCGATTTGAAAATAAACAATATCGCGGCTGGCCATAACATACCACCTTCCAAACGTTCCATACTAAAATATTCAAACCTATTTCTTACCAAAATGGCTTAATCAAAGGTATTACGGGTGATCAATCTGAATAACTTTTATTATTGAAGTCAAAAAACTGTAACGTATTATGTGGTAAAACAAAAATGTTTAATTTAAGATTTCGATGCAAAGATCGAACGCCCATGTCTCGTCTACGACCTTAACTGTATCAGGAAATATTTTGCCGAGCATTCCAAGTGTAAGATACGAAGGGGTCCATTACCAAGGAACCTATTTATCAGCCAGGAGACTGCGTACTTCTCGGTGGCAAATATAACCACAATATCTTCCAATATAAGAATGGGTGGTTTTCAAAGCGCCAGGATAGAAGAGTTTTAGTAAGTGAATTGTCAATCATAAAAAATGTATAACATACAGATATACCGGGTCTTTCTTAATATGCCGGCCGTTTTCTAAGGGGATGCTCAAAATCGCGAAAAAAAAATCAGCTATCCCATAGTCATTTGAGTTGAGTAGGATTGCAATTTTCTATGGAACAGTTGAGATTTTTCGCGATTTCGACAATGTTTCCATAGACAAAGTTGATGGTCTGTAGGCCTACCATGAGTTTACACTGTATTAAAATACAGTAAAAGTACTGTAGTAAACGTCAGTTTTTGTATTGAATTTCGTACAACGCTCCTAGTGGCTACGTTGAGAACTAATTCTGTCATACAAAAATGGCGCCGCAACTACAGTAGTAACGGACAGTGAAAACTCATGGTAGGCCTACCGATTATCATTTTAAAAACCGTCAGCTAAGTAGGACGCTATGGATAGATCCAAAAAATAAAGTGGTAAATTGTACCCATCTTGTGATATACCTATATGTATTCATCAAAAATATAATGATTTAATAGACAATTTACATACACAACTTATACATGGTTGGAAATGAGATCCATAGATTCATAGGTATTTGAAACCTTGCTATAATTAAATCTTTAAAAGGTGGTTGTGATAAGGTTTCGAATCCTGAAAGGGAGTAGGGTCAAGAGATGTGATAATATGGTTATGTAATATATTCGTAACAATTAGGTATTGAGTTCTATTCTATGTACATTTATTATTATGGGCTATATAATGTTAGCTAATTCAGAGGATAGTGAAACTGATCAGCTAATAGCTTAAAGATCATATGTTTATTCTTACATTGGCATATAAAACATGCTTAATTATAAAGACCACTTTAAACTGTAGCACAAACGCACATCATTTGATTTTAATTTGTTCCGAAAAAGTTTTTATTTATGTATTTCAGTGTCAACAGACGTACAAATAAGATGGTATTCTCTATAAATATCAGAGGATACTTCAATATATTGCCGACTGTTTACTTCAGTTTTTACCGGAATGTCCTTGAACCTATAGTCGCTGTCACTGAAATTGCAGTTTTTTATGGTAAGTCTTATCCTTTTTAAATTACATATTTTGAACAGCTTGTAGAACAAATATCAGATGGGGAATAAACAAGGTGGATTGGTCAGTAAGCTGAAGTGGCAGTAGGATGAGGAGGCTGAGTTCTAGAATAGAGAACGTGAACTGGTAACCTGATAACAGTTCGTGATACTAATGATCAGTGGACCAACAACTTGAGGAAAGTAACGGAGAGCGACTGCATGAGAAATGTCGAGGACAGGATTTGTGGCGCTCTTTGAGAGAAATCTGTGATCAGCAATGGATCAGGGGAACTATATAGGTGCAAATTGTACAAAATCGATGGTTTCGAAAATCACTTGGTACTGTTGATGCCTAGCAGTAAATATTTCAACTTGATAGTAATAAAACAATAGTAACTTATCTTAAATTTTGTGTGTCATATAAAGTTGAACAATATTAAAAACCTTGGTTCGCCTTGCCGCCCTGGAGTGCGATTTTTGAATCTCATACGTTGAACTCAGCACTTGAAAATATACGGAGATACGCATCGTTCTACTGCTGATTTGACTTTCAAAAATCGCACTCCTGTAGTATGATTTTTGAAAGTCAAATCAGCAGTAGAGAGATGCATATCTTCATAGTAATTTTGACATTTTCAACTGCTGAGCTCAGCGAATAAGATTCAAAAATCGCACTCCTGGCTAGTATGTGACCAGCGCTCACATGTGCGTACGTCACGTCACGTGCTAAATAACGATAACCGTCGCATGTAGTACCTAATATCATGCTATAGATTCCTGATCGGCGACTTATAATGATCAAGTTTCAAGATTCAATAGGGTTGACGCGTGTATCATGCATAAGGTGGAGACTAAATGACGACAAAGTAATACTTATTAATTTTTCGTTTGAAACAATTTTACAGAATCGTTGACATTCACTGCTGTAATTCCTAACATCAATGACCTTCAGTTACATAAACTGGAGGCGACCACTTATGTGGATAGTACGCCTGTGTTCTACCTTGGTCCATCACTGATCGACAATACGAGTAAGTACGAATAGTATAAAGAGTAATAAATAAAATTACATATCTTCGACATCGTCACACAGATTATATAAAAAAAAATTATCAACTTGCTGGAGCTTTACTTTCATACAAATAAAGTAAGCTACCGACACTTAAGTCAATAGCTTCCAAATTTAAACATTCTTGTGTTGTTAAGGGGCATGTGCATGGAATTACTATGCTAAACATGTTCTATTGTAATAGCTAGATGACGAAAAAACCTTATATTTTTTTTAAATAAAGTAAATTTCCTTGATTATTTTTTCTCTATCTATTCTTGTATCACTTCTGCTTCTGCGTTGCGCAATTTCGTTTTTCTATATAATTATGCCAGTGTGTTTTGTTGTGTACGCAAAAACAAATACTTTCTTTCTTTCTGCATAAATTTTTTCTTTTCTATGTTATACAGAACTCTCTTTTGTATGTATGGCAGCATAGCAGAGAACTATTAGTTGGTGTAATTTGCAAAAATTTTTTTTTTTTTTTAAAACTTTGGAACATACTATCTATGGCCTTGTCTTTCGTTGGATATTATAATAAAACCATACAAAATTTTGTGTAGAACTCATTTATCAAAAAATATCAATTCATGATAATTATTAATACTTTTTTCTTCTAGATCCATTTGTAATTGAAAATTTGGCCGTATTCCTCACTAATATACCGACTCTTGTTCAAGAATTGATGTTGACTGAAGCACAATTTTACCCACCAGCTTATATTCAGTACAATATATGCGACTTTGGATTGAAAGTTGCACCTGTTGATTAATATGATGATATATTTACAATACAAGATTGATAAACAAATAAAAAACTGTTATTTCAGGTTACTTAGTCTTACTTTCCCCATCATAATTTCATACAATAATTGAGGCATTTTTACCATTTTATTATCGAATTCTTCTAGGTAGAGCATTAAATTTTCATCGAAATCGATGCTTCAAAACAACTTACTTTATGTTAATATGAAATGAAAATACACCTGGACGTCACCTAAAGGTCAATACAGAAATCAGATCGACTACATACCTACTGATTTGTCAAAGGTGGAGATCACCTGTTTTTGTTGCGAAGACCCGACATGGAGCTGACTGCGGTAGTAACAAGAACACAAAGTAGGTTACACATAATATACTGATCCACTTAACTCGTTTAACGCCTTTTCTGATAAATTATTCATTAATTGGGCCCTTTTTTAAAAAAAGGTTACCCGGTGGGCCGAAACGGTTTTCGCAAGTTCAATAAATCGAACGTATGGCCAACTAAGAAACATAAGCGCTTCGCAAGAGCCGACATAATACTAACACATGCAAAATGTATGAGCGCGAACCACGGCGCCGTGTAGCCGGCCTTGCACTCCTCCACGGCGCCGTGTGTTTGGCCACACACACCTCCACGGCGACGTGTAATTGGCATCCAAAGTATGCAAGTATTGAATGAAAAGAATGAATGACCAAGAAAATCACCAAGCAAAGATTTAAAATTAAATTCGGGACCCATTTGAGTCTGCCAACATGTCCTGGGAAACCTTAAATGTTCTTGAGGTGTCTAAGCAAGCAGCTGTCAGCTGATAAATATTAAAACTCGCAACCTAGAACCGACTGGATAAGTGCAGAGACATGGGAATATTTCAAGCAGAGAAAAACCCAGAAAGAAAAGGGCTTATGCTTTGACGAAAATAGACAGCGCTACGCAGAACTTCACAGCACGGTCCAGATACTCCTGTAGAAAAGACAGAAACGCCTACATCGATGGGATATGCAGATGCTTAAAAAAGTGCTTTCAAACGGCTCGCACGCGCAATATATTCCAGAAATTGAAAATTATCGCTCAAGAATTTAAATCTAAGCAAAATGGACTATTGAAAGTGAGAATGGTGTCACACTAATAGACAAGACAAGATGACGATGGAAGATGATGATGGAAGTGGAATCAGCCATTAATATGCTGAAACTCAATGCTTGCGGAAACGATGGCATTACCGCCCAAATGCCCAAAAGAATAGGAGGGAAAGGCGTAAAGATCCTGCATTCGGTATGCCTGAAGGTCTGGAGGACTGGCGCAAGTGCGAGAATTACAGAACCATTTCGCTCATATCGCACGCCAGTAAAGTTCTTTTTCATCTCTCCGAGCGGAAAGCGTCAACCTTCGTCCCGCTGCGCTAAACGATGTGCCACTTTCCGCCTCCGTCGAGGATAAAAATAGTATACTAACCTCGGGCAGTAAATAAGAAAGCCTCAGATCACATGTTTGTTGACCTCGGCTTCGCCTCGGCCAACCATTACATGAGTTCCGAGACCTTTCTTGCTTTCCTGCCCTCTGTGTGTAATCTACTATTGCACATTCTGAACAAGCGGTGGGAATCCTACGTCAGTAATTGTTGTATGGAGGAAATCGCTTTTAGTGATAAGACCGCCATTTGTACCCTTACGTTTTTTAATCCGTTTTTTTTTTGCTGTTTGTTTTTGGTGTGCTAATAAAGAATATTTATGTAATATTATGTTATGTCAGTAGATAGATGCCTATTCAGGTGGCATAAATGTTATTCTTAGAGGAAGTGGACTACTATCTTGTTTCCACCAATATGCATTGGGCATACGTGATGGAGTATGGCCTACTATCTCTCATCCTTATTCGAGTATTCTTCTTTTCCATTCAAAGATCATTACGTCTCTATACGTTTGAGTTCAATTCGATATTACTCAACTGATTACTACTTCATCTGCATAGTTGCATACCTTATTGATATTATAATAAGAGGAAGCTTTGTTATAGGTTACAGCTTATAGCAATGAAAATTAAACAAATCACGCTATATGTTAATAAACAGTGCAGTGTACTTATAGTGCAGTTAATTTCTGTGTACCTGCTAATAATGAAGTCTTTGTTGTATTCAATAATTTTATTATGCAGTTTATGTTGTTATGGCCAAGAAAAGGAATTAGAAAAAGATAAAAGGGTTGCAATAAAGGATTATCAAGAGAATGGTCACCGATATAGTGGAGATGATGATTTTCCCAATCATGATTATTATAAAGGGGAATACGTTGGAAATCCAGGTAATGTCTGTCTACTTTGTTTATAAACTGCACAGTTCTTTCTTTCTTTCTTTGCGTGTCAATGGTTCTTCAGTAACTGCACAGATTATAATAAAGAAACCATGGTGTTATAGATTAGTGGCCTGTGGTCCGGCCACACAAATCTAAAATTTTTACAAAAGTGGTGTCGTAGTCTGAAACCTATTATATCGATAGAAGATACCATTTAAGTTTATGGAAGATACCTAGGTGATTAAAAATATAATTATTTATTATATTTTGCGATCATCAGCTGAGTGTCCAACAGCGATTTGGAAAAAATCAACATAGCGGCTGGCCTTAAAGCCACCTTCCAAACCATCCATACTAAAATATTGAAACCTATTTCTTACCGAAATGGCTCCATTTTAGGGGTATTTCGGATGATAAACCTGAATAACTTTTATAATTGAAATCAAAATACTCGCTAGAAATATAATGTTCCTCAAAAATGCGATATCTATGAGACCAAAACGTATTTCTTTGCGATATCCAAGCTCTATGATAAGAAAATATGAAAAAAAAATATAATAAAAAACAAATAGCATTAACTGTGACGTAATAATATTATGTTGGTGTGATAGCGATTTGAAAGTAAACAATATCGCGGCTGGCCATAACATACCACCTTCCAAACGTTCCATACTAAAATATTCAAACCTATTTCTTACCAAAATGGCTTAATCAAAGGTATTACGGGTGATCAATCTGAATAACTTTTATTATTGAAGTCAAAAAACTGTGACGTATTATGTGGTAAAACAAAAATGTTTAATTTAAGATTTCGATGCGAAGATTGAACGACCATGTCTCGTCTACGACCTTAACTGTATCAGGAAGTATTTTGCCGAGCATTCCAAGTGTAAAATACGCAGGGGTCCATTACCAAGGAACCTGTTCATCAGCGGGGAGACGGTTTACTTATCAGTAACAAATATGTCCGCAATATCATCCAATATAAGAATGGGCGGTTTTAGAAGCGCCAGGATTGAAGAGTTTTAGTAAGTGTGAACGAATTGTCAATCATCAAAACTTATTTATATATAGATAGATCCAACAAATAAAGTGGGAAAGTGTATAAAACTTGTGATATGTAGGTACGTCAGAAATAATAATAATAATTCACTTATCAATAAACATAAACAACTTTCACTAGGTTGAAAATGAGATCCATAGATTTATTTATATTCGTAACCATGCTATAATTGCAACTGTGAAAGCTACATATATACAGGGTGAAAAATTTAATGCGTTACATTTCAATCAGGGTGCTTCAGACCATTAAAGATATCGGCTTTATAGCCAACATAGAAATTGCAAAAAAAAAATAGATATTCCATAGTAAATTTCAATAGCAAAAAAAAAAGCCGTGGTGGTCCAGTGGCGAGTAACCTTGCCTGCTGTGCAGGAGGCGATGGTTCGATCCCCGTCCAGGCCGACTCGTACCAATGAGTTTTTCGGAATTTATGTAAGATTTATAACACCACTGGCTTTTCGGTAAAGGAAAACATCGTGAGGAAACCTGCACGATTCAATTTCGAGGCATGTATTGTACCTACTGTCCATTTACAAGTGGCGACAGGCTCACTCCCCGTCACACTGGGCAGAGTTTCGGTACTATAGTGAAAAGTGGATGTTCTGAGGTTGCAGAATATATCTGACTATCCCCTCGGGGATTATAGTCGTGAGCATATGCATATGCATGCATGTCAATAGCAACACGACAAAAGTTTTTCGCGCTTTCAATGTTGGACCCATAGCATTATTCTATGCCCATAGTAAAAGTTGTTCAGTTGACGGTTTAAAGAACCCCCTTAAGTATGTAACGCGCTTAAGATTACACCCTGTTTAATGTTAGTTACTCCAGTAGGCCTCGCATGCCACCCCCGAGATAACGATAAAAATCAAGATGTGCCTCCATCTCTATTATTTTACGTATGCCAGAAAGAGCGCGCATGACTTTTTTGTCGTTTAAACGCTTTGTCGTGGTGGCATGCTAGCCCTGCAGGGAATAGCGGAACCGATTTACTGTGTGCTCGAATAGAAATATATGTATTCGTGTTACATTAGTACATAAAAATAATTGTGTAGATAACTCTGAACTTTAACAGAAACACCTATTATTTGATTTTAATCTTTTCGGAAAGAGTTTCTGCAATGTATTGCATATTTATGTGTTTCAGTGTCAACAGACGTACAAATAAGATGGTATTGTCTATAAATCTTAGAGGATACTTCAATATCTTGCCCACTGATTACTTCAGCTTTTACCGGAATGGCCTTGAACCAATAGTCGTTGTCACCGATGTTGCTATTTTCTATGGTATGTCTCCATCTTATTTAACTAAAAAAATAAAGTCACTGACGATAATCGTCGCAGCTAGTAATTTTATACATTCCTTATTTGAGACCTAAAATGATCACATTTAAGTTGTTCTTCTTATCATGTGGGCAGAGCCCTGGTGTCTGAGTTTTTTCAGACTATCTTACGGCCTCTGGCGTGGTTTTTATATAACGACTATTACCACCAGATAAAGTAGCCGGGACCAACGGCTCAACGTGCCATCCGAAGCACGGAATGATCTTTTTTTTCAGACAATCAGGTGATTCAGCCTGCAATGTCCTAACCAACTGGGGAAATCGCACAAAGTGACTTATCACTGGGTGTCCCCCATGAGAATCGAACCCACGACCTCCGTTTCAAAAGCCCAATGCTCTTAACCATTTGAACTCGGAGGAAGGTCCATTGAAGTGTGTGTGTACCATGCGTAAGGTAGAGAATGTATACATGGATTTTTTGAAATATTTTACAGAATCGTTGACATTCACTGCTGTAATTCCTAACATCAATGACCTTCAGTTACATAAACTGGAGGCGACCACTTATGTGGATAGTGAGCCTGTTTTCTATCTTGGTCCATCACTAACAGGCAGTACGGGTAAGTACGAATAGTAGAAAGTGTATTGGATAAAATTACATATCTTACACATTGTCACACATACTCTTAAGCCTTTCGTGTTATAATTACAAGATGACGATATAAACTAATAAATATGTTTTTTAATATGTAATAAAAAAAAATTTCCTGATTATTGATTTTCTATCTATCTATCTATATACTATTATAAAACTGTAACAGGAAGTTTGTCTGTACATTGAAGATATTAACAAAAAAAAGTTACGATATGGTTTTTAGGTGTCCCTGATTCCATTTCACTAATTTTTGGATTTTTTGTCTGTATGTTTGTTTGTGTGTTTGTTTGTTTGTTTGTTTGAACGACTATCACGCAAAAACTACTGAACCGATTTTGATGAAACTTTTTTTGTTTGATAGCTTATGATCTGACTTAAAATCTGGTATATAATTTGTGCGGACGAAGTCGCGGGTTAACGCTCGTCTTTTTATATTACTTCTGTTCACATTTTTGCTGTTTTTATGAAGCACAATTATACTGCTGTCTATAGCATTTTCTTTCGTTTCATATAATAGTTAAATAAACAATGTTGTACAGAACTAGCTTATAAAAAATAGCAGTTCTTAAAATGATATTTATACTTTATTGTTTTTTTCTTCTAGACCCATTTGTAATTCAAAGTATGGATGTATTCTTCAAAAATATACCGACTCTTGTTCAAGAATTGATGTTAACTGAAGTACAGTTTTACCCACCAGCTTATATTCAGTACAATATCTGCGATTTTGGATTTAAAGTCGCACCTGTTGATTAATAATAATGATATATTTACAATACTAGATTGATAAATAAATAAAAATTTGTTTTTTTAATATTAGTTTGTTTTTCTTCCCCCATAAAACTTACAAACAACAATTGAGGCTTTTTTACTAACAGTCAATAAAATTCTTGTAGCATTTTCATCGATTTTGATGCGTCGAAACAATTTACTACATTTGTATGAAAACTGTTAGCTATGATTAAGTAATAAAAAAAATCAACGTCACACATCTTCCGCCTATGATAATTCGTTTACAGTGCAATCTGTTCGATTATGGAATGACCTGCCTCTTACTATAAGACAAGCTCCCTCCCTGCCCGTTTTTAAAAAACGAGTAAGGGATCACTATCTCGCCCTTTGACTCATTGTTATTAAATTATTAATATGGCACTTTGATCCATAAGACTTATTATATAATATATTTATTATTTATTGTCGGATATTTTGTATGTATATATTTCTATATATAAGGTCTAACAAAATTAGGTGAAACTATTTTAAGGGGATGATCAGACCATCAAACTGCACAACTTTCTCTATTGGACCAATATCGAAATCGCGAAAAAAAAATCAGCTGTTCCATACAAACCTACGCGACCTAAATGTATGGGACAGCAGATATTTTTTTTGCGATTTCGATATTGGTCCCATAGAAAAAGTTATTCAGTTTGATGGTCTGATCATCCCCTTAAAATGGTTTCACCTAATTTTGTTAGACCTTATATGTATATATATATATATATATATATATAATATATATATATATATATATATATATAATATATATATATATATATATACCTGTAATGTATTGTAAGCTATATATTTTATATCTTATTACACCGCCATAGCAAGTTTTTTTACTTAAGAGTTACAGGGTATAAATGGCGGTCAAATCACTAAAAGCGACTTCTTCCAGACAACCATGGGATGGACGCCCATGGTTGTCTGGAAGAAATCGCTTTTAGTGATAAGACCGCCATTTGTACCCTTACGTACTTTTTATTCGTTTTTGTTACTGTATATTTTAGTGTGCAAATAAAGAATATTTATGTTATGTTATGTAATAAAAAAAATAATACTTACCTTGGCCCTGCTTCGGCTTTCATATTACACTAGGTGGCGATTTTACGTCTTGTATTTTATCCACTATCATAGTGGACAGGCGATGGCCTCACTACCGATAGTAGAAGTACTGGATAAAGTATTGGCGCTCAATAGATTTTTGTTCTCACACCCACTAACCTCACTCGAGACAAACGTTTACTCAAAGATGCCAAAAATAACGTAAGCGTCCTCGACTTGAGGAATTTCCTCAGTCGAGTCGAGTAAGAGTGGAGGAAAGAAACGTCAAATTCAAGATATCTTGCGATCTACCTTAAGGTCTCACAGAGGTACATAAACGGCGTTGAAGTATATTTTTCGTAAAATTATGGGCACTTATTTGTCTTTTACAAGAAGTGAAACAAAGAAAAAAAATGACATAAAATCCCACCATTATTCAAAATTTTTTGGCTGTACCTCACTGGAGGAACCTCGAGATTATGACTGAGAATACAGATTTTGAGGTGCGGGTTGAGGATAAATAGTATCCTTGAGTAAGGTTGAGTCGAGGAAGCTTTTGAGGAAGCGACTTAGAATATGGGTGAGATCACCTTCTTTATTACTTATTAGTCATCAGCATGTCTACATCAAATAGTCAAGTTAATAGTTCTAATGATTCTAAGTTATATTTATAGTTTATTACATATGAATTATAAATGTTTTTATTCCGTCACCTGCAAATCTTCAGTGACCGATAGGTAGGCGACGGTATTATTTATACTTATTAGTCTATTCATACGCTAGATGTATTGTAATGTAGTGGCGTGCAATAAAGTATTCAGTGAGTGAATATTTATTTATGTAACCTTTGTACAATCCTTTGTGCAATAGTTTTTTAATATGGAAATTGGACAAAACACGCTACTTTAATTAGCTGATACAGTTTATTAAGCTATTTCATTGTTTTATTCTGGCAGTCAATTTCTGGGATGCTGCTAAAATGAAGTCTTATTTGTATTTAATATTCCTATTGCACAGTCTATGTTGCAATGGTGAAGAAAATGATTCACAAGAACAGGGAAGTGATATAATGAATGTTTATCCAAAAACTAGTGACGGATACCATGAAAACTATAACTTCGATAACCGTTCTTATTATGAAGGAGAATATGTTGGAAATCCAGGTAAGACAAATGCTTTTTAGGGTTCCCTTCCTCACAATGAAAAAAAGGAACCCTTATAGGATCACTTTGTTATCTGTCTGCCCGTTTGTCAAGACACTTTTTTTTAAGAACAGTGAAATTAATGTCAAATACTAAAGTCTACGGTCCCTTGAAGGAGTGGACAAAAAATTTACAAAATTTAAGTTTCTAAGTCATTGCATTTAATTTAATTTTGTCATTAACAATTAACAACAGCTTGGCTAGCATTGCAGTGTGATATAGCGCTTTCACATTCTTGCTCTCTTTCTATTTGCGCTTGAACGAATGAGATAAAAGGCGTGATATAGCCGTATCACGTGCAACATGCTTCGACGGCTGATACGGACATTTATGTCACGTGTTTTGATATTCGCAAGCTCAGGTATCAAAACAAAACCTATAGGGTACTTCCGAATCAAAAAGAAAGAAATTTGGCAAGAAGCAAGGTACCATAGCACAAGTAATGGAATAAATCCAAAAATCGTTAGGAAATTTGTAGACGTAAAAAAAATTACAATCAGTTCATATACCATGATGTAGACGGATGTATGAGAAAACAATATTTCCACAGCAAAGTTAAATTTGTACAGAACCCTCAGGGCGTGAGTCCGACTTGTACTTTTTTACATTTTCTATCTAAACCTAAATTATGCCTAAAGTTTTTTTTCCTAAAGATTTTGATGCCGTGATTGAACGTCCATGCCGCGTCTTCGATCTCAACTGTATCCGCAAATACTTCGCCGAGCATTCCATGTGTAAGATAAGGAGGGGTCCATTACCAGTGAATCTGTTTGTCAGTCAGAAGTCTGCGTACTTCTCAAGCAATATAACCACAACATCAACCAACGAAAGAATTACAAACTTCAGAACCGCTCGGATCGAAGAGTTTTAGTAAGTAACTAGCGTTAACCCGCGACTTCGTCCGCACAAATTATATACCAGATTTTAAGTTAGATATCTGGAGCAGTCAGCTATCAAACAAAAAAAGTTTCATCAAAATAGGTTCAGTAGTTTTGGCGTGATGCTCGATCAAATAAACAAACTTCTTTTTTTATATTTACAGTTTTATAATAGTACTAGCGTTAACCCGCGACTTCGTCCGCACAAATTATATACCAGATTTTAAAGACATGTTTTGGTCGAAGACTTGCCACGTGTTTGTCGCCAGGACTAAAAATGGGGAAGGGTCACACACAGAAAAATGTGGTTACACAGTTATACTGTATGGCAACGCAACTTTGTACTCAGTTGTTGTTATACAACGTGTTAATGAATAAGCGCAAAACCTCATATACCCCAGCTGATTTATAACAAAATAATTAGATTAAAACAATAATTTCTTTATTTTGATCTTTAATCGAATTACTATTAGTAATTCGATTTCTTTATTTTGATATCAATTCGATTCTACTCTCGATTCTAAACAAACTACTTTCTTATTTTGCGTTAATTCATTAACACGTTGTATAGATATTTCTGCGACTGAAAATGGCCATGTGGGAAAGCTTACGTGTAAATATTTAATGTGTTTCAGTGTCAACAGACGTACAAATAACATGGTGATCTCTATAAATGTTCGAGGATACACCAACAACTTACCCAGTATCTACTATAGATTTTTTCGAAGAGGCCGTGAACCAATAGTCGATGTCTCCACGGTCACCGTCATTTTCCGTATGAATTTCTGTTATAAGATCTACACTAAACTATATCTATTTGTTGATTGTAAAATTGATATCCGATGGGTACTAAAGATTCTTGATACTGTATTTGATAAACCCATTATGTACATTCATTATCATCATCATCTCAGCCGATGAATATCCACTGCTGGACATAGGCCTCCCCCAAGGATCGACATAACGACCGGTCCTGCGCTGCCTTCATCCAATGGGTTCCCGCCGCCTTCACCAGGTCGGCGGGCCACCTTGCGCACCCACGCTGCGCTCTCCATTATGCAATTTAATAATGCCAAAATAGCTTGATGTAGAAATCATTACAGATGGTCCGCTCTGATGGCCACTGTGTGACCGGTGCTTATGTTTAAATAAGAAAAGATATTTTCAATACCAGTGTTATGCAGGCATGTATACTTAGCCGACTGTACCTGAAGGAGCTCTATTAATTAATATGTTTATATCCTTAAAATATTTACATTCAAACTATGATAAGGTTCTTACCTACTTTCAGTCTGTGTTCACCTTGTTTTAATCTTCTTTTGTCTGGAAATGTTCTTCTAGAATGTTTCTACCTAAATTAATATACATGTTTGATACTGACAACATTGTCAAATATGAGTGCTGTCGCATGCCTGTTATTAGTACATTAAGTTAGAATATTGTCCTCTTCATTTATTTATATACAGTTTTACTTGTGTACCGTTGGCATGTCAATAAATAAATATAGGTGGAAGCAAATGGACACCTATTGTTGATGATAATAAAGTATTCCTTTTATTTTTAATTACAGCGTCGTTGACATTTACCACTATCATTCCAAACATCAATGACCTTCAGTTACATAAATCAGAGGTGACTGCTTATGTGGATGCTCAGCCTATTATCATCCCGGGCCCATTACTTGTAGGCAATACGGGTAAGTACGAATAATACAAATAATATATAATAATAATAAATTAATATCATAATCATTATCACCCAAATTATCTAGACTGGTATTGGGTCTTACTAAGCAAAGTGAGAATACTGAAAATCTCATTTCAAAAGAGTATTATCAATTAAGCAAAGTGGGAATCTCATTATGCAAAGTGAAAATCTCATATAAAAGTTATGATTCTAATTTAAAAGTGAGAGGAGTTCTTATATAAGGAAGGGGTAGCTCCCACATAAGTGACGAGGAGCTCTTACATAAGCGAGATAGTCTCTCACCTAAGAGAGGATAAGATAATACAACTTTTATTGATAATTGAGAGTTTTCTGAGATGGTACGAAGTTCGCCGGGTCAGCTAGTATTTCGATATTATAAACTTTGTGTATATGACATTTTGTCTAGCATCATCATCATCATCAAGCAAGCTGGTTTAGAAAAAAAGGATAAATTATATGTAGGTGCTTAAATGACAAGTTTTCTGTCCTACAGATCCAGCTGCAGCTCAAAGTTTGACGGAGTTCATTACCGATAAAGTGACCGTTAGTCAAGAATTGATGTTAACTGAATCACAATTGTACCCACCAGCTTACATTCAGTATAACATTTGTGATTTTGAATTGAAAGTTGCATCTGTTGATTTAAGTGATGATTTATTTACAATACAAGGTTGACATCGGAATTTTTTCTGTTTTTTGTGCGAAACTAAAATTATATTTAGTATTTTTATTCATGGTCTATTTTTTTTAATTTGCGCTCTAAAATTTTTTTCTTTCCTCTTTTTCCAACCCTTGAGGGTTCTCTACGTATTTAAATCTAGTGAATCCTAATCGTATCTCAATGATTTACAAATTAAAAATTGTAAGCTCCTCAAGAAGAAGTTCTTGTTCTTATCGTGTGGGCAGCAAGCACACAGAGTTTTTTCAGACCGTATTACGGCCTCAAGAACTAAGTAATTAATTAAACGCTTTTTAAGGGGGATAATCAGACCATCAAACTGAACAACTTTTCTATGGCATCAATATCGAAATCGCAAAACAAAATTCTGTTACGTACAAAACTGTAAACTTACTCGAGCCAAATGTATGGGACAGCTAATTTTTTTTCGCAATTTCGATGTTGATCCCATTGAGAAATTTGTTCAGTTTGATGGTCTAATCATCCCGCATATTAAGAAGGACCCTGTATACAGGGTGTAACAAAACACCCTAGTAATACTTAAGGGGGTGCTTCAGACTATCAAACTGAACAACTTTCACTATGCTATGAGTATTAGGGTGTTTTGTTACATCCTGTATGTATAGACCTGCATGCTCTAATTTCAAGGTATGTATTGTACCTACTGGTACTGTCCGCTACAAGTGGCGACGGACTCATTCTCTGTCACCCATCAAACAAACAACCTTGACTGAAGAACAAAGATTCATATTCGCCCCTTGAAGGACTAGAATCCGCGACCCTTAACCTTGTCGCAGCACGCATATTCAATACTGATATTTACTACAATTCGATAATTATAAACTCAATCAATTACTCCTTAACCTTTATCGATATTTATAAATATGAGGTTACCTAGTTTGTGTAACAGCTTAGAATATTCAAATTAAACAATTAATCACGCTACTGTATTAGCAACTAACAGTTATTTGGTGCAGTAAAATTCGGTCCAAAATGAAGTGTTTTTTGTATTTAATATTGTTATCGTGCAGTTTAAGTTGCTATGGCCAAGAAAAAGAATTGCAAAAACAAGAAAGTGGTATAAAAATTTTTTATTCTAAAAGCGGTGATGAATATCGTGAAAATGATGAGTTCTATAATCGTACTTATTATAAAGGGGAATATGTTGGAAACCCAGGTAATGCAAACGCTTTTTTTAGTATACATAAGAGTAGGTAAGTACAAATATTCAGTATCACGCAGATAATCTAGTTTCATTTCAATAACCAGAGGTACACAGGACTTTATTATGATGACTAGATGACTAGAGTACATCACTATCATCACTGTATAGTATAAAACAAAGTCACTTCCCGCTGTCTGTCTGTCTGTCCCTATGTATGCTTAGATCTTTAAAACTAAGCAACGGATATTAATGCGGTTTATTTAAAATAGATAGAGTGATTCAAGAGGAAGGTTTGTACTATATATCAGCATTGCACCCGTGCGAAGCCGAGTCGGGTTAGTATTATATAGATACAAACATCCATGACTTGGGGTCAAAAATATTCAATATCATCATGGAAATTTTTTTATCAACCTGTAGTTATGCAATAAATTATCTTCGAGTTTTGACTTTGACTTTGACATATATTTGCCTCTTTCGGAATTCGAATCGGCGACCCTCGGCACAGCAAGCAGGTTCACTATAGACTGGGCTATCGGGCCGTCAAAACATCAGATTATTACTACATTACAGATTATTGGATTGTTCTTAATATGCTGACTGTTTTTAAGGGGACAATCAGACTAACAATCTGAACAACGGTCTCAATGAGACCAACCTTTGGGACCAACATAGAAATTGCGACAAAAAATCCACCCTTGAAAAACCGTTAACATAATTAAAAAGAACCCTATATAATTTATTTGTAGAAATTCTAGAATACATGTCATTACCTACCTATTGATCATACATTATTTTTTTTTTTGTGAAACAAAGTTAAAGATTAAAAATTACTCTTCTCAAAGATTTCGATGCTGTGATCGAACGTCCATGCCATGTCTTCGACCTCAACTGTATCCGTAAATACTTTGCTGAGCATTCCAAGTGTAAGATACGCAGGGGTCCATTGCCGAGAAACCTGTTCGTTAGCCAGGAGACTGTGTACATCTCAAGGATCAATTTGACATCGACGGACATAAATGGCAGAATGTTCGGCTTTAGGAGTGCCAGGATTGAAGAGTTTTAGTAAGTGAACACAGAACATATAGTAATTTACCGCAATAGTCTTCCGTATGTATCATAAAAGTTAGTCTTCATAAGGATTGTGATTTTTTTAGATTGTAATGTATTCTTTCTTGTGACAAAGCTTCTCGTGGATTTTGGACTGTACACAGGCCACACATCAAGCTACGCAAAACAAACATAAGCTGGCCACGCGGCGATGTAAATACATTACTCTACCTAAGCGCGGCGCGGCCAGCATATTTTGGTTCTGCGTATCTTGATGTGTCGTCTGCATGTTGAAAATTTTGTCATAAATTTATATTTAATAATTTTATGTTGCATTGGTTTTTGGATACTGAACAACTTTCCCTAAGAAACCTATAGGAAATTCATAAAAAAAAAATGTGGAGTGCCCATACTAAACGCAATCTGCTGATCGAAGTTTAGTATGAAAAGTCAAAAAAAATTGCGAATTTCCTATAGGATCTTTGGGAAAGTTGTTCAGTATCATGGATAAATAGCTGATTCTTACTATTTTTCCTCAGTGTGGTCTCCATAGTGAAAAATTGTTCAGTTTGATGGTCTAAATATTACTAGGATGTTTTGTTACATCCTGAATATAAATTTATTTATAAAAGTTTCATAGTTTTTATAACCTTTCTTTAATTATGCGTTTCAGTGTCAACAGACGTACAAATAATATGGTACTCTCTATCAACTTTAGAGGATACTCATATATCTTCCCTAGTCTCTACTTCAGATTTTATCGCAATGGTCAAGAACCTGCAGAATTTATCACCGAACTAGCTGCCATATTCTGTATGACTTTTTTCCTTGTTATAATTATTTCTTTCTTAATTTTAGCTATGAAGACAATATCGTTGAAATCCTCCTTTATTTTATTACAGCATCATTGACATTTACGGCAATCATTCCAAATATCAATGACCTTAAGTTACACGAAGCAGAAATAACTGCTTCTTTGGATGCTTTGCCTGCTTTCTTCCTTGGACCACCTTCATTGTTAGAAAATATGAGTGAGTACGCTTTAGTATTAATCGTCACATTGTGATACCAGCAGCTGTTTCCATACAAAAAGCGAAAAAGTTTTACCCCGTGGAATCCTTTCAGAAATCTACGGTTTTGAATGGTTTCGGTCGCATTTGATTCAGCGCACTAGATACTAGGTTTACCTATATAATAGGTATAGATTTGACTTTAAAGTCACTCCTTTTTTGTGTAATAAATTATTTTACTTTATTATGAGATATAATAATCTAAAAACCAACTATTATGACATTCGGTGAAATTAAAAAGCTACAGATCTGGTAATTTATCATATAAGAATAATTTAAATTCGTTAAGGTTTAGTATTCCCACATTTTCGACTCAGTAAAGTAAACACATCTTTCATGGGGCACTGTATACGCTATTATAATAAGATAACAGAGGATATTCTAAACTAACCAGACAAAAAGTTTAAGTCCCATGTTAAACAAGTCCTCTGTAAAAAAGGCTACTATAAACTCGATGACTATTTTAATGACCAAAATGTCTGGTCTTGACAATGTTACTCTATGTAATGCAATATTGTATTTTAATTGTACTTTGTATATTTTGTTTTGTTTAAAAGATGTGTGGTGTAGAGTTTCTGGCCGCATCTTCTCTCAACGGAAGACCTTCCGACGCGGTGGTAGAGTCAAAAAATGACGTCAAAAAGCTATCTATGTGATATTATTTTGAATAAAAAGTTTTTGAATTTTGAATTTGGGAGTGTAAATCGTTTCGCTTTTTGTATTCCATACAAAATTGTGTAGGTATTAAATTTTATTTTACTTTATTATGAGACATAATAATGTACAAACCTACTATTTTAAAATTACTTTTCGCTTATTGTATATGGAAACTCTTCAAGAAAAATAATCTACCGATCTTGTCTCCGATCTGCATTAGATTTTCCGCTGTTCGTATCTTCAACTCCGACCTTTTCCTTCACCTGTTGTATACAGCTCTGTGTATGTCTTTGTATACTCCTTTTCTCTTCTGTTTTTTTAATACACACATAAGTGTACAAAGAGTAATAAATAAACATCACTGATCGAGTATGACTTTTTTAATCTCTGGAAAAGATTTCAAAACCATGCGTCGCAAGTGATTCATATTAACTGAATAACCCCATTCAGTATTGATATTTTTAGCCTAACACCTTTGATTCAGGCAATTTTTTTTCAGATCCGATTATAGCTGAAGGTTTGGCAGAGTTCTTCGCTGATGTATTTACCAATACTCAGGAGGTGTTGTTAACTGAATCACAATTTTACCCCACAGCTTATATTCAGTACAATATTTGTGATTTTGGTTTAGAAGTGTTACCTGTAGATTAGATTGACAATACATTTACAATGCAATGTTAAAAGGTGGTTTAATGAATCACATAATGTGTCATAGAATCAGTTTAGTAACAAGATTTGTATGGTCATAATAATTAGGTTAGTGACCAAGAGTGGACAATAAAATTCAAATAACAGAAAAACACATTTCACGTAAACTACCTTGGACCTAGGACAGGACCTAGACGGTTATTATAATTAATTTACTGACATTGAATATTTCCTAAATTTGACTTGACATTTTACTATACCTAATTTATAAATCGAATTCTCGAATTCATACTTACAATGAGCATGTACTTCATAACTTTGCACGTCTATCTAAACCTTTGTTACTTCCTACCATTTTATCACCGACTATTTGTATGCTTAATGGTAGATCACAGAGAACGTTTATATTTTGTGCTTACAACAACTGTAATACCTGTGTGTCACAAATAAAGATTTTGATTGATTGATTGATTGAACTATTCAAAATACTCTTACTAGTTAAAGGCAGGGAACTTACGTTTTTTAAAATAAAATAATGTTGAATGTTTATGATTCTTATTTATTTATTTTTCTCTTAATATTACAATCCTCTTCGTTTCCTTAAAATTTTTAAAATTTCGAACGAATGAATGTTCTTTGATTACCTACCGAAGTGATAATAATGACCATTTAAAATATGTACCTATATATTAATAAAACATATAGTTTAGTAGTATATTCATGTCCCAAATACATGTCATGTCTTTAAACGAAAGTCTTCGATCAGTGTGTGTTGCCAGTGATGACATATGGAACTGAGACGTGGTCGTTCACTCAAGGCCTCATAAAAAGGCTGAAAGTCACCCAAAGGGCAATGGAGAGGGCTATGCTCGGAGTTTCTCTGCGAGATCAAATCAGTAATGAAGAGATCCGCAGAAGAACCAGAGTAACTGACATAGCCCAAAGAATTGCTAAACTAAAGTGGCAGTGGGCGGGGCACATTGGTCGCAGAACCGATGGCCGATGGGGCCGAAAAGTTCTCGAGTGCCGCGTACCGGAAAGGGCTGCGTTGGTACACGGTGGACCGACGACCTGGTGAAGGCGGCGGGAACCCGTTGGATGAGGGCAGCGCAGGAACGGTCATTATGCCGATCCTTGGGGGAGGCCTATGTCCAGCAGTGGACGTCCATCGGCTGACACGATGATGATGATGATTATAATAGTTTAGTGGGTGTAAAACCAGATGAAAAGGTTTTTTTTGGGAAAAAAGGCCAGTCACCTTACAGCACAGCACATGCTATTCCTTTATCTATCTATCTATACTATTATAAAACTGTAACAGGAAGTTTGTCTGTACATTGAAGATATTAACAAAAAAAAAGTTACGATATGGTTTTTAGGTGTCCCTGATTCCATTTCACCAATTTTTGGATTTTTCTGTGTGTTTGTGTGTTTGTTTGGGTGTTTGTTTGTTTGTTTGTTTGAACGAGTATCACGCAAAAACTACTGAACCGATTTTGATGAAACTTTTTTTTGATTGATAGCTTATGATCTGACTTAAAATCTGGTATATAATTTGTGCGGACGAAATCGCGGGTTAACGCTCGTGAATTATAAAACCCAAAAGATGTCAAATGTGAACTATGAAAGAACGGCTAGATTTCGTATTGTACATCTAGATCTATCTATACTATTATAAAACTGTAACAAGAAGTTTGTCTGTACATTGAAGATATTAACAAAAAAAAAGTTACGATATGGTTTTTAGGTGTCCCTGATTCCATTTCACCAATTTTTGGATTTTTTGTCTGTCTGTTTGTTTGTGTGTTTGTTTGTTTGTTTGAACGAGTATCACGCAAAAACTACTGAACCGATTTTGATGAAACTTTTTTTGTTTGATAGCTTATGATCTGACTTAAAATCTGGTATATAATTTGTGCGGACGAAGTCGCGGGTTAACGCTCGTACTATTATAAAACTGTAACAGGAAGTTTGTCTGTACAATGAAGATATTAACAAAAAAAAAGTTACGATATGGTTTTTAGGTGTCCCTGATTCCATTTCACTAATTTTTGGATTTTTTGTCCGTCTGTTTGTTTGCGTGTTTGTTTGTTTGAACGAGTATCACGCAAAAACTACTGAACCGATTTTGATGAAACTTTTTTTGTTTGATAGCTTATGATCTGACTTAAAATCTGGTATATAATTTGTGCGGACGAAGTCGCGGGTTATCGCTCGTTATGATATAAAACTGATTTCAAGTGTGGTACAACCTCAGAGTATGGTACAAAACTGTTATAAAACCTTCAATATTATGTAGGTACATAATTTTAATTGTTCTTCTACCAGTGAGTTTTATAAAACTTATATTACTATGGTAACATAGAGAGGCCTTACCGAGTGGGTGAGTCCAACCCAATCTCTCCGAACTACAATAATATACATAATTATTATTTTCTTTGCTTACACGAAAGCACTTACAGGGTGTCCACTTTCTTGAAATGTCAATATGGTCAGGGAAAGTCAGAAATAAAGTAAAGTTATATACCTATAGCTTGCTTCGCTTGGCTCCTAGTTTTAGATTGTATTGTGATGACCTCATCGCTCGCTCTTAGTTGTGATTGTATCGTAGCGACCCATGTGCATTGCAGTAAAATCTCGAGCTCGCTTCAGGAGTGCCATTCTCTAAAGTATCATCCTTCTTGCATCCTTTAAATCGTCGGAGATTTGATATTAAGTTTGAAACAACGCATAACAGCTAGCCAATGTTACAACCGATGTTTGCGCTTAGAGAATTGCACTCCTCATAATATAGTAGCAAAATCTCGAGCTCGCTTTTCTCGATCCTTACCATATTGTATTGCGACGATCTAGTCATATTGCTGTCAAATCTTTGGCTCGCTTCACACGCTCCAAGTATCAGGTCATATTTCCTTTTGAATAATACTGAAACGTGTGCTTAGAAGTGTGCTTAGGGTTTATTAATACGGGCCTTAATCAATTACTCCTCCATATGCATATCTTTACCTATAATGGCTATAATCGATACTTGTTATAACAGCTTATTACTATGGAAATTAAATTTATCACGCTAATAATATGCATTATTTACTGCAGTATATGTCAGTATATTTGATAGAAATGAAGTCTTTTTTGTATTTAATATTTGTTTTATGCAGTTTAAATTGCTATGCTCATGAAAAAGAACTACAAAAACATGGAAGTGCTATAACTAATAGGTATCTAAGAAGCAGTAACGGATACAGTGGAAATGATGACTTTGATAACCGTACTTATTATGAAGGAGAATACGTTGGAAACCCAGGTAATGCAAATGCTTTCTTTTATACTTCGTGTAGAACTAGGTAGGTACCATAAATCATTTTAAATTGATACGCTAAAAGCGAACCTGTAATAAAATTGCATGTCGAGCTTATATTTTTTCATAAATTAACATCTGTAGCTTATACAATATGCCAATTTTAGAATATACCCCAAACCAAAGATCTCATTTTCATACTTTAGTTATACATTTCTGGCATGTCTCAATCTAAGAATTACAATTCATTAAGGAAGTAGCGAGGCATTCCCAATACGAGCATTCTCGAATTGCTCTAAGGGAAGACCTCAAAACTAAAATGTAAAACTATTGAGTTAAATAAATTATATTTGATACATCGTAAAGTAAAAATATATTATTATGTGGTATTATTTTATCTTGTTGTAAAACACAATAATTTTCCTAAAGACTTTGATGCCGAGATTGAACGTCCGTGTCGCGTCTTCGATCTCAACTGTATCCGGAAATATTTCGCCGAGCATTCCAAGTGTAAGATAAGGAGAGGTCCATTGCCGAGGAACCTATTCGTCAGCCAGGAGACTGTTTACTTCTCTACGGTCAATTTAACCTCGACAGTCCTTAATGGCAGGATGGGCGGCTTTCGGAGTGCCAGGATTGAAGAGTTTTAGTAAGTGAATAAATAATACACATATTTTAATACAGTAAATGTTTTCCATGTGTAGCAAGGATTTTTTTTACTCCAACAGAAAGGCAAAATTAAAATATGATAGCTAAGTTCTTAATGCACTTGCCTGCTATCCTACTAAGCCGAAAGTAGCGGGTATTTCCCGAAAGATCTCATACGAAAAAACAATTGGTTGTTTATAGGTATAACAAGCTCGAAAGTATGTAACACATTTAAGTTTACACCATGCCCTATATTGATATGAAAGTTAGCTTGCAACTCAGTCACCAGGTAGCGCGGTGGATTTTTGGCCGGTTCCACACAATATTACGGAATACGGTTGTTACGTATCCCTAGGTATAACTAGCTCGATGATGAAGGATGACATCGTACGTGATGAAACCAGGATACCAACCTGAGAACAAAAAGAAAAAAAAAACATAAATCTGGAGATATATGACAAAAAATATGGGCGAGCATTATAGATCAGTAAAACACCTTAATATTAAGACTGCACCGAGCCTATTGCGCTGCCCCCAATCGTATTCTTATTATTTTTTAACTATTAAACAATATTTCCAAAAAACAAGAATGTCACATTGTAGTCATTGCTGACTTTCAATTTATCGGGTCTCTTCGGATCTGTTTTTATAATTTTTGTTGTTATTATCTTTAAAACCGCCAAAAGTGGCCACTTTTAACGATAATAGCTGCAAGTATAAAACATAATAATCCGTAATGTTTCTATAAATTGAAAGCCAATCAGAACTACAATGTGAATGTTCTTGTTTTTTGGAAATGTTTAATTATTTAGAAATGAAAAGAATACACACACGGGCTCACTCCCCGTCGCACTGGACAGAGTTTCGGTACTAGTGAAACGTGGATGTTCTGAGGTTTCAGAACATCTCTGACTACCCCCTCGGGGAATATATTCGTGAGCATATGCTATGCTGTAAAGAATACGATTAAAGGCACAATAGGCTCGATAGGCTCTTAAGCCACGGGTCTCAATAGCGCTTCCCTCAAATAACAAAATAATATCCTGATAGGTATATCGTTATCTAATGACAAGCATCATCATCATCTGAGCTGAAGGATGTCCACTGCTTGATATAGGGCTCCACGAAGGATCGCCGCAACGACCGGCTCTGCGCTACCCTCATCCAACGGCTACTATTATGAAGAGTTTCTTTTTATATTTTCTGTATACTTTGTTTCAGTGTCAACAGACGTACAAATAGGATGGTATTCTCTATCAACTTTAGAGGATACTCATATATCTTCCCCAGTGTCTACTTCAGATTTTATCGCAATGGTCGGGAACCTGTAGTCGTTCTTACCGAACTTGCTGCCTTTTTCCGTATGTAATTTTAAAGTACTTTCTATCATGTCCTCATTACCTAACATTATATTTCCTACTACAGCCAGGTGTCTGTTCTCATTAATATTTGTAAGAGAGTGTAGGCTATGCTCCACCATTATGGTGGTCAACTTGCTGTCAGATTTTTGGTCTCCGACACGTAGTTAACAATTATAAATGTACAGGATAAGTTATAAATAGGATAATACAATATACTAAAGGAACTATTACTTGCCTTCCGAAGCATGATTATATTAATCCAATATTTCACTAGGTTAATCTAAACTATGCCTATAAGGGAATAGCTGTGGCACTATCATAGGGCTCCTCTTAAAGACAAATAATACCTACAACGTATACACTATTAAAATGTGCATAATGTTTATTCCATTTACGTCAATTGCAGTTTTTAATCACGTAAACGTTTTTCAAAACTGTGTGTCTGTACATTGAAGATATTTTAAAAAATCTTACGATATGGTTTTTAGGTGTCCCTGATTCCATATCACCAATTTTTGGATTTTTTGTCTGTCTGTTTGTTTGTGTGTTTGTTTGTTTGATCGAGCAACACGCAAAACTACTGAACCGATTTTGATGAAACCTTTTTGTTTGATAGCTTATGATCTGACTTAAAATCTGGTATATAATTTGTTCGGACAAAGTCGCGGGTTAACTCTAGTACGGTGATAAAACTAGTAATTTCATGCCTGCAATACCTCTATTCACATTTTGACAATGCTAGGAAACATTTATCAAGACTTCGCAACAATTATACCTATATCATTACTTGATCATAACATCAAGCAAGTTTCACCGTGAAACCTGCTTGTTGTTGCGAGCTTTTGCTTTCACCCTTGTAAAGGGTAAGCATTGGCTGATGGCGATCAAAATGTTTTTTTTTTTTACAGCATCATTGACATTTACTGCGGTCATTCCAAACATTAATGATCTACAGTTACATGAAGTAGAGATAACTGCTTATGTGGATGCTGCACCTGCTTTGTACCTCGAACCAACGTCACTATTAGAAAGTGGAGGTGAGTACGATTAGTATAATTTTGACACTGTATCTCTTTTAATAAATAGACACCATGGGTAATAAAGGTTTGTGATGAGAATGATAAGTCTAACGATGGAGTGAATCTCTAGAAAAGATTCCAGTACCATGTGATCACAAAGTAGGGTTCGAAAGGATAATTATCATTGATAATTATCACGATATTTATCATGATAATTATCTTGATACGATATTTATCATGATAATTATCTAGATACTAATGTATGTATCATGATAATTATCTTTATAATTATAAAATTAGATAAAAACAAAAATATTATCACAATACTAGAAACATGAAGCTCATTAACACGAAAAATTAGTTTATTTCTCACTGTTTTCTGTTGTTTCTCTCAATTATTTGTATTCATTGCGATACGAAACGAAAATTCAGAAGACTTTTGCGCTGTTTGGTCTGGATACGAGTGCAAAACACCAATTTTAGAACTTTTAATTACAAATTTCATTTAAAACAATGAATCAACTTGGATAATTATTATGATAATTATAAAGAAAAATAATTATGATTTTAGGTTAAGTTAGTTTTATTTTCTCAATATTTTGATTTATTTTTAATGTACATACATACCTTCCTTTATTTTTCATTATCTTGATAATTTCAAATTCTGCTATAAAGCAACTTTAATAAGCTCCAATAATTCTTGTCGACCTTCTGAATAACCCTATTCTGCATTGACACTAATTTTTTCTCTAGATCCGGTTGTAGCTCAAAGTTTGGCCGAGTTCTTCGCTGATGCAACGACCGATATTCAGGAGGTGATGTTAACTGAATCACAATTTTACCCACCAGCCTATATTCAGTACAATATATGTGATTTTGGTTTAAAAGTGTTACCTGTAGACAATAATGGCAATACATTTACAATACAAGGTTAAAAGTTCCCTGTTATAATGGGGGTGTATTCCGACAATGAATCTAAACTTTCCCTAAGGAACCATGGGTCGAAAAACGAGAAAATTTTTAGGACCATCCATAGAAAGGTCAACAATCAACCAATGGATTTTCTATGGGAGTTCCAAGAGAGTTGTTTAGTTTCATTATCTGAACACACCCTTAAAATTTTTGTAGCAATTAAAAAACAGGGGTGCATAATTATTATAAAATAAGTCATGGAACAATTTAGTTTCAAGACACTGGTACATTCATAATAATATTATGTATGTGATCAAGAATGTATAATTATTATCAAAATAATAGAAAAACATAATGGACATAGACTAATGAAATTGTTATTATGGGAAATAAAATAATATGGTACTTATTTACTTTTTTGTTATTTTTGTATGATGCACGCATGACTGGTCTAGTTTTATAAAAAAAAGTTTCGTACAGAAATCAGATTCCGACTATTATAAACACCACCGTTACATTACCAAGTACATAATTTAACGCTCATCTAAATTCTGTGATCTACATGTTTTGCAAAAGGAAATAAATAGTTCAATTAGTAATGGCTTAATTAGTTACCTTTTTTATCTAGATTCTGCATGGTAGTGTGTCAGCTTAGTTTGCATAAAATAGCGACACACGGACCATTATGTAATATAAAATGAAACGTTTCTCGCTTTTGACTCTCTTTTTACCATCGATCAAATGAAAAAATTGTTATTCTTGATCTAGAATCAACCTGCACATTAGTTAACTTTTTGGTACATTTTCCAGAATTCCATTATCTTTAAACCCTGACTGACCAAATATAAAAATGAATAATTTTTTTTTTTTGATGATATTGAAATTTGAAACATTCAGATATTACTCTCTGCCATTGCTCTTTTAATTATTAAAATAAGAGAAACAATTAAACAGCAGCCAAGTGTGATGAGAATAATTAACATATTTTGAGATTATTCTTATGATGGTAAATTCGTCTATATGTAAAATGTGATTTATTTAATAAAAAGAATGGATAAACCACCATAAACATAAATAATTGAAAAAGAGACCAACTTTTCCGTTTAAAGTATATCCATATCTAACTGAGTCCCAAGTTCTTGCCTAAAAATGGTATAAAATTGTTTTAGACAAAAAATCATTGCTTGCTTATTTACCATCATTATTAAATCCCATATAGTTAGTCCACCACGCAAACCCAATGCGGATTGTTAGACTTCACATAGGTACGCCGCAGGTTTCCTTACGATGTTTTCCTTCACCGTTTGAAAGCAGTCGGTGATACGTACACAATGAATTTTTTTTTGGTCGTTCATCATCATCTTTGTCTTGCCCATTTTCCATTATTTGGGGTCGGCGCAATATGCTATCCTCTTCCATTCATCTCTCTTAGCCGTCGTTTCAACACTCACCCCTTTTTTACACATATCATCCTTCACACAATCCATCCATCTTTTCTTCGGCCTGCTACAGCTATCCACATTCATACTTAACACTCGCCTCGTAACATGACACTCGTCTCTCCGCATTACATGCCCATACCACGATAATCTATGTGCCAAGACCAAAAAAAATCTTGGTACGTACATAAGTTACAGAAACACATTGGTACATGGCGGGTCTCCCGTGCATGTCGTATTACGTACCTCTTACGTCGTACCTCTCTGCAACATTTATAGTTATTGGTTAAATTACTATTACGGCTTGTTAAGGCGGTTGCAGAGGGGTAAATTTTATACAAAACTTTGACGCACAATACGCGTAGACGGTATTATTATAAGTAACTTTGTATATATGGAAAAATAGTTTAAAAAATCTAGATGCCGCGTAACAAATAACATTTGCAATTTATAAAACAATTACGAAGATATAAAGCTTTGAAATTTTTCATACAACATTTTAAAAGCTTTATATCTTCGTAATTATATTATAAATTGCAAATATTATTTGTTACGCGGCAACTAGATTTTCTAAACTATTTTTCCATATATAAAATATTACTTTTATTAATTCCGTCTACGCGTATTGTGCGTCAAAGTTTTGCATGGACTGAAACCACCTTAAAATGGTAATGAACTAATCACGCTACCATGATTATTACATTAATTGATCCAACATTGTTGAGGCCAGTTTGAGGCCATTTGATTAATGTGCATCTGTTGAAAATGAAGTCTTTTTTGCTGTTTAACATTTTTATTTTGTATTGTAAGTCGCTATGGTCAAGGGAAGAAATTACAAAAAGGGGAAAGTAAGATAATAAATAATTATAAAAATAGTACAGAATACAAAGGGAATTATGGTTTTCTTAACTATGATTATCATGAAGGAGAATATGTTGGAAATCCAGGTATGTTAATTAATATTTTTGACTTCACTTTTTGCAACTAACAATGATTATGTAAGTAAATGTATGTATGTATGTATGTATGTAATGTATTTTTACAACTTCACACTTCAAAAAGTATGTTTGTGACCACTACGAAAGAATACGGTCGTTAGTTTATGTATGTTATGTTTGCTGACAGTTCTAAAAAGTTACGCACTTCCTAATAAATAAGAGTGTATGCAAAGATATTACTAGCCAATCAGCACTAAAACCACTAAAAGAATCGCCTCCCCTTACCCTTTATATCAGCATAGATCGACACATTGATATTTTTACTAAAGTTTAAAAAATGCAATGACATGCCATCGACTAGACAGAAGTGTCATGCAGTTGAATTTAAATGTAAAGGTCCCCGGTGACCAGAGGGCTGGCAGCTACCTCGGCGCATCAGCCTGGACATACAAAGAGGTAACGCTGCCAGCCTCCTGGGCACCGGGGACCTTTACATTTCGAAGACATTTTTTATTTGTAAGTAGTATTAGTTTGGTTTCTTTTTTGTTTTTTCTTTAGGTTAATGGTTATGTATACAGGGTGACTTTTAATAGGTCTGTTTGGCTTAAAGGGGAAAGAGTACAGCCCATTAGAAGTCTAAAACTGTATGGAACCCCTGGTCGAAAATCACTGGTTTCGGAAATAATGGACACTTTAACTTTTTTTCGAAAATTACCAAAATTTAAGGTAAAAGCATAAAGTATTTTTTTTTGTAATGTTACGACTTTTAGCTCTCATAACTTTAAAATTTGAAGTAACTTACGAGATTTTTTGTTTTTAGTTTATGAATAATTTATCCAGTAAACAGAAAACGTAAAAAAAAAATGCATGCAATAAGTATTTATTTTTATTTTTATGCTTTTACCTTAAATTTTGGTAATTTTCGAAAAAAGTTAGTGTCCATTATTTCCGAAACCAGTGATTTTCGACCGGAGTTCCATACAGTTTTAGACTTCTAATGGGCTGTACTCTTTCCCCTTTAAACCATACAGACCTATTAAAAGTCACCCTGTATAGTGCTTTAATGTATATTTTTATTTATTTAGACAATAAATGTCCACAATGTATAAGCTGCTGTTGATAATTTTATTATAATAATGCAATAAGTTGATTAGTAATACAAATTTTGTGGTAAATATTAAGAGTCCTTTTACAGTTCAGCGCCCTCAACACAACTTAAAAGATTTGTCAATAATTAAAACCTAAAATGAAAAAGTGCTACCAACTCCAACTGTCTACAAGTGCCTAAAAGCTATGTTTGTGAAACTTTTATGGGTTCTAAAAACATAAATATCGAAATAAAAGTAGCCTTTAATTTCTTTTTTCATTGTATGTTTAGAATTAGACCTATAAAAATTCTATAAAAATTATTCTATAAACATAAGCTTTTATAGTAAGATGGGGTATCATTTTTTCAATTCAGGCTTTCTTGATTGAGTAAATATTGTGTTGAGGGCGCCATTGAACGGTAAATGGAGCCTTAAACATTGGTACTGTTTTTTTTAAGATTTCGATGCCGAGATCGAACGCCCATGTCAAGTCTTTGATCTCAACTGTATCCGTAGATACTTCGCTGATTATTCCAGGTGTAAGATACGTAGGGGTCCATTACCAAGGAACCTGTTTATCGGCCAGGAGGAAGTATACTTTTCAAGAGAGAACATTACTGGAACAGTAAATAACGATGCGATGACTGGCTTCAGAAGTACCAGAATTGAAGAGTTTTAGTAAGTTTTTAGGTTGTGATAATTGCACCAAATTTGTGTCATAGAGGGATTAATGGATTATGTTCTTGATGATGCCTCTCTCTTTCTGAATTTCTTTTTGTAACTGGCAATGAGCATTTATCGCGATATGACTGTCATCACCACAGCCTATATACGTCCCACTGCAGGGCACAGGCCTACCCTCAGTGTACCAGGGTGTATGGGCGTTAGTCCAACACAGGTGCCCAATGCGAATTGGTAGACTTCACATACACATCGCATTCAGCGTATGCAGGTTTCCTCACGTTGTTTTCCTTCACCACCGTTTAAAAGCAGACTTTTCCGCCTGACCACCACTAGGCTCATTTTTGCCTGCATACTTAAAAATAAAAACGCTGTGTAGCCCTATTGATGAATAGAACAATGAATGAATAGTTACTAAACTATAAATAATGCGCGAAATTATGCGAATTTTTTTTTATGTGATGAGTTGGAAAAGTCCGCGATATTACATAAGTTAGAAAAACTCATGATATGTCATTGTTTTGTTCATGAAATTATTAAACGTAAGGTATAATAACTTTATGGTTTTGTTTATTTTATGTATTTTAGTATTAACAGGCGTACGAATAAGATGGTGTTTTCTATTAACATCAGAGGCTACACCCGTATCTTGCCCAGTACATACTTTAGTTTCTACAGCAACGCTCGTGAACCCATAGTCATAGTCACTAATCTTGTTCTCTATTACCGTAAGACCTCTTTTTTTTAATAATTCTTAATAAATTTTTTACAATAAAACTTTGTCTTCATAAAATATCTTCATGTTGTCAATCTTGTATACTTTACTGCCTTGTCTTTGCCTTTATCGCCTTGCATCTCATTGCTTGCTTTGCCTTGCTTGCCTTGCCTTGCTGCTGTGAAAATATAAAAATAAACCAACCTATAAAAATTGTTGTTTTCGTTACGATGGCTAAACGATATACGAGTAATTGTATGTTTTTAATCTAGTACCCAATTCAAAAAAATCGACAAAACGCTCAAAGAACTATTTTTATTAAATTACAGCATCATTGACGTACACTTCGATTATTCCAAATATAAATGACCTTGAATTAGAAAAAGTAGAGACAACGTCGTATGTTGATGTCTTGCCTGCTATGTTCTTTGGACCCGAACTATTCAGCAGTACTGGTGAGTGAAATTAGTACAGAGGTGGATTTAAAATGAAATTGACAAAAAAAAATTGCGTGCAGTTCACACCATGTTCACACGCAGTAGAAGTGAAACCTTCCGAAACTATTTAGTGTCGCTTTTTCGTTTCATCAAGTTTCAAATCACAACGGTGCTAAATAAGTTTTTACTTGAAAAATCAATATTATGTTATTCCCCAAACAAAGGATGTTGAAATTTAAGATTCGAGATTCAGTCAATTTCGGATTCAGGAGATTTGGGATTTAGTTGTATTGACGTGTCGGGCAACTTGGAATTTGGTTGAAATGTACCGGAAGCGTATTACCAATATAATAGAAACATAATGCTGTTCTAATAACTTTATATTTTTGTTTAAATATAGATCCAGTTGTTCAACAAAGTGTGGCCGAACTTCTCGCTGATGTATCGACCGAGGTTCAGGAGGTGATGTTAACTGATGCAATATTATTTCCACCAGCTTATATTCAATACAATATTTGTGACTTTGGATTGAAAACTCTACCCATTGATTTAAAATAAGTAATTTTTTACAATACAATGGGTAATAGACATTAGTTTTGTGTGAATAAATGATTATTGTGTCATGTTTTTTTTCTTTTCGCAAAAACTTTCTATTTAGAGTTATTCTCAAAATGGCATAACGATTGATGACAAAATCCAATTGTGCTATAGTCTACGACTAAATTCACATCAAAATGACAACGGCCGCCAGTTTGGCAGTATACAAGTAGGGATTGCTGGTCCATTGCCACTTTAGTTTCGCAATTGTTTTAGCTATGTCTCGGTCTCGCTGGGAAACTCCGACGAGCCCTCTCCATTGCCCTTTAGGTAACTTTCAGCTTTTTTATGAGGCCTTAAGTGAGCGACTCATGTCATCAACGAATGTCATCACTGACACTACACACTGGTCGAATATTTTCGTATCCATGTTCGTTTTCAAACAAACTCGTTCGGAGCCTCTGCTAAGGTTATCGAGCATTCTACTGATGTCCTCCATGGTCTACATAATCGGCAAACCGAAGATGACTAATGTACTCACCGTTTATGTTAGCTCTTACCAATAAAGAACCTTAAAAATATCTTCCAATGCCGTGATGAACCGTTTCGGATAAATAACGTCTCCCTGACCTCACACCTCGCTGCAGTAGGATAGATTTTGAGTTCTGGTCCTGAAGTCGAACTGACGTAGTGGCGTTTTTGTACAAGCATTTCAGCACATCAATGTACCGGTAGTCAACTTGGCATCGCTGGTGAGCTTAGTAGTATCATTAAAATTGATTTTATTTATAGATTACATTATCTTTTTCTTTCTCGTTTGAAGGTAATTACACTTTGTCTTTCCAATACCACTTGGCCACCTCTATTCTTCCGGGGAAAGCTTCCATCATACATCATACTAAACGAAATCAATTCGGAAATGTCATACAAAGCTTAATATAAAATTATCGGATGATTTCTTTATCTTATTATAGAGTACACGTCCTTCTAATCGAGACTAATAAAATGCAAATAAATGTCTCATCACAAAATCATTTGCTTTGTATCGTCGATAGGTACTTCTCTAAATTATAATAACATTCGTATTATTAGAAAATAAAGACCTCCACTAATGGTCAAATCTAGTACATTGGGGATTAAAAGTAGATGCTGCTAATTTAACCATTAATTCAGAACATGTAACTATAGATGTAGGTCTTTATTCGGATTTGCTGACTAATAACGATTGAATATGGTGCATTATGCAGTAGTCGGAGTCATAATTATTCAATTCTATATTACTGTGGATATGCTTTCGACTATCCTAGATTACTAACTATAGGTATTACTATCTTGGTTTCCTAAATAGGGCGGTACCTCAAAGACTTTTTTCTTTATTAATATTTTGTTAAAATAATGAATTTGAGTAGGTTGTGAGGAGCCAAAAGGTATAGATGCAAGCTGAATACAATAAAAATATATCGTTTTAGAATAGTACATTATGAATTTATGATACAAGTGAGCAAAGTTGGTCATTACAGCACAGGCGGGATTGTAGCACGAGCCGCCAGGCGAGTGATGCATACTAGCCAAGGGCTGTAATGACCAACGCTCACGCGTTTCATACGACGTTTTTCAACATACTTGCGAGGAGAAAGTAATAACATTTCGTAAAACACAACGATTTTAGACAAATATATTTGGAAAATGGCGCTGGGCTATGGCTGGGCTTTTTTTTCGAGATAGCTATGCGCGCGCAGGCGGTCGAAGAGGCAAAGACTGACCGACATTCAACCAACGACATTTTGTTGCTAACAACCTAAAATGAAAAACGTTAAAAACCTACTTTTTATGTATTTATAACACAAATTAATGTTAATTTGCTAACTATAATAAATTTTTTGATGAAATGAAGCGTTTATTTATCATATTTTAATTAAATCAGATTAATTTATTCAGAAAAAGTTTATTTTTTTACATAAAAACTCTGTGCTGAGATTTAAAAACAGACTATAGAAAAAAAAAAAGTAACATTACAGCACCATAGAGATAGTATAGTGCCACCAACTTATCTGTAGAACGGCCAAAAGCGGAACTACTGATTCCATTATGAAAACGTCATTTTGTTGCTGTCAGTCGATGTAGTCTCTCATTCTTTGATACAGAAAGTGGCGCCATCGCTCATTCTACAGATAAGTTGGTGACACTATAAGTACAACGGTAGTTCTTCTAATTAGTTTGTGGTAAGTACTACGTTACAGCACTAGTACGATAATGTAATCATTTTCGCACGCGTGTTCTATAAGCTGCATTATGCACCTAAAAGCGGTGCAATAAGAGCCACTTTACGAGCAAGTACGTTGAAAAAATAATTAAGAGATTTACCATCTTTACCACTGGACGTCTTTGAAGGTTTTCACTGAAGTTATGATGATTGATGACTTTCAAACTATTATCATGCGGTATCTATACTATTATAAAACTGTAACAGGCAGTTTGTCTGTACATTGACGATATTAACAAAAAAAAAGTTACGATATGGTTTTAAGGTGTCCCTGATTCCATTTCACAAATTTTTAGATTTTTTGTCTGTCTGTTTGTTTGTGTGTTTGTTTGTGTGTTTGTGTGTTTGTTTGTTTGTTTGTTTGAACGAGTATCACGCAAAAACTACTGAACCGATTTTGATGAAACTTTTTTAGTTTGATAGCTTATGAACTGACTTAAAATCTGGTATATAATTTGTGCGGACGAAGTCGCGGGTTAACGCTCGTTATATTATAAAATAGATGCCACTCGTAATTTGCACTATTAAATACTAACAAAGATTATAAGCCTATTAAAATAACGGTCATAACCATAGAGAAATTACGCGCTTTACTCCATGGTCATAACACACGGCAGCTATATTATGTTGTTGTGCTCTACAACGCACACAAAATTACATAAGCACGTCTCTTTCCTGCGTGTGGTAGAAGAGTACAGCAACATATAATAGTGATGAGCTTGAGATGCCCGTCACGCAAACTTGTTTAAGTTAGATTAATTATATTATTTTTTAGATTTATTCATCTTTCGAGTATAAGGAAATTTTCAACGTTTACTGGTTAGCCTTGTCATTTTACGGAGTTTTGGTAGGACGAGTGAGGAGTAATTATTAATAGGACTTTTAATCTGTAACCGGCACCATTTAGTTACAAAAACGCTATCTGAAAAGATATTAAAACAAAATTTGCTACTCAACATAGAAATCAAAATTGTATCTCCCAAAAGGCTTTTAACTTAATAATATTATTACCAATTCACTCATTTTAATAAGATTTAACAATACACATTATTTTTGAAAAATTAAAAAAATTATTTAAGATTTCCTACATTCTTTATAAAATATTATTTATTTTAATCTTGAAATGAAGTTTAGATTTCGAACACCAGAACGGGAATGTGGTCATGTGTTTGTGTATCTATGTTACGTATCGATTACGTGAATGTTAATTTTTTTAAATTTAACTACCCAGCTTTAATTAAATTGTCTTGAAACCAGGCAATTAACAGCAAAAATAATAATTACGGATTAAGACTTCTAGATGCCTAATCAATATCCACCAAGCATTTATCACGGATGATTTATTGAATCATAAAGTGTGCGCTCTGTGCAGTGTTAAAAATGAAAATTAAATTCTGTTTAATATTTTTGATCTGTAGCATATGTTGTAACGAACATGAACAGATATTACAAAGTCAAAAAAGAAACGAATATTTTGATAATGCAGACGATTTTAAAGAAAACGATGACTACGGTGACATTGAAAATAGTCACGGATACAAAAATATCGAAGACCAATATTATGATAAAGAATACATTGGAAATCCAGGTACCTATCAAAGTAGTTAACTAATTAGAGGATAGATTTTCTATGGCATCTTCGTATCATATTAGTAAAAAAAAATTTTGGCCCATTACTAGAGAGTTATTACTACTTTTTCTTCCATCATTATCAATTTATCATCATCAGCCTATATACGTCCCACGGAAAGGCACAGACCTACCCTCAAGGAGGTTGTATGGGCGGTAGACCACCACGCGTGCCCAATGCAGTTTGGTAGAAGACTTCACATAGGCATCAGAATTTCTTCTTCAGCAATTCTTCCGATTTTGACACCTTGTTGCTCTACTATAGGGAATAATTTATGAAAAACCCTTTCCCTTGTATAACCGTACAGCCTCTCTAGAATAGATGTTCCTTTCATGTTTCTATCTTCAGTGGTCTATTTAGGCGTTTTCTGAAATAAAATTATATGAAAAAAACGTGTTGGTATAGTCACAAGTGCGGAGGTCAGCGATTCAATCCCAGCCTGAATTAAATATAATATTCAGGCTTGGATACCCAGGCATTACCAGGATACCGCACTAGTGCGGCAATGTAACTTTTTTTTCTTTACTTAGTTTGATTTTAAATCTCAGCAAAGAAACATAATATATAAAAACAAAGCACGTAAAAAGAATCAACCATTTTTCTGAATAAATAAACTGTGTTATTAAAATATGATAAATAAACGTTTCACTTCATCAAATAATTTATCTTTGTCAACAAATTAACATTAATTTGAGATATAATAATAATGGCGAGCTGTTGGTGAGTGGCGACACCACGGGTCCGAGTGCTCCCGGGGGAAGTCCCTGATCCTCGTCTTCGACTTGCCTTTACTGGCCGGTCGGAGTGGACCCCAAGAGGATCAGATCCCCCACCTCTGTGCTTGCCTTAATTGGCCGGCCTTAGGTTGGAGTCGCAAGAGCTATATGCTCGAAGAGTGGATGTGTTGCGTAAGTGGCGAGTGGGCACCTGATTAGCCGTTGGAGACTGAAATGATGGTCGTTTAAAGTCCAGAAGCTCCTCTCCACTCTAAGCCGCTCAGGAAATGTTGCCCCCTTGTCGCTCCGTGCGAGCGGCCATTTTCGGGGGCCCATTCATTTTGAGTTGGCGAGTCACCGTCTGCCATTTTTTCCGTGTTTATACATTGGTCAGGCAGGCGCCATAGTCCCGTTCAAATCCTAGTTACCTGTTCCATTAGCACCCCACCCCAATAGCCCAGATTTTGTTTCTTTCCACTCCTTGCAATAGTTCTACACTGACCGGGGGCTGTTTTGGATGCACTTCTAGAGTGTATACTGGGATAGTTGCCGGTTGGTGTCACATTACTATTTAGATCAAATTGTCTGACGGGCCTCTACGTGTTGGCTTCGGCCCCACTCACGCCTCCCAAAGGTCCGGGACACTTATGTCCCGAGATAAGGAAAAGACAAAATAATAATAATAATAATAATAAGCCCCTTATAAACCTAAATCCACGTCCGGTACGAACACCAGTTACCACGTAGGGGGCGGACTTTGGCAGCTTTCTAGCTAATAATACTTACCAAAGACTAACGGAGCAATAGTAAACCAAAATGCGATGCGTTTAAGAAGCGGAATTAAACTACCCCAGGCGGGTACCGGAGCTAAACGCGATGGAGAATCCCGCCCCGATCCTTCAGGTTCGGGCTGTCCCACGTATTCTGGGGGGGATACCGTGTCGCATATATCTGCCCAGTCTAGAACTGGATCAGATCACCGGAGCACACCTAGAGGGGGCGCTGGGTGTGCACCTATAGTTACGGCAGTCGAACACTGGGAACGCCGTGTAATAAACAGGCGGGCCCGCGGCGCCGATGCTATGCCAGAATCTTCGGGCGATGATACTATTTCCTTATTTTCATCTATCCCTTCTACTCGCCCCTCTTACATGACAAGACGTACATCTACCTTGTCTTCTGTAAGTACTTCCGCTAGTGTTGTGCAAGAGGGTGAACATCTCCTAGAAAATGCACCCACTACGGAAGCTCCTCAAACACGCAAACGATGGACACCTGAAATGAACATGTTCATAATGCGTACTTACCTTCAATTAACCGCCCTAGAAACTGACACCAAAACCTACCTCGAACCACTCCACCTAAAATTCTGTGAAAAATATCCAGAAATGCAAATAAGCCGCCAGAGAGTAGGTGACCAACGCAGAGCTATAATCCGTACCAGACTACTTCCACAAAGTACAATAGACCAAATTTACAATGAAGTCAAAGTTGAACTTACTACACTACAAGAAAACATTCACACACAACAGATACAGGCATCTTCTCTAACATCCCAAAGCGAGTCACAAACAATAGTAACACCCAGACATACACAAGACCTTCACACACAAACTAATACACAAACCAGGATGAGGTGGACAAATGAATTAAATGAACAAGTAATGAGGTCATACTATCGAGTAACACAATTGTGTACAAACAATACCGCATACAGAAAAACACTCCACAAAGATTTTGTTGCTAGAGTTCCTTCTCTTGCACATCTAAGCGAACAAAGAATATCTGATCAGAGACGAGCAATAGTAAACAACAAATACATCAGCAACGAACGACTTGACATTATAAAACAGCAAGTACAGGAAGAACTAGCTACAAATAGCAATGACTTAAATAATTACCTCAACGATACAAGTCCTCCTAACACTAACAATAACACTAGCGCACTCACAGACAACCCTGACACACAACTCCTAAACAACATACAATTAATCCTTCCAGAGCAAACAACTAACGAACAACTCAGCGAACCAGAACGATGCCCGGATATAGACGAAACATTTCAGCAAGCACTGAATCATTACAAAGATACTGACCCCACCTGTAGAACTTTCATCCCCAGACAAAAATCATCCAAAAAATTAGCTGAAATAGTCGATTACTTAAATAAAATAATCCTTCCTGAAAACGTCAATGAAGATACACAATTTCACACACTACAAACCATCATATACTGCGCTGCGTGGACTGTTGCTAAAGTTAATGGAGCAAAAATAACACTTGATCCTTCAGAAAGAGCGAGAAGTACTCAGAAAGAATATCAACCGATATGGCAGAAACGTTTAGAACGAAAAGTTGAAGATCTAAGAAGGAAAATAGCTAGACTTACTCAATTCATTAATGGCAATAGGAACAGAAATATAATAAATCAGGTTAATAGTATATCAGAACAATACAAACTTCATACCATACACGAAGAACCAAACACGCAACCCATACACACACTTGATACACTCAAACAAAAACTGGCTGTCATATCAGGCCGACTACAAAGATATAAAGCGTGCACTCTCCGAAAACAACAGAATACTCAGTTTACTCGAAATGAAAAGCTATTTTACCGAAACATAAAACAGACAACGACAAATGTACAAGAAAATACCTCACCAGATACCCCGCAAGAAACTCCCGACCCAGATACATTACATGACTTCTGGGCAAACATTTGGGAAAAACCAGTTCAACACAACACACAAGCAGACTGGCTGCAAACGGAACTCAGACAGAGCGATACAAATATAGAGACCATGTCTTTTGAAAAGATACCTCCTGATATTTTTAGAATGGTAATCCGTAGGCTCCACAACTGGAAAGCACCGGGATCAGACTTTATTCACAGTTATTGGTACAAGAAATTCATTTCAATTCATGAACACCTTTACAATCACATAAATAATTTCATACAAAATCCTACAACATTACCGCCATACATAGCAACAGGAACAACATATATGATAGCAAAAGATCGTAATGACTTGACTAACCCAGCAAAATATAGACCAATAACGTGCCTACAAACTTTGTACAAAATAATCACATCCTGTTTATCTGAATTAATATATCGACATGTGAATACCAATAATATCTTGGCGGAACAACAGAAGGGATGCCGAAAGGTCTCACAGGGTTGTAAAGAACAATTAACGATAGACACCGTAGTTCTCAAACAAGTTCAAAAATCAAAATCTAACCTATATACAATGTACATCGATTACAAGAAAGCATATGACTCGGTTCCTCATTCCTGGCTACTACAGGTTCTAGAAATTTATAAAATCCACCCACATATTACTGCATTTCTAAAGACTACCATGACAAAATGGACTACCCGACTTAAAGTTGCTACACCTACTGTGACAATAGAGACAAACCCAATTAAAATACAGAGAGGCATATTCCAGGGAGACGCGCTCAGTCCCCTGTGGTTCTGTCTTGCTTTGAATCCCCTATCCAATATTCTTAACACTTCCCCATTAGGATATCCGCTACAGTTTACAGATAATGACGAATTGTCTACCACTCAAACCAACTTGTTAAGCCATCTTTTATATATGGATGACATAAAGCTATATGCAGATACTGAAAACCATTTAATTCATTTAGCAAACTTGACAGAAAAATTTACCACCGATATCAAAATGGAATTTGGAATAGATAAATGTAAAATCAATTCAGTCAGAGCAGGCCAAAACTACCAACATCGATACACGTTAGAATCCGGAGAACACATAGAGCCATTAGATGAACAGGAAACTTATAAATATTTAGGATATCAGCAAGCACTACAAATACAAGATAGAGAGACGAGACACAAATTAAAACAACAATTCCGACATAGACTAAATGCAATATTAAAAACACAACTATACGCAAAAAACACAATTAAAGCAATAAACACATATGCCATACCAGTTCTCACATACTCTTTCGGAATAATCAATTGGACCAAAACTGAACTACAAAGCCTACAACGCACAATAAACACTACGATGACCAAATTTCGAAAACATCATCCCAGATCCTGTATCCAAAGATTAACGCTTCCGAGAAAAGAAGGTGGGAGAGGAATTATCGACGTGACCAACCTACACAATAGACAGATTACAACTCTCCGAAAATATTTCTATGACAAAACCGAAGTTTCCACACTCCACAAAACAATAGTACAGAACGATCGTAAGCTGACACCTTTAAATTTACAAAACAGGTCTACACAAAATAACGGGAGACTCACTGACGACAAGACAAAAATCGAAGAATGGAGCCGGAAGTCCCTACACGGAAGACATCGCCAAGACTTATGCCAACCTAATGTCGACAAACTGGCGTCGAACGCATGGCTAAGTCGCGGCGAACTCTTCCCAGAGACTGAAGGCTTCATGCTAGCCATTCAAGATCAAGTTGTTGAAACAAAAAACTACCAGAAGTATATCATGAAGAAACAAATAAACGATATCTGCAGAAAATGTAGTAGCGCTCCGGAACATATTCAACACATCACAGGTGCCTGTAAATCAATAGCCCAAACCGACTATAAACACAGACATGATCAAGTAGCTAACATAATTCATCAAAAACTCGCCTATAGTTGCAAATTTGTAGATACTATAATCCCGTATTATAAATATAACGCCGAACCAGTACTAGAAAATAACACAACAAAATTATACTTTGACAGAGCAATTCTTACAGACCGAACAGTTCACTTTAACAGACCAGATATCACATTGATAAACAAGACAAACAAAACAGGATTACTAATCGATATAGCCGTACCTAACACACACAATTTACAAAACACAATAGCAGAAAAGCTCTCCAAATACATCGAGCTTAAAGATGAAATATCCCGCCTGTGGCACTTGGAAAAGGTAACAATAGTCCCCATAGTCATATCTACAACAGGTGTTATCCCTAAACAACTACACCAATCCCTCAGCACTTTGCATTTGCCTGCTAATATTTACAATCTATTACAGAAGGCTGTAATTCTCAACACTTGTCGGATTGTAAGAAAATTCTTACAGATTGATCAAAACAGCAGTCAATCACTCACTGAACCACCCTCACCACCTACAACTACCAGTGTCACACAGCCGCACTCACACTCACACCACAACCAACCACCACTTTCTCAAACAACAAACACAGAAACTCCTCCCCAAGATATACACTCCACCATCATTAGCAACACTAACACTGGTGAACACTTGGCTTAGGCCCGTGCCATCAGAACTCCGGTTACGTAAAACCGAGAAAGAAAAAGGAAGAATAATAATAAATAATAATAATAATATACATTTTTGATAAATACATAAAATATTTATGTTGATTATATTTTTTATATATTAGGTTGTTGGCAACAAAATATCGTTTGTTTAGTAATTGCCTCTTCTTCCAACTGCGCGCGCAAATAGCTATCTCAAACGAAGGTACGGCACGCGAAAAAAAATGAAGCCCAGAGCCATTTTCCACAAATATTTGTATAAAATAGTTGTGTTTTACTAAATTTTATTACTTTTTCGTTGCAAGTGTGTTGAAAAACCTGCGTGAGCGTTTGCCAATATAGCCTCGGCTCGTATAATACAACACTTGCCTGCAGCTCGAGCTGCAATCCCGCCTCGGCTGTAATGATTAACTTTGCTCACATTTATCTTAATGTACTATTTCAGACTTTGACTCCATAATAGAGCGTCCGTGTCGTGTTTTCGATCTCAATTGTATTCGTAAATACTTCGCTGAGCATTCCAAATGTAAGATAAGGAGAGGACCATTACCAGATAGACTCTTCTTCAGTCAAGAGTCACTATATTTCACCAGAGTCAATTTGACAGCAACACCGGTAAACTATATGATAAATGGTTTCAGAAATACAAGGATAGAAGAATTTTAGTGAGTATTACGAAAGAGTAATTCCAAACTAAACAATTAGTATAGATACTTAAAATAAACAAAGCTTCAGGTAACAGAGAAACGATTGCATGCAGCTGAGATGAGAATGTTGAGATGGATGTGTGGTGTAACTAGAATGGACAAGATTAGGAATGAGTATATTAGAGGAAGTTTGAAAGTAGCACCTATAACGGAAAAATTGCAGGGTAATAGATTATCGTGGTATGGGCATGTAATGCGGAGAGAAGAGTGTCATGTTACGAGACGAGTGTTAAGTATGAATGTGGATGGCTGTAGTAGGAGAGGGAGGCCGAAGAAAAGATGGATGGATTGTGTGAAGGATGATATGTGTAAAAAAGGAGTGAGTGTTGAAACGACGGCTAAGAGAGATGAATGGAAGAGGATGACATATTGCGCCGACCCCAAATAATGGGAAATGGGCAAGACAATGATGATGAGGTAACATTGTTTAATTATAATCAAAAAGTCCAAAACGTCAATGCGGTGCCCATGGCACCATGGCATGGTGGCATGGCATGGTGGCATGGCATGGCTTGGGCTGCATTGTACTCATGAAACTGAAAACCATTCCCCAAAGGCAATTTTGCAAAACACAAATCAACAAATATTTGATAATCATTTAGGTAGTATGACATTCATTCATTTATTTATTCCATTAAAACAATGTACATTGCACAACACACACAACAACAACATAGCACAACGTGGCTGTAACATGTTTAAAAATCAATAATATTTGAAAATGTACATTGTGTGGGAAATTAACAATTAAATATTAACTTATTTTAACTAAACAACTAAAATCTATTTCATTATTGCAGTTATGTGATAAGTAGGAACTATACAGATAAAATTAATTTAATAAATTATTACAAGAAAGGGGACACGACAAAAATTATACACAAGGCATTACAGGTAACATAAATTATGATCTAAACTCAAAACAGCACAAACACTTTAATTTACCGAAAAGCCCTCAAGTCCATTATGCTGCTTTTCTATTTCTGCTTTTTTACGAAAAGTTATTCAGTATTATGTGTACAATCACCCTTTAAAATAATATAACTGTCTGCAATAACACCCCATATTTTACATTGTATTGTTACAATTTTTCTTTTCCTTTCTGTTTAAGTATAAACAGGCGTACAAATAAGATGGTTTTCTCTATTCAAGTCAGAGGATTCACTGCAAGTGCCTCCAATATTTACTTTGAATTTTTTCGTGCTAATCGGGAACCAATCGTCATTATAGCTGAAGGTCTCCAATCATATCGTGAGTAACTTATCAGTTATCACCAACATAGAGAAACACGTAAGGAGTAGGTATTGCTTATTTTTCCATAGAACATTTTCTGCCATTTTTTGCGGGGGAGAAGAACCGTTGGTATGACAATAACAGTAAAACGCATCGAATTAAGTAGCCCATTGGGACTAGGTCGGGGCCATCGCGGGGGTGAGACTTTGACAGAGGGGAAAGTATGGGAAATTATGCGTAAGGCCACTCCTCTCGGGGTACGAGTTACGTGTTTCTCTATGATCACCAACATCAAAGCATCTTATTTTTACTATGCCATCATTGTCAACCTCTGTTTATTTAAGTTTTTGACATAATGCTTTCACTAGGTGCCTCCATTTTTATTTGCTATTGGTCTTACAACTCCAATATTATTTCAATTTTGGAAATGAGCCAGTTAGTTAAAAAAACCCTACGTTTTGTTGTGTTGGGAGAGACAGAGAGATAATTTGTTTATATGTGTTTACAGCATCGGTGACATTTACCGCTATCATTCCTAACATTGATGATTTACAGTTAGAAGAAGCTGAAATAACAGCTTTTTCGGATTCGATACCCGTCTTCTTCCTAGGTCCCGCATTGTTACTTAATATTGGTAAGAACACGATTTTTTAAGAATAATCAATTTGAATAATGGTACCGATTGAATTTTGTCGGTACTCAGCTATAAATAAACTAAGTACAATACCATGACCTGTGCCTCCAAAGGATTTTCAAGTGTTTCCAAAGTGTTTATTGCTCGGGTAGTGGTGTCACTAATCTGCTGGCCCATATCGTAGTTTTCGATATTGTATCGATATTGTAGAAAATAATTTAAAATATTGAGTCTATTCTATTGTACGCGTGCACTCAGCGTTAACACAAAACCCTAATAATTTCTAAACTAAAAGCATTTTATTCACTAAATGAATTTTAATTGTTTACACGTAGTAGACATTGTGGAAGTGTGGTTCACTAATTCGGGTTTGATCTTGAAGTTTTAAAAAACAATTGTACCAATTTATTCGAGATCAAAAACTGAAAAATATATAAACAACACTTTGTACTTTTAAGACTGCCAAGAATACTTTTTTTTTTATTTATAATTAATATTTCCGTCAGTGTCAAGTGTTTATGGGAGAATCTATCCCAATCTCAGAGATTGTTTTTGGTCAAGAACAAGAAGAGATTGAGGATTGCGGAGCGTCGTGGCAGGCAAAAACGCGACGCGCGAAATCCACGCGAGACGAGTTCTCGGGTCAGAACCTGCAACGCGACTCAAGAATACTTTTATGACTAGGCTTTATAGTGCATTTTTTTTGTTTTTTTTTTACAGATCCCACAGTGACACAAGCCGTATTAGAGATTATTGCCGATACACCAACAGATACTCTAGAGTCTTTCTTGTCAGATTCTCAACCATATCTACCAGCTTATATTCAGTTAAATATTTGTGATTTCGGTTTTTCAATTAAATAAATTGACAATACTTTTTTTTATTTATTATTAATGGACTCTTGCTTGTGTGTTAGCATTTCCGCCAGTGTCAAGAAGTTTATGGGAGAATCTATCCCAATCTCAGGGACTGTTTTTGGTCAAAAACAATAAGAGATTGAGGATTGCAAATGAACTACTTTAGAATGTTACAATTCGGTAGGTAACATTTTGTATGAAAAATTTCAAAGCTTTATAATCTTCGTAATTATTTAATAAATTGCAAATGTTATTTGTGACGCGGCATCTAGATTTTCTAAACTATTTTTCCGTATATACAAACTTACTTATATTAATACCGTCTCCGCGTATTGCGCGCCAAAGTTTTGTATAAAATTGACCCCTCTGCAACCACCTTAAATATGTGCAAAAAAAATTTACCATCGGGTTTTTAGAACGAGATAATAGCTAAATTTAAAATTTGGGGCTGTTGCTGACGTGATTTTTTTTTAATTTTGTTATATTTCTAGGCACAAATTGGCTCTTCAATATTATACCAAAAAATTTTTTTTATTATTAATTACTCCTGGCTCAAACCGTAAAATGACTGGGCTAAATACTTAGTATACAAAGAATGGCAGACCCTTGCTAACCTGCTTAAGGGTTTAATTTCAACTAATCGGTACTGAAATAATTAAATGTGTTATTATTTTCATTGATAGTACATTATTACAAAGTTTCAAGTAAACAGCAAAAACAAATATACGGATAATTCTTCATTTTCAACAATTATTGTTCGTATACAACGTGTTAATGAATTAGCGCAAAACCTCATACACCCCAATTGATTTATAACAAAATAATTAGAATGGAACAATAATTTCATTATTTTGATAGTTAAAATTTCAAGTTATAATTTCAGCAATGAATAAAAGCGCTAACGTACTCGTGGATTCATTTTAATAATCTTGTTTTGATAGTAAGTAGGATGAGTATGCCCGTGGGGTGGGTTGACATCGGGTTCAGTAAATTTAAAATTTTACAAATCAATTATTTAATACTTTGAAAAAATTAATGAAACCATGATAATTCGATTCTGCTCTCGATTCTAAACAAACTTCTTTCTAGTTTTGCGTTAATTCATTAACACGTTGTATAAATACTCTTATAGGTAACTACTCAATGTATGACCTTTGGTTTAACAGTTTAGAGCACATCTTATACGAAATCTACATATTAATTATACCAAATCGTTTATCTGGGTGCTGAATAAATTAACGTATGTAGATAATAATTCTTTTACATTGTATTGTAATTAAAGGGTCATCATCATCGGCCTTATTTCATCTAAATTAGATGTTTCAAACAGCGTAGATGTATTATAGTTTTGTATTACCTTGTTTTTTTTAAATAATTAATTCAATACCAGACACTAAATGTCTGACCCAGTATTATAATAATAATAATAATACAAGGTGTTCAAAAATAAACTCAATACATGAAAAAAAACATATAATTTCGTTATTTTTTTAAATACGCATAATAATGTATATACAGGGTGAAATTGCTATCATTAGCATCCTTTTAAACTCAGAGTCGACCCATCAAACTGAACAACTTTTACTATTGAAGCAAACCGATCGGAGCAAATAAAAAATCTGCTGCTCCATACTAAACTGCAATGTTGACGCGCGAGTTCGCGACTCAAATGTATGCAACAGCAAATTTTTTTTTCTCTGAATGGTTTGCTCATTAATGTACAAAATTTTCATTTATATATTTCAGTTCCCGATTACCAATTCAATTGAATTATTCAAATTTCAAATGATTTTCAAGTCACGCTCTAGTTTTTTAACACCTTGTATATTCTATTACATTGTATATAATACTTGTGATGTCAAAACCAACGTATAAATTGTTCTGTTCCAATGGTTGTAAAACATTATGCACGTTTATGCATTGTTCAAATGTTAAAAATGAAAATATATTTTTGTTTGATATTTTTGCTTTGTGGCATAAGTTGTAGCAAATATGACGAGAAATTACTAACTCAAGGAAACGAATATTTTGATTCCGGATACGTATTTAAAGGCAACGACGAATATCATAGAAAAGATGATAATAATAATAATAGTTACGGATACTACAGAAATACTGACGACAGATATTATGATGAAGAATACATTGGAAATCCAGGTATGAATTTGTGCACAGAGACCAGTGATCGGAATAGGTAGTGCAATTTAGGGCCAAGGCACTAATATTTGTGTGATGAATATTAATATTTGTATTCGATGCATGGGTCAGGGCCTAACATTTTATGCATTGTATATTAAACAGGGTGCACGCCCCGTGTATATACAAACACCCATGAAACGAATACAAATATTAATGATCATCACACAAATATTCGCGTCTTGAACCTAAATTGCACTACCTATTCCGATCACTGATCATAGCGTTGCAGGAATTAACATATAAAAATTATTATTCAGCGATATAAAACTGACTCTTTTTGTGCTCACTTTTTTATTTCAATAAAAAAAATAAACATTTCATCTCTTAACTTAATGCCTTGTAGAATTTATGGTGGGTACTTGGGAAATTTGACTTGGTAGTCTAGGAACTATGTAGTGACAGTAGTGACTTCTAGATAGAGCCCTATATTTAGAGGCGCTTCAATTCCAGCCAGTAAGTTCTTTAAGGCTGGGCCACACAGAGTGCAGCTGCGGGCCGGCTGCGTACTTGCTGCGGGACGGCGCAGTAGTTGTAAACTATGGAATTATATGCGAGGTGTCACACTAAATGCAGTCCGGCACGGCTGCTGAACAGCTGCGAAAACTGTAGCCGTAGTGTGACACCTCGCATATAATTCAAATATATTCGTTTTGATGAATAAGGTGTCAATAGATTTTTTATTATGGCTCGGGTGTCGAAGCTAACATTGGAATGTGCCCGAGCACTCAACCAGCTAGGCTAACCCTAGGCTGGGTGCCTGGACACTGCGGTATTGATGGAAATGAGGCTGCTGACGAGCTGGCACGAAGAGGGGCAGTAGAGGACGCCATAGGCCCCAAGCCTTACTGCGGCATCTTTCGCAACACCTCTAGACGTGTGCTAAAGGAATGTGCCGTGGACCAAAGCCGTAAGCTCTGGTCGGATACACCAAGACTGAGGCATGCGAAAGAACTTGTGACCGGCTTTTCAAACAGACATACCTCAGATGCCATAAATTCAAACCGCAACGATTTAAGGCTCTTAGTACGAGCCTTAACAGGACACTGCAAGTTAAACAAACACCTACACAGAATGGGACTTGTGAATTCACACACTTGCAGATTTTGCTGTGAAGCAGAGGAAACGCCCATACACCTCCTCTGCGAATGCGAAGTGCTCATTCACAGCAGGAGTCGCCATCTAGGTGGATACATAATAACACCTACTGACATTAGAACCTCCCCTCCAAAAGCATAACACGGTTCATGAAGTCCGTGGGCCTAGGAAATGACCTTTAGGACTAGGGTGACAGCTACAATAGATCTATCCAGGTCGCAGTAGCTATTTGATCATTGACCAAGCCCTTATAACCAAATAATAATGGCTCGGGTAACATAGACTACATTTAATCAGACTTCAACAACAGTTCCGTAATCGGGTTGCAGCTTTTAAAACTTCTTTCTTGTTTTTTAAATTACTTTTAATAGTAGTTCCCCAAATAATACGGATCAGATACCGTTGTAAGACCAGGACTGAGGAGTTAGAACCCGGACTCAATGACAGTCTTTTCTTTTCAGATTTTGACGCCATGATAGAACGTCCGTGTCGTGTTTTCGATCTCAATTGTATTCGTAGATACTTTGCTGAGCATTCCAAATGTAAGATAAGGAGAGGACCATTACCAGATAGGTTTTTCAACAGTCAAGTGTCATTCTATCTGTCCAGAGTCAATGCGACAGCAACACTGACCAACAATGTGATAAATGTTAACAAAAATACCAGGATAGAAGAATTTTAGTGAGTATTTCGAGCGCTGTACCCGGGAAGGGAACTTTTTTTGTAATTTCCAACAAAAATAATTTAAAAAGAATTCCCAAAAATGAAATTCATAGTTTTCTTGGGTAGCCTATCTAGTGAAATCAAAAATTAAATACACTATTGGGATTACGTAACGCGATAAAAAAAATTATGACTAATATAACAAAATTTTAAAATTATTTTCTCGATCTAGAATAACAAGCAATCTTTTTATAATTTATCGAACCTATTTTTACTCCAATTTTCACCATTAGTAATTCATGTAAAAAATTCATAAAAAAATATATAATTTTTTAGGGTACTTCCCCTACACGTAAAGTGGGGATGATTTCTGTTTTTCGCCTTTCACATAATTGCGGCTGTGGAAAACCATTTTTCGATTCAGGGATCCGTTAGCGAAATATTAAGCTTTATTCTATTCTATTTTTAAAAAATGGCTGCCATCTTGGTAGTGATGATTTTGCCAATATCTAGTTTAAGGAACAATTAGTGCTTGACATTGTACGGTAATGGATATGGCGATATCAAAGCCCTGTTTTTATACAAAAACACACACCCGAAACCGCCATAAAATGGCACAGCCGCGTGGCTACTTAAATCGCGAGCCGAAAGAAAGACTACCTGAGGCCTACTTGAGGGACCTCTAGCCACGCGACTCCCTATTAAGCTTTAAAGAGAAAATTTTTGCTAGAGTCAAGTGTACCTACTGTAGGTGTTATATTGTGATGTTTGAGTTTTTCTTTCTTTTCTTTTTTTTAAGTATAAACAGGCGAACAAATAGGATGGTTTTCTCTATTGAAGTCAAAGTATTCATTGAAGGTTCCTACAATATTAACTTTGAATTTTTTCGTGCAAATCGAGAACCAATCGTCGTTACAACAGAAGGTTTTCAATCATTTCGTAAGTAACTCATGATTATCAGCCTAATATACAGGGTGGAAAAAAAAGGCCGTGGTTGGACGGAAAGTACCCTTAATATTTATGATGGCTAATTTTACTGAAAGGAAACATTCCTTTATTTTCAAAAATAATTAAAACTGCATTTAAAGATTTTTGAAAAATCATCTGTTTGAGCCGGGAATCGAACCGGTGAAACGTGAAAAAAAAACATCCTGTATTTTATGATACCAACCGAAAGAGTCATTCATAAGGATCAAATTCTTTTAAGCAACATAGTATCTTAAATTAAAGAAAGACCAAGAAAAAAAGATTTTTTCATTGTTAAACTTACTCACTATCTAAAGAAATGGGTCTCATTTTGAGCAATTTATAAGTTAACACGTTCCGGGACAGTGACCGCCTATAGCCGTGATAACAATAAAAGTTCTATTGTGTCTCGTTCACAGTGAACGTGTTAAGTAAAGAATTTTCTTTAGATAGTAAGTTTAACAATAAAACAATTTTCTTTAATTTAAGATACTATGTTGTTTAAAAGAAATTGATCCTTATGAATGACTCTTTCGGTTGGTATCATAAAATACAGAATGTTTTTTTTTCATGTTTCACCGGTTCGATTCCCGGCTCAAGCAGATGATTTTTCAAAAATCTTTAAATGCAGTTTTAATTAAATTTGAAAATAAAGGAATGTTTCCTTTCAGTAAAATTTGCCATCATAAATATTAAGGATACTTTCCCTCCAACCACGGCCTTTTTTTTCCACCCTGTATAATTTGCATTCCAGTTTTGAATAGGTATTTAAATAACTTGTCTGTCGAATGCACTAGGAGAGGAGGGCAAAAATTGTTACGCCCTGGATCCCAGAAAACGGTCGTCGGCGCCCGGGTCGTCCTAGGAAGAGGTGGCGGGATGATCTGGATGCATTTGACGACAAGTGGCCAGAGCTTGCCCAGGATAGTGATGGTTCGAAGATTAAAGGGGAGGCCTTTGCTCAGCAGTGGGATGAAATAGGCTAGGAAAAAAAATTAAATAACTTCTAGAAATGAGATTATGTCTTCCATGACGATATGGCTTCTGTGACTATTGCTGGTATGATAGGCTTCGCTGGTGTGCCAAAATGTGGCTGGCGTATGCAATATTCGCTGTGCAGGTGAAAGCAACGGTATATACAGGGTCCTTCTTAATATGCTGACACTTTTTAAGGGGATGATCAGACGATCAAACTGAATAATTTTCTCTGTGGGACTAACATCGCAATGGCGAAAAAAAAATCAGCTGTCCCATACATTTGGCTCGAGTAGGTTTGCAGTTTTGTATGGAAGAACAGATTTTTTTTTTGCGATGTCGATGTTGGTGCCATAGAGAAAGTTGTACAGTTTGACGGTCTAATCATCCCCTTAAAAAAGTGTCAGCATATTAAGAAGGACCCTATATATGAAACATCTTAGTGAACCATTTATAGTCATAATTTATGACCGCTGGTTTGACTTTGAAAGGGTGCGAGACTCAAGGATCTCGTTGCTGAAAGAGATCCTTTCTTCGTGGATATTCAATTAAAACATAACTGATGGTAAATGAAAAAAAATCCTACGTTCTGTTGTGTGAGCGAGTGAGTGATTATAACTTGCTTATGTTTTTACAGCATCGGTGACATTTACTGCTACCATTCCAAACATAGATGATCTAGAGTTGAAAGAAGCTGAAATAATAGCTTTTACGGATTTCGTAGTCTTCTTCCTTGGGCCTGAAGTATTAAACAATACCGGTAAGAACAAAACATTTTAGAATACTAAATTTCAACACTGGTCATATTGAATTTTAACTAGTGTAGTTAACTCATTTGGTAGATCTTCCAGGTTTGGTTCATCATCCAGTCTCATTATGGCTTGTTTTGACCTAAGTTTCCTTTATGAAACAATAAATTTATATTTTGTGTCTATTCCGTACTGCCGCACAAATTAAAAACGCTATAATATATACTTCTTTTGTCTTCTTCTTCGGGTTCCTCACCATTACTGGAGGCTGTCTATCTCTCGCCAAACGAAACAGCTCTTCGACGCTGGCGATGTCTGTCCACTCTTTTAGGTTCGCAAGCCATGACATTCGTGGCATACCGATGCTTCTTTTGCCCTCTACTTTGCCCATTATTATACAGGGTGAAATTGATATCATTAGCATCCTTTTAAACTAAGAGTCTACCGATCAAACTGAACAACTTTCACTATGGGAGCAAACCGATCGGAGCAAAAAAATAATCAGCTGTTTCATATTAAACTGCAATGCCTACTCGACTCAAATGTATGCAACATCTGATTATTTTTTTGCTCAGATCTGTTTGCTCCTATAGTGAAAGTTTTTCAGTTTGGTGGGTAGACTCTTAGTTTAAAAGGATGCTAATGATATCAATTTCACCCTGTATATAGTCTGGAGCAGTTGTTCTGTTTTTATACGTTCGGAAAACTTAGCCCCGTGGTCATGGCATAGCAGCTGTAACACTTCCGAAATATCGCGACTTATTGCGCGGACCCCAAATAATGGAATAAGGGCAGGAAGATGATAATTATGATAACCAACATTTTTATGTAAATCTGAGGGCATCCCACTCAGCTCTCATCAAAGCCTCTGCCACAAATAGACAATTTATCTCGGTCCTGCACATCTTCTTATCGCATTTTATTGTTCTTTTACAGATCCACCTGTGACACGAACATTAGTAGAGATTTTTGCCGATACAAGAACAGATGCTCAAGAGACGTTCTTGACAGATTCTCAACTATATCTGCCAGCTTATATTCAGTTCAATATTTGCGATTTTGGTTTGTCAATTAAATAAATTTTACTTTAGATTAATGGTTATGTATATAGTGCTTTAATGTATATTTTTATTTATTTATTCAATAAAAATTCCATTACGAATAAATTGTCAATTGTTATTACTTTGTTATGTAGCACCATTTATCTTAACTATTATAAAAATGTTAGAAAAGTGTGTATGTATATTGAAGATATTTAAAAAAAAGATATGGTTTTTGTTTTCCTGATTCCAAATCACAAATTTTTTGGATTTTTTGTCTGTTTGTTTGTTTGTGGTGGTCCAGTGGCGTGGCCAGTAACCTTGCCTTCCGTGCAGGAGGCGATGGTTAGATCCCCGTCCAGGCCGACTCGTACCAATGAGTTTTTCGGAATTTATGTACGATTTGTAACACCACTGGCTTTTCTGTGAAGGAAAACATTGTGAGGAAACCTGCATGCTTCAATTTCGAGGCATGTATTGTACCCACTGTCCATTACAAGTGGCGACGGGCTCACTCCCCGTCACACTGGACAGAGTTTCGGTACTAGTGAAACGTGAATATTCTGAGGTTTCAGAATATCTCTGACTACCCCCTCGGGGAATATAGTCGTGAGCATATGCTTGTTTGTTTGTTCAAGCATCTTGCAAAACTACAGAACTTATTTTGTTGAAACTTTTTTTATTTCATAGCTTTTGATCAGATTTTTAGAATTTGTGCAGACGAAGTTGCGGGTAAACTCTAGTACCTAGATTATAAAATTCACTGTCCTTTAAAAGCTTCAGAATGAAAATTAAAAACTGTAGTTAGCATCACCGAAGTTGATGAATGGATTTCCAAATAATTTATCTAAAATTTCCTTTCTTAAATGGCTTGAATGTCTTGGGAAGCCAAAGGGTGCAAGTCGCATTTTATAACTAAACAGTTATGAACGTTATTCGACATTTTGGTAGAAATTTGAACGGCTTTGATATGTTTTCTTTTTATAAACTATTGGCTGTTGCTCGCGACTTCGTCTGCATATAATGCATAAGGCTATGTCCTTCCTTAGGGTTCAAGTTGTCTGTATGTTATATCAAATTTCATCGAAATCAGGTCAGCGGCTTCGCCGTGAAAACGTAACAGACAAGCAGAAATAGTTTTGTATAATAATTATTATAACTAAGTATGGTTTGTATTCGCAAAGTGAACACTTATTTTTACCGTTTGACTAAAATCAACTAGGTACTCTAAAATGTTGCAATCTGGTTGATTTCTGTAATACGTAATAGAAAAATAGAATTTAATTTTACGAAAAATAAATGCTGCAGGCACTTAATTGGATCTACCCAATTCTAACCACTGAATAAATAAAAGTGTATCACGCAAACTTGATAGTCTTCGAATTCATAGATTTGTACACGTTGTAGATTTGTACACGAGTAATAACTGTTCAAAATGAAGAATTGTCTGTTTTTATTTTTACTGTGTAATATAAGTTGTTACGGCCAGGTGAATTTACAGCAAAATAATAATAATTACAAAAACAAACAAAGTCTTGAAAATTATGACGAATTCCCTAAAAAAGATGAAAATCAAAAGTACATTGAAGAATACATTGGAAACCCAGGTAAACTCGTAGTACTTTTTTATATATTATAATCGCTCCCTATGACCGTTCACTCTACATAAATAATTTCGGTGATGTTTTATGAAATTGTTGTAGTAACAGCCAATGACATTAGTAAACAACTTTGACTATTTATTATAAGCACTAGCCTTGCGGTTAATCATGTGCATTTACATTCAATTGTATACCTTATCACTAAACGACACAGCCCATAATTGCGAAACTATAATTTCGAACTTAGAACGTTTGGGGTTCACGCGAGACTACTTTTCATGATTTTTAATGTTCAAAATTAGAATCTAAAGTTATGGGAATAAAATCCAAAGTTGCGGATTTCATGTCCATACCTCGCCCCCCGCGAAAAGTGGCAGAAATGTTTGTTAGTAGAATTACACGCGTAACTAGTCCCTATATAAGTAGTCAAAGGTAAACAATAATGTCATTGGTAACAGCGGTCTTTGATTCAGGTAGCCCTTTTTTACGGATTCAAGTTCAGGCTTATTTTCTAATCAAAATATTTCTGTTGATCGTGACAAAAACATAAGTACCATATTAATTTAAATCCAGAAAAAAAACTGTATTAAATCCAGAACTCAACTCATAGACAACTTTTTTATACACTTTATTATCAGAGCTCGGGGTTAGGTAGTATGAATTTGGAACTTGTATCAAAATGTGAAGATGAATATCGACATACCTCCGGGATAAATCCCAATTGTTGATCTGATTTGTTGATTAATAATTTTGTTACCTTCTTAGAACTACTTATGAATAATTTAGGCTTGTTTTTAAGGAGCATTGTGGTACACAGGGCTGCCCTCTTTAAAAAAATTCTTTTTAAAGCTAACCAGACTACAACAACTTAATAGAGTGTTTTTAATATCACATTTTCGTAAATGTATTCATTTTACATGTATCATGAATACATTACGAGGTTTATGGTAATTTTTATTATTTAATACATTTTAAAATCCCGTATTTTATTTGAAGGCAATAAAAAAAATCCCGCGAAAGGGAATGTCCATATTTTTTTTTCGTGTTGCAAATCCCGAATTCATTTCCTAACCCTGAGCCCTGTTTATTATAAACTAGTGGCTTCGCACGGGTGCAATGCTGATGTATAAATATTGAATCTATTTAAAAAAACCGCATCAAAATCCGTTGCATAGTTTTAAAGATCTAAGCATTCATAGGGACGTCTGTATTTGCGTTCACTGATAGGGACAGACAGCGGGAAGCGACTTTGTTTTAATATGTAGTGATTCATCTTTCATATATTTTTCAGACTTTGACGCCATACTAGAACGACCGTGTCATGTCTACGATCTCAACTGTATCCGTAAATACTTCTCCGATCATTCCAAGTGTAAGATAAGGAGAGGTCCATTACCAAGAAATCTGATCATAAGTCAAGAGTCTCAGTATTTCCCTAGAGTTAATTTGACCTTGATACCACCTAACCTCGTTATTGGTGGCATTAGAAGCAGTAGAATTGAAGAATTTTAGTAAGTGCGTTCTTTCAACATTATATGGACATCTTGTCTGAAATAAATTATTTGAATTAAATTATAGTTAATCATTAATATTATATTTTTAAGATCTATAATTTGTAATCTGTATACACATTGTAATAAATGATAATTAGAGATTGGATAATCGGATGCATATTTTTGATCCATATTTATTTACTTCACTTTTTTGATCCTTACGGGAAAGTCACAAGTAAAATCTTAATTTAATTTTCAAAATTTCCAGCCTAAACCGACGAACAAACAATGTTGTTTTCTCCATTAACATCAGAGACTATCTACGATTCCAGCCAGCAGCTCGTACTTGGAATTCTTCAGGAATCGCAGAGAACCAATAGTTATTGTTACTCAAACTGGTCAAGTTATCCGTACGTAAATATAGTGCATCAAAAATCCAGCACACTTATCTAAAGTAAATTTTTCTCTTAGTCTACTAAGAGATAAGTGTACTTTTTGCAACCATCAGCTGCAAGGCTGATTCAGTGTTTATGAGTTGTAGACCATCTCTGTGATGGGGATGGACCAAGTCTGCCTTCATAACTCCAGTCGGTTTAGAATTTACTGATGTTTAAAGGTCAGTAAAAAATTAACAATCAGATGCAAGGGTGACCGTATCATATTATTGTAGTATACACTGTAGCTATCGGAACAGTACTTAAACTGACATGGTTCATCAGTCGGTTTAGGTCCGACCTTTGAACGGCTGTATCTACTAAACCGACTGGCAGTTTATGTCAGTTTTTGTACTGTTTACATAGCTACAGTGCACACCACAATAATATCATACGATTAGCCTTGCAGCAGTTCGTTAATTTTTTACTGACCTTTAAACATCAGTAACTTCTAAACCGACTGGAGTTATGCAGGCAGACCTGGTTCATCCCTATCACAGAGATGCTCTACACTTCATAAACACTGAATCAGCCTTGCAGCTGATGGTTGCAAAAAGTACACTTATCTCTTAGTCTAGCAGGACCAGTATTGTTTTAAACTTGTGTTTAGTTAAAATGAATGAATGAATGAATGAATAAATGAAATATACTTTATTTACACCAAACACATAAATACAGTACAGAGCAGGTCACAAAAATAATTATGGTACAAATAAGGCGGTCTTATCGCTAATAAGCGATTTCTTCCAGACAACCTTGGGGTAGAGGAAATATCAACTAAGAATACGGGTCGGTGTTACAAAGAAAAATTAAAAAGAAAAACAATGATATAAATACCTAACATAAATAGATAAACATATAATTCTTATTTAAGTACATAACAAATAAATAGATATTTGTTATCATAAATACCTATTATAAACATAATATATAATTATATATATATATATATATATATATATATATATATATATATATATACAAGGTCTAACAAAATTAGGTGAAACCATTTAAAACTATATTGTTTGTCTTAATAAACCATGGAACATTATAGATCAATCCTTTGGGTTCAGGATTAAAGTTTTTATGACATTGGCAAAGGTTCACGAAAGCGTGGTGGCTTTAGCGATGTAACTCTTGTTTCCTTCCGTGGGTGCAAACAAGCTGACCTCGAAAACGACGGAATAAATTGATGCCATTGCTATATTTACGGATCGTAATTTTTTCAATGAAAAGGTTTCTTCTAATGATGCTGGATCCCGCAGGATTATTGGTGTAGTTATCTTGTATTCATCTTTGGTCTCTATTTCAACTTGAATATAATCATCAGCTAAAGTGGAAGCTTCAAGTTCTTATTCATTTTTTGTTACAGCATCAGTGACGTTTACCGCGATTATTCCATATAAAGATAGTCTGCAGTTAGATAAAGCTGAGATAACTTCAGATACAGTACCTATTTTTACCCTCGGTCTGGGTGTGCTGAATAATACGGGTGAGGAACGATAAGTAAAAAAAGAACTGTAGGCCTAAAACTACAGTAGTAAACTATAGTTTTTGTATTGAACTTCGTACAGCGCTCCTAGTGGTTACGTTGAGAACTAATTCTTTCATACAAAATTGGCGCTTCAACTACAGTTAGTAAAGTACAGTGAAAACTCATGGTAGGCCTACTGGACTTTAAGTTCGTAGATTAACCGAACACTTGAATTTTCGGATTTACACCGAATAATAGATGAAACGAATTTCCAGAATCGTGACGAATACGACCGTAAAATTTCCCCATGATGTATCTTACAAAAAACTCACCCTGTATAAGGTTGAAGAAAATAAAAAGTCCTGGTGAGGGAGGGAGGGGGGGGGGGGGGGTGAGCTCGAGGAAGGGGGGGGGGGGCTCGAAAGTTGAAGAAGAAAACAAAATTATCGCATATTCTTAATCAGCGATCCCTAAAACCCCGAGATACAAATTTTCAGTCGGTTCGGTGAACCTTTAAAAGCTGCGTTGGTGTTTCGAAGAAGGTCGACTCCTGACGGATGAGGTCAATGGCCTGCGGAAACTATGACAGGCCCTGGTCAGATTTGGTTGGAGTTAAAAAAAAAACAAAATAGCGAAATCCAAGATGGCTGCCAAGGAAATTTCAAACGCCAAAGCAGCTTTTAAAGGTTCACCGAACCAACTGAAAATTTGTATCTTGGGGTTTTAGGGGTCTACGGGATGCGGGTAACGGTCCTCGTGCCGGGTCATACCCAGACCAACGCATATCATTAGCGATTCAACGCGGAAATGCGGCCAGCATTATGGACACCTTCGGGCCAGGTATGACCTGGGGCGGGCTTTTCGACTAAGTAGAATTAGTAAAATTTGTAGTTTAGAATGCTTAGAATGGTTTAAGTTTAGGGTAAGTTTTATTTGTGCTTTTACTATTTTATTCCCTTACGAGCGTTAACTTGCCACTTCGTCCGCACAAATTATATACCAGATTTTAAGTCAGATCATAAGCTATCAAACAAAAAAAGTTTCATCAAAATCGGTTCTGTACTTTTTGCGTGATGCTCGCAAACAATCCAAAAATTGGTGATATGGAATCAGGGATACCTAAAAACCATATCGTAACTTATTTTTTGTTAATATCTTCAATGTACAGACACGCTTCTGTTACAGCTTTATAATAGTATAGATTAATGACAATTACTGAAAATTTGTATCCGGGGGTTTTCGGGATCGCTGATTAAGAATATGGAATCATTTTCTTTTTACCTTCAACTTTCATGCGGGTCGCCATACAAATTTCATAATTTTTTAAATGCTCTCTTGGCTTTCTAGCCCTCAAATGTTAAGTTCTATGAAAAAAGTGTATACCACTTGTTTTGTAGGAATTTTTGTAACTGCTACTAGTTGACGAATCTCAACAAATGATAATTATGTTGTATTTACTTTTTTCAGATCCAACTGTGGTACAAACTGTGGCTGAATTCCTTGCGGACACTTCGACCGATACTCAAGAATTTATGTTGACTGACTCTCAGTACTGCCTGCCGGCTTATATTCAATACAACATTTGCGATTTTGGATTAAAGGTTATAAAAATAATAGAATAAAATAAAAAAAATGAAATAAATAAAACAAATAAAACGAATAAAACGAATAAAACGAATAAAACGAATAAAACGAATAAAACGAATAAAACTAATAAAACGAATAAAACGAATAAAACGAATAAAATAAACAAAATAAATAAAATAAATAAAATAAATAAAATAAATAAAATAAATAAAATAAATAAAATAAATAAAATAAATAAAACAAATAAAATTAATAAAATGAATAAAATGAATAAAATAAATAAAATAAATAAAATAAATAAAATAAAAAATAAATAAAATAAATAAAATATATAAAATATTTAAAATATTTAAAATATATAAAATAAATAATCAATAAATAACGCTCACAGGCACAAACATCAAACATTGTAATGCAAACCAAGCATAGAGGCAGGCGTAACTCGTAACGATATTTTACAAATTTTGATTAGAGCAGAATTGAACTTACATAAATAGTACAATCACAATTAAATAAAAATTGTTTTACACTTTGCGTCGTTTCAGGCGCGCGCGCCGCCCCATCTCTTTCTCTCGCATCAGGCAGTAATATAAGCTATCACACGCCCATTTCGCTTCAATTATTTTTCGACATAGGCCTTTAATATTGGCCGACGGCTGCGTCGAAAAGGTCTCGACCGCCGGTCTGGGTCACGATCGCTGGCCATTCAGCGAGGCAACGCAGCAAGCATAATGGGCACCTTTGGTCGATGATACGGGGAGGCTTGTTTGACTAATTTTATTCATACAGGAAATTCGAATACAATTATTTATTGTGTATTTTATGAAGATAGTATAATTTCAGTTACTCTATTTATCGTTACATTGAATTTTAAAAACCAGTTGAGCAGATGAATATGATATACAATCTAAAAGAAAATTGATTATTTTCCTTCTCTTCTCGATTAACTTTCAATAATGAATTTGGTGTAATAAAAAAAATGTGATTATTTCCCTTAGTTCCCGATTAATTTCCAATTCAATTATTCCAAAACAAAAATAATAATATTTTTATTTTCGATTTTGTACAAATAATTTTCAAGATCATGCTCAAGTTTTTTAACACCTTGTATATTGTTAGTACCTATTATATTATAACTTATAACCGACGTGCAAATTGTACTGATGATTTAAGAAAACATTGTAGGTAATCGTTTGTGCACTGTGCAAGTGTTAACAATGAAAACTTATTTCTGTTTAATATTATTGCTCTGTGGCATAAGTTGTAACAAATATGACGAGAAATTACAAGCTCAAGGCAACGAATATTTTGATTCCGATATTTATTTAAAGGCAACGACGAATATCAAAGAAAACACAATAATAATAATAGTTACGGATACTGCAGAAATACTGACGACCGATATTATGATGAAGAATACATTGGAAATCCAGGTATGCACTAATTTGAAAATGAGAGGGAAATCATCATATTTTTGTTGCTGAGGCGTGGCAGGAATTAATATATTGTTAACTATATCTACCAGCTTATATTCAGTTCAATATTTTCGATTTTGGTATGTCATATGAAATAAATTTTTAAATCTTTAGAATTTTGATATTTATTTTTATAGAATTTTAAAGTCGTTTTTTTATATAGCTTAAGAATGAAAACGAGAACATGTAAATTGTCTTGAATATTGTCACCGAAGTTGAAGCCCCTTTTCGTATAATATCCTGATTGTAATTCTGGATTTCTAAATTGTTTATCAAAAATGTCGGAAGATGCAAGCTGCCTAAATTTATATCTATTTGTATTTTCTAGATTTTAAATAATTATACCATTTCAATACTTATCAACTACTGCACGATCAATGTTGCGATGCGGTCTATTTCCGTAATAAAATAGTAATAGAAAAATAGATTTAGTTAACAAATGCCACAGACAGGTATTTGATTGGTTCTACCTCGTTCTAGCCGCAGTATAATCTGCGGTATTGAACTAAATGCCTATCACGCACACTTTTAGTCTTCGCATTAATAGATATACGTTTTGTAAATTTATACATGAGCGATAACTGTTGAATCATAATGTTGTTAAATTATCGATTCTGTAAAAATAATTTTTAGGTGTGTAGGTTTTTTAACAGCTTGTATCTGTTATAAATAACTGACGTGCAAATTGTACTGATGATTTAAGAAAACATTGTAGGTAAACGTTTGTGCACTGTGCAAGTGTTAACAATGAAAACTTATTTCTGTTTAATATTATTGCTCTGTGGCATAAGTTGTAACAAATATGACGAGAAATTACAAACTCAAGGGAACGAATATTTTGATTCAGTAGTCGAATTTAAAAGAAACGACTACAACGGATACTATAAAAATGACGACGGATACGAAGATGAAGAATACGTTGGAAATCCAGGTAGGGAATTAGTGCAAGTACGAGATTTCTATATTACCGTCGAATCCGTCGATAGTTCAAACTTTGAATTCGTTGTAACCTACAACGAAAAAACCCAAAGACAGATTGGAGATCCCCCGAGTAACTGGACATCATTGTCATGTTTAGTGTTGTGAATGGTCACCGCTTTTGATCCGATTGCAGGAGTTACGGCGGTAGAAATGTGTGACACTCGACAAAACAAACAGTTGTATCATAACAATAAATTATGACAGTAACTTTGTGCTATTGTTATGTAAGTAAGTTGTAGTCTTGATTGATTTGGTTAATTATAAATTAATACTGATAATCTTGAAATCCCAAAAATCTATGTTTTTTACTTACGAATAAATGATATTTTCCGAAAAAGCGGTGATGGCCGGCAGGCAGTTTGATCATAGCCTAGATCAAACCAATGCCGCGACGATGCCAAAATGTTTGTAAGACCTGAAGTATAATTGGTAACACTTCAAGCTTTTTGGTGAGTGAAAACATCATAAGGAAACTTAAGGGGGAAATATTAATGTTGATTAGTATATGAAGTCTGCTAATCTGCATTGGACCCGCGTGGTCAATATGCTCACCATGGAGGACCTCGCCTATGCATGCAATGGCTGTGGAGATGAATAAAAGCTGATAATGAAGAGGGACAAAATGTGTACCATTGGTTGATTGAATACCTATTAAATACTTTTCAGATTTTGACGCCATAATAGAACGTCCGTGTCGTGTTTTCGATCTCAATTGTATCCGTAGATACTTCGCTGAGCATTCCAAATGTAAGATAAGAAGAGGACCATTACCGGATAGGTTTTTCATTACTCAAGAGTCACTTTATTTCACCAGAGTCAACATGACTGCAACACCGACCAACTTTATGGTTAATGGTTTCAGAAATACCAGGGTAGAAGAGTTTTAGTAAGTGTGACAAAAATCTATTTACTTTACACATTGCCCGTACAATCCCGCTCTATACAATCCCTGGGGATTGTATACATTACCTAGGTATAGTGTTTAATGGACAATAATTCAAAATATTTTATACATTGCCTGGACGCCCCAGGTATTTTATACATTGCCTAGGTATTGTATAGAATACCTGAATTATACAGATTGCCGGTAACATTACTATTGATTTGACTTTATGTTATAAAGATACATATCAAACTGAATCTCATATAGTTTATTAATTATAAATGCGCAGAAAACTACTACAATCCTTTTAGCATCCGCGAAGTTGTAGCAACCCTCACATAGTTATTATTTTCTGGGTTTTAGTCCCTCCCTTTCTTTTAATGCGCGCATCTTTTTAGTATCACGGCTGGGTTTCACCGGAAGTACAATAAATACTCATGATCATAATGCCTTCTTCTTCTATCGAGTCGATGGCATGTCATTTTATATTTTTCCAGCCCAGTATTTTGCCACACTATCGGCAGCGTCCATAAGCTCCATCCGCGTGCAAATTTGCGGTTAATCCCTTTGACGTGATCAAGAGTGTGTATTCAATATTCATACAACACGAATTATATCGCGCGAGCGTCGCGTAAATGCTGAACTCTCGAAGTCGTAGAATGTTGCACTTGATACGGCTATATCACGTCTTTTATCTCGTTTGTTCGCGCGCAAATAGTAAGAGAGCGGAAGCGTGATGGCTCTATATCACGTTGGGATACTAGCCATGCTGGTGCCCTCAATTGTATTTTTTATCGCTCGCTCTCGCGTTTGCGCGTTTATCATAATTATAGTGTTTAGACGACGTATAGCAAAAATAAAAATACCAATCTAGGACATTTTTACACAAATCGGAAATGGATATCTATAGCGAAAAACTGGTATTAACACGTTCCGGGACAGTGACCGCCTATAGCCGTGATAACAATAAAAGTTCTATTGTGTCTCGTTCACTGTCCCGGAACGTGTTAAATGTCGAACTTTGACTTTTGCATTCCTATGTTTCAGTATAAACAGGCGTACAAATAAGATGGTTTTCTCCATACAAGTCAGATTCTTTTCTACAAATTCTCAAAGTATTTACTTGCAATTTTACCGAGTAGATCGAGAGCCAATCGTTATTGCAACCGAAGGTGGCCAACTATATCGTAAGTATAAAATCATCATCATTACGTCCGTCCCACTGCAGGGCACAAGCCCACCCTCATCTCACGGAGGGTATTAGGCGTTAGTCCACGTCAAACGCTTGAGAATTTCTTCTTTAGCGTATACAGGTTTTCTTACGATATATCCCTTCACATCATTATCATCATTTTCAGCCTCTATTTATCTAATCAACTACTAATCTCTAATATTACCACTGTAAAGTTCAAAAAACTTTTGTCTTTTTAGGGTTCCGTAGACAAACAAGGAACCCTCATAGTTTGTCCATTAAATTTATAAATTTATGAGTTTTTTTATAATTAATTGACTCTTGCTTGTGCGTTACCACTGCATTTCCGCCAGTGTCAAGTAGTTTATGGGAGTATCTATCCCATTCTCAGATATTGTTTTTGATCAAGAACAAGAAGAGATTGAGGATTGCAGAGCCTCGTGGCAGGCAAAAACCCGACGCTTAAAAACCACGTCAGACAAGTACTCACGTCAGAATCTGCAACGTGACTCATATCAAGAGTTTAGAAATCTAGAAAACATCTTTTGAATTATGTATGTAAATAGTCAGATTGTTCAGCAAAACCATTGGCAAAACTATGGATTTTTCGAAATTGAAATTAGAAAAAATATTCATTGGTTCATTTTTGGATTACGTGTAATGTTTTAATTTTTATACCTAATGGGGAAAGTCGACTTGGTCGAGGCAACAACAGTAGCTAAAACACATTTTGATATTGTGGATGAGTGTGAGAAGTCATTATATCCATAAAATTTTCTATGTGTTTACAGCATCGGTGACATTTACTGCTATCATTCCAAACATTGATGATCTACAGTTAGAAGAAGTTGAAATAACAGCTTTTTCGGATGCGTTTCCAGTCTTCTTCCTAGGTCCCGAATTGTTAAACAATACTGGTAAGAACACAACATATTTACTTAACAAAATTTCAAAATGGATTTTTATTGTACTCATTGGTACTTAGTTAACACTATTTATTGCAAACCTAGACACATTTAAATTCTCAGTGGCAGAAGCGTCCAGTTAGCCCAGCCATTTTACGGAGTTTTGTTAGGCGGGGTAGGGAGTAATTATTAATTGGACTTTTCAAATGTAACCGGCACCATGACAAAATATACTAAACTAAAACTAAATATACACTATAATATAGCAGGTAAGATTGTTTCTCATTAAGGATATTTATCCTAACATAAATCTATGGTTTTGGCCTAATTTGATTCAGTGTGTGGTATGCTGGTATTTTTTATTTAGATTTCCTTTAGAGTCACCTCATTTTTGTAAAACGAGAGATTTTTGCATCACTATATATACGTAAATTGAAATGCTCAAATATCTACAAAACTATTATGAAATTCTAAAAAATAAAACATACGAAACTGGTTGTAACATGTTATTTAGAAACATAGAAATACGTTCATGTTTAGAAGTGTCAAAACGTTTGAATTTTTTTAATAATAGCTTCACATCTTACTGCTGTCTATGAACCTATCTAACACTTAAATTAATCAAAGCAAAGATGAAAAGCTTTAAATGGTTATACAAGGTGTTACAAAAATACAAATAAACATTTAAAGAGGTGGTTAATACCATCAAACTGAACAACTTTCACTATGGGACCAATATCGAAATCGCAAAAAAAAGTCGGATGTTCCATCATCATCATCATATCAGCCGATAGACGTCCACCGCAGGACATAGGCCTCCCCCAAAATGGGGAGATTTGCCATAATCGCCATGATGCGATGCGTTTGCGATGTTCCATACTAAACTACAGATCTACTCGAGCTAAATGTATGGGACAAAAGATTTTTTTTTCGCGGATTCGATGTTGGTCCCATAGTGAAATTTGTTCAGTTTAATGGTCTCAACAACCCCCTTAAAAGTTTTAAATGTTTATTTTGACTTTTGTAAGACCCTGTAGTTATCTATGTTAATGTGATTTTAATCAATAAAACCACTACTGCACTAAGCAAAAATCTATCCATGCATAGTAGACATTTATAACGATCAAGGTACAAATCATTGATTGAATATAATTCTTTGTTTCTTTTTATTTTGTTTTTTACAGATCCCACTGTAGCACAAAGCTTAGTAGAGTTTCTTGCCGATGTACCGACAAATGTTCAAGAATCGTTTTTGACAGACTCTCAGTATTATGTGCCAGCTTATATTCAGTTCAATATTTGCGATTTTCGTTTATCAAATAAATAAATAATACATGTTTGTCTCTGTATTTTATAAATGGTAATAAAATTGTATCAATTGTCTCTTTTGCGGGTCTGCTGGAAGAAATCTCTTCAGAGATAAGCTCGCCCTTTGAACATGTTTTCTCAACTGTATGTATTTTTAAGTCAGTGTGTACAATAAAGTCTTATAATAATAATAATAAAATTTAAAAATAATCAAATATATATTTTTATTATTTTTTAATATTGTTTTGATGTATTCATTTATTTAGGTAGGTAGGTCACTAGGTACCTAAGTTGTACACAAATGAGAATTTTAAAAAGCCTGAATATCATAACTTCATAACCCAAAATCCCTTTCGGGGTGTTCAGAAACATTGCTACTTCTACCAACTTCTTAAGTGTAAAGTTGTAGTAAGGTTCACCTTCAATGTCTAAAGGTTTCAGGATAGAATAAAAACATTAATCACATATCTAATCGTACCACCTAAACGACATAATGTCATAACTCGAAACTAGTACTTTTCGACAAACAGCCTAAAATAGCTATTCCTTGATTAAAATCCTGCGTTAGAAACATTACCCTCCTTCTGGGGCAGTCTGGTAATTATACTATATTATAGACAATTCTCCAAAATAAAACTTCTTCAATTCATGGTTCTTTTATTAGAAAAATGTACAGAATAAACAATGCTCTACAAATACGACAATTTAACACAAAGATAGAACTAAATCTTCTCAATAAATACTTCAATAAGTTAACGTTTTTTTACATTTTAAATATGACAGTATTGTAGTGAATATGTGAAGTCATAATTTTTATTTATTAATTATAAATGTAGGATGTAAATGGTTTGAAAATTTTGCGTTAATTTGATTCGAGTAAGTAGGCACTTAGTTGCTTATTAATTATTCCCTTCATGATGCGTTAGTGTTAGTCATTAATACGTAGCTCGTAATACAGCAGTTCAAGTTTAACTTTTAAAATGATAAAAAATATAATATGTCTTATATTTTTACTCTGTAACATTAGTTGTTACTGTAGCGACGAAGAGTTGCAGAAAAAAGAAAGTTGCAGTAATAATTATGATTTTTTTAAAAGTGAAAACGGTAGTATCAGATATGATAGTTACATTGAAGAATACATTGGAAATCCAGGTAAATCACTATTATCATTTGATTCTTACGAAATAAATAAAAATTAATTAATAATTAATATCTTAGACATTGTCACACAAATTATCTAGTCACATTTAAAGTACCTGGACTTGTATTATGATGACTAGACAACGATATAGAATACATATATAGATACAAACATCCATGACTCGGGTACAAATACTCATATTCATCATATAAATATTTGTCCCTTACGGGATTCGAACCCGTGACCCTCGGCACAGTAGGCAGGTTCACTACAGACTGTGCTACCGGGCCGTCAAAATAGATATACACCAATCCGAATCGGGCACGCGTGGTGGACTAAAGCCCATACACTTTGAGGGTAGGCATATGTCCTGCAGTAGGACCTTTATAGGCTGATGTTGATGAAAAAGGGCCACCTGATCCTCATTTCTCAGAAAGGTATTAAAATGTGAGTTTATGTATGTTTTGTTCATTAAAGAATTATTTTCGCGAAAACGCATTTTTACAATAAAATCAATTTAATTCTTTTCAGACTTCGACGCCATAATAGAACGTCCATGCGGTGTCTTCGACCTCAACTGTATCCGAAAATACTTTGCTGAGCACTCCATGTGTAAGATACGCAGAGGTCCATTGCCAAGGAACCTGTTCTTCAGCCATGAGACATTGTACTACTCCAGAGTTAATGTATCTGTCAACACGGTTAACTTTGAGATAGGTGGCTTCAGAAATACCAGGATTGAGGAGTTTTAGTAAGTTTTTAATAATCAATCAAAATAGAAGAATGGTAAAGAAAGGTCAATTCAGCTTGTTTTAGTCCAAGTGGAGGAAAGGATGGCCGTGGTAGAGAAACTAACCTTTCGTTTAAAGAACGACGGGTGTATCAAGTACTACTAAGCGACGGTTTGATCCTAACAGAATCAAACTCGTACTCGTACCTAAATCAGTTTATAGAAACTTATGAGAGTTATAAGTTACGTCAGATTTGTACTAATGTCTTACTAAAGTACTCTTGCGATTCATCATCATCATCAGCATATATACCTCCCACTGCAGGGCACAGCAGGCCAACCCTCAGGGAGGGTATACGGGCATCAGTCCACCACGCGTGCACAATGCGGAATATAGTAGACTTCACATACGCATCGAAATTTCTCCTTCAGCGTATGCAGGTTTCCTCACCATGTTTTCACCGTTTGAGAGCAGTCGGTATTATGTACGTACGGCGACACATCAAGTTATACAAAACCAAAATAAGCTGGCCGCGCGTAACGCGTAACGTATAACGACGCGCGGCCAGCTTATGTTGGTTTTGTATAGCTTGATGTGTCGCCGTCTGTACATAAGTTATAAAAACTCGTACATGGCATGTCGTCCGGGCGGATTCGAACATGGACCTCAAGATTGGGTTTCAATACCTCTCCGCAACGTACCACCGAAGCTTTGCATAGCGATTACAACCTGTGTATTTTATATGTTTCAGTATAAACAGACGTACAAACAAAATTGTATTTTCTATTCAAGTAAGAGGATTATCAAAGATGCAACCGAATGTCTACTTCACTATTTATCGAAATGGTCGAGAACCTTTTGTTATTCTTACCGAATCCTTTGACTTTTTCCGTAAGTTACTACTTTAGTGTTAATGTTGTTATCAATCTAATAAATATACCAGATTATTTACGCAACATAAAATTATGAAGATGGCTGTTATTATAATGAATTTGATTATTATGTCACATTGATAAATTTCTCTATGACTTTCTACAAGGTACAAAACCGACCGTGCTTATCAAGATTGCAGTATCCACTAGGCAACAATTGACGCGCAACAGGTAATGCTCAACATGTTCGGCAACGTTGCTAAACAACGCGCGACATTGCCGAACAAGTTGTGGCAATATTAAGTTGAAGTTTCAACATGTTGAGCGTCACGTGTTGCGCGTCAATTGTTGCCTAATGGATACGTGTCAAAGGAAAGTGGCGAAGGAAAATTGGGCCGCATCATTTTCGAAATCCTTGTAGCGAGCTCTTATCTTCTACACTTATCGGAATCTACACTTATTACACTCTTCCTTACCATTTCTACCTCTTCCGAATGAAATCAAAGTTTTATTACAGAGCATGTCACGTGGATTCCGGAAACATTATATAAGGTCTAACAAAATTAGGTGAAACTATTTTACGGGGATGATCAGATCATCAAACTGAACAACTTTCTTTATGGGACCAATATTGAAATCGAGAAAAAAAAATCTGCTGTCCCAAACATTTAGGTCGAGTAGGTTTGTATGGAACAGCTGATTTTTTTTCGCGATTTTGATATTGGTCTCATAGAGGAAGTTGTTCAGTTTGATGGTCTGATCACCGCCTTAAAATAGTTTCACCTAATTTTGTTAGACCTTATATACAACTCAACCCCCTTAAACAAAAAAAAATTAAATATACATTATCTTTTTGTATTACAGCATCTGTAACGTATACCGCAATCATTCCGAACATCTATGATATACAGTTTAAAAAGGCAGAGATAACAGCTTATGCTGATATACCTAGCGCCATTTTTTGTCATCAGTCCTGATTTCCTGAATAATCCAGGTAGGATTCTGAATTATCGACTGTATTAACAGTCATGCCATAAGCCGCATCATGGTCATAGCTTTAGGTTTATTCGGCCCTCCGACATTCTATCCCCAATTTATTTAATTTTCATTTTCATAATTCGTCATCATAAAAGGACACTGGGCAAAAATGTATGGCCACTGGTCCAGAAGCCCCCGCTATGGCACAGATAGGGACAGTTAGAAGATACCCTAACGTACATGGTCTACAACGGGCATCATTGTCATATTGGACACAGACTGGGACAGAGTAAAATAAAAGAATAAAACTGTAACAGGAAGTTTGTCTGTACATTGAAGATATTAACAAAAAAAAGTTACGATATGGTTTTTAGGTGTCCCTGATTCCATTTCACCAATTTTTTGATTTTTTGTCTGTCTGTTTGTTTGTGTGTTTGTTTGAGTGTTTGTTTGTTTGAACGAGTATCACGCAAAAACTACTGAACCGATTTTGAAGAAACACATTTCTTTGATAGCTTATGATCTGACTTAAAATCTGGTATATAATTTGTGCGGACGAAGTCGCGGGTTAACGCTCGTTTTAAATAAAATCGTTTAAATTTGTCTTATTCTACAATACAAGATTTTTCTTTTTCAGATCCCGTAGTAGTCGAAACCTTGGCTGATTTTTTATCAGATCTACAAACAAATACTCAAGAATTGATTTATTGACTCCTACTATCTCTTGCCTGCTTACATTCAATTCAATGTTTGCGATTTTGGTTTGAACATTTAGTAAAATCTTCAAATATAAATAAATAATTATTCTATGGTATTAGTAATTCTTCAATGGTGGAGTTAGTCCTGATTTCTCAACTCAGGAGAACAAAGGTGTGGATCCAAAGTCACATTTTGTTTCTTTCTTGTACAAATACATTTCATTTCCATGATTTATTTTGATTTCAATATATATTCAATGCATTTTCAATATTTTTATTATTATTGAACCTGAACATTTTAACAATATTTAATTTTAAAAACGATATACATATTAAGCATGCCGACAAAGTGGTAAAATAAATTCTTGAAATATATTTTTTTAAGGGTAACTCCCCTACAAGTGAAGTGGGGATGAGATATTTTTTTCTCGTGTATCCCAAGTTCTGGTCTTTAAAATCTACTATGGTTTTGGAAAATCATTTTTAGATTAAGGGATCCGTTAGCGAAATATTAAGCTTTAAAGAGAATATTATGAATATTTTTGTTAGATTCATGGGTCACCGGTTTAGCTGGCAGGGGTGCCAGCTAAACCGTTGTTTCTGGATATGTGAGAAAAATTCATGGCAGTAATATATAATAACAAAATTAAAATGAAAACTATCACCGCTAAGTAGGCTTTACAAGTTTACGAGCAACAGTCGACCAACTTATAAAATGTACTTTTTTGACTTTATAAAGTCAGTCTAAAAAGTCAGTTATTATTATTAGTTAATCACGAGCTTTAAAATACAAAAAATCCAATAATCTGTAATTTGGACACCTAAAATATTCTTCAAAACTTGTCTCTACTAGACACAATAATTATGTTACAGTTTCATAATACTGTACATTGATAATAGCTTTAAAGTATCAATATAAAAGAGAAATACATTTTTGATACAGAAATGGAATGGAATGGAAATGGGATTCAACAGACAAGAATAAAACAAAATGAAAACACCAGTACGAGTCCAAGGTCCCGATAATCCAATTAGCTTTACCAATTACTAAAAAATAAGCCTTAACCTAATAATCTGCAGATAATATTTATTAACTTCCAAATTAGAAACTGATGAATTTCATACTTTGCACTACAAGCCCACATAATGCTTCATCACGCAACGATTAACTGAAAACACAGCTGTTGATCGTGAAACAATATAATTTTTTCAACACACTTGCTCATAAAATGGCCTTTATTTCACCGCAATTAGGCATATAATGACACCTATAATCAAACTGTGACTTTTTCATTACTATTATTCACAAGTGAGTTATAGGTTAGAGTAGTAGGTATCTAAACTTCTTGGTTGAGTTTTTGAGTTGCTTTGTTCTTAAAAAAGTTTCGATACAAAAAAGATAATATTCAGTAGTACAAATAAATTCTCTAAATATACTTTTATTTACTAAATAAAATTATTTTTTATTATTATTTTCTTCACAAGTGTGTTGAAAAACGTCGTATGATACACGTGTGTATTGATGATTACCGTGCTCGGCTCTCTTAAGACCCTCGCCTGCGGCTCGGGTCTCAATGGCGCCTCAGCGATAATCACCAACATTACACACTTGTACCATAATGTACAATACAATTGTTGCATATCCATTGATAAAATATGCTGTTTTATTTCCTTATTAGAACGACCGTGTCGCGTCTACCATCAGCTCAATTAAATGCGCTGAGTTTTTTTTTAAGTTTGTATAAGAAGATAAAACAGACGAATCTGAGAATGTCAAAAAATCAACACATAACAAAAATCGATTATGATTCTTTATAAATGATTTTCAGGTCTTGGGTAAATTTTTAAACACCTTGTATATTTCAGTACGTGTCGAGCAAATTATACTGATAATTTATTAAAACACTATACACTTTGTGCATTGTGTTAAAAATGAAAAGTTATTTCTGTTTTATATTTTTGCTCTGTGGCATAAAGTGTAACAAATATGATCAGAAATTACAAGCTCATGCAAACGAATATTTTGATTCAGTGGTCGAATTTAAAGGCAGCGATGATTATCACCGAAACAATAATAAGAATAATAATCACAGGTACCACAGAAATAGTGACGGGCGAAACTATGATGAAGAATACATTGGAAATCCAGGTACAATAGAGTATACTTGATTTTAGTTTCTGAGGCAATGCAGGACTTATTAATTTTAATTGTCTTATTCGAGACTATAATTAATGATAATTAAATTCGTATTGAGTCTAAGTAGACTCTCTCACCATAAGAATGTGACCAGTGCACACCAGCAGTCGAAACGAATAAAGCCTAGTAAAGATGATGAATGGCATTAATACAATTCGGTATGTAAAGTTTTTTTCAGGTATTTTTTACATTATATTTTGAACTAATTTTATTATTTTCGATATCCAAGCTATAGTTAATTCTCTATAATTTTGCAAAATTTTTCTAGTGATGACGTCACATCAGGGGCTGAAAAGTTCAAACTTTTTGCTTTACGTAAAAGAATTAAAAAAAAGAAAATTATCCATTCCGACTGACATTTGAAACCAGTGCTGTCAGATGTGATTTCGGAAATTTCCCCAGATTAATATTTATATCCCCCAAAATAGACCATATAACCATAGACATCACTTTGCTTACCTAATGATTGTCACAGGTATCGAACCACAATAGATAGTCAAGCTATAAATTAACAGAACACTTTAGTTATGTTGTCTTAACGACGATAAATGTATTAAGAAAACACTCGAAATTCTCTACTTTGATAATTTTTTCCCTACGATTTAATTTCCCCAGAGACCAAATTTTTCCCCATAATCGCGGAAAAAATTCAAATCTGACAACTCTTTCGTTGACATTGACGTTTATATGACGTTTGCATTTTTTTTTTTACCAAAGGCAATGGATTTATGCCCATTCAGTCTCTGATATGAAGTCATTTAGAATGAAAGTAAAGTATTTTTTGTATTTTTGCTATAATATTCACCATCTTATAATTTTAAGAGTTTTAAATAAGAAAATAAGGTTTCTAAATATTAAGGTCTCGAAAGGTTTTGGAATCAGCATAGCATAAATTTTACTTTACATACCGAATTGCAATAATAATATGCAATAAAGTATATCAATGATTGAATACTTATTAAATACTTTTCAGATTTCGACGCCATAATAGAACGTCCGTGTGGTGTTTTCGATCTCAATTGTATCCGTAAATACTTCGCTGAGCATTCCACATGTAAGATAAGGAGTGGACCATTACCGGAGAGATTTTTCATCAGTCAAGAGTCAATTTATTTCTCCAGAGTAAACTTGACAATATTTCTGACCAACTTTATGGTTAATGGTTTCAGAAATACCAGAGTAGAAGAGTTTTAGTAAGTACGAGCGTTAACCCGCGACTTCGTCCGCACAAATTATATACCAGATTTTAAGTCAGATCATATGATATCAAACAAAAAAAGTCTCATCAAAATCGGTTTAGTAGTTTTTGCGTGATACTCGTTCAAACAAACAAACAAACAGACAGACAAAAAATCCAAAAATTGGTGAAATGGAATCAGGGACACCTAAAAACCATATCGTAACTTTTTTTTTGTTAATATCTTCAATGTACAGACAAACTTCCTGTTACAGTTTTATAATAGTATAGATGCGTGATACTCGTTCAAACAAACAAACAAACAAACAAACAGACAGACAAAAAATCCAAAAATTGGTGAAATGGAATCAGGGACACCTAAAAACCATATCGTAACTTTTTTTTTGTTAATATCTTCAATGTACAGAAAAACTTCCTGTTACAGTTTTATAATAGTATAGATTGCAATGGCATTGATCTGTTATAACAGATCAATGCCATTGCCATTGCCATGCCAATGCCATCTGGTTACGTCTCTGGTTATAACCAGAGACGTAACCAGAGACACATTTCAATGAGCAGTAACAAGCAGCTTGTCCAAAGATAAAAATTACGACTATGATTACTTTTGAGGGGGTCAATTTTGATAGAAAAGCAGTCATGTGCGCATGATATTTTGACGTACATATAAGTGTACGCTCTAAACACTGAGGCACTTTCTCGTCCCTACCCCTTTTTCTGATGGATCGGGAGACACATACGATCAGAGGTGGGGTCAGCTGCGATGGCTATAACCGGCAGCCACACGGTTTGGGCATCAAAGATGTGCTTGACGCCTGAAGGAATTATTTGTCTCTTATGCATGCACTACATTCTCGCTGAGAACGAACGTGAACGAGAGTGTGGATGCCGTTCATGGTTCTCGCGGTATCGTGAGCCATAGTGATTTTCCTTTGGAAGTTTTTGCTGAGAATTCTCACCAAGACGTTCTCGCAAGAGTGAAGTGCCTGCTTTACAATACCCGACTAAGTTGGTGGTATTCAAAGCCCACGTGGTGGTGCTCACATGGAAATAACATTAATTATAACTTCAAACTATATTTTTAAGCCTGCAGTGTAACATTTCAGGACAAAATGACATGTCAAAACGGCGATAGGCTATAATGACTCATTAAACCAAACCTAGGTCACGAACAATTTTAACTGAAGGTAGCACTTTTTGAACGTCAATAATGTTAATGACTCATGGTGTCGTGTTAAAATATCTAGGCCATTGTCACACAGTTTAAATATCCAAAGTGTTACATTACAATTATATTGTGTATTGTAAACTTAGAATAAATAAATAAAATTATATTAATCATCATCATCACCTTTTATAATTATGTCACACCGCAGAGCACAGGCCTACCCTAGGAGGGTGTCCAGTCCACCACGCATAAGCGATGGATGGAACTACATACGCATCAGAATTTTAGCTCAGTCATTTTATGGTTTGAGCCGGAACTAATTAATAATTGATATTTTTTCGGTATAGTATTTAAGAGTCAATTTGAGCTTGGAAATGTACTAAAATAAAAAAAATCCCGTCGGCAACAGTTCCAAATTTTAAATTTAGGTATTATTTCGTTCTAAAAAACCTGAGGGTAATTTTTTGCACATATTTAAGGCATTTCCAATTTTACATACTTCAAACTTACTTTTTGTCTACTTAGAAGGTTTTGAAAAATACAATCGTATTTTTTAATAAAAATCAAATCAAATGAACTCAAATATACTTTATTTTACACCAAAACATAAACAGTAACCTAAACCTGTTTTTTTTAATTTCAATGCCTAGTTTATTGCTCAAAAATAATTTATATTGTAAAATCTAATTCAAATGAGTGCATTGATTGTATCATATTATTAATTTCAAAGCCTTCTGGGACTCACAATTTTGATTTCTATGTTGCGTAGTGTATTTTTTTAATATGTTTTCAGATAGTCTTTTTGTCACTAAATGGTGCCGGTTACAGTATAAATGTCCAATTAATAACTACTTTCCACCTCTCCTAACAAAACTCCGTAAAATGACTGGGCTATTTCTTCTTCAGCATATGTAGGTTTCCTCACGATTCCTTCACAGTGTTTGAGAGCAGTCGGAGCGTTGTTGTATTACAATTTTGACATTTACTGTTTCAGTATAAACAGGCGTACAAATAGGATGGTTTTCTCTATACAAGTCAGAGTGTTCACAACAAGTACTCCAAGTATTTACTTTAAATTTTTTCGAGTTAATCGAGAGCCAATCGTCGTTGTATCTGATGCTGTCCAAACCTATCGTAAGTAACTCATGAAATAAACGTTCAACGTCGAAAAATTCTAGTCTTAAATAGTTATAATCTATATATCTATATACAGGGTCAAATTAAAGATTGAAAAATTTGTCTCGGGCGGGACTTGAACCCGCACTTTTCCAAACCGGGGAACTGCGTTATCCAATTTCGCCACCGAGCCCACTACCCAGAGAACGAAATTTTCAATCTGTTGCGTCTTAAGGGGACGTGAGCGCCATCTACTGGTAGTTATTACAAACTCACTCATCGATCAGGGGGTGCTTGATTCGAAATAGCACAACATGGCTGTAACATGTTTAAAAATCAATAATAGTTAATATATACAGGGTGTCCCGTAAACCGACGTCAACACGGCGGATGCTGATAGGTTATGTCATGACTAAGCAGAATATCAAAATTTGACATTAGTAAAAGTGTCTTAGTTTTAGAGATATTGACAGTTTTAACACAGATACTGCATAGAACATTTGTAGCCGTGGCACTAAAAATAGGGACTAAGGTAAAGAGTTTCACGAATTTCATAAAAGTGTCCTTATCTCGAAAATTTAGAACCTTTTCCTATAGAAAAAAGTTGACCGATTGATTGATTGACAGACTGATTTTTTTTTAATTTTTTTTTTATTTTAATTTATTCTGGTTAGGCATGAACTAACCTATCAGCCTCCACCGGCACCGGGTTGACGTCGGTTTACGGGACACCCTATATATAAAAATGAATTCCTATTTCCCTTGGTCACGATATCACTCGGAACGGCTGGACCGATTGCCATGAAACTTTAGTGGTTTGTTGTGCACATGACAGGGAAGGTTTATAAACAAAAAAAAATGGCCAAGTGTGTATCGTGTAAAACTGATTCTGAGGCGGTACGAAGTTTGCCGAATCAGCTAGTTTATAATAATTATCAACAAAACATTTGATGTGTGTTAGTATAACTTACTTATGTGTTTACAGTATCGGTGACATTTACCGCTATCATTCCAAACATTGATGATCTACAGTTGAAAGATGCTGAAATAACAGCTTTTGCGGATTCTGTACCAGTCTTCTTTATAGGTCCCGAATTGTTAAACAATACTGGTAAGAACATAATATTTCATGGACTTTATTGATTCTTAATTCATATCCAAAATATAATAAAAGTTCGTTTGTATGTTTGCGCGATATAGGCATATTTTCTTAAGGTGGTTGCAGAGGGGTCAATTTTATACAAAACTTTGACGCACAATACGCGTAGACGGTATAAGTAACTTTGTATATATGGAAAAATTGTTTAGAAAATCTAGATGCCGCGTCACAAATAACATTTGCAATTTATAATATAATCTGCGAAGCTTTGAAATTTTTCATACAAAATTTTAAAAGCTTTATATCTTCGTAATTATATGTATTATAAATTGCAAATGTTATTTGTGACACGGCAACTAGATTTTCTAAACTAGTTTTCCATATATAAAATATTACTTTTATTAATTCCGTCTACGCGTATTGTGCGTCAAAGTATTGTATAAAATTGACCCCTCTGCATGTATGGAATGAAACTACCTTAAGAGGACCGAAAGAGGGGTAGGCATAAAGGCTTTAAACCAGTCATTTATAATTAAATCAATTCAACTTCCTAGTTCAAATCTATTCTATATGCATAGTAGGCGACATTTTTGACGACCAACTTGGTTGAAAGATTACCTCACTGGACTTCTAAACCAGGGTCCGAATCACAGTTCGCATGCTATGTTATCTTAGTACAAACTAAGTGGAACGCTTATTTTCAATAGACAGCTTCCGCCATCTATCGGTTATGTTTCGAAGCACTATGTGTTGAACTAGAGTTTATATCGGAGTAACAGCGCACTACACCTCACGCGCTGCGCTGTACTAGTGAGAGATTTCGCCCATATCAATCACTGTCTTGTTGTCTAGCGGTCTAGACAACCGGCTTACGATCCGGGTAGCTAAGCTTCGATCCTCGTGTCGGCCGATCGTCTTTTTCAATTTATTTCATAATGTGGCGTTTCCTAGTGCTAATAAGCAGCAACGCAATTATACGTCCTAAAATTCAAGGCGAGTTACCTATCTATATCCAATATACATATGCATATCTATGACAGTTCGGTCATGGATGTTACATGTTTGTGCCGTTATTGTATGGTTTCAATAATAAAAAACCTAGTACAGGTTGCGACACGATTCTTCAGCGCAGAAGGAAAGTGGTAGGGATTTTCGCGCAATTTAATGATGTAAAAGGCGACTAATCGGCCAATGGCGTTCGCGCAATTAGAATCGAATTTGATTTCTGCGCATTTAAGATCATCGCTCATGTTTTGTACCGCGATCAGTAGGTTATATTTGGGATCATATACAGGGTGAAATTGATATCATTATAAACTAAGAGTCTACCCATCAAACTGAACCACTTTTACTATGGGAGCAAACCGATCGGAGAAAAAAAATCTACTGTTGCATACATTTGAGTCGAGTAGGAGGCATTGCAGATTGCAGTTTAGTATCATCATCATCATCATCATCAGCCTATCATCGTCCACTGCTGAACATAGGCCTCTCCCAAGGTGCGCCACAAAACTCTGTCCTCGGCCTTCCTCATCCAGTCACTCCCCGCTACCTTTTTTAGGTCGTCTGTCCAGCGGGCAACAGGACGTCCCACACTACGTCTACCAGTTCGCGGTCTCCACTCCAGAACCCTGACACCCCACCGGTTGTCTGTTCTTCGGCAGATATGACCAGCCCATTGCCACTTCAGCTTGCTAATTTTCTGAGCTATGTCAACCACTTTCGTTCTCTGACGTATCACTTCATTTCTGATGTGATCTCTCAGAGAAACACCGAGCATAGCTCTCTCCATAGCTCGCTGCGCGACCTTGAATTTATGAACTAGTCCTATCGTCAGGGTCCATGTTTCCGCACCATAGGTCATTACTGGCAGGACGCACTGATCGAACACCTTCGTTTTGAGGCATTGTGGTAGAGCCGAGGAAAATATATGGCGAAGTTTCCCGAAAGCAGCCCATCCTAGTTGGATGCGCCTAGCGGCCTCCTTGTCGAAGTTGTTTCTACCTAGTCTTATAGTCTGTCCAAGGTAGACATAGTCTTGCACAACTTCTAGCGCCGCCTCACCGACGTAAACCGCCTCTGGCTCGACATGAGAATTAAGCATGACTTTCGTCTTGTCTAAGTTCATGCCGAGACCGACCCGTCGGGAAGCGGTATTAAGGTCGCTAAGCATGCCACTGAGGTCCTGCAGCGATTCCGCCATGACGACGATGTCATCGGCAAAACGCAGGTGTGAGATGTACTCGCCGTTCACACATATGCCTCGTCCTTTCCAATTGAGCGTCTTGAAGACGTCTTCCAGCGCATTGGTGAACAGTTTCGGGGAAATAACATCCCCCTGTCAGTGAGACAGGGGGATGTTATTTCCCCGAATTTTTCCCCGAAGCCGATCCAACTGCTAAGAGGAGTGCCTCTTAGCAGTTGGATCGGCTTCGTCTGCTGATCGTGTACTTGAACGGACATAGTGGCGGCGTCATATAGACATCTGAGCACCTCAATGTATCGCCAGTCGATCTGGCATCGCTGCAAGGATTCCAGAACAGCCCAGGTCTCGATCGAGTCGAAGGCTTTCTCATAGTCCACAAAGGCTAGACACAGAGGCCGATTATACTCCTCAGTTTTCTGTATAATCTGCCTTACCGTGTGGATGTGGTCTACGGTACTGTAGCCTTTTCGTATGTATGTTTAGTATGGAACAGCAGATTCCTTTTTTATGGTATGTTGTATAGTAAAAGTGGTTCAGTTTGATGGGTAGACTCTAAGTTCACCCTCTCAATACCACTCTGATATCACACTCGATATCAATTTCACCCTGTATGTGCATGTGCACGTGAGCATTATTTATTGATGGCTGTCTTATTTATAGTAATTTTATCTATACTTATTGTTTTTTAATTTATTTTTACAGATTCCACCGTAACACGAAACTTAGTAGAGTTTCTTGCAGACACACCTACAAACACTCAAGAGTCGTTATTGACAGATTCTCAACTATATCTACCAGCTTATATTCAGTTCAATATTTGCGATTTTGGTTTGTCAATTACATAATAGATGCGCCGTACGACGATCTAGGATCAAGTTGGTCGAACGCCAATACTAATCTATTTATTTTGTAGCCACATATACAACGTGTTAATGAATAAGCGCAAAACTGATTTATAACAAAATAATTAGATTGAAACAATATTTTTTGATATTTAAAATTTAAAGTTATTTGCATTTTAAGTTTGGAGGCAAAAATGATTTGTTATCATTTCAGCAATTAATGAAAGCGCTAACGAGTGTGCCCGTGGGGTGGGTAATAATAATAATTCAATAATAATAATTCTTTATTCTGCACACTGAGTTATAAGCATTTACAATATAAATTGTGGATGTGAAGTCATGCCAATTTAGTATCATTATAATCTACCTATACAGGCATATTATACACAAGAATACAATAGAATAAAATTAAGATTAATTCATAGTGGAGCAATAATGGTAATAAAATCTAATCTTTAATTTACAAACAATTTGATTAAGCTAAATGTCATCATCATCAGCTACAATAAAATAATAAAAAAAAAAATTTATGTCATAGTGGAATGTGAAATATAATGTCATAGAGGAATGAAAATACCAATAGTAAACTATAGTCAGAAATTTACAGCTACATATTTCAATTGCATTATCAGCTATACTAAAATAATCAAGAATAAGAGTTTCGCAATAACAGCCATTATCTCAAAACAAACAATAAAATATAAATAATTACAATCATATTCATGTCACAATCTGTTTTGAAGTGATAATAAACTTTAGAGCTAATATACTTCTATTCACCTCTCTAGAAATTCTTTAACACTGTAAAAACACCGGGTTCAGTAAATTTTAAATTTTACTAACAAATTATCTGATATTTTAAAAAAAATATCTATGTTGACAACATGATAATTCGATTCTGCTCTCGATTCTAAACAAACTACTTTCTGAGTAGAATTAGCAAAATTTGTAGTTTAGAATGCTTAGAATGGTTTTTACTTTATTTTTTTTATTTTATTTTATCAGGTTCATCAACAGCTGTTACAATGATACATGGGTATAATTTACAATTACATTGAGTACTTAACTTAATGCACAACCACTTAGAGATGAACACCTCATGCACAGAAAACAGTTTACAAAAGTAACACTACAATATACACTTTAAGAATTAGTGAGGGAATAAAAAAAAAATCACCAAAAGAAAACAAAAAAAAGAGATATGCTCAGAAAGCATTTTGAGCGGTACATTGCCAATTCAAGGTGTGAATTTTACATTCAATTAAGTGAAAAATAAAAATGACGCATAGATAAGGATTACATCTATTTGTAAGGTTTGACTACATTGACTACAATGACAATGGATGAAAGTATGCTAGACAGAAAGAGGAACAAAAGTTATGTCACAAGGATTGAATTATTTTACTAGAACATATGAACAAAAAAAAACATATGGACAAAAAAAGTCCGAGTTATTGAATTAAAATGCATTTGGCGCTTAACACATACAATAATTTAAGAGGTTTACGTTTTATGTTTACCCTAAACTTAAACCTCTTAAACCTCTTAAGAGGTTTAAGTTTAGGGTAAGTTTTATTTGTGCTTTTACTATTTTATTCCCTTAATAACTACTTTCTAGTTTTGCGTTAACTCATTAACACGTTGTATAGTCGAACAAGGAGCCCTTATAGTTTCCACAATAGCATAATTTCACTCACGAAACACTGCAAAGCAGAATAATAAACATGAATGATAACGTATTAATTTTTCAAACTGCACCAGTACACAGTGTTTTTATTAAATGCCCTATTCAGGAGGATTGATGAAAAGTTATAAAAACAATGGTCCCATTTTACCTTTCGGGGTGTTTAGAAACTTTGCTACATTATGTTAGGCATGCAGTTGTTGCAAGGCTGATCTTATCAAAATATATTTAAAATTTTATCTACCTATAGTATCAAATTGCACCTCCACTACAACAATGGCATTATTTATAACTAGTACTTTCAGACAAATAGCTTTAAACCAATTTTACGCGATAAACAACCTTATTAATGTCACGGATGCTGTGAAATGACGCAACTATAGAAAGGCATTCAAAAATTCGCCGGCCTGTCAACAAGCTTCGTAGCTCGGCGGTCGACGCATGGACTCCCGTGCCGGGGGTCGATGGTTCGAGACTCGTCGAAAATAATTCTAGATTTTATTGTTGTTGGAAATGTTCTAGAAAAGTAAGAGGGAGTAAGAGTATTTGGAGAGAGACAGAAAATGGGCGTGTTTAGGAATGTTCTAGAAAACAGAGAGAGAAGGAATATTTGAAAAGAACCAAAAACAATAGGAATGTTCTAGAACGAAGAGAGAGAAGAAATATTTGTAAAGAAACAATAAAAGGGGGCGTGTTTAGGAAAATTCGAGAAGGAAGGCGGGATTAAGAAATATCCGGAAGGGAACAAAGGAATAAAGAAAAGACTAACGAAATTCGGGCATCTAGAAAATTCTAAGGGGTATATAAGGCCGCGAGTTTGCGGACGCAAGTCAGTATTGATTTAACAGTGAAAAGTGCGAAGCAAAAAGGAAGAAAAGTAAAAGTGGAAAAGTACTAGTGAAAAGTAAAGTACAAAGTAAAGTGGAACAGTGAGTAGACAAGTGACAGTCTAGTGCAGTGTAGTGTGTGTCGCGTATCGTGACGTCATAGTGCCGTGCGTCGTGACGTCATAGCGTGTTGCGCGTCGTGACGTAGTGAACAGTGAAAGTAGTGAGAGGGGAAACCCCTGCGAGGAGGACTGTTTAAAGGGGAACCTCTGCGAGGTGGTCCGTGTGTAAGTGTGTAACCCAATAAACTCTGTAAATAAATTGGACTTAGCGTTTCACTCCAATCCCGAAACCCGTCGCTCGTAACATTTGGTGTCAGAAGTGGGATTGGAGTAGGATGCCGCTGGTGCCAAAGGAGTTAAAGGGAGTCACCACCCGGGCCATGTCGGAAGCGCGTCAGGAAGGTGCGGGTCTTACAACTGAGGTGCAGCGAACTCCGGAGAGAAGACCTGCGGGAGGTGAAGTGCAGCGCACTCCGGAGCAGAACCCAGGAAACTTTCTTTTTCAAATCCAGTGCATGATGGAAGAACAAGCTCGCCGTCAGGAGGAAAAGGCAGCTCGCCGCCAGGATGAACAGGCACGCATGATAAAAGAACAGGTTCAACGCCAAGAAGAGCAGGCTCGCCGCCAGGAAGAACAGGCTCGCCGGCAGGAGGAACAGGCTCGCCGTCAGGAAGAACAAATGCGCACGATGCAGGAGGCGCTTCATAAAGATATTACGAAAGGCTTGCAGCAGGCGGTAGAGAGAGTCGAAGCCGTAGAAGGGAAGTTGGATCGTGTGAAGGGCGAGGTTGAAGGGAGGCTGGACCGTGTGGAGGGTGAGTTTGCCAAAATCCGGCGAGAAGTTGAGCAGAGCAAATCTCATAGTCATGTCGCTGCTGTTTTTGACTCACCCATACAACCAAAAGGTGTCAAGACTCCGGTTTACGATGGACTGACGTCATGGGCCGCCTTTAAGCTACAATTTGAGACAGCAATGAAGGTTAATGGCTGGGGCAAAGAGGAGGCGGAGCCTGCGTTGATATTGGCACTCCAGGGACAGGCTCTCACCGTACTGGAAGCCGTAGGAGCTAGCGGAAACCTGACGTTCGACAATCTTTTCGGAGCTTTGGAGGTTAGATTTGGCGATGGACATCTTGAACACGTGTATAGAGCGCGGTTGAAGGAACGTAATCAACATGTTAACGAGAGTCTGCAACAATGGTCTGTGGAAGTGGAAAAGCTCGTGCGAAAGGCTTTCCAGTCGTCACCGGCAGCCATCGATAACATGCTCCTGCAGACCTTTACGGATGGGATACGTGACCCGGAGGTGCGAGCTGCAGTGCGACTTGGGCACCATGTTACACTCAGGGACGCTGTTGCTCACGCATTGGAAGTGGAAGCCGTACGTCAGGATTCTCAATCCGCTCGCCTTAGGGAGATTGTGGCGACTGGAGCATCAGCGCCGAGAAAGCGAAGTGTCAACTATGTGTGCTACCAGTGTGGTGAACGAGGACATATTCGCAGCTCCTGCTCGAAGCGCACGTGCCGTCGTTATGTGTGCTACGAGTGTGGTGAACTGGGGCATATTCGCAGCTCTTGTCCGAAGCGTGCAGGCCGTCGGGATATAGGAGTCTCGACTGATGAGCAGCAGGAAAACTGGAGGGCGCTGGGCGGTTATGTTGCAAATCCAACCATTGGAGTCAAACAAACATCGGACGGAAATAGTCTGTTAGTTGAAGGAGAGGTCAATGGTAGAAGCTGTCAATTAACTTTGGATACCGGAGCTTCGAGGACGGTAATCAATGCTCGACTGATAAGCGATATGGAAAGTTATCAGAAACGAGTTGTGCAGCAAACCAACCTACAGTTAACAACAGCTACTGGCCAGCGCATACCTGTTAGGGGAGAGTTGGGAGTTTCGATTAAGATCGGGAAAACTTCTTTCAAACATGAGGTGATTGTAGCTGAAATAGTGGACGATTGCATCATTGGCTTGGATTTCTTACAAAGTCACCAGTGCAATATAGACATGAAGAACGGAGTGCTACGGTGTAACACAGAGGAGGTTCCGATGAAAGATGGATCATCGGGAAAGGTCTACTGTGTGAGAAGAACAGTTTGCCAGCCTAGATCACAGACCTTGGTACCTGTTGTTTTGCCCAAGAGTAACGATGGGAGATTACCACGGAGATGTGCTGTGATGGAAAAGGTTAAAACTGAAATTTGTTGGATTCCGGCGAGGAAAATTGTTGAATCAGTTTTATCTACTTCGAACCCGATACTTAACGTCGGAGATGTGAACCTGACGATTGAGAAGGAGGAGGTTGTTGATCACTATGAGGATAATCCTCCTAGGAATCGTAAGGCTGAGGGGGATGTAGTATCGGAAGTTATGGAAGACCCCAGCAAGGACTTGACTAAGGCACCGATTGAGATAGCGAAGAACTGGCTCCCTAAGAACGGCGCAGATATTGGTAGAACAGACCTGGTGAAGCTCACGATTAATACAGGAGATGTGGCACCAATCAAGCAACGACCTGGGCGCATTCCGTTTGTTTGTGACAAGGAGGAAGGAACACCGGTTTGGCTGTATAACCCTGTTCGTAAGAAAGGGAAGTGCCCGACGTTACAGGCAAGTTGGGAAGAGCCGTATGAGGAAGTGACCAAAATAAATGACGTCACATATCGAATCCGACGATCGCCAAGGAGCCCGTTGAAGATAGTGCACGTTGATCGGTTAGCTCGTTATTTCGGAAGTAATGATGCTCGGGACGAGCAGAACTAAGGGAGGGGCAGTGTCACGGATGCTGTGAAATGACGCAACTATAGAAAGGCATTCAAAAATTCGCCGGCCTGTCAACAAGCTTCGTAGCTCGGCGGTCGACGCATGGACTCCCGTGCCGGGGGTCGATGGTTCGAGACTCGTCGAAAATAATTCTAGATTTTATTGTTGTTGGAAATGTTCTAGAAAAGTAAGGGGGAGTAAGAGTATTTGGAGAGAGACAGAAAATGGGCGTGTTTAGGAATGTTCTAGAAAACAGAGAGAGAAGGAATATTTGAAAAGAACCAAAAACAATAGGAATGTTCTAGAACGAAGAGAGAGAAGAAATATTTGTAAAGAAACAATAAAAGGGGGCGTGTTTAGGAAAATTCGAGAAGGAAGGCGGGATTAAGAAATATCCGGAAGGGAACAAAGGAATAAAGAAAAGACTAACGAAATTCGGGCATCTAGAAAATTCTAAGGGGTATATAAGGCCGCGAGTTTGCGGACGCAAGTCAGTATTGATTTAACAGTGAAAAGTGCGAAGCAAAAAGGAAGAAAAGTAAAAGTGGAAAAGTACTAGTGAAAAGTAAAGTGCAAAGTAAAGTGGAACAGTGAGTAGACAAGTGACAGTCTAGTGCAGTGTAGTGTGTGTCGCGTATCGTGACGTCATAGTGCCGTGCGTCGTGACGTCATAGCGTGTTGCGCGTCGTGACGTAGTGAACAGTGAAAGTAGTGAGAGGGGAAACCCCTGCGAGGAGGACTGTTTAAAGGGGAACCTCTGCGAGGTGGTCCGTGTGTAAGTGTGTAACCCAATAAACTCTGTAAATAAATTGGACTTAGCGTTTCACTCCAATCCCGAAACCCGTCGCTCGTAACATTAATTTCAAGTTATGACTTTTTTTCTTAGAAAGAACTAAAGATTTATTATTTTTATTATTGGGTGTTTGGGGCCTTAAAAGACTTACGCCTGTGCCACTTTGACCATCGCTGATCTTTTGTGAACGCCCCTTCTACTATAGTTCCCTATTAATCCCTATAGCAGTTAGATAATACAGTAGGTTGAATGTTGAATGACCAAAATGTCTGGTCAATGTTACTCTATGTAATGCAATATTGTATTTTATTTGTACTTTGTATATTTTGTTTTGTTTAAAAGATGTGTGTTGAAGAGTTTCTCTCAACGGAACACTTTCCGACGCGGTGGTAGAGTCAAATAATGACGTCAAAAAGCTATCTATGTGATATTATTTTGAATAAAAAATTTGCCAAGATGAATAATGGAAAAGATTCAGACTTAAAGATGTACAAAAAATAAGACAATTTAACAGGAACATAGAGCTCAATATTCTAAACGAGCGTTAACCCGCGATTTTGTCCGCACTAATTATATACCAGATTTTAAGTCAGATCATAAGCTATCAAACAAAAAAGTTTTATCAAAATCGGTTCAGTAGTTTTCGCGTGATGCTCGTTCAAACAAACAAACACACAAACAAACAAACAAACAAACAAACAGACGGACAAAGAATCTAAAACTTGATGATATGAAATCAGGGATACATAAAAACCATATCGTAACTCTTTTTTTGTTAATATCTTCAATGTACAGACAAAATTCCTGTTACAGTTTTATAATTGTTTAGATACATTATTTTTAACTTATTTGAAAAAAAAAAAATTATTACATTTATCATTATTGTAGTGGACTCCACTACACAGTGGGGGTACGAAGTTATGATTTTGTTTGTTAATTAGGTATGTAATTGGTTTTATGATGAATTAATTTAATTGAGTAATTGTTTCCTTCATATCATGCGTTGCAGATAGTCATTAATACTTAGCATCACAGAGTACTTTAATTGGTAGCACGTAGTACAGTTGTTAAATAGATCAAGTTTAACTTTTAAAATGATAAAAAAAATTATAATATTTTTACTCTGTAACATTAGTTGTAACTGCAGCGATATAGAGTATCAGAAAAATGTAAATTTTTATACAAATCATGATTTTTCGAAAAGTGAAAATGCTAGTCTGAGGTATGATAGTTACGTTGATGAATACATTGGGAATCCAGGTAAACCAATATTCATAAATTGATTCTTTTATTAATTGAAAAAGGTCACGTACGTTAATTACATCATAGGCCTACTTAAAGATCAAGGAAAATATATCGGATACCGACAATCGGTTTGCAGCAATTTTGTGAAATGAAAAAGAAGAGAATTCAGCAGTGCAATTCACTAAGCGCAAACATGATGAATCAAAAAGAAGGTTAAGAATTCAGCAGTGCAATTCACATCGTCACAACTTTAGATTTGTCGTTGAAACAACGGCAAAATTTCAATTTCATGTGTCAAACTCATATAAAACCTCCGACGATCTGAAAGATGCGAGCTCGTCGATGTTTTTGACGACGACGTGATGCTTACTTGAATTGCACTCCTAGATCGACAGCAGGTTGCGATGTATTGTCATTACCTACCTCAATGTGACATAAATCATAAGTATAATTATTATTATGTATGTGTATATTGGCAGCGCAGGACCGGTCGTTATGGCGATCCTTGGGGGAGGCCTATGTTCAGCAGTGGACGTCCATTGGCAGATGATGATGTGTATATTTACCTTTCTAGACAATAAAATAGGTACGTTTCTAAAAGAAAATCACAATTTTATTTAAACTGCTTTACTACGAAACCATTTTAAAAATCTTTTCAGACTTTGACGCCATAATAGAACGTCCATGCCGTGTCTTCGACCTCAACTGTATCCGCAAATACTTTTCTGAGCACTCCATGTGTAAGATACGCAGGGGTCCATTGCCAAGGAAACTGTTCTTCAGCCAGGAGACTTTGTACTACTCGAGGGTCAATTCGTCTCTCACTACGATTTACTTTGAGATAGATGGCTTCAGAAATACCAGGATTGAGGAATTTTAGTATGTTTTTAATTATAAATCAGATGGGTAGAATGGTAAAGGAAGACGATGAAGAATATTTGTCTATTATTCAAGGGATGGATGGCTACGGTGGTCTAGTAGATAGATTAATCAGTTGTATAAAATATGATTAATTATTTACTAACCACCAATCAGCTAGCTACCAATAGGTAGTATAGTAGTCGTTGGTACATAAAAACCACGTCAGAGGCCGTAAGGCGGTGTGAAAAAACTCTGACACCAGGGCTCTGCCCACACGATAAGAGAGTATGACCAGGAAAATAATTCCGCTCGTCAATCTTTGTTTGCGCAGAGCAGCCCGAGTCCCCGACAAAACCCGAAGTCATTGAGTAATCAAAGGGTGCAAAGTCAGATAGCAGCGGAAAGGGCGCGAAAACAAATTAGCCAATAGCGAAAAAAGGATTGAAGGTGGAACATCCTGATTGGTCAATATAATTTCGCGCGGTATTAAAATTTGTCGACTGCGCAGGTACATCGATTCGAAGCGGGTTAATACGTATTCTTGCGCTTACTCCGCGTACGCAAAATGACAAAAACTCCTATTTCTTGTTCACAGGCAGCTTATACAGGGAGTTAGGGTAAACAGTTGCATTACTTTAAAGGATGATTGTACCGATGATACTGACCAAATTTTTTTTTTGCGAATTCTCTGTGGGTTTCTTAGAAAACATTGTTCATTATCACGGGTATAATCACCCCTTAAAGTAATGCAACTGTTTACCCTAACACCTGTAGATTTACATACCTTGTCCAGCGATTACAACCTGCGTACTTTATATTTTAGTATAAACAGACGTACAAACAAGATGGTATTTTCTATTCAAGTGAGGGCTCTATCAAAGATATCACCGAGTCTCTACCTCAAAATTAATCGCAATGGACGAGAACCATTTGTTGTTGTGTTTGAAGCCATTGACTTTTTCCGTAAGTACTTTAATGTTAATTTTACGATCATAATTTATCATTAATGGATTTAAAATCACCCAAAGGGCAATAGAGAGGGTTATGCTCGGAGTTTCCCTGCGAGATCGAATCAGAAATGAAGAGATCCGCAGAAGAGCAAGAGTAGCTGACATAGCCCAAAGAATTGCTAAACTAAAGTGGCAGTGGGTGGGGCACATTGCTCGCAGAACCGATGGCCGATGGGACCGAAAAGTTCTCGAGTGGCGACCGCTTACCGGAAAACGCAGCGTGGGTAGGCCCCTCACACGGTGGACCGACGACCAGGTAAAGGCGGCGGGAACCCGTTGGATGAGGGCAGCACAGGACCGGTCGTTATGGCGATCCTTGGTGGAAGATGATGATGATGATGATGGATTTAAATATGTCCAAATAATATCAAACATAATTATTCATGTTCCATTCGGCTGTTTTTCTTAAATGTTACTTAACTTGGTTAAACATTACAATAGTGATCAAGATCATTTAATGTTTACGATTATGATTCTGATTATGAAGTAGGTAAAAAGAAATCTACAGTTTATCTTTCCGCACGGTACAAAATATGAACTTAAAACCGTTTGTACAGAATCGATAACTGAAAATATTTAACTATAACTTTTTATACAGGGTGTAACAAAACACCCTAGTAATACTTAAATGGGAGGTTTAGACCATCAAACTGAACAACTTTGACTATAGAGCCAACATCGAGAATAAATTTTAAAAAATCTGCTGTCCCATACAAAACTGCAGTACCTCTACTATACAGGGTGAAATTGATATCATTAGCATATCATATCACCGATCGAAGCAAAACTAAAATCAGCTGTTCCATTAAACTGCTATGCCTAGTCGAGTCAAATGTATGCAACGGCAGATATTTTTTTGCTACGATTTTTTTGCTCCCATGGTAAAAGTTGTTCAGTTTGATGGGTAGACTCTTAGTTTAAAAGGATGCTAATGCTATCAATTTCACCCTGTAGTGTATGGGGACTGCAGATTTTTTAATTTTTTCTTGATGTTGGCTCTATAGTGAAAATTTTTCAGTTTGATGGTTTGAATTATTACTAGGCTGTTTTGTTACACCCTGTATGATTATAATTAGGTAGGAGAAAACACAATCTTTTTGTATATTACAGCATCTGTTACGTATACCGCAATCATTCCAAACATAGATGATCTGCATCTGAAAAAGACTGAGATAACAGGTTATGCTGACATTCCGGCAAATTTTATCATCAGTCCTGATGTGCTGAATAATCCAGGTAGGATTGTAAATCTACTTGTCACCCCTCCGGGCGGAAAGCATCAACTTTCGTCCCGCTGCGCTAAACGAAGTTGCCGCTTTCCGCCTCCGTCAAGGAGAAAAATAGTATACTAACCTCGGGCAGTAAATAAAAAAGCCTCAGATCACATGTTTGTTGACTACAATGAATTATATGAGATCTGGGACATTTCACTGCTTCCTTAACTTCTTATTTATCTTATATCTTTTAATTTGTTTATTTTGGTTAAACAGGAGTTATTTAAAGTTGTAGAGAAGGGTTGTGAGACAATGCTAGTGAAAAAATCCAAAACAATTCAGTCAGTCTCATAAGAATGTTTTCTTGTAGCTATAATGCATCTGGTGGCTGCTCTTTGTGCCCCATCTCAACTTTGAATATAGAAATATGGAATGGTTAGAGAATATAGGACGACATACATTCTCCAAGAATTCCTCTCACAGAAATATATCACATTTATTTAAATTAACATAAACGCATAAAATGTTTTCTTTTTCAGATCCCGTAGTAGTCCAAGTTCTAACTGAGTTCCTTGCTGACTTACAAACAGATACTCAAGAATTAATTTTTAGTGACTCTTACTATGTCTTGCCTGCTTATATTCAATACAATATTTGCGATTTTCGTTTGAAAAATTTGTGAAAATCTTCAAATAAAATTGTGAAAATTAGGACAATCAAGTTCTGGATTGTTTACTTTCTTTACGAACCTGTTTTTTTAGGTGCATGACTTTTGTGTTCAAAAAATGTGTTTATAATTAACCTATATTTATGCAGGGTCCGAAATCATCAAGTTCATTATTTTCTTTGATGATAGCATGATTATTATCTGATAATTACATACATAAAATCACGACCATAATTTTTGCTACAACTACCAACTTTCTGTTTAAGAGTGTAGTTGTAGCAATGCTCACATTTAGCAATTAAAGTTTCAGAGTGGAATGACGTGTCAAGTGGTGAGAGGTGGGTAGCCTTTTGCCCACATTTAAACATTGCATAAGAAACCTGTCAACCCTTAGTCGCCTCGTACGACACCCACGAGAAGAATTGGGATGGTCCATTTATTGGTTTCTAGATCGTGTCTAAAAATTTCCATTGACTTTAATTGGTTAGTATTGACAATATAACCAGACTTCGCGCTTTCCGACTTCCAGAGCGCGCAGCAAAAAACTAAGGAGCTGCGGAACTGCTGCGGAACAGTAGCTGCAGTGTGACACCTCGCATATAATTCCATAGTTTACAACTACTGCCGGCCCGCAGCCGGCCTGCAGCCGCGCTCTTTGTGGCCCAGCCTTTAAACGTACATACACCCTCATGCAAATGACCATCACTGACTCATCATAATTATATTTAAACATCATCAGCCTATCATCGACCACTGCTGAACATAGGCCTCTCTCAAGGCGTACCACAAAACTCTATCCTCGACCTTCCTCATCCAGTCGGTCCTGCTACCTATATAATTATTTAAACATCTTTAAGCCTAAATACTTTTTGGAGCAAGCCACCCTTAGATTACATAGATAGAGAAAAAAAAATAGAAAGACAATAATTATATTACAGCAAGCCAAATTAAATTTAGTAATAGTTAAATTCAACACCATCATTAACCTATAGCGTCCCACTGCAGGGCACCAGCCTACCCTCAAAGACGATGTATGAACATTAGTCCACCACGCGTGCCCAATGCGGATTTGTAGACTTCACATACGCATAGGAATTTCTTCTACAGCGAATGCAGGTTTCCTTACGATGTTTTCCTTCACCGTTTGAGAGCAGTTTGTAATTACATACATAAGTTAGAAAAACTCATTGTTACACAGCATTTGTTGTTCATGCGGATTCGAACCCGGACTCCAAGATTGTGTTTCCATACCTCTCCGCAACGCGACACCGACGCTCTTTAACACGTCATCATTCATCGTCATCATCAGCCTATCATCGTCCACTGCTGGACATAGGCCTCTCCCAAGGCGCGCCACAAAATTTTGTTCTCGGCCTTCCTCACCCAGTCGCTCCCAGCTACCTTTTTAGGTCGTCTGTCCAGCGGGCAGCAGGGCGTCCCACACTATACGTCTACCAGTTCGCGGTCTCCACTCCAGAACCCTGACACCCCACCGGTTGTCAGTTCTTCGGCAGATATGACCAGCCCATTGCCACTCCAGCTTGCTAATTTTTTGAGCTATGTCAACCACTTTCGTGCTCTGACGTATCACTTCATTTCTGATGTGATCTCTCTAACACATGTAGCTCTTTAACACATACCTAAACATAATTGACTTTATTAACTTCCAAATTATTAGCTGATGAATTTAATACTTAGCACTACAAACAAACATTGGTTCATCATTGTAATGACTAAGTGAAAACACAGTTGTTGATTGTGCACCAAATAAAATGAAAAGACATTTGATAATCATTATCTGGCTATTTAGCATAAACTGTAATGGACAAGACGATGAATCACAGAAAAAAGATGTAAAAAATTCAATATTTAAAGGAACTGATTATCATAAAGAACGTGTTGGAAAAAATAACACTCTCCGTGATGATTATCAGATTTATGATGATAAATATGATGAAGAATACATTGGAAATCCAGGTAATTTGATAATAAGAAAATACACCACAATAGTTTCAGTTACATCATTTAAATATCTTTTCACAAGAATAATAGCAACTGTACAAAAAACCATAATGACCTACCTAGAAAACGACCTACTCAGAAAATGTCTTGTTAAGAAAAAGACAACATTCTAAAAAGACGTGGATAGAAAAAAACGTAGGTCGCCGAAATGGAACATTCGCTTTGAATGCTCAATAACAATGTGATTAATAAGGCAGTACTCTACCTACTCAAACTTTGTTATTTTATGTGCAGAAAGAGTTTTGTGAATCTGTTTTAATTAGTTGAATGTTTTTCAGACTTTGACGCTATAATAGAACGACCGTGTCGCGTCTTCGATCTCAACTGTATCCGTAAATACTTCGCTGAGCATTCTAGTTGTAAGATACGGAGAGGTCCATTACCGAGGACCCTGTTTATGAGTCAAGAGACCGTGTATTATAGCTTAGTCAATACGTCTGCCGTGTTAAACAACTTTGTGGTAGATGGCTTCAGAAATACCAGGATTGAGGAGTTTTAGTATGTTTTTGAAATCTTTTATAAAATATTTATGTAACATTAGTTTTTCCTGCGACTTCATCCGCGTGGATTTTAAAAAATATCAACACCCGTGCACCCCTTTAGGGGTTGATTTTCGTAAAATCCTTTCTTAGTGCAGCCTACATCCTCTGTAGAATATCGATTCCGAATTTCATATTTCTATCATCAGTTGTTTGACTGTGCGTTGTCTGTCGGTCAATAATTCAGTCAGCTGTTTTACAAGAATATGAGATTCATTATGATAGTCATCTGCCTGAATAGAATGTCCAACTACAGATTACAGGCCTTCTAATTATGAATTTGGAAAGTGATAGAGACCAGGGCATTCTCCACTACGCGAGCCTAGTGTAGTTTGATGGGTGGAGGCAAGATTGGTGGATGCAGTGGTCAGTGTAAAATTTTAAACGAATATAATTTTAATTACACACCTTGTTCATATTGACATACAAAACTTGTTTACTAACGTAAAATTGTATTGTTTCAGTATAAACAGACGTACAAATAAGATTGTGTTCTCTATTCAAGTGAGATTTTTCATGAACATTTTACCCCTCGTCTACTTTAACATTTACCGCAACGGTCGAGAACCAATTGTTGCTTTGACTAATGGTTTCGACTTTTTCCGTAAGTACGGTGGACCGACGTCCTGGTGAAGGTTGCGGGATTCCGTTGGATGAGGGCAGTGCGACCGTCGTTGTGGCGATCCTTGGGGGAGGCCTATGTCCAGCATATGAAATAATAATCATACATCAACAAATCAGCCTATAGACTTATTGGTTGATATATTTATATTTATTTCACTTATTCGTTAATTATAAAGAATGACATTCATAATAATTAAACGTATCTTTATAGTAAAAGTTGTATACGTACTCGTATGCATCAAAATAAAAATTTTCATTGCAGCTTCCGTAACCTATACTGCAATTATCCCAAACATTGATGGAAATCTGCAGTTGAAAAGGGCTGAAATAACTCCTTATGCAGACTCTGTTCCTGGTTTCTATATAGGTCCCGAAGTACTTAACAATCCAGGTAAGTTCAAGAGCCTGTACCTATACTTAAATTAGAATTGGTAGTCTATACCTATTCCTTTTTTAATCTGTGACAAAATGTAAACTCACGGCTGTGGATGTTCAAAAGCTTTACTACAACTAACAACTCGCACCCAAATAAAAAGAAAAGTACATTGAAAAGTGTAGTTCACGTTTGTTCTTTAATTGTTGTTTCCTACTAACCTATTAAGGCTGCACCGAACCTATTGTGCTGCCCTCATTCGTATTTTTTTTATTTCTAAACAATTAAACAATATTTCCAAAAAACAAGAATGTCACATTGTAGTCACTGCTAATTTCCAATTTATCGGGTCACTGCGGATTTGATTTTGTAGTAGCCACACTTGGCGGTTTTAAAGATAATAGCTTGCTTGTTTCTTCGAAATGTTGTTTAATTGTTTAGAAATAAAAAAAAAATTACAATAGGCACAGCACAATAGGCTCGGTGCTGTTTTTCAAATTTAGTATGTATTTGTTATAAAAGTTATTTACACAAATACAAAATTATATTTTGTCCTTACTCTTTACACCCAAACGTTTAGGAGGATACAGAACCTCCAGTGTTGCCCTTAGTCGTATTTTTAAATAATTATACAATTTTAGCAGAATCAGAAAAAAAAAGGATCTACCAGGGATTGGGTGACCGCTATATTTTCCTGCCATTCGCCGTGGAGACCCTAGGTTGCTGGGGTCCTGAGGGGAAAATGTTTCTTAAATGCCTCTCAAAGCGCCTATTCGAGGCTACAGGCGACAGGAGGGCTGGCAGCTATTTTGCGCAAAGGATCAGCCTTGCGATCCAAAGAGGCAACGCTGCCAGCCTCCTAGGCACTCTGCCCCGAGTAGGGGCTTTAGAGGACATTTTTTACCTTTAAGTAGGCTAGGTGTTTTTCTTTTTTCTGTTTGTTTTGTTTTTTCTTGTTCTATTAATATTAATTTTACTAATATAATTATCCAAGAATGTCACATTTCAATTTATAGACTTTGTTTTTTTATGTTTAGAGTCACTATATTTAAAAACGCCGAAAGTGGCCACTTTTGGTGGTTTTAAAGTTTTAATCAAACACAGTATCTCGTAATGTCTTCGAAAAATTGGAAATCCGTTATTATTGTTTTTTTTTTAAATATTGCATATAGTTAAGAAATTAAAAAAATACTACATATGAGGTAGAACTGGAGGCTCGGCAGGTATTCCCGTAATAATAAAGTGATTATCTACTTTCAGATCCAACGGTGATCCAAGCAATAGCCGAGTTTCTCGCTAATGTGCCTATAGTCACCCAAGAAAGGCTTTTGACTAATTCCTACACATTACTACCGGCCTATATTCAGTTAAATATTTGTGACTTTGGTCTGAGCCAAACAATAAGTTCTTAAATATTTTAATTTAATGGCAGTAGAAGCATTAAATTAAATAAGTTACTACCAAGCTGTTGTTTCTATTTTATTTTTTGTGTGAAAAATCCTTTAGGCACAATAGTATAATCTCATCATCAGCCCAAATACGTCCCACTGTAGGGCACAGGCCTACCCTCAAGGCGGGTGGTATGGGCGTTAGTCCCCCACGCGTGCCCAATGCGGATCGTTGAACTACACATTTGCATCAGAATTTTTCTTCAGCACACGCAGGTTTTCTCAGGATTTTTTCCTTAATGTAATACATAATAAAAACAATATCCGAGCAAGATTGCTTGGGACATCAAGCAATCTTTCTCGGATATTTTTTTTTATGGTGCAAGAAGAACGTACTAAACCACCGATGTGGTCGGCGAACCCTGGACATTCAGCAAGCCTCTAATGCTGGTTGGCAAATCTCAATGACATGCCATCAACTCGACAAAAGAATACGTTAAAATTATAAAAATATCTAACCGAAATTAGGTTAATATGCAGTTTAAAGTACCTAGTAAAGAGTAGGTAGGTACGAGTTTCAGCGTAACGTTGTGGATTTATTGAAGACAAAACTGCTAGTATGAAAATTTTTGCGAGTTCGTGTTTTTGAAGGCACACACACTTGGTTCTGGTTAGTGGCGGTGTACATAGCAATTTAGGAGTTTAAAAATTATGTTGGCCTAGAGTTTCGGGACCCATCAGGCCCAGTGCTACGGGCCCGTGCCTATGGGTCCTTATCTTTCCTTGATCCACACTGAGCCCACATGGTGGGTAGTATAGTTTAGTACCCAAAATTCCTCCACCAATCCATAGGTACTGTGTCCGTTTGATAGAGTATGGCTCGTTTCCTGTTGTTTATCATAATAATAACTTATAAAGATATTATAGCGACCTCGCATAACATTGCACTTCCAATAAAACATTGTCATAATTTGAAACAGTTAAAAAGAAATTTAAGTTGAACTATATTTTATGAAAATTAAGCTATAATTATGTCTTATTGTTGTATTATCATAATTATCATTATCATTATAACACTTTATTGTATACTCAGACATAATAATATACAAAGTTGAGAAAACATGTACAAAGGGTACGCTTATCTCTGAAGAGATTTCTCATATTTGTAGAGCATCGTTATTTCCGTACCTTGATTCTTCTGACAAGATTCATAACTTGAACAAGGTTTTATTTTAGAGAAATAGCTATTTAAGGCAATTTTGAGAGCATTAAATACGACTGGTGGTCATTACAATAAAACAATAATACAATCTGTTATTTCTTTGACCAAACGATCAATTCTAATGTCGGTAACAACAGAACTACGGTCCTTTAATTAGTAAGTTGCACGTGATCTTGAAATCGATTCCTAAACAAATTAACTAAGTAGGTAATAAAACAAATTAATTACACAATGCGCTTCGTAAAAACAATTTAAAGGTCAGTTTAGATTGATATTAAATCGTGTGACCTACAAATCTAGATAAACGCACGATTTAAACATAATCTGCAGTGTAATTAAAATCAATACTCAATCCATAATACAACATTGTGTTATTGATAATTTATGTAATACCAGGATATGACTTCTCACGCGATTGCTCACCTATAAAGTCACTGGTATTGTTTACAAAATAATGATAAGCATACGAACAGACACAAAATGAAGTGTCTAATTTTAGCGGTTTTGTTAATAAGTGCTAGTTTCGCACAAATTCAAGGTCCTGGTGATGGGGGTGGTGATAGCGATAATAATAACAGCGGTGGATCTAATCCTAGCAATAGCGACGGCGGTACTAATAACAATATTAACAATATCATCAACAATATTAATGCTGGCGATCTCAATAGTATTACTAACGGGATTTTTAATAACATCAATAGTGGGGATTTCAATAATATGATGAGAGCTCTTCGTAATCGCAATGGCATGTCAGGTCAAAACTTTAACAACAACAACAACTTCAACGGCGGACAACAGGATATGAACAACTTCAACGTTGGCAACCCAGGTAATTCTTAAACTTATTTTTAAAATAAATAAATGTCTTGTATAAATAATTTACAGTATCAGAATTAAGGCTTGTACTACTATGATGACTAGATAATTTATACAGACCACATCAATAGGTGTCTTCACTAAAACTTTTTTTTTCAATTACAAAGGTAAAGGTTAATATAGATTGAGATAAATCACGTAACCTAAAAATCTAGATTAAGGTATGATTAAGACATAATCTTCAGTGTAATTAAAATCAATAACAGTTTTATGGATAATATATGTAATACCAGTTTGATATGACTTCTCACGCGATTGCTCACCTATAAAGTCACTGGAATTGTTTATAAAATAATGATAAGCATACAAACGGACACAAAATGAAGTGTCTAGTTTTAGTGGCTTTGTTAATAAGTGTTTGTTTCGCACAAAATTATACATCTAGTGCTGGGGGTGCTGATAACAATGATTCTAATCAGGATATGAACAATGATAATAATAACGAGAGTTCTGATCTTGACAATAACGACCCGGATAATGTAAACGATATTGGCAATAACGTCAATAATGCTAATTTTGGCGATTTCAGTAGTGTTACTAGCGGGGTATTTGATAACTTAGATAGTGGGAATCTTAATGGTGATAACAATGAGTCTAATCAAGATATGAACAATAATAATAACAATGAAAGTTCTGATTCTGATATTAACAATAACGACGAGAGCACTGAAAACGATCTTAATAATAACGTTAACAATGCAAATTTTGGGTCGTTCGATAGTATCAGTAACGAGATTTTTAATAACATCAATAGTGGGAATCTCGATGGCATGATGAGGACTCTTGGAAATCGCAATGGTATTTCTAATCGAAACTTTGATATGAATATCAACAGTAATAATAATAATAACAACAATTTCAACAGCGGACAACAGACTATGAACAACTTCAACGTTGGCAATCCAGGTAATTCTTAAACTTATTTATATAATAAATGAATAATTTCTAAAATCGGTCATTTGTAACCGTATAATTATTGTCATCTAGTCCAATACCAGAATTAAGGTGTGTATTATGATGACTAAATTATACAGTACAGAACACACCAACAGGTGTTTTTAATTAAAAAATATTGTTCAAAGATACTGGAAGGATGGCGTTACAATCTTAAAAACTTATCTGTCAGATACAAAGATCTACAATACGTGAGGATAATTAAATTTATAAAAGAAGAATGGCAAATTTGAATTCAGCCGGTTTTTTACGAAAACTAAAAGCTATTCAGGACGGCGGTCGCAATTATTATAAACAGAAAACATTAAGGCATTTTAAAAAAAAACTTCCACGTCTCCAGAAGTCCGGATTCAAAAGTACTAGTAAAATAGACAAATCGTCCAAAAAGCAGTAGCAAACGCAACCACGACAGCAATTTTCATCTAATATTATCACTGAGGTATTTTTTGGTCGTTACAGAACGTATTTGGCTTGGTTGAATTGATAGTGTGTGTGATTTCGTTTTCTTCCATTATCATAATACTGTACATTTATGGTTAATTTTTATTAAACACAATGAAGAAGATTAAGTCATTAATCTTTGATTTAGTGGAATATCTAATAAGAAAGATTATGAGTTTCACACACTTGATACAAAGGGAATATATTTCCTCCAAATTCTACAGGTTACAACCAATTTACTTTTTTGTTAGTTTTGTTTCAATCTACACATATTACTATGTTTCATTCATGTACGGGGCCTCTAAGTCTAGGCCTCAAATTACATAGCTGTCCGCCAAACTTCTTTAGGTTATTTTGAAATCGACTACAATACCATTACTCAGACTATCTATAAAATTAACTAAATACGAAAACAAATTAAAAACATGCGCCTCGTAAAAAAATTTTAATGGTCAATTATTTAGATTGAGATAAATCATGTAACCTACATCTATCTATCTATCTATCTATACTATTATAAAGCTGTAACAGAAGTTTGTCTGTACATTGAAGTTATTAACAAAAAAAAAGTTACGATATGGTTTTTAAGTGTCCCTGATTCCATTTCACCAATTTTTGGATTTTTTGTCTGTCTGTTTGTTTGTGTGTTTGTTTGGGTGTTTGTTTGTTTGTTTGTTTGAACGAGTATCACGCAAAAACTACTGAACCGATTTTGATGAAACTTTTTTTGTTTGATAGCTTATGATCTGAATTAAAATCTGGTATATAATTTGTACGGACGAAGTCGCGGGTTAACGCTCGTATCTAAATAAAACGCATCATTAAATCCTAATCTTCAGTGTAATTAACATCAATAACAGTTTTATGGATATTATATGTACCTATTACCAGTTTGATATGACTTCTCACGCGATTGCTCACCTATAAATTCACTGGTATTGTTCAGAAAATAATGATAAGGATACAAATGAACACAAAATGAAGTGTCTTATTTTAGTGGTTTTGTTAATAAGTGCTAGTTTCGTAAAAAATCAGGAAACTAGTGATGGGGGTGGTGATAATAATGATTCTAATCAAAATATGAACACTGATAATAACAACGAAAATTCTGATATTAATAATAACGACGGGAATACTAATAACGATATTGATAATAACGTCTACACTATTAATATTGGCTCTTCCGATGATAGCGGTAGCGCAATTTTTAATAACATCAATAGTGGGAGTCTTAATAGTATGATGAGAACTTTAAGTAATCGCAATGGCATTTTGAATCGGAACTTTAATATAAATAGCAACAGTAATAATAATAATAACAACAACAATAACAATAATTTCAACAGCGGACAACAGACTATGAACAACTTCAACGTTGGCAATCCAGGTAATTAATAAATTTATTTTTAGGAAAAAATTTATAATTTCTATAATAGGTCATTTGTAGACTAACCCATAAAATTATTGTTATCTAGTCCAGTACCAGATTTGTGGCTTGTATTATGATGACTAAATAATACAGGTCTACAGAACCCACCAAAAGGCGTTTTTAATTTAAAAATCAATGATACTAGAAGATGGCCTTACAATCTTAAAAACTTAGCTGTTAGATATAAAATAACTAATACACTTTGATTTTTAGGTTACAGATAATCTTGAAATCGACCACAAAATAATTATTCAGACTAAGTATAAAATTAACTAAATAAATAAGTACTTAAAAAATTTAACACATGCGCCTCTTAAAAAATTCTAAAGGTCGATTTTGATTGAGATAAATCATGTAACCTACATATCTAAATAAAACGCATCATTAAAATGTAATCTTCAGTGTAATTAAAATCAATAACAGTTTTATGGATAATTTATGTTATACCAGTTTGATATGACTTCTCACGCGATTGCTCACCTATAAAGTCACGGGTATTGTTTATAAAATAATGATAAGCATACGAACGGACACAAAATGAAGTGTCTTATTTTAGTAGTTCTATTAATAAGTGCTAGTTTCGTACAAAATCAAGAATCTAGTAATGGTGGTGGTGATAACAATGATTCTAATCCAAATATGAATACTGATAATAACAACGAAAATTCTGATCTTAACAATAACGACGGGAATACTAATAACGATATTGACAATAACATCAACACTACTAATCTTGGCTTTTCCGATGGTAGCGGTAGTGGTAGCGGTAGCAGTAGCGGTAGCGGTAGCGCAATTTTTAATAACATCAATAGTGGGAATCTTAATAGCATGATGAGAACTTTAAGTAATCGCAATGGCATTTCGAATCAAAACTTTAATATTAATAGCAACAGTAATAATAATAATAACAACAATTTTAATGGTGGACAACAGACAATGAATAACTTCAACGTTGGCAACCCAGGTAATTCTTAAACTTATTTTGAAAATCTATTATATTTATCTAGTTAATAGATTCTGTAGAAAAACACAATTCCAAATACAAGCCAACATTTTAAAAATAAGTAAATATCTTGAATATTGTCATCTAGCTCCTTTTCATTTAGTGTACCTGATTGTACAATACCAGAATCAAGTCTATACTTGTATTTTTATGATTAGATAATACATAATATATAGATTACGAGCGTTAACCCGCGACTTCGTCCGCACAAATTATATACCAGATTTTAAGTCAGATCATTAGCTATCAAACAAAAAAAGTTTCATCAAAATCGGTTCAGTAGTTTTTGCGTGATACTCGTTCAAACAAACAAACAAACAAACACACAAACAAACAGACAGACAAAAAATCCAAAAATTGGTGAAATGGAATCAGGGACACCTAAAAACCATATCGTAACATTATTTTTTGTTAATATCTTCAATGTACGGACAAACTTCTTGTTACAGTTTTATAATAGTATAGATAGAAGACAATGCCAGGTTTCCAAAGAAACTGTAGGCCACCAGTGTACACATTTGAAACTAATGGAAATAATACTATGTAATGCCAGTTTGGTACTTTTTTGGGGGAGCTGAAATTTTATTTTTGACAATTTTTTATGGATAGAAGATATTTATAGACATCATTTTAAGAAACTAATTTCATTTCCTTTGCAGTTCATCGAGTTTATCAACACAAATTAAATTTTGAACAGTAATTTGCAAATGGCAAAAGTGGTCGCGGAAAAATCATTCGATGGAGAAAAAGCTTTACTTAATTTAGAAAAATAAAAATAACCTGCCTTCTCTTTCTAACTCAACTGGAAATAGAAACGGCAATATCAAATGTTACATTCTGAATTTTATTTTAAATCCAGTTGTTTAAAGTAGATTTTTAGTTTACCAAGGAGTTTATAGGTCCTGTGAGTGACGTCACTCATCGGACCGAAAAACGACGTTATTTTATAAAAAACGAGCGTTAACCCGCGACTTTGTCCGCACAAATTATATACCAGATTTTAAGTCAGATCATAAGCTATCAAACAAAAAAAGTTTCATCAAAATCGGTTCAGTAGTTTTTGCGTGATACTCGTTCAAACAAACAAACAAACAAACAAACACACAAACAAACAGACAGACAAAAAATCCAAAAATTGGTGAAATGGAATCAGGGACACCTAAAAACCATATCGTAACTTTTTTTTGTTAATATCTTCAATGTACAGACAAACTTTCTGTTACAGTTTTATAATAGTATAGATAGATATATGTAATCCTTTGTCATTTTAAAATCTCTGACACACAAAATATTGTTATTGAACAATTATCTCGAAATGGTTTTGGATTCAGCCCTTTTCCCAAAAAAACTTGACATACCGAATTACAAAGTTCTACTAATTAAAAATCACATAAATATGACTTTTCCAATTGCGAGAATTATTCTACCAAATATAGGATTTGATAAGAATAATATTATGTCTTGTTAACTTACGCATCAAATCACTAAAAGGATTGTTTCAATCCGGGCCAACACTTTGTATGGAAAAATAAGCTCATCACGTGAAAAATAATCATAACATTTAGTTTGGCGATACGAAAGATCAATAATATTTTTTGTAAGCATTTATCTAAGTAAGCAGCGTTTGCCAAAATGATGTTTGACTGACGCCTTAATATTAAAAAGTGGCAAAATAAGAATTTTGATTATTTTTGTAATACCCTGAACCCGTGAGAAATTATTAGATGAAATATTGATAAAACTTGATTTTATGTCCTAACGATAAGTTATCCAAAGTCATGGCCCTAACACAATACATTTTTGAAAAATCTCATTTATTATATTCTAAGCAGTAATATGTACATAGTCTTTTCAGTAACATCATCTTTCCAATCCCAATAGAACTTTTTTAGGGGTCCGTAGTCAGACAAGGAACCCATATACTTACGTCCATTCTGTCTGTCTATCTACCTGTATGCCACCTCGATTACTTGCTCATTTATACACCTATTAAATCGAAATTCGCCCCCCCTCCCTTACTTCTTAAATACTGGAGTAATAAATCTGGAAATGGTCTACAATATAGCTTTACGTAGGCACTTTTAATGAAAATTATAACAGATGATGTAGCACCACCAGTTTTTTGGAATAAACCAGTAACATAGATTGAGTTTCTAATAAGTAACTACACTGAGCTGCAAAACTAAGTACTACACTTTTAATATTTAAATTTTTTCTAAACTATAGAAAATAGAGATTTAATATAAAAAACGTTTTATAGCAAATGTTATCAGCTTTCTTTGTAACTATTCTTTGTAAATTAAACTCTTTTTCGAGTCCTTTTTATTTCAAAAGTATATTTTGTGTACCGAAAAAGTTATTGCAATTTTAAAAGTGTGATACTTAGTTTTGCAGGCCAGTGTACATGGCGTTGCACGAAGTTAAATCGCGCTATCGTTATGTTTCAAAAATTTCTCTTAGGTATAAGATAAACAGGTTGATTGATTTTCATCTTATTATACATAAATACAGAACCTTATCATGGGCAAGTCCGACACACTCTTGGCCGGTTTATTAAAGAAAAAATTATAATTTTGTTGAAAATTATCAAAATAAGAATTGTTGCATTTAATACATAAACAGAAAATGGTCAGAGGTCCTTAATCATTTGTCATGCCTAAAAGATGATAATTTTTTTTAAATTTACTATCTCATAGACTTGGGAAGAATAGTAAGACCATGCAGTTCATATGACATCGACTGTATCCGACGGTTCTTCGCTCAACACGCCGATTGCAAGGTTACCAAGGGACCAATCCCGGAGCCTCTATACCGGGAGCAGATCACCAGCTACGTACCCAGGGTCAATCTGACTATTACACCACGAAAAGTCAAGATACGGGGGGTTAGCAACGGAAGGATTGAAGAGTTCTTGTAAGTGATTGTTTGTCTATTTTTTTAACGTGTATTTATAGGGATCGGTAACAAAATTAGGAACAATACTTTTAAAAAATTTCAGAGCAATGTACCGATGATAAAAAGAAAAAGATGTGGATTATTATTTTACAATCTTAACTTGATGAAACTAATTTTGACATGTATATACTATATATTGTACATTTCAAATATTTTCAAAGAACGCTATATTTGTGCATTGAGGAAATAAAAGTTCCAGAAACTTTGTTTCCTATTCACAAACTTGCTTAAATTACAACTATTTTATTTAAAAAATATTGTTGAACTTTTAAAATTACATTTCTGTACAAGAAACGCAACAGATTGAAAATTTCGTTCTCTGGATAGTGGGCTCGGTGGCGAAATTGGATAACGCAGTCGGAAGAGTGCGGGTTGAAGTCCCGCCCGATACAATTTTTTCAATCTTTAATTTGATTACATTTCTGATTTATAACCAGCTGCTTATTAATCATAACGCCCCGCTTTTTGCGTCGGGGGTTAAACAACGTTGGTAGTTATTTTCTTACGTATTCAGGATATAATACATTTTTAAGTTGATTTAATAAAATAATATCGTAATATGGAATATAACTTGTGGGGAAATAATCACAGAGATTCGATAAATATACAAGGTCCAACTAAGAACTGTCGGACCACGGCCGGTCCCCAGGCTTCACACATAGCCTGGTGGAAGATCTTCCCTTTTCATTTGAGGAACATGCCCAGTAGCACCTCCATAAACTAATTAAAATAAAACTAGATTTTTAAGTATAATTATTTTAATCTCATAAATTTCAGTGTTAACCGCGACACGGACAAGGTGGTAATAGCCATTGAGTTTAAGGGCCTATACATCCAATCGAATAACTCATACTTCAGAATCCACAGGAGGTCCAAAGAACCAATTGTCGTTAAGGACTATTATTCTGTCAATTATCGTAAGTTTTTTTATTATTCCATCTTCTTTTACTTCTTTCTAGCTTGTTAGCATGAGCTATATCACTTGATAATTACTTGCAACAATCATCATCATTAATATTCATTTATATCTAATTACTCAGTTTTGAATCCAAGTCCCACAGTTGAAACTCATTATTCAGTTATTACTTATTACTCAAGATAGGTATACAGTCTAAAACCATGATTTAGGATTATAATATTTGTAAGTCTCATATTTAAAATCTGGACTATTTTTTTTTTCACTGTATTAAAATACTTGTTTGTTAACTATTCCTTTTAAATATCTAGTATTTCGTTGTTAGTTATAAAATAAAAAATAAACAAAATATTAATAGATCCAGTTTAAGGTTTTCTGGGGAGAACATTTTGTTTTACCTAATTAATTAATTATACTATATAATATAAGTGTTGTTTTAAAATTTCAGAATCCGTGGTAATGACAGCTATTATTCCCAAGATCTACAACTTGCAGCTTGAAAAGACTGTTGTTTTCGCTTTCGTCAATGATCGAGACGTTAAATACAATTTTGGTCCTCGCGTTACTGATAGTAAAGGTGAGAAGACCCATAATTTGCGTATTCAAATAATTCTTATAGACGTGGTGGTCCAGTGACAAGTAACCATATTTGCCGTGCAGGAGGCGATGGTTCGATCACCGTCCAGACCGACTCGCACCAATGACTTTTTCGGAATTTATGTACGATTTGTAACTCCACTGCCTGTTGGTGAAGGAAACCTGCATGTTTCAATTTCGATGCATGTATTGCACCCACTGTCTATTACAAGTGGCGATGTACTCACTCCTCGTCACACTGAAGAGAGTTCGATAATCCTAGTAAAACATGGATGTTCTGAGTTTTCAGAATATCTCTGACTACAACCTAAGGGAATATAGTCGTGAGCATTATAATAATAATAATGAAAATAATAAAAACATATTTATTACAAACTATGAGGTACATGGTACATTAGTAGGTACAAAAGAATTGTGGCTGTCTGATGCCTGAACTAAACCCGATTTCGAGTCTGTCGGTTCTGGACATCATTTCTCCACCCCCGGATAGTGAAATTAGATAGGTTTATTGACAACTTACAAAAGGTAACAGTTCGATACATTTAAATAGTTTATAATAAAATTGTGGTTGCATTGCATACAATAGTATGCAAATTCTAATAATTATTTTAGATGGAAACTTTGGAGACCGCTTGAGGGTATTTTATTTGGAAGTTATTAAAAGATTCCATTCAAACTGTTTTATAAAAGATAAAAATCTTCGTTTTTACCGTTTAAAAACCGCCGCCTTCTGAAGCCTTCTCATTCGTGTTTGTAATTATTTTGTATTTTTATTTTTGGTTTGTAAAACTGCAAAAGTTGAAAATATTTCACCGCATATATATAAATATATCTTATTGTTTAGAATGCTTAAAGAAACAATCCAGTATGTTAATCAATTGTACAATTTTATAGGCATTTTAATGTCTTTTATCTATTTGGTTGATCAACATAAATCAATTTAAAAATCATAATAAATTGTGAATGATTCAATGTTATTAAACCTCGTTAAGAAAACACGAATGCAAGGCCACGCGCATCGTATATATTTCATAGTTTGATGTTTATTTGAATAATTACTGCAATTAAATTTTCATATACTAACTGCGATAGCAAGGCCGCGCGAGCGCATCGTTTATTTATTTCATAGTTTGAAGTTTATTCAAATAATAAGTATTAAATATTGCAATCTTTTTAAACTTGGCGTATACTGTGATGCCGAGACAAAAATATATTTTTTAATTGAACCATTACTTTAGTAGTTAGTAGTAATATTAAGAAAAATGATTAGGGCTCCATTTATTGGCGCCCCCTTATCACAAAAATACCTCAAGATACAAAATCCAGACCCAAGATTCCTACATCGAAAAAGTGCTACTCCAATAAACCACAAAAATAATACTTTTTTAGATTCTAAATATTCCACTTTTAAGAATACCTATCGAAATAAATGTAAAAGTATCAGTTTTTTTTTCACCTGACCTGTTAAAGGACACTACTTAAATATAATTCTTTTTTTTTTCAGACCCCGAAGTGCAAGCAACTTATAAGGCTTTCTTGCTGAACCCCCGAGCGAATGTTGGAGAGATCCTTCTAACCGATGCACCATACTACCCAACTACTTACATACAGTACAATATTTGTGATTTTGGACTCAAAATATTGTAAATTAATATCTATTCTGTTTGTATTGAATAAAGAAAGTTTGTTCGAGGAAATCTTTCATGATACGTTGGTTACACAATTTTATTTCGAGTTTCATTTTATCTTCGACAGTTTTATTCATTTCATTTGTTTACACCGTACAAAATTTTACTATGTTATACTATTAATCTGAGCAATAAATGTAACAATTTATTATGTTGTATCAGATTTTATTTACCGAATTATGAATCATTGAAATTACAATTTTTCCTGTTAATTTACAAAAAAATGCTCTTCTCTATCAATAATCAATTCATTCTCATCAGATTTTACTTTTAATCTAGCATTTTCGGACGACGCCGTCGTCCCCAATTTTGTCTTGGTAAGCGTTCTCAGGTCTGCTGGTACCAAAATTAGGTACCGAAGGTACCTTCGACTATCCCCACAAAAATATTCATTTTTGTACTAGTTTTTATTAGATCCAAAGAAAAGCCAGAAGTTTCAAAATATCGTAATTCATATTTTTAAAACTTTCAGAAAAATCGACTAAAACAATTCAGTCTGTTTTTTTAGGACCAGTGCATACGACACGTTGAGCGTTACAGAGTTTTTTAATTAGCATTTAATTTGGTGTAGTAATTAGTAAATCAATTAAATATAAATTGTTAACTCTTTAATACTGTGAATTGAAAAAAATCCTTATTAAAAGGTTGAGTCAAATTATTTTGTGGGTCAGTCGAATTTGCATCAAAACTTCATAAACCACCGACGGCGCAAGAAAAACTTTATACCGTTTATTATTTAAAAAACCACCTACCTTTAAAACACACACACCAGCAACCCACAATCACCATAAGCTGCACAAATACAAATAGTTTTCACCAACACATTCACAAATCAAATATGAAAATTCTACGTAAAGTTTTACGCAATTTCAAGCGTCGAGCGGCGACCTACCCCTGCACACGTCTGCTCTCGCGAAAGCTCGCGGTCAACTGACTCTATTCCTTCCTTGCCTGTCTCCACTTTCATGAAATGAACTGAAAAGCTTTACCTCACTTCAAAAACGACGTATATCCGTTCGGAAAAGTAGGGAAATTCAACTTTAACACAATGGGTGAGAGCGTAGATTTGGGTGAAAAGAAAATTGTTTTCAAAGTACTCGACTGTTTGTTTGGGAGGGCCTCAGAGGCGGGAATGAGTGTGTCGAAAAAAAATAAGCCAACCACGTCTCAGTGAGTTAAGGCTTCTGGGCGGGTTTTCACTGAATATCTTTAATTAAACCTGAAACTTTGCTTAGTTTCGACGTGTAATGAAAAGTTGGTAGAGGAAAAAAATTAAAATCAGATATCTAGGTAGCTGAAACCTTAATGAAAAAGCCTGGGAGATACTTGCAGTTTTGAGAGCCTCTCTAATGTTAGATGGAATTAATTAATTAAAATTTTAGCATTGCAGTTCTGTGAAACACGTAATAAACTAATGTATTTGGTAATTTAAATATGCCATGAATATACTAAGTGGCGCCCAAATAGGGGCAGTTTATTTTGATTTTCATTTCCGTACGTAGGTATATTGTCAAAAAGTTTATTGTATCATGCCCCGTTCCAGAGAATACGTGTTAATCGGGAATCTCCCTTAAAAATATTGCCTACAATCGTGATCAAGTTTTGATCAGGGTTTTTCCCCCCACTATTGTTCAATAATGTTTGTGAATATCAGGACCTCTATGGGGCTGCACGTATGGGTCAAATTTTTTTTGCATTTTCAATGTTGTTTCCACAATAAAAGTTGTTCTGTTTCTTTCTTTGAGCCACTCTTTAAACAAAGTGTTCTGTTTTTTAAGAAACTGCATTTTAAAGTTCGTCTAACGTTTAGTAACTTCGTAAGTTTTGTGATCTTGTGGTCAAACTTACTTGTGGTTTAATTTGTATCTTATTGTTGTTCTATGAAGTTCAAAAGTTGTTTAGTTAGTTACTCAAATAATGCAGACAAGTTTTCTTGTTCTACTTGAATTGTAATCGAAACCCTGAACTAGAGTACCTATGCTCGGCGATATAATAGTTTATGGAAAAAATTAACTACTTTGTTTAAACGACAAAAACACGCTCTTTAAAAAAATTATACTTAAACCAATGACAAAACTTCTTAGCGTTAATGTTAAGATAGATGCAGGTAATATAGGTATACTCCACCGATAAACTTGACTAATAACTGTGAGAGACAAAAAAACTAACCCTATGTATAAATGTAGATGTGGGATGGTTGAAGAATTAAGGGACGCCTTTGCCTTCAGTGGAATGATTGAGGCTAAGGAAAAAAGTATGAGTAACAGTTGAACCACAGGTAACTTTATTGTTTATACGTAGTTAAGACAAACAATTTTCTAAACGTGCATGCGTTCAAAATAACATAACATTAAAATAAACCTTACCTATTGTTTATGTTTCCGTGCCTAGATGGTTTCATAAATATTTTTTAGATCAATAGTTGTTACATTTATGACCAAACAGTACCTATTGATTGCAATAAATATTTGTCAACATAATGCGCCCGCGTCATTCTGTTGTCGTATATTGAGATCAGCTAATTTCCATTACACTATTGATTGAGTAAACACTATATTGAATATCTTACTGTTTTATTGCATTAATTCCATCGATTACATGACTATTATAATACTTCAACACGTGAACGAGAAAACGTTGTTCGTCCGAACTATTAGTAAAAATAAAATAAATAAAATTATCTTGTACATTGGTAATCTAGTCCCATTTATGATACCAGAATTTAATTCAGATTTAAATAATGATTTTAACTGAAGTCGTAATATCGAACACGTATTAATCCGCATACCTATCTGAACTTTAGATCCACTACCAAACTTTACCCAAATAGTTTACCCATTGTTTCTGAAATGTAATAGAAGTTTATCATAAAAGTTTTGTATTGTAAAGACATCACAATATTTTAATCTTTCAAATATCCAACTGCTGAGTTGCCTTAACATTTAGCACAGAATAGATTATGCTAGATGATTATGTCAACATTTTCCATATTTTCAGGAATGGTTCAGACCATCAAACTGAACTACTTTTACTAATGGGAGCACTAGCAAAAAAAAACAGCTGTTCCATACTAAACTGCAATGCTTACTCAACTCAAATGTATGAAACAGCTGAGTTTTCTTAATGATTGCAGGTTTGCTTCCATAGTAATAGTTGTTCAGTTTCATAAAATTTCCATCCATCCACCACCCATGAAAATTTGTGTCTAAAAATCATCTTATACAAGGTGAACTCAGACCATTAAACTCAACAACTTTCGCTATGGAGCTTACTTCAGAAAAAAAAAAATCAGCCGTCCCATACATTTTATTTGGGTAGGTACAGCAGTTTTGTATGGGACAGCAGATTTTTTTTCTTATTTCCTGAAGTGCGTAGTGTTCAGTTTGATGGTTCGAGTTCACCGTTTCAGTATTTGCTAGGCTGTCACTTACACCCTGTATAGGGTGATTTTTAGACACACATTTTCAGGGGTGGTTGTTTTATGAAAATGAACAACTTTTACCATGGAAACAAACCTGCAATCATTAAAAGAAACTCAGCTGTTTCATTCATTTGAGTCGAGTAAGCATTGCAGTTTAGTATGGAACAGCTGTTTTTTTCATAAATTATTTAACACGACAAGATACTAAAGTGTAACATTACCGGCTCATGATCTAACTACGCCAATAACAAGTACTAGCCATCTAAAATATTGACTATCTACAATAACGTTCATATACCAATCTCCATAAACTTCTGTTATCCAAAACGACACTTTCCGATACAAAAGCTTTCATTTCGATTGCCATCAAGTTTATCTGAAATCAATCTTGGACAGAATCTGATTTCAATGGACTGAAATATGAAATAGTCTGTTATCTCTTTCAGGTAGGGGCGGGGCTTATGATCAACGCATGCGCACTGCGACCAATCTTAAGAATAAGATTCTTGATTTTTTCGTCTTGTACGATAATACATGAGCTATGTATATTGGATTGTACATAGATAAGTATATAAGGATTCTGGAAGGTTTCTTATTATATGTAGCTCTTTGTGTAAGTCTGTAGAGACCGTTGGGTAAAAAGAGATAATTTTATTCCAATCGCTGGCGCTGTGAAAAGATGATTTCGTCTTTTTATACCTAATTGATAAGACTGATTATAATTCTCCACTAGATTTCAGATCAATGCCTAAAGAAAAGTATATGAAATATACATTAGACTGTACTTATTACTTTCTGGGACTGTCAGATACTTCGCTACAAATGATAGCATGGTTCATTTTTAGTATATTAAATACATTATGCATATATAAAATTTTATAAAATTATAAAATATGTAAAATTATTTCATTGAAGAAGAAATTCTGATGTGTATTTGAAGTCTACCAATCCGCATTGGGCACGCGAGGTGGACTAATGCCCATACACCCTCCCTGAGGAAAGGCCTGTGCCCCACAGTGGGACATTTAAAGGCTGATATGACGTATATAAAATAACCGTGGTAGTCTAGTAGCGAGTAACCATGCTTGCCGTGCAGGAGGCCTTGGTTTTCATCATTGACTTACTAAGTTACAGACCCCGGGCTAGTTAGTGACCCCGGGTCTAATACAAAATTCTCGAAATAGCTTCCCAGACTAAACTAGATATTAAACGAAAGTATGTGTTAGTCAATGGTTTTCATGTACAAATTTCTCAACTGCCTTTTCGGTAAAGAAGAAATCTGCATGGTTTTTAGGGGAATGTTTTGTACCCACTGTGCATTGTTAGTGGCGACAGATTCACTACCCATCACACTGGACCACTGGACAGAGTTTCGGTACTACTAGTGAAAAGAGTTTTCAGTATACATGTTATCAAATTATTTATTATTTATTTTATTATTTATGCAATTTGCATATCGAACAGGGTGCTTCAGACCATCAAACTGAACAACTTTCGCTATGGAGCGAACATCGAAATCACGAAAAAAAATAAGCTAGAAAATAGCAATCTCGACCAAAATGCATGAAACAGCAGATTTGTTTTTTCACAATTTCTCATAGTAAAAGTTGTTCAGTTTGATGGACTGAAGCCTGATCGATATGTAATGCATTAACATTTTCACTCTGTATGTATTATGTATAGGGTCCTTCTTAATATGATGACACTTTTTTAAGGAAATGATCAGACCATCAAACTGAACAACTTTCTCTATGGCACCGATATCGAAATCGCGAAAAAAATATCTGCTCTTTCATACAAAACTGCAAACCTACCCGAGCTAAATGTATGGGACAGCTGATTTTTTTTTCGCGATTTCAATGTTGGTCCCATAATGAAAGTTGTTCTGTTTGATGGTCTAAACAAAAAAAAAGTTTTAAGTTTTTATTTTTACTTTTGTAACACCCTGTAGAGACAACGACAACGTCAAAGATAACAAAAAACTAAAATGTTGCAGTACATGGCACGGATGCAGTACGATTTATACTAAAACTACAATTTTGTGTTGCTAGTCCAGTTTTGCTCCCATTGTAAATATTTTTTAAGCCTAGTGAGTGGAATGTTGTTCTTTCGCCACGGCAGTTTCGTCGTATAACGTTTTGAAAATAAAAAAAAAGTAATCAGAATCGATTAACTACATCAAATAAATTATTTTTCGTCCTCGACCTAATAAAGTCCAAAATTATTCATATCGTTTGATTGATCAAAACTTAAATCTTTTAGTAATGTTTGTAGGTAATTAATCGAATGCACAGTTAGTACCTAACCACAATTGAAGAAATCAGCAAAATCCTTTTTAATTGTCATATTACAATGAAAATCTACTTAGGAAACATACGAAATGCGTAATGCATATTCAAAGAAAGTTATAAAATACGAGCGTTAACCCGCGACTTCGTCCGCACAAATTATATACCAGATTTTAAGTCAGATCATAAGCTATCAAACAAAAAAAGTTTCATCAAAATCGGTTCAGTAGTTTTTGCGTGATACTCGTTCAAACAAACAAACAAACAAATAAACAAACACACAAACAAACAGACAGACAAAAAATCCAAAAATTGGTGATATGGAATCAGGGACACCTAAAAACCATATCGTAACTTTTTTTTTTGTTAATATCTTCAATGTACAGACAAACTTCCTGTTACAGTTTTATAATAGTATATAGAAACTGTATAATCGACTTTGGCTCGAGTCGAATTTGACTGTAACGCTTGACAGAAGATACACGGTTGGGTATATCTGTGCACATTTCCTTACACCATCTCTACCTAGGGAAGCGCGTAATTTCTCTATAAGGTATACGAGAGATTACCGAAAAACTATCAGAGAATTATGTATCAGATACGAGCTATGCACAGAGGGGCGCAGACAAAGATTTTCTACAATAAAACCACGATGTCTGGCCCCAGTACTTTTGTACAATACATTGTTTCTCTTTCCTTGTCTTCCTTTGATAAAGTCGTTTTCTTCATATAACAAAATCGTATATTTCATTTATTCTTCTTTCTTCAAAAATTCTTCTCTCTTTCTTCTTTCTTCTTCTTTTCAAAATAATTTAAAGCCTTCTTTCTTCCAGAACTTCATCTATAAATCGTCTATTTTCATTATTACACACGAGTTTGCCTAACCTAGTGAAAGAATTTCATTGACTGCATTTACTACCATTTCTCATCTATCATACTATAATAGCTATAAGCTATTGCTCCCCTCCTTTTACCGTCTAAGATTCTTTATATATTTTTAAACCTATTTGTTATTCATTCGCTGGTTATTTTGCAACCTCATCGAGTAAGTTATGAATTATGTACACATCATTATTGTAATTTATTGTGTATGACTTAGATCACAACATGAATAACTCTATTATCTACAAATATGATTTTTAACAATTTATTATAATAGCCGGTTGGATAGTGTTATGTAGAGCAGAGGACGAATTCGACGGCCCGCTAGCACAGTCTGTAGTGAACCTGCCTGCTGTGCCGAGGGTCGCGGGTTCGAATCCCGTAAGGGACAAATATTTATATGATGAATATGAATATTTGTACCCGAGTCATGGATGTTTGTATGTACATATGTATTCTATATCGTTGTCTAGTCATCATAATACAAGTCCAGGTACTTTAAATGTGACTAGATAATTTGTGTGACAATGTCCAAGATATTTATTTATTATTTATACAGATTTACATCAATCAACTGATTCAACATAGAAACTCAAACATAAAATAGCACAACATGAAAAGTTTCCTTTACGTTGTCTATAGATAGTCTCGTCTGGTAACATCAGGTGATTCAAATCCTGAGGGACCATTGAGTGTGAAAGAATATAGTAGAAATGTATCATAAGTCTCATAACTGGGAAAACGCCTTTTTGATTATAATCGTGACACGTTAGTGCGTATGTCCGTTCGCGTTAAGAAAATAGTGAGTCATCGTTGTCCGCCGGCCTGGCCACGCCCCCCAGCCAATTAAGGCTAGGCGCAAACGGGCCACCGACCACAGCCACCGGTGGCCAGCGACCGCGACTTAACACACTTTTTCATATATTTGTTAGACGCGCCCGCACACGTGTAGCCGGTGGCCGCCACTCGCTACAGTAGTGTCCGCGACTCGCCACTAGTGGTCGCTACGTTACACACAAAACGCTGACACCCGCCACTGTCGCACTGCTCCACCCCCCGCGCAGTTAACCATCCGACCTTCTACGTATCGCACGCGTACCATCATGGAGCACGACGCCTCCTTTCCGTGTCAGAATCCATCTTCACACTGCGCGCAACGAGAAGTCGAGAAGGTTAAAAATTGTGGCGGTTTCCAGACACCGGTGGCTGTCGCTCGCTTCTGACACTAAGCTTAATGTGGCGGTGGCGCGCTACAGCCACCGGTGGCTGTGGTCGGTGGCCCGTTTGCGCCTAGCCTAAAATGCTAGAAATTAGAAAGTCGAGTTCACAGTGACCAGTTGAAATCTGACCTTCAAACAAAACGGTTGTGTATTTTGCGTGACTCGTTCAACAATACATTTTGAAAATGAATACTTCACCAATTCGAAAGAATAAAAGTGGATCAATAATCCATAGCGGAGAGAGACGCATAATTTACAATGTTTATAAGTACTTTAAATTGTGTGATTTAAATGCAACTGTGGAGAGCATAGTCATAAAAACAGCAAGTGCATGCGGTGTGTCCGAAAATACTGTTTATAAAATTATTAAAGAACAAAAGGATACCAACACATTAAAATCACCCGTGAAAAAAAGAGCTCGACTATCCACAGCCGATAAATTAGATGAACTAGACAAATGTGCAATAAGAAGAAAAGTTCACTCAATATATTTGGATGACGTCATGGAACACGCAGAACAAAATTCTTTCATAATAAATGTAACTGAAGAATCTAGCGATACTGAATAGTGATTTAAGTAATTTTAAGACATTTTTTTTCCATTAAAAATAATTTAATGTTTAAAAAAAATGTTTGTACTTTTTCTCCACTGTGAATACACCCTCATCCTGTAGTTGCACTGATGACTCACTATTTTCTTAACGCGAACGGATTTATAGTACGATTCGTATAGTAGAAAGTTTCATATTATATTATTAATATTTTCTACAAATTACCCTCCGATATACCCGACACCATTTTTCATAATTCAGACTCCACCATATCCTTAAGTTTTTACACAGCGTCTGTGTTTTCATCAATGTTCTGTTGTTCAATAAAGCACAAACTCTGCAGATGTTTTCAGCCTTTGCCTCGTGGTAAGTGTAATGTTGTCTCCATCTGAAGTACTGGCTATATAGTGTTGGATTTGACATTAGTGTTACCATGGTGCGTGCCAAGTTCTCTGGGCTATGTACCATAGCATTCACGTATGAGCCTGGAGGTAGAAATCTGGAAATAAAGATTTTTACTTGATTTATACTCCAGTCATATCTTACACTAGAAATCGTTAAAATCGCAAACTAACGTCTAGTTCAGATTTTTTGATATGTTATTAGGACCACTACCAGTAGCGTGTAATATCCAAGTTTGCAGCTTCGAAAGACCTGTGCTAACTTTGCAGCACTCGAAGAACCATCCCGTTTTTTGGTTTTTTGCTTACATCTCGAAGTCTATTAGTCGTATCGAAAAGTTTTGTAGGTACAAATTAAACCTGACAAAATTTCCTACGAAACAAGTTATATGCGTTTTTATCATAGGACTTAACCTTTAAGGGCTACAGGGCCGAGAAAGTGAATAATTATCCGGGTATTTATCTACTATCTATGGAAAGTGGTAGGGATCGACCAGATACCTCCAATTGATCTCCAAGTTTCCCTTATTGTACAAGAATGACACTTGGGATCATCATATGGATGCCTTGGTGATACAGAGAAAACTTTGAGTACCTCGGAAGGTCAACTCCTCATGGATGAGGTCAACGGCCCGCAGAAACTATGACAGATAGGGTTATGGACCTCGAACAAATGTCATAGAGGACCCTGGACACCTTTACACCTATTTGCCAGACTCCTATTAGCATTTTGAATAAAGCAGTTTTAAAAAAGAAAGTAATTTTTTTTCAATTGGTATTCGGTAAAAGAATTTTAAACAATTTTGTTTGAGAGTCTAACGAAACATGGTGGCATGTTATGATTATTGTAACATCCTTTACTAGTAGATTTTTTTTACCGTTCCGATACTTTCAGGGGTTTTTCACTTTTATTATGGAAAAAAAACAGCTGTTCCTTACTATACTGTATACTAGACTCAAAACAATGAGACAGCCGATTTTTTTTATGAATTCAAGTTTGCTTCCATAGTAAAAGTTGTTCAGTATCTATCGTTTTTCTACCTTGAATAATCAGCTCCTCCAAATACAATCGGCACAGCGTATTTATGCAAACCAGTCAGCACTTTCTCTGTCACGTAATCTGGAGATATTGTGTTCTCCATGGCCAAGTAGAAGTAGTAGTCTCTCTCCAGCATCATGTTACATTCATCTTGGTGACTCCTCGGACATTTCAAAGTTCCACAATCTCCAAACACATCCACTTCCATCCCGTATTGTTTCAATGACGTTTGTAGCCTTGCCACATATTTATCTCTACCACTTGGTGCATTACAATTTGACACAAACCAAGCTGCTACTTTGCTCTTATTCTTTACCTTGTTGTACAAGTCTTTGTCTATCGTGAACATATCTTCCACCCACTTCATTTTTATTTTGGGTCCAACAATATCTCCATGACTACCTCGTATGAACATGTACGGTGCTGGAATATCAGAATCCAACTTATAAGTCAAAGTCCAATTGAAGAACCTTTCATAAAGATTACTACAAACAGGGTAATTGAAAGATGACTCTGATGAAAAAAATATGTATTTTTGATGTGGAGATCGAGACTGAGGAAGGTCTGAAAATTTTGGGCATACGCGTAAATTGCGAACGTTAAAGGCCACTGCATCGAACTTCGTAATATTTCCACCGAAGAAGTTTCTATCGTCAGTGATGTAGCAATTGTTAACGGCACAGTTGTTCTCTTTAAACGTTCGTTGCCCTGTTCCGAAGTAAGGATAAAAGTCAATCGGTCTTGTCCATAGAAGAATGTACTTTAAATCCTGTGGTATCAATTGATTTTTATCTAGTTTTTTTGTTGGACTCCATTCATTGCAACTGTATTTCTCTTTGTTAATTAAATCAATCACAACAAGAGACCCGAACGTAATAAGAGTCACTATAACAGTGAACCGCTTATTAAACACATTTTTGAAAATGAAAAGTCGACTCATTTTAGTGACAGAATAGATTATAAATTATTACACGCTCGAGACGAAAGAATCACTTTCCTATTCCAAAATTTTGTTATGAATCAAAACATTGAATCTTGCCAAAACATACAAAAGGTACATTGACATGCGTAGTTTACTAAAGTTCAGTGCCCAATAAATTCAACTGCATGTTACATTTTAAGCGTTAACAAAACAAACAAAACTAGTGAAGGATATTTACTCAAATTTTTAAACATATTTGTTATTCATTCGCTTGTTATTTGCAAACTTATCGAGGAAATTATTAACATAACATTAGAGTAATTCGTAAATGACTCAAATCGCAACATGAATAGCTCTATCTATATACAGATTTACACCAACAGATTTAACAAAGAAACTCAAACATAAAATAACACAACATGAAACGATTACTTTCCTTCAAAATTTAAACTCCTTTAACGTTTAAGGTAAAAAGAAAAGAAAATTAAATTATTTATTAAAAGTAAAAACTTTCAATATAAGACCCATAAACAACAGAACTGTACCATATGAAGAAACGTAACCATTGAGTCAAAACACATTCCTCTTTTTCAATAATACCTGAGTAGACAAGACACGTCTGCCTATTACGGAGTCCGGTCACGCTCTGCCGCTGTACTGTATAGTTCCGCCGCGAGATGCAAGGTGGCGCTGTCAATTTGTAGCCTAACGTTTTGGCGCCCAACGCGGGACCGAGTAGTGCGAAGTTTTCGGCTCCGAATTAGATTGTTCCTTTGAATACAGTTTCGGAATGTCTATCTGGTATTTGGTATTATACAACTTATAGTAATGTTTTGGTTGACATTATTTTATTCCTATATTGTTTGTGAATCGCGTGGCAAGGATTTTGTGTTCAATAACGACGATATTTTATTTACATTGTGACTTTTAAGTATTCTTTGTGGCGCTTATATTAATCTGCATTGATCACAGATCTGCGGAGAACACAATTTGGTGGGGAAAGTGGTCATACAATAAATTTATTAATTATAACAGATAAAAGTAATAACGAGAAGATAGCAAATCAAATCAAATCAAATCAAAATGTTTTATTCAAAATAATATCACATAGATAGCTTTTTGACGTCATTTTTTGACTCTATCACCACTTCTAGCTTCTAAAAACGAGCATAATATGGCCCGGTCCTTCGTTTACCTATGAGGAGCCTCTTAATAGGGATTTATACGAGACGACTAAGGGATAAGTATCTTTTGCATTGTCTTTGTGCGCAAAATGCTACCCATCACCACTTGGCTCATTATTCAATCTTGAGACCTTCACTAAGAATTAACCTTGCTTAAATTGCACTCCTTGTGGAACCACAAACGATGACGCATTAACGGAGCGACAGACGTCAGTCCGCCATTTGTGAAGCAAGGAGTTGTATGAAACCGCACGTAGAAGCACACACCGTGCGTCAATCCGTCACCGTCATAGTTAAAAAAGGAGATCGCTACCTTATTGCTGTCCTTATCAGCGTAACCACTTTTTTGTACTACGGCCACCTGACTCAAAAATGTCACTTCATATAAATTGTATAGGATTGTATGAGTATCGCTATCTCATACCCGGTTACACTGATATTCCGTCTAACAGCGTAAGCGAAAAATTCTTCGTCGTAGAAGCTATCTTCTACGTGCGGTTTCATACAACTCCTTGCGTCACGCGACGGACCTGCCGCTCCATCAATCTCCGTCATCGTGTGTGATCCCACTTAGAGAGATTGTTATTATTATTGTTGGTTGGGCTATTGTAAGCAAGGTTCGTTATGTAACACTGCGACCATTGCTGGTCTATTGTGTTCGCCCTAGCTCAGCCATATTTTACAAATACATCCGACTATTTTTTTCATATGTCACGATGTTTTCCTTCACCGCCGAGCTAATGATAATGATAAATACAACCGTTCATAAATTCCGTCGAACTAAGTGGTACGGGCCAGGAATCGAACCGCCGCGCCGCCTCATGATTGAGTCGCTATAGAGATTGTTTGTAGTTGTAACAAAGTTTCTGTCAACCTGGAAAAGAAATTATGGTCGTGAGTTTACGTTGAACAAATCGAGACATCGAGCGTTTCTATCTGCAGCATGCATTAAAATAATTTTAAAGCTCCGTCAGAACTACAAACGTTTTGGAATCAAAGGTCCGCAGATTCCCGTTTTTACCCCGGGGAGTGGTTTCCCGGCGATTAAAGCCTCGAACCCGTTTGATGTATTCATCCCGTCTCGAAGCCGTGGGAAGCTGCGAGGAGAGATAAAAGTCCCGGTTTAATGTTCCCGCGGGATTTTAAAGAGTCGTTAAGTGAAATGTCAGTGTTCGATTTTGCGGGATTTATTTTAGGTCACGCTTGAAAGGATTTAATTTTGTAGTTGAATCTGCACGGAGAATTGGATTTGTGAACTCTTCTGTGAAAATTTGTATCCAATTTCATTAAATTATCATTTACTGATATGGTAGTTTTTTGAACAGGTTTTCTTTACAGTTTTTGAGAGTGACGCGGTTATTATTTAATCTAGAATTAAACATTTTAACGGGTTCTTACCGCGTTTTGGTAAATTTGAGTTCCGATATTTTTGCAATGCTACTACTGCCATGATCACGGGATGACTGTTTTGAGGTTGAGGTTTGAGGATGAGGTTTTCTTTCTCTAGAATTCGCGAAATGTATCATCATCATCTCAGCCGATGGACGTCCACTGCTGGACATAGGCCTTCTCCAAGGATCGCCACAACGACCGGTGCTGCGCTGCCCTCATCCAACGCGTTCCTGACGCTTTCACTTTCACGAAATGTATCGTTTCATCTAATTATCATTTTAAAGAAATTGTATTTTTAGGGGACCATCATTTGTATTTCACCTAAATTTGAAAAAATACAAGTTAAGGTTAAGTTTATTTAAATCAACATGATCTAAGATACAGCTAATAGGTATAGTCTCATACCACCATGTGGAGACGTAACTCTACGGTAGAATAAATAAAAGCTTTATTGCTTGTTTATATTTTATTACTTTTGCTTTTTGCTTCTAGAACCTATCTTTGACTCCCCTTCTCTAATAATAAAAGAAATCCACCACGGGATTCGACAACGTTCCAAATTTAAATAAGAATCAGCCAGCAAGCTATGGCTATACAACCTCCTTACATTCACCCCTAATCTCTATAATTTAACTACGAATAAGTATTGTAGTTAGCTGGTGCTGGTTTAACTGTGCACGAAAATTTTATATTTTATAATTTTTTTCTTTTGTTGTTATTTCGCATATTTTTTTATTGAATTTTTACTGTCTGAATTAGAATGGGCTGATCAAACTTCTCTATGAGACGAAAGTAAAATCTGCAAAAAGAATAGCTGTTCCATACATACCTAATTGCAAACCAACTCGACCGAAATGTATGGGATATCAGTATTTTTTTTCACTATTTCGATGATGGTCCCATGGAGATAGTTGTTTAGTTTGATAGTCTGATCAACTTCCTTAAAAAACCATCAGCATAAAGCAGGACCCTGTATACCGTGCTGCTGTGAAACAATGCAAAAGTTTTTGAGAGTTGCGCGGTTATTATTTAATCTTGAAATAAACATTTTAAGGGTTTTTACCGCGTTTTGATATATTTGAGTTCCCGATATTTCGGCAGTGTTACAACTGCCATGATCACGGGATGACTGCCGAAATATCGGGAACTCAAATATACCAAAACGCGGTAAGAACTCGTTAAAATGTTTATTTCTAGATTAAATGCAAAAGTTTGTATGTTTTCCCCCAAACTAATATAAAACAAAATTAAATTATTTTAAAACCTCAACTACCCTATTAGAACAGTAATACACTGTTACAGACAGCAAATAGAGAAATTATTCAATGCAAAAGGAAAGGACCTTAAGTTTCTAGGTCTAAGTTTCCGAGATAATTGAATTGAAGTCAAACTTCTTGTTAAGGTGAAAGCGTAGCCCGCGGGAAGTCGTCCCGACTTGAAAAATTCCCCACAAACATTTGTTTGAGTTATGAAGCCCTATAAATCGAACCAATTTCGTTCTTAAGACGTCGTATTAAGAATAATGTTAGGGGAGTTTTTAAGTGGTATGGTCTGTAAATTTCCCCACTAGTTTGTTTCACAGTAAGTTAATAAAAACTCAAGGAACGGAGCTCCGCAAAGTTAGGAATTAAGTTTTGAAAACATTGCCCTGTGTCGCGTCGTTGCAATTTTGTCAAAATGTTATTGTTTTCTTTTTTATTACCAATTCAAATCAAATCAAAACTTTTCAATTCAAAATAACATCACATAGACTTTTTTTCTGACTCTACCACCGTCGAACGTGTTTCGTGAAGATTTGGCCAGAAACTCTCTAATAACAAATCTTTTGAACGAAACAAAATATACAAAGTACATACAGGGTGTCCCGTAAACCGACGTCAACCCGGTGGATGCTGATAGGTTAGTTCATGCCTAACCAGAATATACTAAAATAATTTAAAAAAATATATATCTGTCAATCCATCCATGAATCTGTCAACATTTTCTTTAGGAAAAGGTTCTTAGTTTTCAAGATAAGGACAGTTTTATGAAATTCGTGAAACTCTTTACCTTAGTCACTCACTATTTTGAGTGCCACGGCTACAAATGTTCTATGCAGTATCTGTGTTAAAACTGTCAATATCTCGAAAACTAAGACACTTTTACAAATTTTGATATTCTGCTTAGTCATGACCTATAACACAACTTTTACTATGGAGCCTACCTCAAGAAACGCGAAAAAAAATCGACTGTCCCAAACAAAACTGCTGTACCTACTAGACTAAAATGTATAGGACAGCAGATTTTTCTCGCGTTTCCTGAGGTAGGCTCGTATAGTGAAAGTTGTTCAGTTTGATGGCCTGAGTTCACCGTTTTAGTATTCGCTAGGCTGTCACTTACACCCTGTACAATCAAGTGAAGCTTACTACAAAAACTGAATGCTTTAAATGGTAGTTTGGAAAGTAGTTGTAGCAATATTTCTGACTACTCCAAAAATGGTTAACGGTTGTGATCTTTGCTGCAAACACCATTTTTTTACAAACTATGCTTAGAGCACTCCCAATAAACAAACAGACAAAACAGTTCAAACCGTTACCAGATTAAATCCAGTCGCAAATCTCTTCGAGTTAAACAGCGAAGCGCAAATAAAAACTAGGAAACACTCCATTAGCTCTGACTTCATTAGAGCCCACCACAAACAGTGCAAACTAAACTAGACTTTATTACTCTACGTTTAAGGCTTCAAGTTTATTTGAAAGGGGGAAACACATTAGCATTTCAAGCTAAATCTCCTTAGCATTTCTAAGTAACAAACGAACGCAGATTGAGGATACTTTTTTGTAACACCCGAACAAATTTCATGTTTATTTATGGGATTCTAAAACCGCAATGCACTTGGTTTATGTATACGCTTGCTTGGGTTTTTGTTATGTGGTCCTAGCTTCTTCTATAATTAAATTCGTTTTGGGTTTCAAGATAGATTAGTCCGTGATCAAAGGTTAAGAGAAGTTGGAGGTTGTAATGCTGTCTTGGCGTTCCCGCTGTCGGAGATCGCTCAGGCATTATACAAAGTTCTGATGGTGGGCATAAGTAGAAGATAAAATCTACTAGTTATGGCCACCAATATATAATAGTCGTGTCTGTATAGATAAGTAGTCAGTATAGAGTGACATTGTCGTCTATTGACAAAACTCTTTAAATAAAGATTAAAAAAAAAAGATAGATTAGTCTTCTTCTCTCGCTCGCTGGCCTTCATTGTATACAGGGTGTAAGTGACAGCCTAGCAAATACTGAAACGGTGATCTCAGACCATCAAACTGAACAACTTTTACTATGGAGCCTACCTCAGGAAAAAATCAGCTGTACCATACAAAACTGCTGTTGTACCTACCCGAATAAATTGTATGCTCCATAGTGAAAGTTGTTCAGTTTGATGGTCTGAGTTCACCATTTTAGTATTCGCTAGGCTGCTACTTACACCCTGTATAGTGTTGTGAGTGGTAGTCACAGTTGATCCTGCTTTACAAGAGTTACAATGGTGGGAAGGTAGGGCGGGCCTATGCTTTTAAAAAAAGTGGTTTCTTTTTATAATAGACCGTCAAACTTTTCCGTGTTTAATAATTATGTCTTTTGCAATGTTTTAAGCGAAATGCCATCAATTTTACATACTTTTCCAAATAATGCAGAAAACGGGCATACATTTCCAAGTTTGCATTTTTGTGGTGATAGTGGGACACTTCATAGATTCATATATTCTTTATTGTATACAAAAACATAATTATGATAAAAAATTACGATAAGTCGTGATGTACGAAGGCGAGCTTAACTCTAAAAGAGATATCTAATAGAGTTTTCTTCCAGCAAACCGAAACTTATGATGTCATTCCGTCTTAAAACCTTAAAATAAATTATATGCTTAAAGTTAATCTTGATGTATACATCTTTAAATGTTTGTTTTAGTTTGGTTTAGTAAATGGTAAATTAAAAAAAATTGTGTGAGTTTAAGTTCTTAATAAGATATGTATCGAAAACACATTTTTGGAACCGAATGTATAAATTGATGAAATGTACCTACTTTATCTACATAAAACATACACACAGTAGCTATTGCTATATAGCTATTGCCAATGATAGCATTATAAAACAGTTTAGTCAACGGAAAGTTCGAAACGCAACTTTGAAGGGAATAAAATATTAAAAAGGAAATTTTACAGCAAAAATATCTGTAAACTCCAAGATCTGTGTAAATGTTTTGAATATAAAAAACTAAATAGCGACAGCAGCGCCAGCCAAGCGAACGAATTCCAAATTCAAATCAGTTCGTGAGTAGAGTGCGAAGCGAGCGGACGTGCCGCCACAACCATTTATTCCGTTACAACTCTGTTTTAAATGCTAAATATGCTGACGAAACGAGAATATTGCGGCGAGCGATTTGCGTAAATTGAGTTTAAGCTGAATGTTAGGTTTGTGTACAAAGATTTGTCAACTAATTGAGATTAAATATAGTAGTAGATTAAGTAAAGTATGAAGCACGGTCCGAGTTATATCCCCTTAAGGTGGTTACAGAGGGGTCAAGGGGTCAAGCTTTGAAATTTTTCATACAAAATTTTAAAAGCTTTATATCTTTGTAATTATATTATAAATTGCAAATTTTATTTGTGACGCGGCAACTATATTTTCTAAACTATTTTTCAATATATACAATATTACTTTCATTGATTCCGTCTACGCGTATTGTGCGTCAAACTTTTGTATGGACTGAAATCCCCTTAATCCTTTTCTAGGTTTCATATGTTTATCACTTTTCTTTCCTACGTAATAACTCGTAAAATGCTCCGAAAAGGAATATTTTCTCATGATATCAAGTAGGTACCTACACAGCTAAGCTCGTTAGCTAAAATATACATGTAAAAGAATATAATTTGCTTTCAGGATGATGTACAACACAATTCTCAACAGATGCTCCGGTTTAACAAGACCTTCCCTACTTCTTGGTGCTTCATCTGCTCTAAGGCGTAACAGGGGGTTTCAGGGGGATATAGTGGGTCTTCCAAGAATGGTTAAATTATTAATAATGATGGTAGAGCAGGGTTCCGGCCATTCGTCATGAGCGGTAAACGATTCGCTCATTACGTATACAACATACCTACTTCTAATAATATGTATGTACGTAAATAGTTGCCCTTACTACAAGTGCCGGTTGTTGAAAAACATTATTTTTACTATGTTTAAACATTACTCCTTTTACATTTAGGTAATACAAATATTATTTACTAGAGTTAACCCGCGACTTCGTCTGCACGAATTATACACCAGATTTTAAGTCAGATTATAATATATCAAACATAAAAAGTTTCATCAAAATAGGTTCAGTAGTTATTGCGTGATGCTCGATCAAACAAACACACAAACAAACAGACGGACAAAAAATAAAAAAATTGGTGATATGGAATCAGGGACACCTAAATACCATGTCGTCATTTTTTTTGATAATATCTTCTGTAATTTATGTAATAGTTCATATAAATATAAACACCTTGAAAGACTTAGAACTGTTATTTATTAGCAATAATAATACAACTCAACACACAGCACCGTCACTGCTCCGTGCATAGATAATGAAGAGGGCAGTACCATAGACATCACAACGATAGTTATGTTTCGGATACACAATACCTTACATCTCCCTTCTTTTCAAAGTAGACAAATACACAAAGGAAAATTAAACATAATCATTTAGATAGACAGGTTTTCTAGTTGTCCTTGCTGACCTTCTAGGATTAACAATATAATTATTAGTGTTAACATTTTGTTAATTAGCATTATTTTCTGGAATGGAATTAGTCATACCATCTGGAATAGAATTAGTAACATTTTCAGGAATAGGATTACTTATATTTAAATCAAACTGATCATCCCTTCCTTGATCTACAGTTTTTAAGTCACTTTGGTCTTTACAATTAATTAAATATCTTCTATTTCTCTCTAATTCTTGTCCTGATTCCGTTAAAATTTTATATGCATTAGGTCTGTCTCGAGATATAATTACTGCATACTTATGCGGTTTCTTTTCCATATCGTTAAATACAACTTTCTGACCTATTTTCAAGTCATCCAACTTTCTAGCGTATCTATCATAATATTTCTTTTGCCTATAAGCATTCTCATACAGTGTATTTCGAACATTTATGTTTTCTTGATTATCTTTCTTATAACATGGTAACAATCCTTGAATTTTCCTCCCCATTAACAACTCAGACGGAGATTTATAGTTAAACTCTTGTGAAATAGGTGTGTTTCTATACTCAAGTAATGCTAAATATTTGTCTTTGCCTTCATGGTCAGCCTTTTTAAAAATATTTTTGACTGTCTGTATATAGCGTTCCGCTAATCCATTAGACTGTGGAAACTTGGGACTACTAGTTCTATGTGTGAAATTCCAGTCCTTAGCAAATATTTTAAATTTATAACTTGAAAAATTTGTTCCATTATCAGAATACAGAATATCAGGAATGCCAAATCTACTGAAAAAAGACTTAAGCACTTCAATCGTAGTTTCTGCACTTAGATCTTTCAATTTACCAATTTCAAAATATTTACTGTAATAGTCTACCAAAATCAAATAGTTTTTTTCTTTATAGTGGAAGACATCACATCCAAGAATAGTCCAGGGTTTACTAGGCATGTCTCTGACTGTCATAGGTTCTTTAGCATTACTTTTTTTAAATCTATCACAAGTGCTGCAAGTTAAAACTTTATTTTCTATATCTTTTGACATATAAGGCCAAAACATACATGATCTAGCACGAGATTTACATTTATCAATCCCTAAATGATTATAGTGGATTCTTTCCAGCATGTCCTGTCTAAGAGAGGCAGGTACCACAATGCAATCATTCTTAAAAATTAGATTTTCACAGACATACAGTTCCTCTCTAAAAGTAAAGTATGGCTTCAAGTTATTTGGAATATCATTAATTTCAGGCCAACCAAACCTAATAAATTGTTTCAACATTTGTAAATCAGTATCTTTATCTGTTTCTGTTTTAAAAATTTGTAGTTTCATTTCTGTTACTGGTAGATTACTAATTATCATTCCTACTTGCGCTTCTACCTCTTTCTCTAAAATATTGTCTTCACCATTAATACAATTTCTCGACAGAGTATCTGCAATTAACAAGTCTTTCCCTGGTGTATACTTTACTCTTATATCATATTTTTGCAGATGAAGTCTCATTCGCTGAAGTCTAAGGGGAACGTCACTGAGTGGTTTTCTAAAAATTGACTCAAGTGGTCGATGATCTGACTCTACTTCTACTTCCTTACCATACACATATTGGTGAAAGCGCGTACACCCAAAGACAATAGCGAGGAGTTCTTTTTCAATTTGTGCATACATTTTCTGAGTACTAGTCAATGCTTTTGAAGCGTAAGCAACTGGTAAACCATTTTGCAATAGTACTGCTCCCAATGCATCTTGAGATGCATCTACTGATAATTTGACAGGCTTATTTGAATCATAAAATTGTAGCACAGGCTGAGACACAAGTATTTTTTTTTAACTCATTAAATGCATCACCATGTTTCGGGGTCCATATCCATTCAGAATCTTTTTTAATTAATTGCCTAAGAGGGCAACAAACCTGTGACAAGGATGGGATAAACTTGGCAACATATGTGATCATTCCTAGTATTCTTTGAACATCCTTAGCATTTTTAGGTTTTTCTAAATTTATTATTGCATCAATTTTTTGTGGATCCGGTTTTATTCCATCCTTGCCTATAACATGCCCCAAGTAATTTATTTGTGCCATACCAAACTCACATTTTTTTAAGTTTAACTTTACCCCGTTTTCTTTTGCCGTTTCTAAAACTCTTTTTAAACGATCATCATGCTCTGCTCTATCTTTTCCATGTATCACAATATCATCACAGAACACTTCACAACCCTCTATATTTTCAAACATTTGTGTATATTGTCTGTGGAAAATTTCAGGTGCTGATGATAGGCCATACGGTAATCGTTTGAAAAAGTATCTTCCGAAGGGGGTAGTAAATGTACAGAGCTTTGCACTATCTTCAGTTAGCTTTATTTGATAAAACGCAGTAGAGGCATCCAATTTAGTGAACACCGTAGCTCCTGCCATTCTAGAAGAGACTTCTTCAAACGTGGGTAACTTATAATGTTCCCTTTTTATACATTTATTCAAATTACTGGGATCTAGGCAGACTCTAATTTTTCCATCAGGTTTCTTTACAATTACCAAATTACTTACAAAATCTGTGGGTTCGGTCACTTTTTCTATTACTTTTAACTTTTCCATTTTTTCCAATTCTTTTTTGAGAGCATTGTGCATAGAAACTGGTACACCTCTGCATGGTTCAATTTTTCCTTGTGAATTGTCTTTTAATTTTATATCATATTCTATTCCTTTCAACAAACCGATCGTTTTTTCATCAAATAAATCATAATATTTATTTATAATTCTCTCATAAGAATTACTTTCAGAATTAATTTTTCTTAAGTATTTTCTTTTCATCAATTTTAATGACATGATTGTTTTATGTCCCAGCACAGGTGTACAGTCACTATCCACAACATGAAACAACAATTCAACTTGTTTGTTGTTAACAAGCTTGCATTTTAGCGACAACTTCCCTACACAATTTATTTTTGTGCCATCGTAGTTGAACAAACTATTGCTATTTCGATTTATTTTATGTTGCAATTGTAGCTTTTTGACATGTGAATAGGGCAGAACATCACAATCCGAGCCAGTGTCTAACTTAAAGTCAACTATTTTACCACTTATCTGCAATGATTCATATAAATCTGATTGTACACTTCCTACCTGAACCATACCAAGCACTACCGATTCATCATCATCACTTTCCGAACTGGATCCCACTTTAACTACTCGAACTTTATTGCGGCACATTTTTGAATAATGTCCATACTTTTTACACTTTTTGCATTGCTGATTAAACGCTGGACACTTAAAACCGTGTGTGTAGCCACATCTAGTACACTGCTTTTTCTGCTGTCTCTGATTATCCAACTGACTCGATGGCTGTTGCTGTTCCTGCTGTCGACCATGTGGGGAAGCCTTTATTCCACTTATTGTAGGAAGCTCTTCCTTAAATTCTTTTAATTGTTTTGCTGCTAACTCGTACGTTTTGCATATATTTATACATTTATTCAAATCAAGGTCACTCTCCTTCAGTAATCTTTCTCTCACATTTTTTTCTTTTATGCCCCTTATTATCTGGTCTCTAATTAGACTATCACGTAACCCACCAAAATTACAATCCTGGCTGAGTCTACGCAGGGATGTGACAAACTCGTCAAAACTTTCGAGTTCCTTTTTTTCTGTGTTGAAAAATACATGTCTATTCATAGTTTCATTTTTTAAAGGTGTAAAATACTCATCAAATTTCTGCAAGACATTTGTGTAGGTACGTTCTTGCTGACCAAACTCAAAAGTATTATATATTTGTAATGCTTCTTCACCAATCGAGTGTAATAAGAGTGCAACCTTTGTCTCGTCATCCAATCTTGAGTGGGCACCTGAAGCCGTGAAATATAGGTCAAAGCGTTGCCTCCATCTTTTGTAATTTTCTCCGACCTCACCAGTGATCAACAATGGCGGAGGTGGCTTGAGCATCTCCATAATTAGTCACTATTTTGAGCTTCTTCAAGGTCCGAATACTGCGCCATGTAATTTATGTAATAGTTCATATAAATATAAACACCTTGAAAGACTTAGAACTGTTATTTATTAGCAATAATAATACAACTCAACACACAGCACCGTCACTGCTCCGTGCATAGATAATGAAGAGGGCAGTACCATAGACATCACAACGATAGTTATGTTTCGGATACACAATACCTTACATCTTCAATGTACAGACACACCTTCTGTTACAGTTTTATAATAGTTTAGATTTGCACACGAGAATACACAAAGACCAACAATTACTTAGATAGATTAGATTACAACATTTGTGATTTGTCAGGAGAAAAAAGCTGAATCAACCTATAGTTTTCCTATATCAATATTAAATGTAATTCAACCTTTGAGTATTATACGACTTCAACTAATTAAAAAAATAGTTTGACAGGTAAACGAATGTATGGAAAATGGTCGTTCTTTATGGGACAGCAGATTCTTTTCGCGATTTCAGATTTGTTCCTACAGTGAAAGTTGATAATTTTGATGGTCTAACGCATTACATTTTCCACCCTTTTTAATACTTTTTAAATCGATGTAGAGTAGACGAAGTCACGGGCAAAAGCTAGTTAGCTCATAATACCTTAGCAAGATAAACTTTCAAACTCGCTAGTGTATGGTAACATTCTCTCTCAATAGAAAGACGTCACTCAATGTGAGTACAGAACAATACGTGTAACAGAACGGAATGCACTCGCAAAGTTCGCTGGTCGAACTCATCGGGCAATGTTTGCAACTGAGACGTGGAGCCAAATACTTCTATTCGTTCTGGATATGTCAAGTAGGAAATATTCCGCTCAATATGATACAGAGTACAGAACATTAAGTGTAACAGAACGGAACGTGCTCGCGAAGTTCGCTGGTCGAACTCATCAGGCAATGTTTGCATCTGAGACATAAAACCATATTTTCTATTCATTCAAAGCTGGATGTGTCAAGTAAGAAAAGGTTCTTCTTACTAATATTATAAATGTCAAAGTTTAGATCTTTGTATTTGGATGAAATCTGGCACGCAGATAAAATATCAATCAATCAATCAATCAAATATACTTTATTTTACACCAAAAACATAAACAGTAAAATACAGAAATAAAATACAAGAGGCACAAAATAAGGCGGTCTAAATATTTTCTGAATTAACACATAATAATACTTTTATAAGGTCCAGGTTACACAGATGGAGTCGCGGGCAACAGCTAATATCAAATAAAATACAAATAACACTATTTTATTATTTCTTGGCATATCCGTTATAATAAAAATAAGGCATATTCTGTGAAAATGTCAACCGTCTAGCTATTATAGTTCAAAAGATACAGCCCTTTATAGGTAGGACAGACAGATAGACGGATGGAAAGCGTAGGCCCCCGTGTGCACCCTTTGGGTACGTAACCTTAACAAGTAGATACCGTAGAGATGGTATACACCAACGGGTTCCGTTACTGGCCACATTAGCTTGAATTTGGATATATCGGGGATAAAGACAATGTAACTCATTACGTTATAAGAGTCGGGACTTCCATACTAAAAACTGATCGTGACCGATGATCCAGAATGTATGAAACGAGTGCAACCGTTCAAATAAATTTAATGACGGTGGTGCACGTTTCATGTAACGTTTTTTTGTTAGAGAGTTGCGGGAGCCTGATTGGGGAAGCTGAAAGTATTGACGTCTTGCGTTATACTGATTTTTCATAATAAAAATATAATTTATTTTATTCATTTTAGGAAAACTTACGGACTTATTACAGGATAGTATTAAACAGGTAATATTTATTTTAGTATTTTTATTTTATTATTATTTTATTCGTTTTTACTTATTTTAAATTATCTAATCGAGTACATTATTTCATTGAGCCTCTCGCAACCAAGCCAAGCCAAGCTACGCTCTTACAGTACCAACTAAAGCCTTACTCCTTCCATTGTCTTTATACCAAAGTACCTGCTTGAACCCGGTTCAATAGGAGTTTCCCGAAACTCGCGAGACATGTGACAGAAGTTCTGGACGCGCCCCGGTGCAGTCGGATCCCGGATGCCGATACAAATTGGATAGTCCAAACTTGGTGAGGATTCAATCTGTTCCACTATTGATTGCGGAAGTTCATATTAAATTTTGGATTGAGAGAAGCTTTAACAATGTTATTTAATTTTGGCATTGAGGTGATGATGGAAGGTGATAATCGGGTACATAAGCCACCTGAGAACACAAGCACTCCGGTCTCAGCTGTGAGTAAACAGCCGCTGTGGCCGATAATGGTCATGATAATGATTATATACAGGGTGAAATTGATATCATTAGCATCCTTTTAAACTAAGAGTCTACCCATCAAACTGAACAACTTTTACTATGGGAGCAAACAGACCGGAGCAAAAAAAAATCAGCTGTTCCATACTAAACTGCACCCGCCGCTGCTGCCTACTTGACTCAAATGTATGCAACAGCTGATTTTTTGTTGCTCCGATTGGTTTGCTCCCATAGTAAAAGTTATTCAGTTTGATGGGTAGACTCTTAGTTTAAAAGGATGCTAATGATATGAATTTCACCCTGTAGAGAAGCAAAATTTTGTTAACACTTACAATTTTTTTTCCTACTCTTGACCGACACATCGTCCACATGGAATCGATGAAACTTTACATTAATTATTATCGTGTATTATACGTGTCTTGAATCCCTCCCTCTAATGCCATTAAAGAGTATCACAGTTTTCATGTTAGTTTATGGTTCCAACCGCATCAAAATAAGTGCTGCAGTTTGACGCGTGATGCTCGAAAAAAGTAAGAGAAAAAAATAAATTTGGATTCAGATATCCTAAAATGGTTTCAGTAATACTTTCCCAAGACAAAAATGAAGACCTACGTCCATTCTGTCTGTCTGTTTGTATGCACATTTTCGCACCTATTGAATCAAATGAAAGACAATAATAAAAAACAAAAATCCAAATGATTATAAATTATAATAATAACCCTGTACTTACAAACTTAACTAACAACAATACGATCGTACTCCATTTGTTAATAATATTTAACGAACAATATACATTTCTCACAAGCCATTATTTCTCACAAGTACAGTCAACTACAAAAAGTAGTTACGTATTTTGACAAAATTGTTTAGAACTATAACTTTAAGGAGTGCTCAGACCCGCACGACCAAAGCGACTGCGAAGCGGAAGCGTCTACCGCGCGGCGGTCGCTGCCCATGTAATCTTATGGCGTCCGCGTCTCGCCAAGTCGCCCAAACCGACGCGACCACGACGCGGGAAGACAGCGTCAGCGGAGCGGGACGCGCGCGTCAAGTGGTCAGACGTGTACAATGTTACGCTGTCGTAGCAGAATAAAATACAAATGTTAAATTTCAGTACATTTTGGTTCTTTTTGATAGATTTGGATAGTTTTTGGTAGTTTTTCCAAGATTTTGGCTGTTTTCGGTTCTTTTTAGTATATTTAGGAATTTTTTGGTTCTTTTGGTAGTTTTTTGGAAGATAGATAATGATAGCAAAAACTACAAAAACTTAAAAACTACCGAAAACTAAAAAAACTAACAAAAATAAAAAAACTAGGTAGGTTCTAAAAACTTCCAAAAAGTAATAAAAACTACCAAAGAGTACAAAGTACTCTAGATGTTCAATTTAGTTAGACTCTGATGTTAAAACGAAAATGACATAACCACAACAATAGTTAAAGAAGTGTTGTTACAATGACTATTCATCAACAAATGAAGTTCGCTTCCCGCGTCGGAGTCGCGCCGGTTTGGAGGCCGAGTTTCGTGTCGTAGACGCTCCCGCTCTGCTTCCGGCGTCCCGCGTCGCAGTCGCTCGGGTATGAGAACTACTTAAATTCTCTAATCGGGGCGATAAAAACTTTGCTATATTATTGCTACCTTTTAGCATAATCTATTCAAAGTTTTCATAGTGAGATTGCAATCGACACATCACATACATTAACTCACGACCGTAATACTTTTCAGGGTGGTTAGGAGCAATGCTACAAATACAAACTTTCTATTTAAGAATGCAGTTGTGGCAATGCTCACATTTAACAATTTAAGTTTTAGCATGAATTGAGAAGTGCTGACTAGGTGGCTAGCCTTACGCCCACAAAGACACTGTATAAGAAATTTTAATCCCTTAGTAGCCTCGTACGACACCCACAGGAAGAATTGGGGTGGTCAATTCTAACGACACATCATGTAGTATAAATTAAGAAGTGCACGCAGCGCTGTGGCAGCTTCGCGTTGGCAACGCGACGACGCTTAGTTTTTCGTTTTGATACATATTTAGTATTGAAAGCAAAGCCAAGCGATGCGTGGGAAAAGGCTGTAATAGATCAAAAAATCCTAATCCTAATAGGACTCCGCAAAAGTAACACCAAGAACACTTACCTATTGAAAATCTATATTTCTTGAATTTCAAATTTTGAGAAACGGTCTCATGACAAAAGTTACTCAAAAGCGATTACGCCTTGCCTTAAATTCTGTTACTTATCTTATCGGAATAAACTTAACTACTGAACTGTACATTTCACTTTATCGTGCAATGGAGACGGGTCAAAGGTCAACAATTTATCAACAATGCTATCAATTCGATCATATGAAGCTCCCAGTCAGTATCGCACTAGCTATGGCCCGGTACATACCTCTGTTACTACTCACCAGAGTTCTATTTACTACCGCGTTCAACCTCGACTATTTAGACCCAACGAAACTACAAACAAGAACATCAGCTAAAGTGCAAGAAGAACTAGCCTTTCGTATTATATCAAGGTACTTACCTAACGCACAAGTTGAAGTGAATCCACTGTTATTCAGCTTTAACAAAGATGTGTTTGCGCTACGTACTACGGACAGCAAGTTGCATATAAAGGCCAGTACCGGTGTCGCGGCGTTGTGGGGCTTCAATTATTACTTGAAGAAGTACTGCAAAAGTCATATTGGATGGGAGGTGCAAAGGATAAGTTTACCGAACCCGCTGCCAGACGTTGATGAGGTCATTGTTGCTAACGACAGATTCCGGTATTATCAAAACGTTTGCACTGCGTCCTATAGTTTTGTATGGTGGGATGTCGATCAGTGGCTGACTCATGTGGAATGGATGGCATTCAATGGTATCAACTTGGCACTCGCTCCCGTGGCCCAAGAAGCAGCATGGGCTAAGATTTACAAACAGATCGGAATGACAGAAGACGAGATCAACGAACACTTCACGGGACCAGCTTTCCTCTCCTGGCTTAGAATGGGAAACGTCCGCGGATGGGGCGGGCCGCTGCTAAAATCTTGGCATGATAAACAAAGGAATATTCAAGATGCAGTTATCGATTACATGTTTAAACTAGGAATGGTTCCTATATTCCCGGCGTTTAGTGGACACGTACCTAAAGCTTTTACTCGCATTTATCCAAACACTACATTCTATACAGTCGATTCGTGGAATAAGTTCAGTGAAGATTATTGTTGCGGTCAGTTTTTGGATCCCACTGACAATTTATTCAAGACCATCGGTAAAATGTTTTTAAGAGAAGTTACCGCTGGTTCAACCCCAAGTCATATTTATGCAGCTGATCCATTTAACGAAATAAAAATACAGCCCTGGTCTACATCTCTGGTAAAAGAAACAGCAAACGCAATATTTTCTATTCTTTTTGAGATAGACGATAAAGCAGTGTGGTTACTCCAAAATTGGATGTTCGTCCACGATCCTGTTCTATGGCCTGTGAGTAGAGTAAAATCTTTCTTGACTTCTGTACCACTCGGTAGAATGCTTGTACTCGATCTTCAGTCAGAACAATGGCCGCAATATGACCTCTATCAAATGTACTACGGTCAGCCGTTTATTTGGAGCATGTTGCATAACTTCGGTGGCACTTTAGGAATGTTTGGAAATATGCAGACAATCAACAAGGACGTGTATGAAGTCCGGACTCGGCTGAACAGCACTATGATTGGTATAGGCCTTACTCCTGAAGGTATAAATCAAAACTATGTCGTGTACGATTTGATGCTTGAATCCGCCTGGCGCAAAGGTCCCGTCCAGGATCTCGATGCCTGGGTAGAAGATTACGCTGAAAGACGATATGGATGTAATACGACAGGATCTGCTTGGAGATACCTTCTCCGAAGCGTTTATAGTTTTAACGGACTCAACCGTATCAGAGGCAAATACGTCATCACTAGAAGACCTAGTTTCAGAATAAGACCATGGGCATGGTATAAAAGTCACGATTTGTTTCAAGCTTTCAAACAATTCGCTTTCACGTCAAACCAACAGTGTAACTCTCAAGGATATTATCACGATCTGGTCGATGTGACAAGACAAGCTTTACAATACAGAGCCGAGCAAATTTATATAAACTTAGTTAATGATCAATCATCTAACATCTGGGTATTTAATGCTTCGATGAACAAATTTATTGATGTGATGCAAGACATTGAAAAAATTGTGTCTTCCCATGATGATTTCACAGCTGTAAGATGGTTAGCGAAAGCTCGAAATTTCGCAAGAAATCCCCAAGAATTGTACCTGTATGAAATGAATGCTAGGAATCAGATTACTTTGTGGGGACCCAACGGAGAGATCACAGATTATGCTTGCAAGCAGTGGGCAGAAATATTCCATTTCTACTACATTCCTAGATGGACTATGTTCCTTAAAGCAGCTTTAGAGTCGAAATTGAGAAATGAAGTTTTTGATGAGAAAGGTACACAGAAAGTTGTACGAGCGATAGTGGAACAAGGATTTCAAAGCGTGACTATTACTCCACTGCCTCGTTTTGATGTGCAAAGTACTGCTTTGTCTTTGTATGAGAAATGGGCAAATGTGCCAGGCTTAAACGACTTACCCTTGAGCGTCATCAGACCAGATCCTAACAAGAAGACTACGTTAGCAGATGTCACTGATGATGATGATGAAACTGGAACACCTACCGTAGTTATGTGGCATGCTACAACTCCTACTCGATAAATAAAATTATAATTGTCAATTACCACTTGGAGGCCGCATATTGTTATTATGAAATGTCTTATGAATAACATTCTTTGGTTGTGTATCTAAATGCTCGAAGCTATGAAGTGTTGTGAAAACATTAAGTGCTGTATTATGGCAATAGAGAAAACATTTCCAATAACGTAAACTATGCGTCAACCTGGCTTAGAAATAAACTCCAGGTTATGTTGGTAACCCATAATTGTGTGTATAGAAAAACAACTGAAAGAGTTATTTTACCCGAAGTTAATTGCTACACCAAGATGACACAATTTTTAACCTAATACCATGTTACAATGTGATACATTTTTATTATTGTAATATATTATTTTGAATTGAAACAAATTTGGATTCTATTATATTTAACTCGTTATTCTACTAATTTGTATCATGTTTATATTGTTTTGGTTGTTTAAAGTTTTGATTGCAAAAACTGTCTTGGAATTTTGTGTATGTTATTAGTATGTTATGTAATGAAATTGATACATTTTTGTATACTTAACTTCATTTGCTTATAATTGCTGATGAATACCTAAGCTGTGTATACCTTTAAGTGATATATTCATAAGACCTGTTGCTCGTGTATTTTTCAAACCTTTTAATCAAATTTGTGAATGTGTCGTTGGTGTACCTAATAAACTATTAAACAAATGGGGCTAGATTCTCACCTTATAAAGTTAATTTTGATTTGTTTATTGACATGCTAGTCTATGAATCAAAGATTGAAAACCAAACCGGGGGAACTGTGTTATCCAATTTCGCCACCGAGCCCACAACCCATAGAACGAAATTTTCAATGCGTCTTAGGGGGGGAATAGCACAACGTGGCTGTAACATGTTTAAAAATCAATAATATTTGTCATGCCTTGTCCACCTTTGAAAACTTAGTAATTTAAATACTTGAGACTAACATGCCAATTGAAGCTGAAGTAGTAGTAATAGCAAATATTCTGACCACCCCAAAGAATACGGTCATAAAGTATAGTTATAGGTTCAATATCCACCTTTATATCATTAGATCATTACCACCCCAAGTTTAAGTACTTGCGCCATTGGGTCACTGATGATCTTGGGGTTAATTGCGATATTGATAGGTGCGTAGGTCGCTGACTGTCTGTTGAAATAATTAGGCTGGCATGAAGGTTTGCACGATGTTCGAAACAAGTAAAAATCACACTTTTTAAAGCATTTTGTCAGTCTTTCTACACGTGCAGCCTTTGGACCCGGTAAACGCAACGGGCTTACAGTGATCTACGCGTACAGTATGATAACGCATTCAGGATGCTGATGGGGTTGGCGCGGCATTTTAGTGCGTCGGGAATGTTTGCGGAGGCGCACACGGACATCTTCTACGCTATAATGAGAAAACGGTGCGCCTCCATGTTGGGCAGGCTCCAATCTGGCACCAACGGTCTCCTGAGCGTGTTCAGAGACCGTAAAATAAAATGTTTTGTTACTAACACTAGCTGTAAGATAAATGTATATACTAAGACTATATGGACATCTTGTCTAAAATAAATTATTCGAATTGAATTGAATTGAATTAAATCTTATTATATTTATATTTGAATTGAATTAAAGAAGGGGTGGCATAAGTTTGACGCCCATGTCTGTCTGTCTGTGTCATCAATCATCATACCAAAGTTTTACTACGGTCTTTTGTAACCAAAAGGTAATTTTTGCGAGTTTTCTTTCAAAATTCTTACTATTCGAGAAAATTGTACTTACCTAATTTTTTTAAAGTAAACAAAAAAAAACTCTCAAAAGCAAATACCTTAAAAGATGAAAACAAGGCCAAAATGAGTAAGTGTGATCATCTTTTGGATGTCGTGACTTTCATGAGGGCATGCTTTACAAATTCTCCGGGTGGTCCTGACAAATGACGACCACTTGTCGGCCCGGGACCGCAATTTATCATAAGATGAATTTTTTATACTACTACCTTGGATTACATTTTTATATGCTATAAATGTATTTTTGGATAGATACTTACATACTATAACAGGGTGGTCCAGACCAGATGGCTATCAATTTTTTTTAGATTGCTGAATCGTTGACCTACCAGAAAAGAAACGGACAAATTTGTTTTTCTATAAACGAATTTTAAATTGAGTGCACTTAAAATCAACCAATCGGGCACCAATCGGACTGTTTTTTGTTGTTGAGACAATAAAGTTAATAAAGCAAACACACGGCATAAAAAATCCGAAAAACTGGAATTAAAAAGAAATTGAATGTTCCTCAAGATAGAAATAAACATAAAATCTTTTCTTGTAATCGGTTGGAAACAGATTTTTTTCTGGCAAACAGATATCTGGGTCGTGGTAGTTCCCCAAGTCAGCAAATTAATGGTCTAGACCGCCCTGTATTAAAGTCACGACTGAAGCTTCGGAGGTGGTCAGAACATTTGCTAAAACTACCAATGTAATATAGTATGAACATTTTTATAATTTCCCGCAACATTAAACTAATATCCTGGTGCTCTTTTTTGATGATACTAAATTAAGGGGATATAATTCGGAGCGCGCTCCATACAAACGAAGTCTGGTTATATTTTCAATAATAACCGATTAAAGTCAATGATTTTTTTCAGAATCAATCCTGAAACTATTTATTTTTATTTATTTTATCTTTATTGGGAAAATCAACAGCCTAATACAAAAGAAACTATTCCTTAAACTAAGACAGATATAAGCCCAATTACAGATTTTCCTCAGTTAATTAAATTACATTATAACTGAGCTAACGTATCACCTGCAACAATGATACATCATATTCATTATACAATTTATCCATTACACAACAACAGAACACTACAACCCACGGAAGAAGATAGCCAAAACCTGGTAGTGATGAGTCTATATAATTCCATACAGGAGTGCGATTCCTGAATCTCACACGCTGAGGTCAGCAGTTGAAAACGTCAAAACTACTATGGAGATACGCATCCCTCCACTCACGACTTGACCTCCAAAAATCATACTCCAGGAGTGTGATTTTTTAAAGTCAAATCAGCAGTAGAAAGATGCACACATCCACAACAACATCCACACTCTCAACCGCCGAGCCCAAAGCATGAGCTTCATAAATCGCACTCCTGTATGACTATGAGGTGTTAAACCTGTCTGTCAGGAAAGTTAATTATGTAAGTTAATTAAATATTATTCTTATCTTGTGATACAAATAAATAAATATGTAGGTACATCCGGACAATAATATTATTTCATTACATTGACATTAACCGAGCCAGGTGCCAAGTCAACCTCTGCGGACTGCAGCGTATAAGCATAGGTATAGCTATAAGTCAACCATATTATTTATATCTAATAATATATAGTACGAGCGTTAACCCGCGACTTCGTCCGCACAAATTATATACCAGATTTTAAGTCAGATCATAAGCTATCAAACAAAAAGAGTTTCATCAAAATCGGTTCAGTAGTTTTTGCGTGATACTCGTTCAAACAAACAAACAAACACACAAACAAACAGACAGACAAAAAATCCAAAAATTGGTGAAATGGAATCAGGGACACCTAAAAACCATATCGTAACTTTTTTTTTGTTAATATCTTCAATGCACAGAAAAACTTCCTGTTACAGTTTTATAATAGTATAGATAGATAGATTACTGACAATATGAAGGTAAAATATATAATTATATTTAACTAATCTCTATGCTAATGGTAATGAGTAAGATTTTCGTTAAAATGTGTAGTTTTAAAGATACAGCGCCTCAAAGATTTTCATACAAATCAAAATCTGACTCATTATAAGCATAGAAATTAGTTTATAGATTGCTTCTAAAAACAATCCATGCAATTTGTATGCAGAGCGCATTAGCGCTTTAGGAATAAACTTCTCTCAAAATCGTTTTTTATGAAGGTAAGTATACCTAGTGTGTGGTGCCGGCCAAGAATATTGCACCACACCAGTCCATCCCGTGGGTGTCAAAAAAAAGGCGACTTAAGGGATTAACCGGAGGATGGGCAAACAGCGTTCTCCCAGTATATTAACACCCAACAGCGATCGCCAACCCGCCTGCCAAGCGTGGCGATTATGGCAAAACCTCCCTTTTGGAGGTGACCTATCCAGCAGTGGACGTATAAAAAAGGCTGAAATGGAAGTATACCTATTATCAAAGATTTTTTTGGCGAAAACCAATAAAAATCTTTGCCTATTATAATCCCGTTTCTTACACCTTAAATCTATCTTCATAACTTGGTGCATAATATTTGATTATATGATTGTAATAATAATAAACAAGCACGAAACATTCTGATCGCTGTGGCCAAGCAACTTCAACACTAGTAACAATAAACACAGAGTATCATTTAAAGTGAAACACGTAACAGTTATGTCTCAAAGGACAGAGTCTTGAATAGCTAATTTAATTATGCGACTCAAACTTGTCTTCGGAATCGTGATACCTGTCTAGATACTCGGGGTGACAAATATTGTAATAGTTTCAGTTATGGAGTCAACAGTCTATGAACCGTTGAGGAGTTTAATTATGTCTATCAAGCTTGACTGTTGACAGTTGTTCAATATAAGGTTCAAAAAAATTTGTTGAAACTATTTTCCAAATCATCGTTCTCACGATGAGGTCATGATTCAATATTTCCCATATTGAATTGAAGTGGATGATCAGACCATTAAACTGAAAATCTTTTTTCCGCAATTTTGACATTGGTCCCATGGAGAAAGTTGTTTAGTTTAAAGTATGATCATTATCATCATCTCTGCCGATGAACGTCCATTGCTGGAAATAGGCCTCCCGCAAGGTTCGCCACAACGACCGGTCTAAATATTTTTAATTTTGTTGTTCCTTACATGTACAGGGTGTAAGGAAAAGTATCATTAACATTTAAACCTCATACTCTACCCGTCAAACTATACAACTTTTATTATAGGAGCAAACCTGTCAGAGCAAAAAAAAAATCTGCTGTTCCATACTAAACTGCAATAGCTACTCGACTCAAATGTATGAGACAGCTGATTTTTTTTGTTCTGTCAGGTTTGCTCCCATAGTAAAAGTTATTCATTTTGAAAGGTAGAGTTTGTGGTTTAAAGGTTAATGATACTTCTCCTTACACCCTGTATAGTGTAGTAATAATTCCATGTTATTCTCTTTTGGGGTCCGGCTTCGAATATCACCAACCCAGATGGGTGTCGTAAGACGCAACTTCACCTTCAGGCATCATCAACATCTCTGATGCTGTTATCGTGTGGCTGCTGGTAATATTAACCACTGCATCCGACTCCACCTCTGATTGTATCTCTAATTCCTGATCCATCAGATTCAGAAAGGTAAGGACGAGAAAGCGTATATTAAGTGTTTATTTATGCACTTAAAAATAAGTACGCACGGCGACACATCAAGCTATACGAAACCAACATAAGCTGGCCGCGCGACGCTATACGTTAATCGACCTACGCGCGGCTAGCTTATGTTGGTTTTCTATAGCTTGATGTGTCGCCGTGTGTACACTGCCCATAAAGCCATGTATTCATTAGGCAACATTTGTTGATAAACTGTTTAAGCCATGTATTCAATGAATTTCATCACTTGTTCCGCAACAAGTTTACCGTAAACACTGTTTCTGAAACTTAGCAGTCCACACTATTTAGTTGTTGCTAGGATGTCGCCCGAAGAGGTAGTGATGCTCTGTGCTGCTTATATAATAATGCACAAGTGTAAAGCTAAGAAAAAAAAGAAAAGGTGGTGGATGAGAAATTACCTTGTGAATAGAACTTACGTATTTGATGATCTTAGAGGCTTTGATGGATCATTCCAGAATTTTATCAGAATGTCACGATCATACCAGAAGTTTGCCAGGAATTGATAAATGTTTTGAAGGACTATGTAAAGGTAAGCAAAATAAATTTAATAACGTACTTATTTATTAATTATTTAAATGAAATTACAAATTTTTATTGTGAATCGTCATATTCCAACTGGGAGACTAATTCCTCAAGATTAGAGATGTGCAAGACATCTTGACTATTTGCATTATGGGCTTCGCCTGGTTCTGGTGTCCCTGTTGGGGTCGAAGCATGCTCAGCATATGTTGATGTTGACGATGCGGTGCGATATCCACTGCCATAGCCGTACCAATCTCCATACCCACCACTATTGTAATAGCCCATTCTTGCTTGTACCATTATATTTTTTATGTAATACTTGGCCTGCATAAGTGCTCTTTCGTCTTTGACGTTTTTCAATTCAGATGCCACATACTGGCCATAAATATCGAACTCGTTATTTGATACCTCGTCCATTTTCTTCTTTGCACTTTTCATCATTTCGTATGCTTCGTTTAGAGTGTCGTCACCTTTCCTCTTTTTGGGGTTTGTTGGTGGTGGCGGTGGTGGTGGTGGCGGCGGTGTTGGCGGTAATAAATATGATGATGATTGTTGTGGTGGTAGTGGTGATGGTGGTGGTGGCGGCGGTGCACTTGTCGACTGCGTTGCGACAATGCCTTCCTATAAATAAAGAACTACTTTAATTCCTATAAATTTTATTTATTTAAGGTGCCACAAACTGAACAAGAATGGAAAAAGAAGGCCCGCCAGTTCGAGTTATTATGGAATTTTCCTCATTGTATCGGTTCCATTGATGGAAAACATATTGTTATTGAAGCACCATTTAATTCTGGCAGTGATTATTTCAATTATAAAGAACAATTCAGCATTATACTACTGGCAATAGTTGATGCAGATTACAACTTTATATATGCGAATTGTGGTGCTAAAGGCAGATCTTCCGACAGTGGAGTATTTCAAGAAACTTCATTTTACGAGGCAATGACTGCAAACCGGCTTAATTTTCCACAGCCACAACCAATATTACCAAATGGTCCGAATCTACCTTATGTAATAGTAGGGGACAGTGCATTTGCCTTATCTGAAAATATGATGAAACCGTATCCTGGCGTTCACAACCGTGGAACTACAAAACGCATTTTCAACTACCGCCTTTCCAGATCAAGAAGGATTGTAGAAAATGTGTTTGGTTTATTAAGTGCTGTCTTTCGCGTTTTCAGAAAAGCCATGCCTCTTAAGCCTGCTACTTGTGAAATTGTAACAATGGCGTGTGTATATTTGCATAACTTTTTAAGGCGTAATAAACAGTCCCGAGCTATATATACTCCACCAGGAACATTCGATTATGAAGACCCAGAACATAACGTTATAGAAGGTGCTTGGCGAAGAGAAGTTGCTCCTCAAGGCATATTGAATTTACAACCTATTGCAAGACACCCACCACTAGCTGCAGCGGTCGTAAGAGATCACTTCGCTGAACACTTTAGTAGTCCAGAAGGCAGTGTGCCATGGCAAAATGCTCACGCATAAAGATAGTACCCACTGAATACGTGTTTTTTTTAATAAAGTTCTGATAACATGAGTTGTATTTTGTTTACATTAACACCTAACCTAAAAAAATATCTGATCATATCTATTGATCTACAATAGATATCTCGTCTATTTAGCAAATAAATATAATTATAAAAAAATACGCACCGTTCCCATCGTATCTGATGTCCCAGACGTTGTTGCACCACGTAACAAAAATTGCAGTGAATCGTACCACTGCCACTTGCTTTTAAATACTTCCTCGGCTCCGGATCCCGTTTGTTTTGTAGACTTGATTTTTTTCTTCTCACGAGAAAATTGGGATCTTAGAGTGTGCATTTTAATTTCTACTTCCTTTTGGGGCACATTTAATTTAGCGGCAATGTCGGCCCAAGCATCATGTTTTTTAAATTTATCTTTGTAGTCTTTATTAGACGCGTCCCACAATATAGCATGTTGTTGAAAAAGCTCGATGAGCATTGTAATTTGGTTGTTAGACCACATCACTATTTCCATGTTTATGAACAAGAGTCTGACACGTCCACACTCGATGACACTTGTTTATAAACTGAATATTTTGTCATGTTCTCCATCTAGAGTGGGGAACACAGGAACATGTTTATGCAACAATGTTTCATCACTTTTGTTTATAAACATGTTTACAGAGGTGATGCAACATCGTGCAACACTGTTTATAAACAGTGTTTATAGTCAAATGTTGCCTAATGAATACCCGGCTTAAGATTCAGAAAATTATACAAGGAGTAGGGAGTGCACATTTTGTGTTTTAGACTTAAGCACTTAAAAATTCATAGCAGTCGCTCTGTAGTTGAAATCGGAAATGAGAATTAATTTCAATTAATGACATGACCAGTGATATCTGATACGGTGAAGAAAAACATCGTGAAACTTGCATCCGCTAAAAAAGAAATTCAGACCAATAAGTAAGCACTAATAAAAGAAAGCATTAATATATGACACAAATAAAGGTATGTAAGTACCTACATTAAAAATAAATACATATATTAAGAACATAAAACTAACTTAACCCGAAACATGGAGCAGGTTAGAACCGCGCGGGATGCTGTCAGCGTTTCCTCGCTGAACGGCTAAACTGATCCGTTGAGCGAGGAAAGCAGCCAGCCCTTGGATCCCCGGTCGCTTTGCCAGATCTTTAAAAAGCGCCTTAAGCGCCACGGTATATTCTTTATCGTTGTCTATTCATCAAAATGCAAGTCCAGTCTAAATTACGGTAATTTCAATGGGACAAAAATAGTATGCGACATGTTCAAGATTTTTTCTTAAATACTAAACCGATTCTTATCCCCCAGCCCGTTAAAAAGTTTCTATCCTTTTAAGAAAATCTTTTTCTAACATCTTCAAAAACGAAAACCCACATCAATGTAATTTGTAGAAGATAAAAACAATTGGTTTCGAATAAAATCTAAAGTATTGGTTCAAAGGAGAACCAATTAGTAACGAAGCCGATCGTGTCTTGTTTCGAAGTAAAGGGGTGCAAATGGGTGAAAAACGTATTTCTAAGTGTAGAGGTTTTGGATTCCAAGCTCTGTAATTGGTGCCCCAGGCGTTTTCATAGACTAAGATTTCGGATAAAATGTAGATAAGACAGTTTTAGTCTCGCCGAGTGATGAAACCTGTGTTTGTCGGGCGCACCCTGGGCAGCACAGAACATTATAAGAGGGGTTAGAAGTGCAAAGTAGGCGTGGAACTTGTCGCCACAGGTTAGGCAACGATTTGCATAACACAATACGGCGCGTGGCGTGGTGCAAGCGAGAGGGCATTAGTAATTGTAGCAGCGTGAGCGGGAAGACAAGTATTGACAGCCGTCTCATTTACTGTCTCCGAAGCAAAAGCGCTACTTTGCATTTCTAACCCCTCTTATAATGTTCTGTGCTGGGCAGTGAGCTTTCACCATCTTATTTAGGAGCTACGCTCTTGTCGGTGGAGTATTCGGCAATCCTCTTTCTTTTCCGCTAGTCTCTTGAGTTATTGATACGACACCACATCTTCCTCTGCCTCTCTTCCCCTCTATCTTCCCTTCCAGTATTGTTTTAAACAAATTGTCTATACTTCATCATCATCATCAGCCTTACTGCCTCCGTGGTCTAATGGTTACGAGCATTGGGCTCTGGACACGGAGCTCATGGGTTCGATTCCCATGGGGGACACATATGTCAATTTCTGCGTTTTTCCCAGTTGGTTAGGACATCGCAGGATGATTGTCTGAAAAGAAAGATGCATGCTTCGGATGGCACGTTAAGCCGTTCTGGTGGTAGTAGTCGTTACATAAAAAAACCACGTCAGAGGCCGTATATTACGAGAGATAAGCGTACTTTTGGTAACCACCAACTGCAAGGCTGATTCAGTGGTCATAGGGTAGAGCATCTCAAACTGAAATAATTTACTTTGGAGTCAACCTCGAAATCTTGAAAAAAAATCTGCTATTCCATTATACAGGGTGAAATTGATATCATTAGCATCCTTTTAAATTTAGAGTCTACGCATCAAACTGAACATCTCTTACAATGGGAGCAAACCGATCAGAGCAAAAAAATAATCAGTTGTTCCATACTAAACTGCAATACCTACTTGACTCAAATGTATGCAACAGCTGATTTTTTTTTGCTCCGATCTGTTTGCTCTCATAATGAAAGTTGTTCAGTTTGATGGGTAGACTCTTAGTTTAAAAGGATGCTAATGATATCAATTTCACCCTTTATTTAGGCCGAGGCAGCAGATGACGTTTTCTATGGAACAGCAGATTTTATTTCGCGTTCTCGAAGTTGGTCCCATAGTAAAACTTGTTCAGTTTGATGGTCTTAAGTAAGTAACGCATTTTACACCCTGTATTAAGCCATAATAACTTACGAAGCCATAAACAGTATAGCGTGTATTGATTTTCGCTCACAAGTCGAGTAGACAAATGCAGGCGAAGGCTTTTAGCGGTGTTCCGGGGAGTGCATCGTGGCCTATGACGTCACTTCCGCCTCCGCACTTGCCTACCAATAGGATAATGGCTTGTCATAAAAGTACTTAGGAGTAGACACAACTAAAATTGGTTAGAGATTTTCATTGTTTTTGTTTTATATGGCAATTTTGTCTTCATTCCGTTTCTCGTTCTCTTTTTTATTCCGTTGCGAATTTTTCAATTTGTAATAAGACCGCCTTATATAACACTTAGGTATAAAATGTACCCAGTGTTGGGCAAAATGTAATTAATAACCAATAACATCATTTTGTAATTGTTTCTTGTAATTACTCAATTACTATTTTGGTTACGGTTATAAATGTATGCTTTTTGAAAGTAAAGAAAGCTAATGCAATCAGCATTAGCCATAGAAATAATTTGGACTTTCCATACTAAATTCAATCAGCTGATTTTATTTTACGAAAAGTATTTTTTTTCATCTCTTATGATCTTTTGGGAAAGTTATTCAGTATGAGTAGAGTCAGCATCAGAGAAATCTGACCCCTCCTTCTTTATTTTTATAAGTGCAAGGGGGTTAGATTTCTCTGATACTGTTGACCGTAATCACTCATTAAAGTAAGTAATGCAACTGTCTACCCCAACACCCTGTATACAGGGTGAAATTGATATCATTAGTATCCTTTTAAACTAAGAGTTTACCCATCAAACTGAACAAAAAAGTTGTTCATTTTGATGGGTAGACTCTTAATTTAAAGGATGCTAATGATATCAATTTCACCCTGTAGATAGGTAACGATACAGATAGAGTGAATTTTTAACAGTTTTTATTTATTGTAGCGTAAAACTGGGTTGTTTTCGTTTCCGAAGGCATTGATGCGGGAATGATGTCTGTCGTTCGCACTCACTATCGATTTTTTAATTTATTCAAAAAAACAGCAAACTTTTTAACCGTGTTCGGACTAAACGGAATTCGATGGATATTGTGTTATAAATAGAAGGTACATTGTACCGTACTATCCCTGCGTGTCAATGTAAAAGTTACTACACATTTCATCATCATCAGCCTATAAACGTCCCACTGCAGGGCACAGGCCTACCCTCAGAGAGGGTACACCCGCGGTTCTGACGCTCACCATGCCCAATGCGGATTGGTAGACTTCACATACACATCAGAATTTCTTCTTAGGTGTATGCAGGTTTCTTCACGATGTTTACCTTCACCGTTTGAGAGCAGTCGGTATTACGTACATAAGTTAGAAAAACTCATTGGTACATGGTATATTGTCCGTGAGGATTCGAACCCGGACCCCCATAATTGAATGTCCATACCTCTCTACAACGCGCCACCGACGCCACCGACTACACATTTACATAAATAAAAAGCGGTCAATTTTTATATAAAACTAAGAACCAAAATTCCACGTCAGAGGCCGTAGGGAGGTCCGAAAAAACTCTGACACCAGGGCTTGCTGCCCACACGATGAGAAGTAGTATAAAAGTTTCTAAGTTTTTAAAATCATAATGGCCATTTCGTCTATTACAAATTATTTAAAGCGAGCAAGATCGAGGAGAAACACATTATCTCATGGCTCTATAGCAGAACTGTACAATACAATACTTTTCATTACCACTAGATGATAGCGGGATTGTGGCAGCATTATTTCTATCGCCACGGTCCTCCTCCAGAAGTCTAGATCTATGGACCCAAAGCGTATTTATTTAAAGCACAGAAAGTAGGAAGACAGTCAGTTGCAGAAACGCTCATTAGAGTTAATTCTCCATTAAATCTCTTGCTAGCTTTTATTACGTCAACGAAACAAAAAGTGACGGCAAGAGATTTAATAGAGGATTAACTCTAATGAGCGTTTTTGCAACTGAGTGTGAGGCTCGCACTTGGTCTGTCATTTCAGTAGGGACGTTACGTATTTTAAGTATAATATCTTGAGTATATCTGAATGGCAATAATTGATTTGACTTATTTTTCTCGTTTGAGATGTATACGTTATTCATCCAATATTCATCTAAGCCAGAAGAGCGAACCAGTCAAAGAGATGAGAGGAGAGTCAAGAAAAGTCAAAAACACCAAACTTTCAATAGTAGATTGTTAACCAAGGGATGAAAGTCACCCATTTCACACGAGATGTTTGGCGCCCCGAACGAACATGGTGGGCGCCCATATTTCGAGTGTGAAATGGGTGTCTTTTACCCGAGTTAAACACTCTGCTTTTGATTTTAAATACGAGGAAAGTAAGCAAAAGCCAAATATAATATGCAAAATCAATTTCTGAATCGCTTGACGAATTAATTTTAGACTAGGTACGTTTCAAAACGTTTGAATAAATTTGAAATCACTCGGGGTGCCAATGCTAAAGAGAAAAAACATACGAAGATACATGTATGCTAGAGTGAGACAGATAGACTTCTAGAGTGATTTTTACGCGTTTTAAAATAGATCCTTACGAAAAAATATGCAACATCTAGCTGTAAAGCCCTTTTTTTTTCGCGCAACCATATATGGCTTTTAATATTTTTTAAGCCAGCACGTTTTTTTTTGAGGAGGTTATTATCGGGATCACTTTTTTCTGTCTGCTTATAATATTAACAAAAGTCTCCAAATGACAAAAAATATTGTTATTTAAATTAAATTTTACTATAAATCATAATAATTATAAAAAAAATAAGAATTAATATAATTTTATCGAAGTGTGGTTGTATAGGTTTCTGCCTTTCTCAGTATAGACGTAGATTTTTTTAAATTAATTTTAAAAGTGTCACTTTCAACCCGCTTCTTAGATAAACAATGACATTCTTTCAGAGTATGAGAGATGAAAAATCTTTTACCTATCTATCTATTGAAATATCAATACATAATGTTTTTCTTTCGATCATATCAATATTTTTTCGGTTTTTGTATCACTGCAACACTTCAAATGATTATTTACAAAACAAAAACGTAGAAAATGCACAATTTCACACTACTGAGACCGACAAGCGAATTAACTGAAAATAGATGCGCCATTCGCGTGTTGCTTAGATCGTTAGCAGCTAGATGTAGACCTAGGGTAAAGCTACAGGGGTGTGCAGACATTACTATAACCTAGGATACCTTTGTCGCTTAGAGTTTAATACGGAAAAAGAATAAATTGTTTGTGATATAGTTTGTTGACATGTGAAATTGGCTGTAATGTAACTAGTAATTAATTAATTTATATTTGACCACAGATCACAAAAACTAAAAAGGAAGATGTGAAAAGGGGGCGGGACCAGTGTCGCAGCAATATGCGCAAAAACGGAACATATTGCTCACGACAGTAAGGATTCAATATATTATGAGGCTGAAAGCCAGTCGAGATATTATGTGTAAATAGTTTATAATGCTTGCGTAGTACTAAAGGTTATTTGATCGTTGAGTTCTGATACCGCAATGGATAATGAACACATTCAAGTTAACAAAATACTTTCTATCACGTGGTACTGGTGGTAATGCGACACTAGGTTTCATACTCAGCGCGTTGGTTGGCATCTCTCTAGATCTCTATGTATTTGACATTCCGAATGTATTAATTTAATGTATTTAATAAGTATTGAATACCTTTACCGGTAAACTGTAGCGCTCTTATGTAATTTGATTTAAAACCTTGTCGCACCTAAAGTTTTACAATAAATGCTTTTGACTTTAACTTTGACTTTATAGGAAAAGGAGTTCTGGGTGTCTTCTATTCTAACATCGGTACGTAACAGTTGTTTATTTTTTATTTTGACCATTTGACTTTCATATCCTGTCCACATAAACGTAAACAATTTACAATAAGAACTCATATGACCGTGTTGCCTTTCGGGGTAGTCAGAAATTATGCACAACCTTCAGTTGAAGTAATATTAAGCGTTTACTGATATTTTAAATATCCTTTAATTTTTTACATGGCTTGTTTGTGAAGGGGCGTTTTTACTCATCTTTGGGTACCAGATATAGTTTAGAAGTTTACCCTTTGAACAGCTGGAACGTAAATCTGCGCTACGAGCAATTGATTTTGAAATGATGTCTGATATTGCAATAGTCAATTGGTTAATCATAAGTATTTGTTTGTGGTAAAGGCGGTAGGAACCCGTTGGATGAGGGCAGCGCAGGACCGTTTGTTATGGCGATCCTTGGGAGGGCTATGTCTAGCAGTGGACGTCCATCGGCTGAGATGATAAAGTATTTGTTAATCGTAGTTGTAATAATGACATCGTGATATTTGCATGGAAACTTTTAGTTTTACAGAAAACGGAAAAGCCGGTCTTAAATTGTCATATCGTTAATAATCGTTACATTCAATAAGACGAACCTACAACAAATCGTTACACAAAACGAAAAAAAAACTCGCCTCGTCAGGAATTCATTCAAAATCTCAAAGTGTGAACACACCTTTAGAGCAAGGTTCAGATATTTATCAGACGTGTTGCGTGAACAGTAATCTAGGACTTGTTTTTATAGTTCACTAGATACGGTGATTCTATTAAGATGTGGACTAGGTAATTATCAGCGAACGTTGTTTTACGTTGCGTAGTTATTAGTGCAAAATGCGACATTTTATGTCTATTATTGGTCTTTAGTGCAATTTGCAAGTACTAATTCGTATACAGAGTCTTTAGTAATCTACATGTTTTTTTAAAAGGATGATATAACCATAACTTACATAAGTACATATATAAGGTCTAACTGGTCGTTATGGCGATCCTTGGGGGAGGCCTATGTCCAGCAGTGGACGTCCATCGGCTGAGATGATGATGATGATAAGGTCTAACAAAATTAGGTTAACCAATTTTAAGGGTTTGCTCAGACCATCAAACTGAACAACTTTCTCTATGGGACCAATATCGAAATCTCGAAAAAAAAAATCTGCTGCCCCATACATTTGAGTCATGTTGTGTTTGCAGTTTTGTATGGGACATTACATTTTTTTTTCGCTATTTCGATATTGGTCCCATAGAGAAAGTGGTTCAGTTTGATGGTCTGAGTTAAAATAGTTTTAGCTAATTTAGTTAGACCTTATATACATACAAAATCAAGATTACATTGGTTTTTTTTTGCTATCTCTAAATTTATTACAATAGATTGGTAAATAAATATACATATATAATATTTGCATGTCAATAATAATTACTCTGGGTTAACTCTGCATGTCTTTTTAATCATGGAAGAATAGTTAATCCTGGCAGAGACCTCTTTGGTCATTCTGGATTGCTATTGCAACGCCTAGATAATAATATTAAAAAAAAAAACGTTCATCTAAGCTAAGTCACTCTTTATTATCACTATTGTCTAAGGTGTGAAATGTATGATGTATTGGTGTCTATATGAATAAATAAATAAAACAAAAAAAATCATTTGTCTCATATTCAGGGTGTTAGGGTAAACAGTTGCATTACTTTATGGGGTGATTTTACCCATGATACTGATCAACTTTCCCTAAGAAACCTATAAGAAATTCGCAAGAAAAATTTTTAACTTTTCATACAAACTTTGGATCAGCTGATTGTATTTTAATGTGGAAAGAACACATTTTTTTTTAAATTTCCTGTACGTTTCTTATATTCTTTCCTATATTTTCCTATACGTTCTCACTCATTTAGATTGAATAGGTTTGCTGTTTTGTATGGGACAGCAGATTTTTTTCGATTACAATGTTGGTCCAATGGAGAACTTTGTTCAGTTTAATGGTCTGATTATCCTCTTAAAAAACCGTCAGCATATGAAGTTGGAACCTGTATTTTGTTAAACTGAAATCGCAAAGAAATATTATTCACGAAACGCAATTTTTTTTACTAATTCAGTTTTGTTTCTATAGTAAAAGTTGTTCAGTTTAAGGGTCTGGACCACCGCTGAAAGATTCCGAACGTTAAAAAAAACTCCCCTGTATAATTGATACACAGCGCAAGACTTCCAGAATCTCGCAAGATTTTTCCCATTAAAAGTAATTCCCTGCCTTCCTCGTTTAGAATTACACCGTAGTTGTTAGCGTTCATTATAGTGTCCTATTCCGATAGAAAAGGCGTATCTAAGATAAACTAAGAAAACTATTTTACCCTTTACTTTTTAACCTAAATCTCTTGTGACGGATGAATTAATAACTTTAATGACTTTATTTCGACCATGCAATCGTACAGATTAATGGCAGTAAGTCTTCTTCTTATCGTATGGGCAAAACCCTGGACTCAGAGTTTTCAGACTGCCTTACGGCCTCTGACGGTGGTTTTTATGTAACGACTACTACCACCAGAGATAGTAACCGGGACCAACGGCTTAATAACCGAAGCACGGAATCATTTCTCTTTTCATGGTCTAATGGTTAAAAGCATTGGCTCTCGACACGGAGGTCGTGGGTTCGATTCCCACTGAGGACACCTAGTGAAATATCACTTTGTGCGTTTTCCCCAGTTGGTAAGGACATTGCAGGCTGAGCCTCCGTGTCGAGAGCCAATGCTTTTAACCATTAGACCACGGAGGCAGTAAGTTATACAGGATGTAAAGCTACTAGACTAAAACGTATGAAACAGTTTATTCGTGATTTCAATGTTGATTCCATAGTAAAAATGGTTCAGTTTGATGGTCTGAAGCATCCCTTTAAGTATGTTACTCATTTTGCAAGTTTACACTCTGTAGTGCTAATCTTGCTTTTAGAGTATTTTCATGCCTTCTATTTTTTTTTTATTATATATATTTCAGAACTATAATACAGTTTTATCACATTATTTATCTGCCAAGCTGCAGAGCAGCATAGGTTTACTTTTACTTCTAGTGCACTCCATAAGGAAGTTTGATTATATTTTGGGTCAACAAATTAAAATGAATTACATTTTTTAAACACGGTCTAGAAAAATCTCTTTAGCTGTGGTTTGTCATATCTTCGTTCGTTAAAATGTATAGTTTCAAAGTTGCAGTAAGTGGTTCAAAGATTTGCATATAAATCTTCAATATGGCACATAGATTATTAGTTTCTAGATCGTTTTTTAAAAATAAGTAGTTATTATTAAAAATAAGGTCAAACTTCGTTGGTGTGCAGCGCGTTTGGGTGCACTATAAGGACTATCCTCCTACTTAAGCTCTTACAATATCCTGCCTACCTGAGTGTTTCTTATAAAGATTAGCTATCCCCGTATTCAAAATCGATTAGGAATCCATCAACATCAAACCATTCCTTTAAACCATCTAAATCTCCTCTTCATACAATAGCAGCCATGTGCTTATTGGTATTACGGGAAACTACTGAAAAGTTTCCTCCGGTGAAAAGGGAAGATCTTCCGCCAGGCTAAGTGTGGAGTTTAGGGCTTTATTGCTAAAACTTGCGTTGTTGTGGTTAATACCATATGTGGCAAGGTCCCCACAGATTATTACTTATAATTCAATCACATGTAAAACGCTTTGATTATATTAAAATAGCAAGATATGTGACTAGCCTATAGGCTATAGGCATGCTCTATAGAGCATGGACCGCATAAATTAGGCCCCGACACCTAAATTACTTAGAGTGGCATTGCGTGATTGAGATAGTTTATTGATTTTAGGCGGGATAAAGGTGCCTTCGAGTGCTTAAAACTAGTTTTACAAATCATTCAAAAAGAAAAATACAAATCACACAGCATTATAGGACACTCACAACCGAGATTTAAGATTTTGCTTGCCTATGTTTTGGCTAAGTGTGAGATACCTTATTAATTATTTTATATCTGTAAATACAATACTTACTGCAAATAAATCTAAAACTAAATCTATATGTTATAGTTAATTTTGTTATTTTTATTGGTCCTCTTTCTTTAACTTCTTTTGCAATACCTTAAAAGGTGGCTAAGTTGTAAGTGCTCTGTAACATTATTTTTAAGAACATATTGTACACTTAGTTTGCAAAATAAACATTTGATTTTATTTTATTTTTCACTCGTAAGTACATGAAAAGCAGATCCATTTTTCGAGTGCGTAACACAAGAACGTCACCTATCTACCGCTTTTTTAATTTAATCATATGTAAAAGGCAATACATTTAAATCCTTACCACACGATGCAATTCGGAAGCTATTGTAACTCGTTATGAAACCGGTGTACTCACAATAAAGCGCCAAACCCAATCTAAAGTTTCCCCTAGCGCGATGCAACTGATGTGCAGAGCACGGTGTTATATGGTAATATTTTGGAACAATGTGTTTTGTGCCACAAGTTCTGGAAAGCGATTTGGTAACCGGTAACTCAACTGTTAAACACAATATAGCTTGCAGCATCACATTCCTAGAGTTTCATTGTTATTAAGGCTTGGGAGAAGATGCTTGTGATATAATATGGAAACTTGGGACAAGGTTACAAAAGTTTTAATGAAAATTAAACATTAGGTATTAATTTTCTTACGTACCTTGTTAAGTTATTAGTGGAACTTCGTACCTATTCTTACGTAGGTACTGTTTTTTGTGTTTAAGTGCTATAATTGATCGACTGAAGTTCAGCATTCAAAATAATCATCGTTCGTATAAGCAGCCTCGATCATTGGTTTTTGGATGAGTTAATTTCAATTACGTCCATGCCCTGTAGCCCAGTCATTTTACGGTTTGAGCTGGGACTAATTAGTAATTGTAATTTTTTTTTGAGGTATAATATTGAAGAGCCAATTTGAGCCTAGAAATGTACCAAAATTAAAAAAAAATCACGTCAGCTCCAATTTTGAAATGTAACTATTATCTCGTTCTAAAAAACCTGATGGTAAATTTTTTTTGCACATTTTTAAGGCTTTACCATTATACATACTACAAACATGGTGTGAATATTTTTGTCTACTTAGAGGGTTTTGAAAAATACATTCTTATTTAATAAATACCTCAATTTTAAAATTTCATTGCATATTTTATTGCACAAAAATAATGAATATTGTTAAATCTTAGTCAAATGAGTGCATAGGTATTAATATTAAGAATTTAAAATCCTGCGACACATAATTTTGATTTCTATGTTGCGTAGCGAAATTTTTTGTGCTTTAAGATAGTCCTTTTGTCACTTAATGGTTACAGTTTAAAAGTCCAATTAGTAATTACTCCCTACCGCGCCTAACAAAACTCCGTAAAATGACTGGGCTACTGGAAAGCACGTTTAAGGTGGTTTCAGTCCATACAAACGATTGACGCACAATACGCGTAGACGGCATAGTATGGCCCAAGTGTATGACTTGTGCACTCTCGCTTCTATTTGTGGATGGATCTGGTGCCGTGAAGTGGGCGTATTCAGGCTGATGATGACAATTATCAAACCTTACCGTTCCTCTCAATTTATAACCGTTATGATGGTTGCTGCACTTAGGTGCAAAAGATATACAAATACAACTGAACAACTTTCTCTACCAACATCGAAATCACGAAAAAAAAACAGCTGTCCCATACATTTGGCTCGAGTAGGTTTGCAGTTTTGTACGGAAGATCAGATTTATTTTTTGCGATTTCGATGTTGGTGCAATAGAGAAAGTTGATCAGTGTGACGGTCTGATCATCCCCCAAAAAGTTTCATATTAAGAAGGACCCTATAGGTAAAGTGCGGTAATCATGTTAATGGCCAATGATCATTCTTTAACTTATTATTTTAGAGATCAATCCCTAGAAATTTACAAAACATGAAACGTATTGTAAGTTGTTCTCTGATTTCTCTGATCCTACAAAGCAGTGGAAGCTTACCTTATATAGCAATCTCATCTCATACGTTATAAATACACAACCAACGCTATCTAGTATAGTGTCTATGTTGTCGGTCACTAACCTAGTCAATTCACAAAGCTTATGCATTTCAAAATACAACGCACTGCCCGTGTTTGGGGTAACGTAGGGTTGACAGAAAGCGTTAGTGAAAAATATAATCATTATGTTCTTTTTTCTACAAAATTAAATGGGCTTCTCAAAAATTTTCCCGATTAGCATAGCATATGCTCACGACTATATTCTCCGAGGGGGAGCCAGAGATATTCTGATACTTCAGAACATTCGCGTTTCACTAGTACCTATTACCGAAACTCTGTCCAATGTGACGGGGACTGAGCCCGTCGCCACTTGTAATGGTCAGTGGGTACAATAAATGCCTCGAAATTGAAGTTTACAGGTTTCCTCACGATGTTTCCCTGCACTGAAAAGCCAGTGGTGTTACAAATCGGTCGGCCTGTGCGGGGGATTGAACCATCGTTGTCTCCTGCACAGCAGGCATGTTTACTCGCCGCTGGACCACCACGGTTTCAAGAGTATAGTATGATATTTATAAGCAGTTTTCAATGTATAATTATTTAGTGTTGGTTCCATGCATTTTATTTCTATCTAACTTAAGCTAATATACTAATTAGTACTTGTTACGAGCTAGGTTATTAGGAGATTACACTGAAAAAAATGATTTGTTAAATATAACCGAACTTTAGTGACTTCCAAACTGTTTTGTAGCACATAAACAATCGTTTGGTTATAAATAGCATAACTTTTTGCTATTTATATACAAACGTACTTTACGTTAGGATATATCATTACTATATATAACAAACTGAAGAGGAAGGCATCAAAAACCATTTTACAAATCACGGAATGACTAGATGTGAATGTAAATACAGAACAGATACAGAATAGATATGCAGAGTTAAACTCAAATATATCGAGATATTATTAAACATCAGTACAAATTAACTCCTAAACATTACTATAATAATTAAACGATTCCGCAAATGTGAGCTATTTTGGTTTTACTGTTTCGGAGCTACGCAATTCTACACTGCTAATTTAAACTGCAGCAACTAAGCAGCAACTATTTAACAAACCTTTTGTTCAACATTAAATTACGACCGTCTTTCAAACGGTGAAGTGAAGAAAAACATCATAAGAAACCTTCATACGCTGAAGCGTATGTGAAGACCACCAATCCGCATTAGGACTAACGCATGGGCATTTTTTACACTCTGCCATTATTCTCATAGTGTAGGCCGTATGGACATCCTGCACCACCTACTATGAGAGTAGTGGCATAGTCGACTTCGATTTGGTACGGGAGATGGACGTCAGCAAGCTGTGGTGTATTTCTCGTAGTGGGCACGATAGAGGCTGATGATGACGATGATTAAATTAGTGTTACATAGCTGTTCAATTAATAATAAAAAAAATCATTTTTTTTATTTATATTTCAAAATTTTTAAATGAATGGTTATGTTACTGAATTTCATTGCATGGCTTCATTACCTATATTAGTTGTAATTAAATTTTCTGTAGGTACCAAACATTTCTTTTTTTAATTGTTTCAAATGTTAAATCTCATAATCATTTAACTTCGCTCACTCTGTACTAAAATTAGTAATTTTTTTCCTGACAAATCGTAGAGGATTCCCGAGATTCTGGCTTGCCGCATTCGGGGTCCATTGTATCATGTTTACTGAATTTCTCTTTTGCTAATAAAGATATTTGTATTTGTATTTGTTCCATTCAGCCACTGCCAACCCTATATTTCATCTGTTTCCGAGTACTATTCACACGGATCCTGATGCACGCATCAATAATTTGAATCTGTTGTCAGTAAAACCGTCTCAATGGCTACAATTTAATTTGTGCTCATATTTGCCTGTAATTCTGATTGCAATTAAAGTTTTGATGTGCACGCTTGTAACGGAATGGAAGCAAATTATTTATTGATTAAATTATCATGTGCATTGAAATGCATAGCGTCCAATTTTTTACATTGTTCTACTTAGGCATTGTAACAATTAACAAAGGATCTGGAAATTAAAGAAGAACGACCAATTCCCATACATTCGTTTACTTGTCAAACTATTTTTTTTTAATTAGTTTAATACTCAAAGGTTTAAGTATACAGTTAATATTGATATAGGAAAACTATAGGTTGATTCCATTTACATCGGTAATAATTTGTTTTAATCTGATAATGAGGAATAAAAGTTATACACGTTAATAGTTGTTAAATTATTTGACAGATAAAAAGTGGACATCCTTCTTTCTGGTTTAATTTTATTTGTTACAAAATTCGATATTATATTTTGATTCATCATCGTCATCATCTCAGCCGATGGACGTCCACTGCTGGACATAGGCTTCCCCCAAGGATCGCCATAACGACCGGTCCTGCGCTGCCCTCATCCAACGGGATCCCGCCGCCTTCACAAGGTCGTCGGTCCACCGTGTGCGGGGCCTACCCACGCTACGCTTTCCGGTACGGTATTGGAAGATTCTAAAGGTATTTTTTTATCATAAATTTTAGACAAAAAAACAGCATAGGTGTAAATTAACAAAACAAAAAGCTGGCTTGAAACAGGATTTCTTCTCTCAAACGAAAAACGAATAGAATTAAAAATTGCAAGTGTATTATAATCAACCCATGAGTGTATTGTACAGACACAAAAGGGGGAAAGACAGCTCAGCTGAAGTGGTACTGGACCAGACATGTCTGTCGCATGCATTCGGAAAGATGCGCCAAAATCACCACAGACTGGCTTCCCCAGGATGGTAACCGGCGTCAAAGCAGACCCAGAAAAAGGTGGAGAGACTACATGGATGCCTTCTTGGAGAGTTGGCCAGAAGTTGCACACAATAGAGAGGATTGGAGAGTAAAAGGGGAGGCCTTTTCCCAGCAGTGGGACATTGAACAAGCTACGCAAAAAAAAAGATACCACTCCTCCTTACAAACATGTAAACAAGAAAATTGGCCATGGCGATGGCGGTCGGTAATGTTTGACCTTCTTTCGTATCTCCGTAGTCGATATTTCCAACGTTTTTGTGTCCCTTTCTACCAGAAGAAAAATTAAATAAAAACTTTTTTTTTAGTTAAGTCGAAAACATAGACGGGAATTTCCGAAAGAAGAACGATCATTACCGACCACCAAGGAGTATTATCATGTTTCACTGCTTGTTAGACAGTGTGCCCTCCAAGGTATAGACAATACCTATTGGCATAGGAAAAAATTGTCGTCTATGGTTGACGACGAATTTAGAATGTCCATATTACAATATCAAGTAAACAAAGAAGGTTAAATTTTCAACAAGATTTGCTTATTTCCAAACATCAAAATAGCGATCAAGTTTGCTCGAACATCACAGTTCCTTTTGTTATGTTTATCTTTAAAAAAATGCAAAGCATAGGAGATGCTTTTCTGCACAGCATCAAGTAAACATTTAATGTACATTAACCTCATTAGGGGTAACATCAACAGCGGACGGGTAACTGAGTGCGACATCGGCCAATGTAGACTAAGTGCGACTTAACTAAGTTACGTTTAGTTCGGACATAATGGCAAGCCTTCGACCCTCATATACGAGCTGTTGTGGTGACATAAAAATGTTTTAATATACAGGGTGTTAGGGTAGACAGTTGCATAACTTCAAGGGGATATAATTCGGAGCGCGCTCCGTACAATCGAAGTCTGGTTATATTTTCAGTACCTACTAACCAATTAAAGTCAATAAAATTTTTCAGAGACAATGTAGAAACATATTTAAGAGCTAGTATTTTTTGTGTCAGATTTACGTTAAAATATACAGTTTCAATGCTAGGATTAATTTAAGATTTATATGGAAATCTTTTGAGGCACTGTAACTGTAAAACTATATCCTCTTAAGGAGTGGTTGTACGGACGATGATGAACAACTTTCCATAAGAAACCTTAAGGAAATTCTAAAAAAAATTTCGGACTTCTTATACTGAATGCAATCAGCTGATCGAACGTTGTTTGTATTTTTCAACATTTTTTTTTTAAATTTACTTATAATATTGTTACGAGCGACGGGTTTCGGGATTGGAGTGAAACGCTAAGTCCAATTTATTTACAGAGTTTATTGGGTTACACACTTACACACGGACCACCTCGCAGAGGTTCCCCTTTTAACAGTCCTCCTCGCAGGGGTTTCCCCTCTCACCACTTTCACTGTTCACTACGTCACGACGCGCGACACGCTATGACGTCACGACGCACGGCACTATGACGTCACGACACGCGACACACACTACACTGCACTAGACTGACACTTGTCTACTCACTGTTCCACTTTACTTTGCACTTTACTTTTCACTAGTACTTTTCTACTTTTACTTTTCTTCCTTTTTGCTTCGCACTTTTCACTGTTAAATCAATACGGACTCGCGTCCGCAAACTCGCGGCCTTATATACCCCTTAGAATTTTCTAGATGGCCGATTTCGTTAGTCTTTTCTTTATTCCTTTGTTCCCTTCCGGATATTTCTTAATCCCGCCTTCTTTCTCGAATTTTCCTAAACACGCCCCCCCCTTTTATTGTTTTTTTTACAAATATTTCTTCTCTCTCTTTGTTCTAGAACATTCCTATTGTTTTTGGTTCTTTTCGAATATTCCTTCTCTCTCCGTTTTCTAGAACATTCCTAGACACGCCCATTTTTTTGTCTCTTTCCAAATATTCTTACTCCCTCTTACTTTTCTAGAACATTTCCAACAACAATAAAATCTAGAATTATTTTCGACGAGTCTCGAACCATCGACCCCCGGCATGGGAGTCCATGCCTCGACCGCTGAGCTACGAAGCTTGTTGACAAACCGTCCGAATTTTTGAATGCCTTTCTATAGCTGCGTCATTTCACAGCATCCGTGACAATATGTTCCTATGGGAAAGTTGTTCAGTATCATGACTAAAATTACCCATTAAAGTAATGCAACTGTCTACTCTAACACCCTGTAGAGCATACGATATACAAGGTGTAAACTTAAATGCGTTACTTACGTACTTAAGGGGTGTTTCAGGCCAAAAAACTAAACAACTATAACTATGGGACTGATATTGAAATCGCGAAAAAAAATCGGATTTTCCTTACATTATGGACGAGTAGAGTCGAGTTACAATTATTTTGTCGTGATTTCAATAGAGCCCCATACTAAAAGTGGTTCAGTTTGATGGTCTGAAGCATCCCCTTGAGTATTTATGTTTACACCCTGTATAATAAAAGGTAGAGAAATATGGACCCCTGTCATCTCATGGTAAAGTAAAGTTTCTGATCACCCTAAATAATCATTACAATGTGTTTAAAACTCACTCTCGTACACATCTTTGGGGTAGACAAAATTCTTAGCTGCTCACACACACTTTACCTACTCTTACACTTCGTAGTCATTGTTGCCATCCCACACATTACCTCTTTACACTCCAAAATAAAATATCTAGAAGCAAGGGCAGGGCTGAAAAACAGCGCTGCTTACTGTCAGTAGCACTGACTGTAGCCAGCTGTCCTATTGCCAGTTATTCTGTTTGTCTTTTCTTTTTTGTTTTAATTATCTTTTTTTTTATATCTGTATTTGTTATGCTTTTTCTAGTAGTAATTGGCAATTAAAAAGAGATAAGATGAGATTAAAAATAAAAATCAATAAATAAATTGGAAATAAAGCATTTTTTCTTTCTTTCTTTCAAAATATTTTTCATAACTAAACAAATGATTTGCTCTAACAACAATTTACGGAATGCCATCATAAACTTTTATTTTATACAAACAGGCTTATACAGGTTGACAATGCGTTTAAAAAATGTCCCAGATAGTGTCAGTTACATGCATTTTTATGTACCCGACATGGCATTGTGGGCCATTGGGGCATTGTGATGACGAGGGCGTTTTGTTATCGTGCCCTTTACATGTCTCTCACATGCATTTGCACTGTGTTTGGATAACAAGCCTATGATTAATATAGAGTTATCTCGCTTAAGATTGAAATTTTAGAATTTTTATAGCCGATTTCCACTACAGCACCTGGTTTATTAGAAAAGCAGTCAGGTACGCTGGATATCTTTAAACTTAAGATTACTAATGTATGTAATGTTTAGTATTTATACAGGGTGTTACAAAAATACAAATAAACATTTAAGGAGGTGGTTTAGACCATCAAACTGAACAACTTTCACTATGGGACCAATATCGAAGTAGCGAAAAAAAATTAGCTCGTCCATACAAAACTGCAAATCTACTCGAGCTAAATATATGTCGATGTTGGTCCCATAGCGAAAGTTGTTCAGTTTGATGGTCTAAACAACCCCCTTAAAAGTTATAAATTTTTATCGAAAAAAACAGCTGTTCGACACAAAACTGCAAACCTACTCGATACGAGCCGAGTCAAGCCAAATGTATGGGACAGCAGATTTTTTTCTTAATTTCGATGTTGGTCCCATAGAAAAAGTTGTTCAGGTTGATGGCTGATCTTCCCCTTAAAAAAGTGTCAGCATATTAAGATGGACCTTTTATACTCACTAGCTTTTGCCTTGTGCCTTTCTTTTGATTTCGGAAAACTTCAACATCCCGTTGCACTCCTTTAGGGGTTGATTTTCGGAAAAATATTTCTTAGTGCGCCTTCATCCACTGCAGAATATTGTGTTCCAAATAAAATGTTTCTATCTTTAAAGGTGCGTTATCAACTTATCACTCAGTCAGTCGCGGAACTGTTTTATAGGTTTAGATAAATAGAAGAAGAAAGATAACCTCAAGATCGTTACTCCTATTGGGATGTTCAGAGACTTCGCTACAATTGCCAACTATATTTTTAATGATACATTCGTAGCAAGGCTCACCTGGCATATTGCAGATTTAAGTACGGAAAGACAAGTCAAATGATGTACTTATTTATAAGTTGGAAACTCATTCGAATTTCTTATAGAATAGCAAACTTTCCTTCTCTATTACTGGTCTTCAAACTTTTTAGATGTAGGTACATAAAATAATAATGTTAACAGATGTGTGTCTGAACGAAGAACAACACTTATTCTGTTCCTAACGTATAGCTATGGAAAAGTATAACAAACTAATTTAAAAATGCACCTGCCTGCTTTAAAATATATTCCATACCATCTTTTCAGCGTGTAATCAACATAAAACATCTATGCAATATCCATCTCCTTTCTAAAGCGTCCAAAATTTATAGAGTAGGTACAGTGAGGGCAATTTTTAACCAATCCCTCTGGCTTGTTAGCCGGAGTGAAATATGCTAGCATGTAGAGAGAAAATTGAATGTTTTACGTTGAAAATAACGGTTTAATGGTGGGTGTTAGTCAAATGTGGTTGTTTAATTAAATGCAGTCTGTATTTAATTAAACGTAACGAAGCAAAGAAAAATTCTAAAGTCAAATAAATTAAAAAGAAAAGTATATAACCTTTAAACCACATACTCTACCCATCAGACTGAACAACTTTTACTATGGGAGCAAACCAGTCAGAACTAAAAAAAAAATCTGCTGTTTCATACATTTGAGTCATGTGCCCATTGCAGTTTAGTACTGCTGTTTTTTTTCTGCGCTGGCAGGTTTGGTTCCACAGTAAAATTTGTTAAGTTTGATGGGTGGAGTATGTGTTTTAAAGGTTAATGATACTTTTCCTTACAGGTAGTTAGTTTTGACTAACAAGCCTCCACCGCCGCATTGAGTCCGCGTGAAGGAGTATGGTCCCGATCTCTTTTCTAGCCCGAACGGACGGGTTTCACGCCATCTTTTAAAGTACGCGTGAATAGGCTTCTTCTGGGTAAGCTCGCTACATCTTCGACCCCATCTTTGTCCTGAGGACTGGATTGACGTCAAGAGCAAACCCATCATTAATAAAAAAAAATCCTTCGTATGAAAACTGCAGCGTTACTGAATAGACTGTGGGGCAGCATTGTCAACAACATCCTAAAGGTGATTGCTGAAAAGTTTGTCCCATATAATGAGGTGCTTCGTTGAGATGACCAAATCTCTATTAATGATTAAGTGCTAACTTAGTTTGTATAGTTTTATTTTGTAATATACTAAATCTTTATGGGTCACAAAGTTATCTGAATAAATAAATATTTAATTTAATTAACCTTATTCGTGAAGAGAAGGCCTGTATCCTGCAGAACATCTTACTATATAGGATATATTTAGGATGATAATGATGAGGATAGATAGGATATTAACTAGCTTTGAAAAGCGATTTTGCTACGCAGATTTTTGAATTGTTTTCAGGGTAAAAAGCATCCCATAAATTATCACTTTCCATCATAGGCTATCGGCACATTTGATCGGTACGGTTGATGGGTAAATTTATAACAAACAACCAAACTAACTTTCATAATATACATACAACGTCCTTCTTAATATGCTGACACTTTTTAAGAGAATGATCAGACTATCAAACTAAACAACTTTTTCTATGGGACCAAACCTAGCTTTCAAAGAGCACTTTGATCAAAGATCTTTAGAAAAAGGTATCTGGTTCAAGACCATTCAACCGGAACCGCTTACAATTCCCTGGATTGACAACTGCCCAATGGCCAGACCTGATATTGTAACAGCTCTTAGGCTTCGCTCCGGTCACATTCCATCCAAAAAGTTCACACACCTGATGGGGACTTCGGCATCCCCCAATTGTGAAGACTGTGGGGTTGTTGAGGACGTCTACCATGTCCTGATGGAGTGTGTGCGGGGCGAGGCCTTGAGGAGACAGGTGTTTGACGGCTTGCGTTCTCTTAATATCGGGCGTTGTAATTGTGCCTTGGCTGCACCTACGTCGGTTGCTGCCAAGGGACTGTACTCCATCTACAAAAAAACCTTAAATTTTTAGTTATTTATTTTTCTATTTCTTCACTGTGTAGTTACTAGTTTTTTATTGTTATTATTATGTCTGTGAACTTACACAGTAGAAAATCCCACAGAGCGACATAGCCTCAGGCCAAGCTCTTCAATAAAGATTAAAAAAAAACCGAAATCACGAAAAAATAAACAGCCGTCCCACACATTTGGCTCGAGTAGGTTTACAGTTTTGTATGGAACAGCTGTATTTTTTTTCGCGATATCGATGTTAGTGTAGTGCCTCAAAGATTTTCATACAAATCTTAAATCTGCGAGTTTCCAACTAATCAAATCAGCAACTCTTAATCAATCGTAACGCGTAGCGTAAACACGTAAACACGAGCTTTGTATGAAAAATTGTACTAAATCATGCATAGTGACGAATTTGTTTTTCGTCGTCGTTTCCATACTTTTTATAGTTTATTCTTTTATAAAAAATAGTATTCAAGCTACAGAATTACTGAAAATGTAAGTAAAGCATTATTTTTAAACGTATTTTTTACTGAGAAGATACAACCAAGTCGTTTTGTGTCAAAAACGTTTTTGATACCAAACGATTCACTAAAATATTATATACGAGCGTTAACCCGCGACTTCGTCCGCACAAATTATATACAAGATTTTAAGTCAGATCATAAGTTATCCAACAAAAAAAGTTTCATCAAAATCGGTTCAGTAGTTTTTGCGTGATACTCGTTCAAACAAACAAACACCCAAGCAAACACACAAACAAACAGACAGACAAAAAATCCAAAAATTGGTGAAATGGAATCAGGGACACCTAAAAACCATATATAATATCTTCAATGTACAGACAAACTTCCTGTTACAGTTTTATAATAGTATAGATATATAGATTTGATGCAGTCAACTCCCCAATTACGCCTAGCATTGAAACTGTGTATATTTTTATCGAAAATCTGTTAACATACAAGTATAAAGATTAGTTTTTAGATTGTTTCTGAAAAATTTCATTGACGTTAATTGATTAGTATTGAAAATAGAACCAAACTTCGTTTGTATGGAGCGCTCAGCAAAAACTATAATTGTCTTCCATGTCGCCCAATCTTCACGATTTCTAGCAGATAGATTTAATAACAAAATGTTATTTTTCAAATAATTACCTATGACCATATAGTCTAGGAAAAATAAGGTTTAAGATTGCATTAAAGACACTTAGTACATTGTGTTTTAACTAATATTACTGTAAGTTTATAACACTTTTGTCGAGAATTCGTGGTTATATAGGCTGGGGACCCTGAGAAATACCATGAAATCGATATAAATGTACAAAGGGCAAGATTATTTCTAAAGATATTTCTTCCAGCATACCAGCAAAAAAGACGGTTAATTATCACAAGGCAAATTTAATGTGTACAATCAAACGTTAAATAATTAAGTTTTGAGGTTATAATTTTTGAAATCTTACAAAATAATAAATATCTTGTCAAATTTACAATATTAACAGGAAATTATTATTGTTATAAGTAAAACGTATTGAACGAAGCCGTTCTGTATAAAATCACCCGTTTTCCATTTTTTGTTCATACCTAAATTTAATGTTTTGTAAATTTCTTAGTTATTCAGTAATACACAATACAAAATCGGGGATTATTGAAAATTTATGTTTTTCATGTATGTATCTATTATATTCCAAATTATCACCAAAAGTGCAATTAATGCAACCTACTCCATACAAATATCCGTAGATTTCCCCGGCTAATATGACTGATACAATTATGACCTTTATTGTGTTCAAAATATGCCGTATAATCATACTAGTGTACGTTGAATGTACGGGGATAGTCGAAAATCGTTCGATGTGGGTGTTTCATTTCCTGGCGACCGCAGGCAGGATATTATGGAAATGCACGATGATATCGTGCGAGATCGAATTATTTGAGTACCTGATACGATGGGGGGTTATAATATAAATTTTACGAAGTTTTCTTGGTGGTCGGATATTGGTTTCAAAGGTCGTAAAGTTTTTGTATTACTACGTTTAATCTAGAGTACCTGCATGGGCGATCGGGGCATCTGCTCGCTGAAAGTGAGTTTTTCAAGAGATTATACCTCATGGATAAGTTATAATATGTCAAGATTGACAGTCGAAGCTACAAAAACGTAGAAAAAAGTTGTAACCAGTATTGGCGTCTAAACCCTATCCATATACACGCACACCAACCTAAGAAAGTTGGCCCCTTTTGTTTTATACGGTAGAAGCATGAGGCTCTTTCTAGACATATACTTTTTTTCTTTGCCCTCGAAAACTCCTAATTTCGAAAATTTTATTGGAAGAGCCGTTTTTTACAGCGCGATTGCAGATTATACAGAGTGTAACAAAACACTCTCAGTATTACTTAAAGGGGTGGTTTTAGACCACTTAACTGAACAACTATCACAATGGAGCCAAAATCGAGAAAAAATAAAAAAAAATCTACTGTTTCCGTGCAAAACTGCAGGACCACCTCAACTATTTTTTTTTTTTGGGACAGCTTATTTTCGTACGGAGCTGGTACTTCGGTCAGAAAGAGCAGTCGATTACGGTATCTAATAGTGATACTGCTGGCAAATACCTACCTTTCAATCGCAACAGCAAACTGTTCAATTGATTTGTTATTATTAGGTTTGCATGGATGATAAATACTTAAGTTTCATAATGGAAGGACGAGGCGAGTGTCTTGAAATGTGCTTGAAGAAAAATAACAGCAATGCAATTCACTAAGCGCAAACATCGTCACAACCTTGAATTCGGCGTTGAAACAACGGAGAGCTTTCAATTTCATGTGTCAAACTCATATAAAACTTCCGACGATCTGAAAGATGCGAACTCGTCGATGTTTTTGACAGCGATGAGACGCCTAGTGAATTGCACTCCTGACAGCAGATGGTTTCAAATACGTCGATAACGATACCTAAAAATTGAAGCGAAAATTTTTTTTTTTTTTTTTTTTTAATCTTTATTGAAGAGCTTGGCCTGAGGCTATGTCGCTCTGTGGGATTTTCTATTGGGTAAGTTCACAGACATAATAATAACAATAAAAAACTAGTAACTACACAGTGAAGAAATAGAAAAATAAATAACTAAAAATTTAAGGTTTTTTTGTAGATGGAGTACAGTCCCTTGGCAGCAACCGACGTAGGTGCAGCCAAGGCACAATTACAACGCCCGATATTAAGAGACGGCAAGCCGTCAAACACCTGTCTCTTCAAGGCCTCGCCCCGCACACACTCCATCAGGACATGGTAGACGTCCTCAACAACCCCACAGTCTTCACAATTGGGGGATGCCGTAATCCCCATCAGGTGTGTGAACTTTTTGGATGGAATGTGACCGGAGCGAAGCCTAAGAGCTGTTACAATATCAGGTCTGGCCATTGGGCAGTTGTCAATCCAGGGAATTGTAAGCGGTTCCGGTTGAATGGTCTTGAACCAGATACCCTTTTCTAAAGATCTTTGATCAAAGTGCTCTTTGAAAGCTAGGTTAGACTTTTCTTTGACAATGTATAGGCATTCACTGTGGAATGGCAGAGGAGAAGTAGGGATCCCTTCGTATACCGCCTGCTTAGCGAGGGTATCGACCCTTTCGTTGCCAGCGATGCCGATGTGAGAAGGTATCCACTGCACTGCACTGCAATGCACTGTCTGATAGTCTTTTTATTTTGCTGTAAGTTAAGAATTTGGTTAAGGATTGTATAGGCTATTGGGTAGCAGCGAGAAGAGGATGTACACCGTGTAATATGTTGAAGTGAGCTTTTAGAATCTGACAGGATGACAAACTTATCGTAGTCAACAGAGCCGATATACGATAGTCCCTCGGCAATCGCGGTTAGTTCCGCAGACATGACCGAAACATTGGTGTTTATTCTAAGCTTGGTGGAGATTTCGGTCTGAGGGTCATAAAAGGCACTTCCGATTCCGTCTTTATCTTTTGACCCATCAGTATAAATAACATAGTTGTCTAAGAAGTGTTCAGTCAGATATTTAAAACATAGTTCTTTTAGATTGTCTGAGTTGTATTGGTTTTTACGCTTAATCAAAGTTTTAATTTTAGGAATTATAATTTGGGAAAGATCTATGTAGCTGGTCCATGAAGCGTTAGTAAACATTTCTAAGTTATGAGAGCAATGTACCTCCGTATCTTTGAGATACTCGTGCGTAGAGATTAATATTGGCTTGCTTCTTCTGCTCCAAGCGCTAATGGCCTGTGAGAGCTCATCAAGTAATCCGGTCAATATATAACTGCTCTGCAGAGACTTACATTTCAAGAAGAACTTTCCTGCCAGATAGCACCTACGGACGTGTAATGGCTGCAGGCATAGGTCGCATTCCATAACGTGTATCGGGGTGCTTTTGATATAGCCACCTATAATTCTTAAAGCTTGATTTTGCACTTTATCGAGCTTGTATAAATGCGACCGACAGCTATCACCGAATAAAAAGCTGGCGTAGTCCATGCGGCTTCTTAATATTGAAATGTACAATCTCCTCAAATGTTTGGGGTGAACTCCCCACCCTGGGCCTGCTAAGACTTTGAAAACGTTAAGAAATCTTGTAGTTTTTTCAGATAATTCATTTATGTGTTTTCCCCACCTAAGGGATCGATCCAGCCACAAACCTAGATACTTAACATTGTTAACAACCTCTAAGCAAGAATTATTAATTTTGACGGTTAAACACTGTCGGAAAGGACCTTTTTTAAACACACACAATTTACTTTTAGCGGGAGATATTTCTAAACCTAACTTAGCCAGTAAAACTATAGTTTTGTTTAGAGAACCCTGCAGCAGGTGGGCGGCATCGTTAGCATTTTTACTAATTGTATATATAACAAAATCGTCTGCGTATTGGGAGATAAATATGGAGTTGCTACTTATCTCTTTACATACATCTACCGTAGAGACGTTAAAGAGGAGCGGGGACAGCGGGTCACCTTGTGCGAGGCCCAATCCTGTACTGCGAATAAGGGATTCGGAGCCAATATTTATTTTAAGGTACCTTTCTCTAAGAAATTCCCACAGATATGTGCAAATTTTTAATCCAACCCCTAATCTATCCAATACTGACAGTAAGCCTACTACATCCACATTGTTGTACGCACCATCTATGTCGATGAAACAGCCCACCGTGATACAGTTTTTACAGAAACCAGATTGAATCCTAGTCACCAACCGTGCTAGGTTATCCAAACACGATCTACACTTCCTAAACCCTGTGGTGTCTTCAGAGAAAACGCAATTTTTCTCTAAAAACCATTCCAGCCTTTTATTGATTATAGAGTGAAATATTTTACACAAACACGACATAAGTGAAATCGGTCGAAGGGAATCTCGACCAGGTTTAGGGATTGGTACGATAGAGATATCCCGCCACTGTCTAGGAACTAACCCTAAAGAAAGGAATTTATTGTATAAGCAAACTAGAGTGGCCTTAGCAACACCTGGCAGATTTTTAATCATAGAAAATGATATTTGGTCGACACCAGGAGAAGTGTCCTTGGGCTTAATACATTTTTCAAATTCCTGAACCGTAATATGTGTTTCTAAAAACCTGTTTTCAGATTTAAAAGTGGGACGGTTAGGGGGGACATAATCAGGGCATAAACTTTGTAGGAGGTCTAATGCCTTATCCCTACTGACATACTGTTTGGGTGATTTGTATCCTTTTAACCACCTCATCTTACGCCACAATTCGCTAGAGGACGCCACCTGGTCGATTGAAGAACAAAATTGGTGCCAGGATTCACTTCGATAATGTTGTAACAGTTTTTGTGCGGCTTGGATTTTATTATTCAAAAGGTCCAAATTCTGAGGCGTGGGGTTACGTCTAAAGTTCCTTAAAGCCAGTCTACGTTCTGCTATTGATTTTGATAACTGAGCGTTCCAGAATGGTTTAGGATGAAAATTGCTCTCAGGGTTCGTACAGATCTTAATATAAGGAATATGCTTCTCGGCAGCCTTATGTATACATTTAATGAAAAGATCATACGCTAACTGGGGGTCGTTTGGAAGTGAAATATTAGAAAACATATCGGTTAAGTAAGATCTATAGGCAGGCCAGTCAGCACGTTTAAAATTGCGTTTCTTTTGGATTAGCGTGTTCGGCTCAAACGACGTCGATATTTTAATTGCTATGTGGTCGCTACCTAGAGTCTCGTTCGTGACAGACCAATTGAATTGTAAAGAGATATCAGTGGTAACGAACGTTATGTCGGGTGATGACTGACGCAGCCTACCTTCGACAAGTTGGATACGGGTAGGGTTGCCATCATTTAAGACCATAAAATTGGTATCTGATAGCGAATCAAAAATCTGCGAGCCTCGACCATCTTGCTTATAGGACCAATCAGGATGATGAGCGTTAAAGTCCCCCAGTATGATTGTATTTCTAGATTGAAGAGAGAACAGCCAGTCCCAGTCTCTTCGAGTTGTACTAACCTCAGAGGGACAATAAACGCAGATAACGTTTTGAAGTTGATTACAGTTAAATACTTGAATGTGGATAATTTCCAAACCCGAATTTAGAGGACGTATCTGCCTGCTTTGAGCCTGAATGGATTTATGAGTAATTATAGCCACTCCCCCGTACGATATATCTCTATCCTGCCTAAATATATTGTAGTCTTTAATTTTTAAATGGGTATCTGGTTCAAGCCAGGTCTCACTTACCGCCGTGATATGGACTCTTTCCCTCATCAACAACAGCTCAAATGGCCTCAATTTAGGCTTTAGGCTACGGGCGTTCCATTGAACAATGTTTAGTTTAATTCTTTTCTTATCCATTATTTAAGGAAGAAAATAAGTTTTTAAACATAGACATATCCGGAGTATTTGTCAATACAAAAGAGATCAGCCAATCAATACCGGATTTAACCCAACTCTTTAGTGTTGAAATAAGTTCGTCTCTCATCTTCAATATCTTTTCTTTAAATTTTTGGATAAGTGACGTAATGGATTCGTTATTATCCCGTGAATCGTGGATTGGGGCGTCTTGCGTGCTTGGAATGGAGTTATCTGTAGAGAAGTCAGAGGCTGTCATCTCTAGCTCTGCTAGAGTATTTTTCGACAGATAATAAGGAACCTTCTTCTTGCGGTTTCGGGGCTTGATTGGAGCAGGATTTAAAGGTTTGTTCACGGTATCTTTCCTCTTAGTTACCTCGGAATATGAAGCCAACGGAGGTGGTATGTCTGGTTCACAGTGTTTGGCAACATAGGGAGACCTCTCTGCCGACAAACCTCTATAAACAGATGGGGGGGAGGAGTGCGGAACGTATAAAGTGAGAGCTATTTGATACGTGCAGCTAAATTCCGACATGAGCTCTCGAATCCGTTTTTCTTTTTGATAAACTGGACAATCCCTTGATAGAGCCATATGGTTTCCCGAGCAGTTAATACACTTAAAGGATGTTATCTCGCAGTTGGGGTGGTTTAGGCCGCATTTTGGGCAGATCATCCTGTTCGACGGGCACACTTTTATTGAGTGACCGAATCTCCAGCATTTTGAACATTGTGTGACTGGAAAAACGTATGGCTCAACTTTTACTCTTAAGTCCATACTATGAATGTGTGAGGGCAGCGAGGGGCCATGAAACCCGAAACGTACCGTTTCACACGGAGTCCATCCTTCTTGAGTTCTGCGGTTCAGACGCTTCGCTGTGACTATGGCAACCTCGCATGATACATGCTTCAATAATTCATCCTCAGAAAGATCAACATCCAGATCTTTCACAACACCGTATGAGAGACCAACTTCCCAAGTTTTGTGTCTCTTCCAGCCCAACTCAGCAAAGGCCGAACAAGCTACGAAATTTTCAGCGCTACACTCATTTTCAAATGTAATCAGAAGCTTGAACGGGTTTACATATTTTACCTTCGATATGTCGAGGATCTTGTGTTCCTTTAATAGTTTAGCTAAAGCGAACTGTTTTGGAAGTTTTTCCTTTGACACGACAGATATCTGTATTGCGAATTCACGGGGAGTGGACAGTTTGCTTCTAGGCTTTTTCTTGGTGGACTTTTCCACAGTCTGCCACTCGTCGTCATTGAGTTCGCGTTGTCTTTTACCTCTTAAATGTATCTCTTCGCACCCCATGTCATCCTCGTTTATTTGTGTCGGGTCATCAAACATTATTTCATGCTGGTCTATGCAGGCATCCTCATAATATGTATTTTCTTCATCCCGTGGTATAATAGAGCCAACGTTCATACGTAGAGCAGAGGTCCCGGACCGGCCGCGGCCGCGGGGCGAGCTTGTCGCGTATATTACGAGATATGAATTTTATCGGTATTTAAATTATATATTTATTCGCTTAAATTCAATATTTATATTAATAAAATATTTTCAAATTGAAAAAAACGAACTGACTTGAGTGCTGTCACAGTGACATTGAAGAAGCGAAAATTGAAGAGTCCTTCTTAATATGCTGACACTTTTTTTAAGGGGATGATCAGACCATCAAACTGAACAAATTTCTGTATGGGACTAACATAGAAATCGTAAAAAATAAATCTGCTGTCCCATACAATAGGCTCGAGTATTGATTGTTGATTTGTTTTCGTGAATTCGATGTTGGTGCCATAGAGGAAGTTGTTCAGTTTGACGGTCTGATCATTCCCTCAAAAAATTGTCTGAATTTTTAAAAGGACCCTGTATGTATTGATATACCAACGATTTAGCATATGCTCACGACTATACTCCCCGTGGGGGTAGTCAGAGATATTCTGAAACCTCAGAACATCCACGTTTCACTAGTACCGAAACTCTGTCCAGTGTGACGGGGAGTGAGCCCGTCGCCACTTGTAATGGACACTGGGTACAATACAGGCCTCGAAATTGAAGCATGCAGGTTTCCTCACGATGTTTTCGTTCACCGAAAAGCCAGTGGTATTACAAATCGTACATAAATTCCGAAAAACTCATTGGTACGAGTCGGCCTGGACGGGGATCGAACCATCGCCTCCTGCATTGCAGGCAAGGTTACTCACCACTGGACCACCACGGCTTACCAACGATTTTATTTGAAGAAATAACATTTAAATGACAAAGGATGACCGTTCCTTCATACAAGTCGGTTCCCTTGAACACGGATCCAATAATATTGGATTGGACGTTTGAAATGTCCGATCGAGTCATGATGTGAAAGTAGAATTCGTTTGGAAGATGAAAATATGCTTAGATTTTGACATTGTTGGGGTTAAACTGATTACGAGAATAACAAGAACCACATTTTAAATCTTGACTCTAAATTGATCATCACGATATTATTAATTTATTAATGAAGTAATTTTCACATCAGTATATGTATATTATAGACTAAGATATAAGTGTACTTTTTGCAACCATCAGCAGCATGGCTGATTCAGTGTTTATGGGGTGTAGAGCATCTCTGTGATGGGGATGAACCAGGTCTGCCTGCATAACTTCAGTCGGTTTAGGAGTTACAGACGTTTAAAGGTCAGTAAAAAATTAATGATCAGCTGCAAGGCTGATCGTATGATATTATTGTAGTATGCACTATAGCTATGTGAACAGTACAAAAACTGACATGAAGTTATACAGGCAGACCTAGTCCATCCCCATCACAGAGATGCTCTACACCCCATAAACACTGAATCAGCCTTGCTGCTGATGGTTGCATGGACAGTCGCGAGCCACCAGGCTGCCTTGAAAAGCGGGAAATGAAATCCTAGATCAACCTTTGCTTAGTTAGATTATTGCTTTTTCTAATATTCTCAACGCCAACGGTGCAAATTGGATACCTTATTGTATATGCATAAACAATATTTCAGGTTGACATAGCGAGCCCATAGGAGCTTCCCTCATAGTCCATCCAGCGGTATATCAATCGGAAAGTCTCACCCTAAGCCGCGGCGGAATGGGAATCCATTACTGGTTATTTATGGAGTGGCCTCGCAAAATATTTATCTGTGTCGATAATGCAGGACGCGCCCACGACGCGGACGTCTCAGGAAATGAAAACCTTCCACGGGATTTGGCTTTTTAATAAATGGTTTTTTATTTTGTGGAACTATTTTTTTTGTATTGTGATTTTTTCGTGAAATCGTAGGGTAACCTCGTGGTTATGGCTTAGAAAACGAACTTATTTTTTTACGTGGTATTGTTCGAAGCTACTAATGGAGGTTTCTTGCTGTTTTCTCAAAGGGCCCATTCTTAAGGGCATATGTCGAAAAATAATTGAAGCGAAATAGGCGTGTGATAGCTTTTATTACTGCCTGATGCGAGAGAATGAGATGGGGCGGCGCGCGCGCCTCAAACGACGCAAGCATAAAACAAACTTTATTTAATTGTGATTGTACTATTCATGTAAGTTCAATTCTGCTCTTATCAAAATTTGTAAAATATCAATCTCTTTTTTTTAAATCAAGTCTCGTGTTTCTATTATTCACCGTTTAGCAGTTCCAAGCGTTTATCGATAAAGACGGAGGCTACTTTGGCTTGTTTTTCTATCGAGAAAATGTGTCTTAATCGTGTGGCTCTAATCAAAACTTCAATTATATACATATTTCACTAGCTAAAACAAACTGTGTCCAGATTAAGCCCATCGCCACTTTGAATTGACGGTGGAAATGATCAATAGTGCAGCTACAATAGATCTGTTCAGGTCGCAGTAGCTATTGGTCATTGACCAAGCCCTTACAACCAAATAATAGTCAATGATGCTACAAATCGAACACAGTTCCTATAAAAACACTTTGGTAGGAGCTAATCTGCACTGTACTTTACTCCTGTAGTTACGGCGCCACTTTTGTATGGTAAAATTAGTTCTGATTTCATCTGTGTGGTGTGACGCTGAAACATAGAGTGAGAAATTGTGTGATAAGAGAAAGATGTAAATTAAAAGAAGATGTAGTGACAAGAATAGAGAAAGGTATGCTTCGTTGGTTTGGTCATGTGGAGAGGATGAGTGACAGCAGATGTACGAAAGAGATATATGTTGCTATTGTGAGTGGAAGCGTCGGCAGAGGGCGCCCTCGTAGGACGTATGCTGATCAAATCAGTTGCGTCCTACAAAAAGGGGAGATGTATGGATATGCATGAGGCAAATGAAGTATGTAAGGATCGTAGTAAGTGGCGCGCCCTGGCCTCTGCCTACCCCACTGGGAAAGAGGCGTGACGTTATAGATAGATAGATAGAATTAGTTCTAAATGTAACCAATAGGAGCGTTGTACAAATTCAATACACCAATGGTAGTAAAATTACTGTAGTATAACAGTCGTGCAAACTCATGGTAGGCCTACTGATATGGCCTAGAATCGAACCGTCGCCGCCCGGTGCATATAAGGTCCGCCACACACATACGGAATCGCAATCCGGAATCCTGAATCAGGATTACGATTTCGTATGGATTTTCCCCCTCCACAATTGCGTTCGGAATTGCGCAGCTGTCAAATCTTATACAAAATCACAATCACAATGTTTCGGAATTCCGGATTGCAATTCCGTATGTGTGTGGCGGACCTTAGGGGAGGCTCTACCACAGTATAAGAAAGAGTACATATCTACTTACAAAACGGTCACGCTCTGACCACCGAATAGATATGCTACCAGAAAAACAGCGCCGGTATTACACTCCTACATGCGCCGTTGGCGTTAAGACGTAAACGTTCACGAGACTATTTTGACTGTTGTTGTTACTATTATTAATTAATTTAATTTATTTTATTAAATATTCGACATAAGTAATCGTAAAATTTTTCTTCTATTTGTTTCAGTTTCAGCTTGTTTGAATCAAATGTTCAAGGTTTGTCTGTACTGACACAAATGATATAATTCCCACCCAATTTCCATTAAGCAAAACACATTGTACTGAACCTTAATCAGTCAAGTGCTCCACGACGGATCTCTAAATCATTTATAAAGACATCCCGGGCCGGGGAGAGGAGAATTTTTCTTGTCTTAAGTAAATAAAAATCCAATCAGGACCAAATCCAATTTTCATTCCGTCGTCTGTCGGATTCGCTCGGGATTTCTACTGAGCTAATTTTTTTTTTTTACTTTACTTTTTCACACTATTTCGTTCTGTCTGCTTAGTTTATTGGGCTTTTTGTGGATTTTAGTTTTTAGGTAGATTTGGTGAGTTTCTAAAAATACGTTCAGGTAAGGCAAAAATAATTTAGAAAATATTCTTGGTATTAAATTAAGGTGAGAGAACAATATTTTGTACGAACACATTAAAAAAACTGAATTTTTCATTCGGAAATCTGCATTTTTGTTTTTTTATTACATACGAGCGTTAACCCGCGACTTCGTCCGACCAAATTATATACCAGATTTTAAGTCAGATCATAAGCTATCAAACAAAAAAAGTTTCATCAAAATCGGTTCAGTAGTTTTTGCGTGATACTCGTTCAAACAAACAAACAAAGAAACAAACAAACACACATACAAACAGACAGACAAAAAATCCAAAAATTGGTGATATGGAATCAGGGACACCTAAAAACCATATCGTAACTTTTTTTTTGTTAATATCTTCAATGTACAGACAAACTTCCTGTTACAGTTTTATAATAGTATAGATTAGCAGACTCGGTTTTCTAAGTTTGTGCATTGAAAAATTAAATAAAAAATCCTCTTCGAAGAGTTCAGATTCCTTTCGTCATTATATTTTTGATCAGTACCTACCTACAACCTCAACCAATGGCTGTAAGTAGAATAAGAATAGTACTAACAGAAATTGTAAAGCAGGCACTTCACTCTCGCGAGAACTTCTCGGTGAGAATTCTCGGCGAGAACTTTCAAGGGAAATTACTATGGCTTATGACGCCACGAACAATGAAGGGCATCCACACTCTCGTCACAGTATAAGACAGTAATCCATCTTCATACAATGGTACCAAACGCGGCTTGTATGTGTGCTCGCCAGACTCGCCAGTACGTACGACGATATCTCAGGTAGCCAAGGCAGCGCCAGATGGGGCTACACGGAGATATTGTCAGTGTGTGCGTGCTACGAGGCGTACGCCGCGTTTGGTACCGTTGTATGAAGATGGATTACTCTGTCTTATACTGTGCTCTCGTTCTCGGCTATTCTCAGCGAGAATGTAGTAGTGCCCGCATATAATGCAATCACTACATTCTCGGCAGTAGTAATTTTCCTTAAAAGTTCTCGCCGAGAATTGTCGCCGAGAAGTTCTCGCGAGAGTGAAGTGCCTGCTTAACATAAATTCTTAGAAAAAAACGTTTCTACTAAATTATATTTCCTTTTTAGTCTTTATTAAAATTGCCACTGAAAAACCAAAACGAGCTCCATAATTAAAAGTTAGTTTAAAATGAAAATTGTATTTTTCAATAAACTTTCCAGTTATTGAACTTTCATTTACGGAACACGTTCTAGAACAAGTTTGAATTATTAAATTTGGCGCGCGGCGGCGGCGCGGCGGGCGGAAGTCGCGAGGACGTCCCGCGGGCCGACACTTCGATGCACTTCCGGCGCTCAATTGAAATTTGTGGCGGGAAACTTGTGCGGTTTGGTTCAAAACTCGACGAATGTATGCGTTTAATATAAGTTAAAAGTTTTTACAGTCAATATTAAACATAGGTAACTTTTACAGTAAACTCTGCTTAGCTAGGTAAAATTTTACCTGGGTTTAATTTTTACCATTTTGTAATCGATTTACTAGGTACAATTACGTTCTCCGATCAAGAATAAAAACTATCAATGCTCCAAAAACGGTAGATTCAGACGTGATTTCTTTCAAACGAATCATCATCATCATCAGCCTATCATCGTCCACTGCTGAACATAGGCCTCTCCCAAGGTGCGCCACAAAACTCTGTCCTCGGCCTTCCTGATCCAGTCGGTCCCCGCCACCTTTTTGTCGTCTGTCCAGCGGGCAGCAGGGCGTCCCACACTACGTCTACCAGGTACCTGCATCAGCGTCAGCCCGCGAATTTTCAATTTGTAATCCTGTTTAAATAAAATCAATTTCATGAACAATTTAAATACGTGTGTAGAACAGATTGTCAATAATGGAGAAATTGGAACACCGTGCTGTAATTAAACATTAAAAAAAAAAAGATTAACACCAAAGGAGATCCATGATGACATGCAAACAACATTAGGGGAATCTGCCCTGTCTTATACCACTGTGAAAAAATGGGTTGCAAAATTTAAATGTGGACAAGAGAACATCGAAGATGACCCTCGCTCCGGCCGGCCAACGACGTCTACGACCGAAGAAAACATCGGCCAAGTGTGTGATCTCATATTGAAAGAACGTAGATTGACTATCAGAGAAATTTCAGACACTATAGGCATCTCATATGAACGAACGCAAAATATCATTGTCAATGAACTCGGCTTTTCTAAGGTTTCCGCTAGGTGGGTCCCCAGATTGCTTTCAGTAGAGCAAAAGCGAATTCGACTCGCGATTTCTCGCGACTATTTGGAGTTGTTCGACGCTGATCCACAAGGTTTTCTTGAAAGATTTGGCACCTTCGGACTTTCATCTGTTTTCAAACCTAAAAAAACACCTCGGTGGCCAGAAATTTTCATCGAATGAAGAGGTTGAAGCCTCAATAAACCTGTATTTTGAAGACCTTCTGGAATCTTTTTTTAAAACTGGTATGGAAGTTTTGGAAATCAGGTGGAAGAAGTGCATAGAGCTAAATGGAGACTACGTCGAGAAATAAAAATATTTTTGTATGTATTTTATTCTGTTTTCTTGACTAGGCCGCGAACTTTTCAATCCACCCACGTAGCTTAGTCTTTATAGTTGATCTATGAATATAAGTATATCAATGACGTTCAATACCCAAGGACGCTCCACATCGGCGCGGCGTGCTGTTCAGAGGAGAATATTGGAGGATAGGTCACGTCTCCGACTCTAGTTTTTATTTAAAATAATTAAGTTATATTTTTTATGTATTTTAGGTTAAGGTATGTATAATCGAGAACGAACGGATACCATGCCATCATGCGGAAAAAAGCCGCGTCTCTCGTCAGCCGGTTGCGTGCAAGCCACAACAGCATTCTGGAGATGATAGCAGGCAGGTTTGACTGCCCCATCATCGCACACTGCGTGCGAGTGACCATATTGTTCACTGTTATGTTGTATTTTATTGTATATTTTGTGTGTACCTACTAACATAGTTCTTAAGTCAAACCCTGTTACTAACACATGGATAATTTTGTTGTCTGAATTTAAATAAATGTTATTATTATTATAATATGGGCCCGTGATAATTTTACATTGTACTGTTGCCTGATTCAAATAAATAAATAAGAAATACAAATTTATTATTTATTTATTTTAACACTTTATTTTACACACGGGAATATAAATAAAAACAGCATAATAGACAATTACAAAGGGCGAGCTTATCTCTAAAGAGATTTCTTCCAGCAAAACCTAGTTCTAGTGGCATTATCCAGGGAGGAAACAGGGGAATACGTTTGTATGGAAAACCCGGTACCCACATATCCTCTTAATGGGACTTCATTGATCTTATATCCATGAATATTTAGTAGGTAAGTAGGTAGGTAGGTTTCGTAGGTATTGCTCATTAGTTCATCTGTTAGTTTGGTTTCTACCTGATCTATTCCGCTTCTGTAGGCCTCGCATGCCACCCCCGAGAAAACGATAAAAATCGAGATGTGCCTCCATCTTTATTATTTTACGTATGCCAGAAAGAGCACGGATGACGTTTTTCTCGTTTAAACGGTTTGTCGGGGGTGGCATGCTAGCCGTGCTGGATAGGATTTCTTTTAAATATATTCATACCTCTGTATCCCGAGCGACATAGATAACTGCGGCTTTTTTCTTACAATCTAAGTTTTGTTTCATTCATCATTCATCAATTTATCATCATCGTTATCCCAACTGCAGGGCCGATGCCCTTAATTAAGATAATCAAGAGATCGATATCTCTTCATACAATAAAGTATTAAGTAAGGGGCGTGGGGAGCGAGTCCAGATTTGTATTATTAGAAACGTATAAAAGCAAGGATTTTAGAATCACAAAGGATGCCACTCCTCCTTACAAGCATGGAAACAAGAAAATTGGCCATGGCGGTCGGTAATATTCGACCTTCTTTCGTATGTCTACCTAGTCGATATTTCCATGGTTTTTGTTTCCCTTTCTATCAGAACAAAAATTAAATAAAATCTTTTTTTTTTTCATTGGATTAGAAAGGGACAAAGTAACCTCGAAAATATAGAAGGGAAATGCCAGCTTCCTATGGAAAAGTTACATCTCTATGGCGAACATAATCAAAAGAGTCTTTACACGAGTATCTGGTAATAGATAGGTACTGTTCTTTACACTGTGACCCGAGACTACCCTCAAATAAAAAGCTTTTCAAAACTAAAAACCAGGAAAAGTTGACAAAGTAGCCGTCAAAAAAACCCCTCGAATAACCTTCCAACCGCAGACCAGTATCAATATCAACAGATTAGCCGTGTTACGTCGCCGAGCCGGCAAAATACTCTAAAAGAGCGGAAAAATGCGAAAGACCGGCGAAAATTGTTGGAAAATTCAACAGAATTTTCGAAGGGAAAACTGAATACATTCGCCAAACGTCGACATGAATATAAAATGAATAAAAGCTCGGAGGCGCGGTTAATCATCGAGTTTGCATTTATTTTTGCCGGGTTTTTTGAAGATTAAAAGGTGTTTTTCATGGGTAGTTAGATGTGTGAGTGACTTGTATTTTGGTAAGATCTGTTAAGTAGATACATAATGTAGAAAGCCAAGATGCTCATTAGTAGCTAAATTGAGGAAACTTTCATTATGAATGCGTTCGCGTTTAAAAAAAACTTACCTGAACATAAAACAAATATTTTGTATGTTTTAAAGAAGCCACCAAAATTCAACGTTACAGCACCATTTGGTAAAATCTTATAAATTACACTTAACGTGCGTCAATCCGTCACCGTGTGTGCTTCTACGTGTGGTTTCATACAACTCCTTGCTTCACAAATGACGGACTGACGTCTGCCGTTCCGACATGCGTCATCGTGTGTGATCCCTCAAATTCTTGACGCATTCACTCTTCCAGTGGATGTCCTAAAGAGGGCATTACATATTTAAGGGGGTACTTCAGACTATCAAACTGAACAACTTTCACTAGGGGATCAAAATTGAAATCGCGAAAAAAAAAACATATGTTCCATATCCATACTAAACCTGTAAACCTATTCGACCCAAATGTATTGGACAGCAGATTTTTTTTTGTGATTTCGCTGTTTGTCCCATAGAGTAATTTGTTCAGTTTGATAGTCTGGTCGTCCTCTTTAAAAACGTTGGACCCTGTCTGTAGGACGGACGGACTGACAGACAGCGTGGCTTTTTTATGGGTCCTGTTGGCACCCTTTCAGTTTAAAGATATTTATTATTTCTCAAAAGAACAGTTACAGTTCACTTAAAGAGAATATATAGTTAATTAAATAAAGTTTTATTTTAGCTCGAGTTGGCATAAGATAGGAAGGGTAACAATAACTATTTTTAAATATATAGTATGCATAGATAGGTAGGTAGGTACATTATTTTCATAGATTATTACATGCTAGAGATATATGTTTTCAACATGTTCTTAAAAATATTGAGAGATTGGCTTTGGCTTTGGGTAAGGAACCCTATAAATTCTCTATCCAACCCATAAAATCAAATCTCAACGTAGAGGTATTTCCAAAGATATTACAGAAATTAAACGTAACCCAATATCGGTGATACATCATCTTTGAACTCCGATCTCCCCGCCATCCTTTAAACTCGACTCTCCGAGGCTCCGATCCATCATATCAGCACCACAATACACAATTTTCGCATTAATGCAAAGCAAAAATAAATATTTTCATTCCCTACGGGCGAAGGCCTTGATAAGAATTTCATTATGCTGTAGGTATTTGATGGGAAATATTTATTTATTAGGACTTGAGAATCCGATACGTTGTGCTAACAGTTTGTGGAATTCAATAAACTGATGACTGGCCGCTATTTATAGAGTTATTTTTGAGGTTCTCTTGTGTGCATGAAAATTTTTATGAATGTGGATGAGGCAAATGAAGTGGGTCAGAATCATAATAGTAGTCCAGTAAAAACAAATAATTAACAGTCTTTATTTTTTAAACTGTGGATTATAATTACAGTTAGATATAAAATAGAACCGAAAATTGTGTTATTAATTTTGGAAATATATAAATAAAGTAAAAGAAAACACGTGAAATTCGAAAAAAAATTTGAAATCAAATTTCTAAGCCATTTCTTAAATAAATTTCTATTGTTTTAACTTAGTAATAAATCTAAAATAAATACTCCACGAGACCTTTGTTTTCAATTAAGAAGAAATTACGAACTATTTTAAGAAATACACAATTTTAGTACCTACAAACACAGTGTATTTAAACTCATCACAACAAAACAACAGGGTTAAATAGATATCACTAGCATCCTTTTTAACTAAGAGTCTACCCATCAAACTGAACAACTTTTACTATGGCAGCAAACCGATCAGATTTGAGTCGCGACATTGTAGTTTAGTATAGAACAGATCATTTTTTATTTGCTCCGATCGGTTTGCTCCCATAGTAAAAGTTGTTCAGTTTGATGGGTAGACTAATGATATCTATTTTACGCTGTATATACTAAAAAATAATACTGCGAAATTAAGTTGGATTCGTTAGTAAACTACCGAAATATCATTAATTGTTGAAACGATCTAGCACAGAAAATTGCTTATTTTAAATTATTTGCTTTCAACCCGTATTTTTACTGGACTATAGCGTGTTGTGGTTACATATACAGGGTCCAATATGTTGACGGTTTTTGAAGCGGATAATCAGAACATAAACAACAACATCAACCAACATCGAAATGGCGAAAAAAAATCTGCTTTATATTTGGGTCGAGCAAGATTGCAGATTTTTTTATTCAGGATTTCTATGTTATTCCCATATAGAAAGTTGTTAAGTTTGATGGACTGATCATCGCCTTGAAAAACCGTCAGCATGTAGTACAAGAAGGTCCCTCAACAAAATAAGCTGAAAATAAAACTGAACTTTCTCTATTACACCAAAGTAAAAATCGCGGGGGAAACAATCTGCTGTTCTAAACAATACGGCAAACCTGTAGGTACCTGAATCATCAATCTGAACAAATTTTATTATGGGATCAAAATTGAACTCTCAAAATCACAGCAGCAACAGCCTCAGCATATTTTTTTTACGCCTTCACCTTTAAGTTAACATCCTGTATTTGAAGGTGAGCCTTGTACACACGGCGACACATCAAGCTATACAAAACCAACATAAGCTGGCCGCGCGTAGGTCGAGTAACGTATAACGTCGCGCGGCCAGCTTATGTTGGTTTTGTATAGCTTGATGTGTCGCCGTCCGTACATCTGCATGCTTAAAAAGATAGTTGGTTAATTATAGCAAAGTTACATATCACCAATTTTTTTATCGTTTTCGATGGAATCCCTACACCCAACAGTAGATGGATTCAAGTTCTGGATGATGATGATGATTCGGTTCAATAACGATACTCCAAAGAACTCGGATCCAGCTAAAATATAAAGTGCTTATTTGCGTGCACATCCTCCATTATCTTTACAGAACTCACAATAAATAAGTCTATGTAATATTTTTCTCGTGTCTACACACCTCATGAATACATTTGGTTAATGCTGCGAGAGGGGGAGACTGAATAAATGCGGCGCCAATTGAAAAAGAAGAAAAAATACAGTGTTTGCGATGCGAAGACTTTCGTTGAGTTATAATTTTAATTATACAGGGTGTAAACTTAAATGCGTTATACAGGGTCTAACTTAATATGCTGACAGTTTTTTAAGATCAAACAATCAAACTGAACAACTTTCTGTGGGACAAATATCGAAATCGCGAAATAAAAATCTGCTATCGAGTGGGAGTGGGCATATTAACACGTTCCGGGACAGTGACCGGCTATAGACGTGATAACAATAAAAGTTCTATTGTGTCTCGTTCACTGCCCCGGAACGTGTTAAGAAGGTCCCTATACAGGGTGAAATTGATATCATTAGCATCCTTTTAAACTAAGAGTATACCCATCAAACTGAACAACTTTTACTATGGGAGAAAACCGATCGGAGCTAAAAAAAAAATCTGCTGTTGCATACATTTGAGTCGCGAACTCGCGCGTCGAGAATGCAGTTTAGTATGGAACAGCTGATATTTTATTTGCTCCGATCGGTTTGCTCCCATAGTAAAAGATGTTCAGTTCGATGGGTAGACTCTTAGTTTAAAAGGATGCTAATGATACCAATTTCACCCTGTATACTTATTCGTGTGCTTTTTAGACCATCAAAGTGAACAACATCTACTACGGTAACAACATTGAAATAGCGAAAAATACATTAGGGTCAAGTCGCCATTGCCGTTGTCTATGGAAGAGCAGATTTTTTTGAGTTCAATGTTAAAGTACCAGTGAAAGTTGTTCACTTTGATGGTGAACACCCCCTAACGCATTTAAGTTTGATGAGATGCCCGCAACTTCATCTGCGTGGCAATTTGATTTATACCTATAACCTATTTGACTCAGAGATAGTGTAGTTTTCTATTAGTAAAATCGTTTTCTGAATTTATTTAGTACCCTCAAAAATACACGATCCCGATTAAAGGCGAACATGGTGCAGAGAGGGCAATGACTTTTTATGCAGATTTGTATGGCACCCAATGATATTATACAGGGTGAAATTGATATCATTAGCATCCTTTTAAACTAAGAGTCTACTTTTACTATGGGGGCAAACCGATCGGAGCAACAAAAAAATCTGCTGTTGCATACATTTGAGTGGACTAGGCATTGCAGTTTACTATGGAAAAGCAGGTTTTTTTCTCGAGTTCATTGGTTCAATGTTGGTCCCGTAGTCAAAGTTGTTCACTTTGATGGTGAACACCCCCTAACGCATTTAAGTTTGATGAGATGCCCGCGACTTCATCTGCGTGGCAATTTGATTTATACCTATAACCCATTTGACTCAGAGATAGTGTAGTTTTCTATTAGTAAAATCATTTTCTGATTTATTTAGTACCCTCTACGTACTTAAACTAATTTTACCTCTAGGTTTGAACCAAGATACACTTACCTTAAGATACCATCATAGCTATTACCGCCATCTGTCTGCGTAGACAATTTTAAAAGCTAAAACAGCAATTTATCTAAAAAACGAGATATGAATAATACGTAAAACTACCTTAGAAGACACAAAAAAAAGGAAGAATCGTCACTCCCTCCGCCGCGCCCGCGGCGTCCCTAATATTTAGTGGACTAGTTCTGTTCAGTTGTAATGCCAGCACACTGTAACCGAATAGCGGCTTGCTTGCACCTGCCGTGCGGGCGAGACTTTCCCAGCTTCTAACTATTTCTGTATTAAATTCAATAGTACCTAAAGCATGAATAAAGGTTTTCTTAATAGTGATAGCGTACAATTCACCAAAAAAGTAACTGTCTGTTTGATCATTTTCAGTAGGTACCATTTACAAGACAGAAAAATTACAGACAGAATTGTCAGATTAATTTGCTGATACCATTTACAAGACAGAAAAATTACAGACAGAATTGTCAGATTAATTTGCTGATGAGTGGCAACAATGTATTATTTATCTAATTCAGTAAGACAAGTCTATCTTTGGGTTATAAAACGAAGAAGAGTAGCATGTAACTTCTTTTACTGTAAATTTTACAACAATGTAAGCATTAATCCCGCATCTTCCCTTTTTTGGTTTCATCTACGAATAAAGCACTTTTTCTTCCATTCGTAGCGGTAGATTGCAATTTTACGCGGGTTGCGCGCGAATATTAAAAATTAAACTTAATAAGCAAAGGCCACTCCACTCCGCTTTGTGCCTACGACGTAAAATTATTTATTTTGAATACTTGCTCCATTGTTGCTCTTTATCCAGATTCTTTGCTTCGTATGACGATTATTAATTCCGGGCAAACGTAAAGTGGGACGTTCTTCTTCTTCTTCTTCTTCTTGTGGTTCAATCTCCTATCGGAGGTTGGCTATCAAAAGGGCTATTCGGACCCTGGAGACTGCAGCCCTGAACAGTGAGGTTGTGTCCACATCGAACCATTCACACAGGTTTTTAAGCCAGGACGTCCTTCCTCTACCAGGCATTCGTTTTCCCAAAATTTTCCCCTGCAGAATAATCTGGAGAAGTTGGTATTTATCACTTCTCATAATGTGACCGAGGTACTGTAATTTCCGAGTTTTTATGGTTTTTATGATTTCTACTCTCTTGTTCATCCTCTGCAGGACCGCCTCGTTGCTAATTCTTTCCGTCCATGATATCTTCAACATCCTCCTGTATACCCAGTATATTCAGTGGGACGAATTGAAGACCGAGTTTGTTGAAGACCTAAGGCATGTGGGTGTACCAGCTCGATAAGGAAGAACAAAAAGAGATGTTTGTCGTGTAAAAAGAAAAGTCACGACTGAAAAAATCTAAAATTATACAATAATATTAGTAGTGGAGAGACTTTTTCTTTTAACATTCTGTTGCTGCGGCGATCCTTGGGGGAGGCCTACGTCCAGCAGTGGACGAGATGATGATTCTCATTATATTGGGCAGGATAAAAAAATGTAAGAAATATTTAAAAATATACTTTTTTAAGCTTCATCATCTGCCTCGCACATCTGTAGGGCACGGGCCTACCATCAAGAAGGGTGTATTGGGCAGTAGTCCACTACGCGTGTCCAATGCGGATTGGTAGACTTCAACATACGCATCGGAATTTCTTCTCCATCGAATGCAAGTTTCCCTATCGATGTTTTCCTTCACCTTTTGAGAGCAGTCGGCAATCAGTTACATAAGTTAGAATAACATGTCGTCCGTGCAGATTCGAACCCGGACTTTAAGATAGATTTTCCATAGCTTTTAGCATCGCGCCACCGATGCTACTATCAAGCTACTTTTAAGCTTATTACTAAAGAATTAGCTCTTATGTTACCTATGCAAATTGAAACAAAATAAAATCAGATAGGATTTGATGAAGCAGTCAAAAGTTATAATAAAGTTGCGGGAAATAGTACTTAGAACTTTGCTTGTACACGCCGCCGTTACACGAGTAAAGTGTTACGCAGGAAAGGTTTTGAATGATTTCATCCAATTAGTATGGACTATGGAGTGACATCGACGTCGACGCCGAGCTACGAGCAGCCGGGTTGAGTTGGCGCGACATAGAACACCAGGCGCAGGACAGGGAGAGGTGGCGGCGTCTCACGAGGGCCCTCTGTACCATCGGGGTACCATAGGACAACAACAACAACAACATGGAGTGACAAAAGGCGCTGAGAAAAGGCTTATATAGAGATATTAAACGTATTAAACTAAAACACATAAAAAAGCTAAACTTACAAGTCCTTCCATTCTAGCCAAAGACAGTCCGGTACAGTTGCGCTCGAAATGTCAAGAGGCTATATATTTTCATTTTGAAGTGTCCTCGCACAGTGGCGCCGCCTGCGAATGACTGCCGGAATTATTGCTCTTCACGACAAGTGGCCAAGTGGCCCGATGTGTCAGAATTTTTCGTTTTATTACCGCGGGGCAGAGCTGTGGAGTTCTTGAGTATAGACTGCTTCTGTATGGGTGTTTTAAATTGTACAGGGTGCAATTAAAATTGTTAGCAACTATTAAAACTAAGACTCTACACATGAAACTGAACAACTTTTACTACGGGAGAAAGAAATAGCAAAAAAAATCTTCTGTTCCATAAAAAATCTGTGTAAGTCGAGCAGGCATTGCAGTTTTGAATGGAACAGCTGATTCTTTTTACGAGTTTGCCAACTCTTTTTATATTTTGACGAGCGTTAATCCGCGACTTTGTCCACACAAATTATATACAAGATTTTAAGTCAGATAATAAGCTATCAAACAAAAAAGTTTCATTAAAATCGGTTCAGTAGTTTTTGCGTGATGCTCTAACCCGCGACATTGTCCTCACAAATTTTATACCAGATTTTAAGTCAGATAATAAGCTATCAAACAAAAAAAGTTTCATCAAAGTTTTGTCATAACAAATTATATACCAGATTTTAAGTCAGATAATAAGCTATCAAACAAAAAAAGTTTCATCAAAATCGGTTCAGTAGTTTTTGCGTGATGCTCGTTCAAAAAAACAAACAAACAGACGGACAAAATATCCAAAAATTGGTGATATGGAATCAGGGATACCTAAAAACCATATCTTAACTTTTTTTTTGTTAATATCTTACAAACTTCATGTTACAGTTTTATAATAGTTTAGATATATGTAGTGTTGTTTTCGGTTTTTGAATGAACTGCTAACAATGTGCCATAAATTTAGCGATAAGCCGCTTTTTCTGACTACAATATTTTTCGTGGCAAATGCTACAATGGCATTTTTAGTTACTGATTGACCGTATGATCGTTGATGTATACAGGGTCTAGCAAAAAGTGGAATAATATTTTAGAACGGGAAGTATCTATCTAAATAACTTTCAGCATATTAACACGTTCCGGGGCAGTGAACGAGACACAATAGAACTTTTATTGTTATCACGTCTATAGCCGGTCACTGTCCCGGAACGTGTTAAGTTGGACCCTTTTATATACCTAATTATTATTTTGATCATAAGTACCTTGTCTTATAAAGTTACCTGAATTATAAACAAAATAATGAACATTTCTAAATAAAGATAAAACATATATTTAAGTTAAATTCAAGTTAGTTAGTTGTTATTTTTAAGTTAAGAAGAAGTTAAATTAATAACGTTATATAATTTCTTGTGAACAGAAATAATTACACAAATTTAATTTTATTTCCTAACTATGACCATGTATCTTGCCACAACAACTGAACGCTGAAAAAAGTATTTTTTGCGTTAAGTTAATTGAACCACACTAAAATAAAACTTATTAAAAACTTAAGTATTTGAAAAAACCGCCCGTTTTCGAATTTGTATAAAAAATTTAAGAATGAAAAATGCTAATTCCAAAAAATTTCATACCAAATCTTTTAATGACATTTAGAGTTACACTACAGAGAAATTCAGGAAGCTGGAATAGTAAATTACACACTCAGGGCAGGAAAGTAAGAAAGGTCTTAAATTTAATGTAATTGTCAACAAACATTTAATCTGAGGCTTTCTTATTTACTGCCCGAGGTTAGTACACTATTTTTCTCCCCGACGGAGGCGGAAAGCGGCAACTTCGTTTTGCGCGTGGCACGCTGCGCTACATGAGATCTGAGACCTTATTACTTTCCTGCCCTCGGTGTGTAATCTACTATTATAGGCTTCATGTGTCAGAATAGATTTTTTATTACTCTCTTCTTATCGTGTGGGCAGAGCCCTGGTGTCAGAGTTTTTTCAGACCGCCTAACGGCCTCTGACACGGTTTTTAATTAACGACTACTACCATTAGAGATAGTAGCCGGGCACAACAGATTAACGTGCCCTCCGAAGCACGGAATCATTTTTCTTTTTCAGACAATCAGGCGATTCACCCTGCAATGTCCTAACAAACTGGGGAAAAGCACACAAAGTGACATTTCACTAGTCCTCCGTGGGAATCGAACCCTCGACCTCCATGTCGAGAGCCGATGCCGATGCTCTTAACCATTAGACCACGGAGGCAGTTATTTATTACTTATGTACCACAAACGGAAGACAATCGAAACCGTTCGTCAAAGTAACATCGTCTACATCCATTACTTCCAAGCTTTTATAAATTAAAAAAAAAATACACTTCCACAATCACAAAACACCAACTCGATGACATTTGAAAGGAAACATTTATCATGGTCCCTCGCCTTCGCAAGTCCTTTATATAAATGAAGGAAACGGAAGGACTCGAGAAAAACTGTCAGTTCACTGTACATTAGCCACCAGACGGGGTACAGTCGCCATCAATATCAATAACTACCGTGGACGCTATCTCTTACTCAACTGTACTGAATTAATTGTACAGATAGGTGCGAAAGTGCTACACTGAAGTATTTAGATGCTGGTTAAAGTATAAAAAATTATTTACACATACGATGATTGCAGTCACTCTGAGAATGATCAGAAACTATACTCACACTGTCGAGGAGGTTGTAGCAAGGGCAGTTTTATCATAATATTTCGGGGTGGACGAATAAAGCGTCACTGAGTGACGTACTGGAGTGTAATTCTCTAAGCGTCACAAATATCAAACACATCGACTAGCTCATAAATGTAACATCCTTCTTGCATTCTTCAGATCGTCGAAGTATTTTATACAGGGTGTTACAAAAAAACAAATATAATAATAATAAAATTTATTAAATTTCACAAAAGCCATTTACATAATGTTTACATATGAATTAGGAACTATGAATAACATTTGAGCATTGTGTTAGGCTATACGTTTTGATCATTTAATTGATAGCTGATGTCATGAAAGGCAGGTAAAACCTGTATGTGCTATTGACATCAGCTATATTCTTAAGAGATGCTACAGTTATTTGGGAGCTGACAGTACTATAGAGTTAATTAATTAAGTTACTAGTATAATAATACATTTAATGTTGATATAATTATACTATACATATTATATTATACATTATATTATACATATTTAATGTACTATGTATGTGTACTATAGTATATGTTGGGTATGTTTGTGTTATGTGTTTATATGTGTGTGCGTGTGTTTTATGTCAATGTGTGCGGAAGAAGATTTGTTGATAAAGAAAAATCATTAAAATTGTGTTATATTATTTGTGTGAAAGCGGATGTATATGTTGTTTCGGTGTGCTGTGTGGAGTGTGAGGTTGGTTATGTGATGTGTAAGTATGTAAAGTAATAAAGTTATAAAGAAATATAGTTGCGAGGCTACTCGGGGGGGTGTAGTAAGTTTTCAGTAGAGTCGTATGTCAGTTTTTGAAGCCATTCACTTGTTATCTTTTTGCAAGCATGTTTAGGAAGTTTGTGTATAGAGAGAATGTGGTGAATATTATTGTACAAGAATGGGCCGAGGAAACAGAAAAATCTTTGACTAAAACTGAAGTTCAAACTGAACAACTTTTACTATGGCACCGATATCGAAATCGCGAAAAAAAATTGGATGGTCCATCATCATCTGATCTTCTTCTTATCGTATGGGCAAGCCCTGGTGTCAGAGTTTTTTCAGACCGCCTTTCATCTGATGATGATCATCATCATCATATCAGCCGATAGACCACTGCTGGGCATAGGCCTCCCCAAAATGGGGAGATTTGCCATAATCGCCATGTTGCGATGCGTTTACGGTGTTCCCTACTAAACTACAGATCTACTCGAGCTAAATGTATGGAACAAAATAATTTTTTTTCGCGATTTCGATGTTGGTCCCATAGCAAAAGTTCTTTAGTTTGTTGGTCTAAACCACCCCCTTAAAAGTTTTAAATTTTTATTCTTACTTCTGTATAAATTTGACACTATGACATAAACCATAGCGAATAACAAATTGTCAGCTCGCCGATGTTTCAACGACGAATTTAAGGTTGTGACGATGCGATGTTTGCGCTTCAGAGAATTGCATTGCTGAATCCCAGCTGGGAATTATTTTCACCACAATGATAACTCAAATTCAATTACATATTTATCGACTCGATAGAAGTAGAAAAAAAACATGTTTGGTCTTTAGCATCGAATAGAACGAAGGGTCAAGAGGTAATCTTGATTTCATCCTAAGAAAGCACATCAAAAACATCACATCGAATGATCTTCATCTTTTGGTGCCTTCTCCAATTGGAGGATGGCTATCATTAGGAATATTCGAACCCTGGACTGCAGACCTAAATAGTGAGGTCGAGTTCATATCGAAAAAGGTGATCAGACCATCAAATTGAACAAATTTTCCAATGGAACCAACATCGAAATTGCGAAAAAAGAAATCGGCCATCCTATACATTCTGGTCGTCGTCCTGTCGTATCGTATCAAGAACTCAAGAGACTAGCGGAAAGGAGACAGGATTGGCGAAAACTCCACCGACAAGAGCGTAGCTCTTAAATAAGATGATGATGATGATACATTCTGGTCAAGTAGGTTTATATTTTTGTATGGAACAGCTGATTTTTTGGTCCCATAAAAACAGTTGTTCAGTTTGTTGTTCTGATCGTCCCTTTAAGTTCCAGTTTATTTATACCTATTGAAAAAATTAACACAATGAAAAATAAAACACGCAAAGTTCTTTTAAAAAACTGCAAGAAAAGCTAAAGTAACAAGAAACCCAGACAAAAGACCGTAACCTATAAATAACGCACTTATTTATAAGTAGACAAGACACTTTTCTCGGTAATTACACCCTGGTGCTCCCTCGAGTGGTGACTCGTACAATAAAAAAAAGTCATCTGTGATTTTTCATCTCGTCCTCAGTCCCGCCTATGTTAAGGCTCCGTGCTCGCTGTCGTTGGACCGAACTGTCTTGATACTTTTAATAAAATTAGTAAGTACTATAAAAACATTAATGGCGCCTCCAACTTCGTACATGCACGTATACACCAGTCCACTGAAATAAGTATACTTTTACTTTTGACTGTGTGATCTGATAACGATGAAACAAACACTAAATACTCTGTGATAAGTTCTATGTATATCTATAAAGCCCATCCGAATCGGATTAGTATTTTTTGCGTAATGGGTGCACAAACGAACAGACTTACTGAAAAACACACAAAACTTCCGAAATTGATCTTATCGCCTTTACCCTTTGAATTTTAAACCAAGGTCACAAACTGCCATATTTACGAATCTTACGTGATTTTTATTGCAAACAAGGTTTTCTTTTAAAATTTTTCAGATTTTAGGATGGCGTATTCGCCATTGAGTGTCAAATAACGACAGGCGGCTGTTCAATCACTTAACCAATGCATAAGAAACTTTATCCCTTGTGCCTCGTATGACACCCATAGGAAGAACTTTTACCGAAAGTTTACCTACACGCCAGGCTCGGCCAGTGGATAATCTATGGGCGAGCGCGACGCGTCGCCGTCGTCGTGATCATTTTATGCGCTCCTTAGAAGCCTTGTTTATCTCTGTGGGATATGTTTACTCATGTACACACGGCGACACATCAAGCTATACAAAACCAAAATAAGCTGGCCGCGCGTAGGACTAGTAATGTATAGCGTCACGCGACCAGCTTAAATTGGTTTTGTATAGCTTGATGTGTCGCTCTGTGTACCTACTGCTATGTATTATTTAGAAATATTTATAATGACCATATTTACGATAATTTAAAATTCTTAATTCATATATCGGTCAAAAAGTCAAAGCTAACATTTAAGTTATAATAAGAGCAATGACAATTTCTTCATACTAAAAAATATCCCAAATAAAGCAGAGTCATCTGTTTTGCATAAACTCCTTACAAATAGCTACTTTTGTTGTTGTTTATTCACTTAAAAATCCATTACACCCAAAAAGGCAACACTAATAAATATGAAGAAGGAAACTGGATAAAAACCTTCAAAGCACCAACGAAATGTAAACTTTACGACAGCAAAAATAAGAAACAAAATCGCTGGAGCGAATTCTGGAGACGTTTTATCGTGTTTTAAAGTGGGCGAGAAACGTCAGAATCAATTCTTGGAGCCATTTCTCAATAAAGTTGTGCGAGGCATGCATCGAGGCTTTTAAACTTGGACGTATATTGTACAGTCGGTAACTAAGGTACTTACTCTAAATTACAATAGGTACTACGAGAAGGAGGGAACAACTTTAGGTGCGAGTGTACACGCCAGTAACTTTGAACGGTAAACATGTTGCTTGAACTATGTCAGCTTTTATGAGTCTTGTTTCAGGGAGTGTCTTCACCGAAGCATTTATTAGCGAACAAAATAATTTAGTGTTAGTTAACTTTTAAAAGATTATAATATAAGAGATAAGTGTACTTTTTGCAACCATCAGCAGCAAGACTGATTAAGTGTTTATGAGGTGTAGAGAATCTCTGTGATGGGGATGGACCAGGTCTGCCTGTATAACTCCAGTCGGTTTAGAAGTTACTGATGTTTAAAGGTCAGTAAAAAATTAATGATCAGCTGCAAGGCTGATCGTATGATATTATTGTAGTGTGCACTATAGCTATGTGAACAGTACAAAAACTGACATGAACTGCCAGTCGGTTTAGGAGATACATCCATTCAAAGGTCGGACCTTTGAACGGCTGTATCTCCTAAACCGACTGATGAACCATGTCAGCCTTGCAGCTGATCGTAAATTTTTACTGAACTTTAAACATCAGTAACTTCTAAACCGAGTGGAGTTATACAGGCAGACCTGGTCCATCTCCATCACAGAGATGCTCTACACCCCATAAACACTGAATCAGCCTTGCAGCTGATGGTTGCAAAAAGTACACTTATCTCTTAGTCTATAGCAGCAAAAAAAACTTGAGTGAAAGGATATTCACAGATCAAAATATGACCCGCAATTCTACCCTGGAAATTCGATAAAATACCTATGGGTCCTGTGTAAGTTTTCCGATTATATCGATTCAAGATCGGTAACGTATTTATGACAGTACTAGTAAATTTTTCAGTAATAATTGCGTTTTTACGATCATTATATTCATTGTCTTTGATTAACAAAATGTTAAGAAGCAGAATTGCCAAGAACTGACGAAAAACTCGTTATCAATTTGGTACCAATCGAATTGGGTCGTTACACAATAAGACCCCTGGGCTAGAATAGTAACGCTGTAGTTGCTGTCTGGCGACTAAAGGGTTGGCCACACAGTGTGCAGCTGCAGAACGGGTGCAGGCCAGCTGCGGGCCGGCAGTAGTTGTAAACTATGGAATTATATGCCACACTAGATGCAGTCCGGCGCGGCTGCGGAACATCTGCGGAACGGTAGCCGCAGTGTGACACCTCGCATATAATTCTATACTTTACAACAACTGCCGGCCCGCAGCCGACCTGCACCCGTTCTGCAGCTGCATTCTGTGTACAGTGAAAACAAATTTCAAGTTTATTGAACAGCCCTTCTTATTTCCGGCCGTTCGAATTCACATGCAACTTTGTAGTCAGTGACTTACAAACTAGTGGACGCCGAGTCTCATTCAAAATTCTCGAAAAAAGTATCCCAGACTAAATTACGTAAACGAAAGTACGTTTTAGTAATATAAACAAACTAAAAAAAATGAAACTGTTCAAATTATTTTTTCATTTTGTTTGCGTAGTTTTTACAACAGCGGCACGGCACTATAGACGTGCGCGGAGTCAGTAAATCAAACGAAGACTGGCGCGTAATTGTTACTCTTTATACGTATTGTTACTCTTTTGGTTCGGATACATTTTGATCGCTGACCGACGTGCAGGTGGTTGGTAAGGCAATGTTTGTAGTAGTCTGATCATTCGCATACTGTCGACTTATGCCATCGATGAAAACTCCTCTTTATGGAAAGAGTAAAGTTAAAGGTGAAGACTCGGACGGTAACAATAGAAGAGGTATTGAAAGCATTAGCTATTGTTTCATCTCAAGTTGAAGTCTTGATGGACTTTCATGAAGATATACCGTGCGCTACAAGGGATGTTCCTTGAATACGAGCTTTCTTTCGTTACGTCAACGATAGAGTGCGTCAAAACAATTGACTGTGGAAACTTCTAATCTTTGACTATTTATTATAAGGACCGGTAGCATTTCCCCTCTGCCACGGTATAAGAACAATTGAGTTGTTTGGAATAAAAACGGACATAAAATACAGACACAATGGATGAATGGATTTTATGTCCGTTTTTGATCCCAAACAACTCAATTGATCATGTGCATTGTTTCTTCTTTCTTATCGTGTGGGCAGAGCCCTGGTGTCAGAATTTTTTTCAGACCGCCTTACGGCCTCTGACGTGGTTATTATGTAACCAGGACCAACGGCTTAACGTGCCATCCGAAGCACGGAACCACTTCTCTTTTCAGACAATCAGGCGATTCAGCCTGCAATGTCCTAACCAACTAGGGAAAAACGCACAAAGTGATATTTCACTAGGTGTCCCCCGTGGGAATCGAACCCACGACCTCCGTGTCGAGAGCCATGCTCTTAACCATTAGACCACGGAGGCAGTTATTTTTACATTCAATTTTATACCTTATCACTAAACGAGACAGCCTATAATTGCGAAACAATAACTTCGAACTTATCACGTTTGGGGGTTCACACGAGACTACTTTTCATGTTTTTTATCATTCAAAATTAGAATCTAAAGTTACGGGGAATAAAATCCAAAGTTGCGGATTTCATGTTACCTCGCCTCCCGCAAAAGTGGCAGAAATGTTTGTTAGTAGAATTAGACGCGTAACTAGTTACAATATAAGTAGTCAAAGCTTTTAATATAACCCACGGTTCAGTATGTCAAAACAAAACGTAATACACATTGCTGACGATATATTAGTGGATTCCGTGGAGATTTTTGGGCGTACCCGCACCGCCTTTGGACAGAGTTATGAGACGTACGCTGATTTAGTAGTTTTGATACTTTTTCGGTATCCATTCCAAATAAACTTTTTGAACATTACATCATTGAAAATCTTGTCTCAAATGCTTGGATGCGATGTTATGACACTGATATTAAAGAAAGACAAATTTTCCGGAAGGGGCTATGCAGCCTTTGCATGCCATGTTGTTACTCAAAAACAAACATCGTGCTTGGATAGATAGATATTCCCACAAACCACTTGACACTGGCGGAAATGCAGTGCTTACATGGAATTCACTTACTTATTAGTTTCATGAGTGTTTTAGAGTGTCTCAAGAAGGTTGTAATGTAAGGTATTGTCCCAGAAAAGAAATAATTAAACGTGAATCCGAACATTTTAATGAACGTCACTTTCGTTTAAAAAACCATTACTTCCAGGAAGCTGGAAATAGGTAGTTAATATCCATGCGTCACTTTCGTCCGAAAAAAGATCCGAGTCTTTCATGTCGCAGCTGAAGAAGTTTTACTTCAAAAATGGTTTACTTGATCTCTGTGTAATCAGCTCATGATTTAATCAAATAAATAGAAAGGATGGTCGGAAAACGGGTAGACAGTACAGGATATCTATAAAAAAATGTGGGGAACAATTTCCATCTGATCAAGCGTCATATATCATGAATACTTACGCTTTTGCGCCTTGTCAGTCTTAAGATGTGGTAAGGGCGTATGTAGTAACCGAACAACAGAAGATCTTATGTAGTAAATCTTAATCGAGACGTGTTGTAATTTAATTTCCTTTATATGCAATTTTATCATTGTATACATTTTCTAAAAGCTGTACCTTACAGAGTTGACAGAGAGTGGGTAGTAATGACTCAGCTGAATGCAAACTGTACTAGAACTAGTTGCATCGTCACAGCAGTCTGTACTGCCGTGTGAAGTCCTGTGACAGCAACCTTATTTTCTTAATCATTAATATGAAAATGGTTTGACAAACATGACATATTACTTTGAAAAGTGTAACACTACAGACTGTAAACTAGGTTGCAAGTCACTAACCGTGACTTTACTCGTGTTTCGCTTGTATGAGGTAACTTTGAGGGACTACATTGTTTTAATGGAAATTAGGGTTTTACTTAATACAAGATGAGACTCTATTAGTGTCTTCTTAAGAGTTATAATAAGTAAATAATCAAAGTTTGCGATTGATCGTTCTTATAGACTGGCCCAAAAATGTAGTTGCAAGGTGTAACAAAACATTCTAGTAATGTATAAAAAGGTGGTTAAGACCATCAAACTGAACAACTTTTACAATTACAGACAATGTCCAGAAACCAAAAAATAAATCAGATATCCCATACATTTGACTCATGTATGAAAAAGCAGATTTTTGAATTTTTTCTACAGTAAAAGTTATTTAGGTCTTGTTAAATCTTATCCTCTAGTCGCCTTAAAATAACACCCAACGCAAGCAGGAAGGTGATCTATTCCAAGCCAAAAAGCATAACCTCAGCCGATAAATGTCCTCTACTGGAAAAAGAGCTCTTCAAAGTTTCGCCACAATGACCAGTCCTGCGCTGACCTCATCCAACGGATGCCCACCTTCACCAGGTCGTCGGTCCACATTGTGACGGACCTACCCTTCAATTATGCTGTGCTGAAAGCAGAAAAACACATAGATTTGCTACTAGATTTGATAATAAAAATATAACAGAAAAATAAATAAACAAATCGTCGTTTGCATATCCATATTGTCAACATAAATTTTATTACAAGCTCAACATAAAAGTTTTACTATTAATTTTACAAAAAGCCCCCAATAAAGAACGCACCCATTGAATTTTATTTCATAGAATGCTACCGTAAAAAAATATAATCTTACTGAATACAGTGGGAACCCTCTCTAGGTTGAAATTACCCGAAAAATGGTCGATTGGGCAAAAAAACTGTTTGGGGGGAGATAAAACGTCGGCGAAGAATGTGCTAGATGTAATAACAGCAAGGTTCCGTATTTTATTTAGCTTTGTAAAAATTCTAGTGAAGACACCGTTAAATCATTTTTTTTTATCGTCTAGCATAGTATAGCATTCGCCCACGACTGTATTAAGTAAGAACATCCACGTTTCCGTACCGAAACTCTAACTCTTTAAACGTCCATTATTTTAAATAAGTTTTGTGTTTGTGACACCGATTTTTGTTTACTTTTTAACACTAGAATAATACATTCGAGTTCTACCACCACACTTTTTTCTAGCAGTGTCGTTGTAAAAGGTAAAGGTTTTTTTGCAGTATTTTTATTTCACATTACTACTTAATAGGTCATTCCATTCTAAACTATACAGAGCTTTGTTTTACGATCACCTTAAAAAAATAACCATCGGTTGTGTTGAGTGAATCTTGAGGATTTAAGTTTTTCCTCTTTCTATGCGGAACCCTAAAAAAATATTGGAGGACAAGAGCGATGAAACCATGAAACCCTTCTATGTATTAGGAGATTAGATAACACAGGACCGTGAAAACGATATGGGTTTGGAGGGCCATCGGCTATCCGTCCTACATATGACTTTTTTCGATGTTTCAGCACTATGTTCGGGTATCGTAGAGCTACTCCATGATTATGTTATGGGTTCGCATCGTTTTTTCAACAGACTTCTAGATGATTTTTTTGTTGATGCCTTCTTTATAAGAAGTCTCGTAGGTAATTTATTATATCATACGAGAGTAGTATATTGTGTCGTAAGCTTTGACTACTTATATAGAGACTAGTTACGCGTGTAATTCTACTAACAAACATTTCTGCCACTTTTTGCGGTTGCGAGGTAACATGAAATCCGCAACTTTGGATTTTATTCCCCATAACTTTAGAATCTAATCTTGAATGTTAAAAATCATGAAAAGTAGTCTCGTGTGAACCCCAAACGTCATAAGTTCGTAGTTATTGTTCCGCAATTATAGGCTGCCTCGTTTAGTGATAAGGTATGAAATTGAGTGTAAATGCACATGATCATTGTTCTTATACCGTGGCAGAGGGTAAATGTTACCGCAAGGCCAGTCCTTAATCCTTATAATAAATAGTCAAAGGTCGTAAGAGACTAGTGTTATTTTTACTATTAAACCAACTTTGAAAACACGAAAAAAATCTGATGTCCCGTAGAAAATGTAATTTCAATCGCGAATCGCGATTTCAATGTTGGTCCCAAAGCAAAAGTTATTTAGTTTAATGGTCTAAAGTATATATTATCGTATTTAAGTTTAAAACATGTATTATGTCGTAAGAGACTAGTATTATGTCATAGAATACAAATATATTATTTCGTAAGAGACTATTATTATGTCATGGGATACTAATATATTATGCTGTATGCACGGACCCTGAAAAAAAGACGGACGAAATTTCACACTAAAAGGAGGTGAAGCATGCAAGGTCCTACAATTTCGTTTGTTCTACAAGGGACCTACACTCACACACACGCACCAGTTCTAGGCGCATTTCCGACAACCCGCCGCCATTATATACCGCGCGATAGGGCGACAGAACGCACACTCATATAAATGGGTGCTTAACTTTTGAGTACACGAGATTCCGTCCGTCTTTTTTTCAGGTCCGTGGTGGTATGTATAATATAATTATATCGTAAGAGTCTAGACATAGACCCAACTTATTGATAACAGGTGTTACAAGTCATACTTAAAATCATTATTATACTTCAGTCCAAACATCGTTTGCCATTTGCTAGTATTATTGCCGTAGTAGAAAGCTCATAATGTGCTTTCAATGAATATGAGGTGTAAAGGTTGCGATATAACTCAAACTTTAAAATAGAAATGAAAAGAACTTACAAAACAAACGTACAAAAGTGAACGTCTGCGGTCGGCCTTTATAAAGTGGACTTTTATATCACGACCCGCGAAACACGACCTTTCTGTAAAGCATACTTACATAGATATAGCAGTTGGACTTATCTCTAGATGTGTCTTGTTAGGGCATTTGTTAGGCACGGTTTATACAGAAGAGATTTGGTGGTGCACGGTGGCGGATAGTCAAAGTAACACACAGTAAACCACAGATAACAAAAACTAAAGGGAGATGTGAAAAGGGGGCGGGGCCAGTGTCGCAGCAATATGCACAAAAACGGAACACATTACTCGTGACAGTAATGATTCAATGTATTATGAGGCTGAGAGCCAGTCGAGATATTATGTGTAAATAGTTTACAATGCTTGCGTGGTACTAAAGATTAATCGAACGTTGAGTTCTGATACCGCAATGGATAATGAGCACATTCAAGCTAACAAAATACTTTCTATCGCGTGGTACTGGTGGTGATGCGACCCTAGGTTTCGTAATCAGCGCGTTGGTTGGCATCTCTCTAGATCTCTATGATATAAACCTTATAGTACGTAGCATCATATAGCGTCGTTTGGAGAATTACGCTCCCGCCTTAACACTTTGTTAAAATTCGATACGCTGGTGAGACAATACCACAATCTTGTTTTCCCTATTACATATTATTTTCAATCCATTAATGTTATTATAACTACTAAATAATAAAATCACACCAATATTATTATGACCTAAAACCAAGATTCAGGATACTTACCTACTCGAGCTAAATCTACACTAATATTAATTTATCAACTCGAACGAGTGTTTTTCTGTGCATCTGTTGTTTGTCTGTTTCTTAGGTACGACTTCACCTCTGAACTATAGAACGGAATGTATGAGTAAGGATCTGAATTGCTTCGTCTGATTCGACACTAAGCCCGTATGGTGGAGTACACAGAATGCTCCCTGTACCGCATGTTCGAAGAGGATACATGTACCTGTGGTATCATACGCCTCTATGATGATGAGAAAGGACAGAAACTCTTTATATCCTGAAAAATGGCGAAACTGTGAAACAAACCGAACCAAGTAAGATAGTGGTTTCGATAATAATGTCGTCTGCCACATCTAGTCCCCCTACATCTTTCACCCCCGGAGATTGAATAAGGCTCTCTCTCGACGGATTTATGAGGATTCCCCCCGACATCGCACTTCTCCGATTGCCAGTTTATTTTGTGTCAAAAGTGCGTGAGCTCTGGCTCTGCCGTTTGCGAGAAATCATTGAGAGAAATTAATGGTTTCGTTTTTAAAGGTTTGTGTGTATTCGTCTGGAGTAAAATATCGTACTTTATTGCTTTAGATGGCTTTTGGTGCAGTAATCTTTCGGTGAACGATGTTTGAAGCTAATCAACTTTGAGTTGGGGATACTTTTAATGGATGTTTTTGTTTTTAGTCAGTGTGGAAACTTTTTAACACTGCTATTTTAACAAAGCTCAATCAATAAAAGTTGTACTATTTGACATTCTGAATATCATCATTTTTACAGATATAACAAAACACCCTAGTAGTATTTTGAAGGGGTCGTTTAGAGTCTAAACGCCTCCGGCGGATGGTCTTGACCTTAGACTATCAAACAGAACAACTTTCACTAAGGAGCCATTTCGAAATCGCAAAAAAATCTGCTGTTTCATACGAAACTGCAATATTATCTAGGTACTCGATTTAAATTTATGAAGCTGATTCTTTTTATTTTTACCCGGCTGCACGACCCAAAGGCAAAGGAAGGGTAATGTGTTTATTTTTCGATATTGTGTCTAAAGTTAAAGTTATTCAGTTTGATGGTCTAAACCACACCTTTAAATATTTCTAGGATATGCTCGTTTTCGATTGCTTGCGAAACTAATGTTTTTTGTAATCAGCTTTCAAAGCTCAAAATCTAATGCTCACAATCGAATTCTTTCAATATAAATCAGCCCTACTACCTAACACAGTCACATTCAATCTCCTACAAAATATATAACCTCGAAAACTTTTCTAAATCCATACATCTTCCACTTAGAACATTTGAAGCCAAAAGTCTCAGTTTGCTCGCAACAAACTTGGCGATAGCGTCGGACATTTTATTGACTTCATAAAATAAAAGTAGCTGGTTCCTGTTACACCTAGTGGCGACTTTATGTGAGTTTCCTGCCTTTTAAAGTAATATGAGGAGAGGAAAGCCGTGTGAGGAGATTAAAATGTTGATTTGTGATGTGTTTTTGACGGAGATTTTGTTTTACGAATGACTTTTATTTAAATAAATAAATAAAAATAAAAATTGTTTTTATTTTCACCACCACAAACTATTTGGTACATACATATTTATAATCTATTTCACATTGGATAGTCTGTGGGTGGAGACTGGTGCCAGAGTTGGGTTTCTTATATGTTATATAAAAAACCTGTCAGTCAAGTCACCAGGACCACCCCTATCGGATAGCTTATTCTAAATTATAAATTTATAATTTAGTCCTCTTCAGTACAGTACCTGAGTAGTAGTAAAATTTTAAATCTAGTACAATTTACTTGTTTGGAAAAATCAGATAAAAAGGAATAAAAACAGGTTTAGCTTAATTGTGTGTTTAGACTTAGAATACAGATTTCAGTTAAGTAGGTATATTAGCAACTAGACTCATAGGATCAATATAATTTGTACTCTTTTAAATTCCGAGGCATAGTATATTAAAACTTAAAACTTACAACCTTCGGTTCATTTGTGATTATTATTTATAATTTGTGTGTGTATGTGTGTGTGTGTGTGTGTGTGTGTGTGTGTGTGTGTGTGTGTGTGTGTGTGTGTGTGTGTGTGTGTGTGTGTGTGAGGAGGGGTGCGCATGTGTGTGCCATAAATGTTAAACGTCTATATGCATTAGTTCTTCGGTTCCACTATAATCAAATGTTAAAAGCCAACGAGTAATAGATCTTTTACATTCCCTTTTACAAGTGGGGAAAATAGAGAGTATTTCGTTAATTTTGTTGTATAGTCTTCCACCCTGGAAGCAGAAAAATCGCTGTTTAAACGATGTTCTTGCAAATTCCGTCTTACACACAGTAAAATGCCTGCGAGTACTTGGGGTTCTGTGATCACGGTTATACGTCAACATGGAATGCTGCTTTAGAACAGTGTGCAATATAAAAATTTGGCGAACGGATAGGACCTCGCTTTGCCTATACAGTTCTACTGTAGGGAAAAGCATCGGTTTAAATAAGCATATTTTCAGTATCACTCTTTGAGCTCTCTCTAATCGCAGCAGGTGCGTTTTTGATGTTCCGCCCCAGGACGTGATGCAGTAAGTCTCTTCAGAGATAAGCTCGCCCTTTGTACATGTTTTCTCAACTTTGTGTATTATTATGTCCGTGTGTACAATAAAGTGTTATAATAATAATAATAATAAGATACAATAGACTGACATAGAGCAGTGTATACTAGCTTTAATATTTTGCCATCAGCCGAATGTCTTAGCTGCTTGAACACATATATCAGCTTCCTGACTCTCTGTGCCACGCTGTTTATGTGTTCACTGAAGTTGAGATTTTCATCAATGGTGATACCGAGGTATTTTATAGACTTAGCTAATTTGATAGTTGGGCACGAACATCCAAGACGTTGAGGAAAACCATAAGTATGAGCCTGAAGATTTAAGAGTCTTGTTTATGTATGGGAAGTGGAGCTCCGTGTTTTCCTAGGCATGTTAAATAATTTCCAGATACTGCTGGTAGAGGCCTATTGAGACGGCTTCATTATACTTTAGAACGTGGTAAAGGATTTTTTTTTTCGAATTGACCAATAAGCATTACACAGGGAGCATCGACTGCTTATTACTGCTGACTATTGGGGGACCACACCAGTGATGGCGAAGCGCCCTGGTAGGTCTACCGAACTAATAAATAAACTTAAGCAACCTGCCCAAGGGGCACCCCTAAGGGGTACGGACCTCGTTGGGCGTTGCTGGGACTACGCGGACTACGACTGGGTAGTGGGGATCGGTGAGAAGGTAAAGTATTCGTTCCCCCAGAACCTTATATTGTACGAGCGTTAACCCACAAACTTCGTCCGCACAAATTATATACCAGATTTTAAGTCAGATAATAAGCTATCAAACAAAAAAAGTTTCATCAAAATCGGTTCAGTAGTTTTTGCGTGATGCTCGTTCAAACAAACAAACAGACAGACAAACAATCCAAAAATTGGTGATATGGAATCAGGGATACCTAAAAACCATATTGTAACTTTTTTTTTGTTAATATCTTCAATGTACAGACAAACTTCCTGTTACAGTTTTATAATAGTATAGATATCGACGCCATAGAGTGAAAACCTCGTAAGTGCAAAAGAGAAATGTGTGATGATTTCACTCAAAAATTTTCAGGACATAATTTTTGAGTGAAATCAAGACATGGTTTGTGAGATTTTCTTTCCAGAGCCGTAATAATAAAAAAATACAAAAAAATAAATAAAAAAATTATGTTTTTTGGAATATGAAAGGACACACTACAGATATGGAAAACACTACAGATTAATAACAAGTTACTACGTGTAAAACTGTTATGACAGCTGGATACAAGATCACCTTTCACAAATCAGTATTTTGTTAAAAGCTTAAAAACGATGTTGAGATTAAGTGGATAAAACATCTGCTATCACATAATTAGAAAATCGTTTATCTACAATTTTGATGTCACACTTAAACAGTAATTTTCAAGTCATTAGTAAATCAAAATATTGTTAGACTCTAGATAAAACTCTTATTGGGGAAACAATGTAGGTATCATAAACATACTTCTACGTTGTAACGCAATAGGAAGACAGCCAAAAGGAAATTAACCTCTCCTTGCAGGCGATAAAATAGTAAGTGGAGTACCAAAAACGTAAAATTTAGAAGACACATAAACTATGGAAACTGTCTACCCTCTTCAATATCCGTATAGACGTGCTCATCACACGACAGACGGAGCACGACTGACAGTAAAACTTTACGAGCGTGTCGCGTGCCGCACACCGCCATCTAGCGGCGGAGATTGGCGACAACTCACCGCCGCTCTAGCCCGGCGATAAACTAGATCTTTTATAGCTTAGCTCGAAAGTGAATAAAATTTAAACGATGCGGTCGTTTTCAAAGCTTTTACTATCGTCTTGTTTGTTGGAAATTAAAGAGTTTACGTTGGACGTTTAATCAAGTTGTGAAACGACTATAGTGCGGCCGTTCAGAGAATGCGTTCCTGACACCTATCAAAAAATATTGTTTACCAAGTTATTTGACACTCAGTTTGGCACAAAATTATAAAATTCATTGATTATTGATTATTTCATTATTATATCAATAATCAATGAATTTTATAATTTTGTGCCAAACTGAGTGTCAAATAGCATTAGCTCATCAATTGTTAAAACGGTAAACAACCAGCAAAAATATTTTTATCGTAACTGCAACGCCATTACAAAGTTACGTCGTCAGTTCAATCGCGACGTGTCAGGAACGCATTCTCTGAACGGCCGAACTATAGACATGATTGGAGTAGTGCAGAAAACTGGAATAAGATACATGGAGTCACGTTGCAAGTTTGGCCACGAGTGGTTATGTTGTGAGCGCAGTGTTCGCGGTATTCGCGTTCGAGATTGCCACGAGGCTCCATTATCTCTTTTCTTAAATGTGTTTTTGCTCATAAAACAATCCTTGAGATTGTAATCGATACACAAACTAATTGATACAATAGATACGATTGATACGATTGATAAAATCTATGTTTAAAAAAAGATAGCGTTAACCCGCGACTTCGTCCGCACAAATTATATACCAGATTTTAAGTCAGATCATAAGCTGTCAAACAAAAAAAGTTTCATCAAAATCGGTTTAGTAGTTTTTGCGTGATGCTCGTTAAAAAAAACAAACAAACAAACACACAAACAACCAAAAATTGTTGATATGGAATCAGGGACACCTAAAAACCATATCGTAACTTTTTTTTGTTAATATCTTCAATGTACAGAGAAACTTCCTGTTACAGTTTTATAATAGTTTAGATAGATAGATATAGAAGATAGATAGGTAGATAAATAAAGAAATTAAGAAAAGAATAAAGTAACAGTATTAGCAAGTAGTAAAATTTCCTAATATGTTGCACTTTTTGTGTATGTGTGATTGTGTATGTGTTAAGCAGAGCAAGCTAGGAAGGTAATTGCCTACTATACAAAGAATAGATAGTTTTATTCGTAGACTTGCCAATATGCTTCAAAGTCTATAACCGGACTCGCTGACACATTTTATTGAGTCCATAAAAGAAAATGGCGTCTCTTGCCTTCTACAGAATTGTTTTTTCCGAATGATCCTTTCGTATATTTTGTCATATTTTAGGTGGGTTTATTTGATGGTTTTATGGGAGCAGAGAATTGTAATAGGTTATATTTGGAGTCGATAAATATTTAAGTTTGGGGAATTATCTGAACGAAGGAAAGTTACCTTTAGACACTTAGCAATAATATCCTTAGTGATAGTTTAGCTTTTGTCTATACTTACACTATAAATCCTCAATTATGAGGCCGCGATTCGATTCCTTGCCTGTACCTCTAAGTTCTTTGGAATTTATGTACGGTTGTATTTATCATTTACTAGCTCGGCGGTGAAAGAAAACATCGTGAGGAAACCTGCATTCCCGAGAATGGAAAGAATATAGGTTCCATAAGTTCGAAACGGGATTGGGCAATATCTTTTAAAAATGCAAATATTCATACATTTTTTTACTAAATGGCTTCAATAAATAAATTAATAAACAGTTTGAAGCAAATCCCAAATACAAGACAATGTGCGTATGAACAGCTGGGTATGGACAGATATTTACTTTTCCTAGACCCCTCACGTTCTAAAATTGGATTTGATACATTGCTTCAGCAAAACATGAATATCAGTGAAGACCTCAAATATAAATAGCAATGTACAGTGCAACAAAAAAGGGTAGAAAACGGTGGCAAAATAAACTACAAAATATTTTAGTACAAATTGTAAGTTGGTGTTGCCAGTTTATTTATACGTGATTTTGACGTTTGTACAAAGAAGTGGCGCCCTCAATTTTTGTCTACTTTTTATGTCGCACTGTATATCGAACGAAAATTCTAAGAGCCCCGTGTATAAGGATCTAAGAAACACATAAGGCTAATAAAGTTAACTTGTCTTCATTAACCCTCGGTTGGTCGCGTGGGGTCTTTAAAAGCCTAGATGTTTTTAATTTGCAAATTTCCTACTTTAAAAACTGGCATAGCAACGCGAAACGTTAGGTAGCTTCCTAAGTTTGACTATAGTTGGCGTAGATCGCTGCTTACTTCAGTGTGCGCGCCGACGCCGTGAGATATAGACGTATTTTTGGCGCGCGGGCTCTCAAAGACCCCACGCGACCAACTATTGTTACCAATTATTTGATTTTGTTTACTAGGATGTGTTGATTGAAATTGTTGTCGATTGAAATTTAAGTTCCTATTAGGTAGTTTTAAGTTTTGAGGGATAACAAATAAATATTTCTTTAAAAAAATTAGTTTTTTTCATTTATCTAAAATAGGTGAATAATAATATGATAAAATAAATTAAAAAATGTTAAATATTGGGTGTTTTGTATGCTTTTGAAATTTGGGGTTTTTAAAAACCCCACGCGACCAACTACGTTATTATCAATGCGCGACCAACCGAGGGTTAATACTAGGCACCAGAGAAAACATTTGCCCTCCAATTTTTTTCCTTATTCATTTGATTTTAAAATCCCGTTACACAAAAGGCTAATAAAGTTAGTCTACCTCGCATGTTCTCCTTAGAAGTGCTCGATGGAAATTGAATATGGAATGCGGGTGGAATGCAAACCGTTTTCCCCTACCGACGCGACGCTACGTGAGCGTGTATTGAGCAAATAAACTAATTTGCTTCTGAATGGAGACTGTGAGCAAACGGAATTATACTTTACAAGGCTATACTACGCAACTGCCTCCGTGGTCTAATGGTATAGTGCATTGGGCTTGTGACATGGAGGTAGTCGGTTCGATTCCCACGCGGAAACCTAGTGATATGTCACTTTGTGCGTTTTTCCCCAGTTGGTTAGGACATTGCATGCTGAATAACCTGATTGTCTGATAAGAAAGATGATTCCGTGCTTCGGATGGCACGTTAAGCAGATGGCCCCGGCTACTATCACTGGTGGGTAGTAGTCGTTACATAAAAACCACGTCAGAAGCCGTAAGGCAGTCTGAAAAAACTCTGACCCTGGTGTCACACGATAAGAAGAAGAAGGCTATACTGATGATGGTTTGTAGAGAATCGAGTTTTACGATAGGGTATTTGACAGGTTTCTACGTTAATCACTTGATGTCTAAGGACTCTATAGAAAAGGTATATTTTACGTTCCATTACATATAGTGCAAGAAAAAACGAAAACAAAAAATATTATCTATTTAAATATCCCGCGAAAACACTTTTCGGTACAATATACGTGTCTACATGCAGGTGATGTCATCGTGACGTCACCTGCTTATAAAACTCATACTCTACACGCAACTGTCTACATGCAGTTGACGTCATCAACCATTCGGCCAATCACAATCGTTTACAATCACGTGACTAAAGTAGACAAAAAATATCAAGGGCCTCTACCCGCACAGTCGAACTTCGCAATTGCGTGAACGTTTTCATTACAATCTCAACTCTATTACAATGAAGTGCGGACCGAAACAGTGGCCATATATTGAACATCGAAAGTCCGGGTACAGGGCCAGTATTTTTCTTAACTGACTAAATATTTGGTTTCCAAAATTCATATTCAATACGGATACCATCAAAAGATCCTATATTTTACATGCTGTCAAGTACCCTATTATTGATGTGCCGAGTCAGGTAGTACTCGAGTAGACTCGAATATCTTATAAGTAGTCGCTTACTAGACTATGCTAAATAAGTATTTGGATGCACACATGACCCGAAACTAACAGTTAAATGGTCATTTTCAATTGTTTATTATAGTTAGTAGGACATTTAAACATTAACGAAAAACCACATATTGAACTGAACTCGAACAGAATTACAACCCATCTACCGTAATAAGTACTAAAATTAAGTTATTAAGAAGGGTCAGATCAAATGTACCCGAAACCGACGAGCGTGTATGAAGCGACTTATGACTGTGGAAGAGGCGAAAAAGGTGTGTCAGGATCGTAGCCGATGGCGATCCGATGTCTCTGCCTACCCCAATGGGACACAGGCGTGAGTATATGTATGTATTAAGTTATTATACTATTATGTGATATCGAATACAGTAGGCCTACCATGAGTTTATACTGTAGTATACTACCGTGGGCCTTGAAATAAACCAAGATAAAAACAAAGTAATAACTAATAACAAACAGAGACAGGTTACCCATCAAAATTCTAACAACACAAATAGAATATGTAGACGAATACATATACCTAGGACACCTAATTACATTCCAGTCATGCACAGAAAAAGAAATAAAAAGGCGAATTAAAAATACCTGGAACAAATATTGGGCCATGAAGGAGATATTTAAAGGACCTCTACCAACCAAACTAAAAACAAAAGCGATGGATATGTGTCTAACACCTTGCTTAACTTACGCCTGCCAAACCTGGCCGCTAACGAAAACTCTACTAAACAAGGTGAGGACCTGCCAAAGAGGAATAGAAAGAAGCTACATGAATTTAAAAATAATGGACAGAGTGAAAAATAATACAATTAGGAAAAACGACTAAAGCAAAAGATGCAGTCGTAAAAATAAAAAAGTTGAAATGGAAATGGGCAGGACACATACAAAGAGTTAAAGACGAAAGATGGTCTCAAGTGGTAACAAATTTGACACCATTAGACACAAAAAGAAGACGAGGAAGGCCTTACAGTAGATGGAGAGATGACATTGTAAGAGTAGCGGGACCACTTTGGTCGAGACTGGCGAGAAACAGAAAGGACTGGAGTCATTTGGAGGAAGCTTTCACCGCTTAGGCGGCCCTTGCACTAATACTAATATACAATTAAAATAACATAACATAAGATAAATTCTACTAACAATACTAACAAAATGAAATATCTAAGTTTAATGTACATACCAGTTGTAAGGAATAAAGCTATAATAATAATAATAATACTACCGTGAAACTACAGTTGTAAACTACAGTTTTTGTATTGAATTTCGTACAACGCTCCTAGTGGCTACGTTGAGAACTAATTCTTTCATACAAAATTGGCGCCGCAACTACAGTTAGTAACGTACACAGAAAACTCATGGTAGGCCTAATGGACTCTGGATTCGAATACTCAATTCAAGTCCGTGGCTCGAGTTCTGAATCGATTCTTTTATTACTGAGTACTTCTTCTATCGAGTCGATGGCATGTCATTTTATATTTTTCCAGCCCAGTATTTTGCCACGCGGATAGCACTACCAGCAGCGTCCATAAGCTCCATTCGCGTGCAAGTTTGCGGGCAGGAAGGGCAATATATGAGATGGGCCATAGTCTGAGGGGCAACACCACACTCACACCTCAGGTCTGATCCATCGATGAAACCCCATTTGGACAGGTTCTCCTTACTCCGGCCGACTTGAATTCGGAGCCTGTTTAAAGACCTCCAAATCGGCCTGGGCAGTTCATGTCCTGGGGGAAGGCTTTCCGAGGGGGGGACAAACGGGTCGGGTAGCGTGCTCTTTCTTCGCCAGAGGTCACATCTAGCTCGAGGACCATTACCAATACCTTGTATAGGGTGGACACACTTCAGAAAGTTTTTGCGGCTCTTGAGCCTTTGAGGTACTGTGGAGTATCTGAACATAGGATGCCATGGATCAACCTCGAGTTTTGCTCTTTCAATTGAGCTCGCAACGGCCCTGCGGACCTCTGGTGGCGCAATCCCAGCCAGTGGATAGAGCATTTGTACCGGAGTCGGTTTGAGGCAGCCTGTAATGATTCGACAGGTTTCATTTAATGCTGTATCCACGAGCTTTGTGTGGGCGGAACGACTCCATACCGGGCAGGCGTATTTTCCTGCGGAGAAACAGAGTACTAAAATGCCGACTCAGTACATCACTATTTTACATTGTTAAACTATAGCATAGATTATGCGTATGACTAGCATGCCATCCACGAGAAAGTGACAAAATGAGAAAACCGTAATGCGCGCTCTTTTCGCATGTGTAACATAGACAGATGCAAATCTCGATTATTCTAGTTTTGTAGGGAGTGGCATGGTAAGTGGTAAACATTCATATCCATATACAAGGTGTAAGTGACAGCCTAGCAAATACTGAAACGGTGAACTCAGACCATCTAATTGAACAACTTTCACTATGGAGCCTACCTCAGGAAACGCAAAAAAAATCAGCTGTCCCATACATTTTAGTCGGGTAGGTACAACAGTTTTGTCAGTATGGGACGGCTGATTATGTTCGTTGTTGTCACGTCCTCGATGATGAAAGATAACAAGTGTAGTCCCGGTTTATTACTCACTGACGCCACATAATTTTAAAGCTAAAAGCAAAAAACGGAACGCATCCAATGCGTGTCCCATCTCTATTCCTGCAACTAACTTCATTCGGTTTTTTATGTCAATGGCGGCGCCACGATACTCTCTTAAATATTTTTATAATAAGAAATCTAAAGTATTTAAACAATGCCGAAAAGATCAAACGAAGAGCAAAGAACTCATTTACTTGAGAAGATACGAAAGCTGGAGAAGAAAGTACGAAAATTACCAGATAGTGAAACAGAACCAGAAACAGAAGCAGGTAAGATGGCGTCTTCACAACGCAAATTTTCTCGACTAACCTTCGGGGTTATGTGATGAAAATACGCGTATTACGTTGGTAATTTACTTACCTAACGAAAAATAAGGCCAGGGGCGTTCTTAGGGAACGCACAAGGCTGTAGTTTTCACAACCTATGGGGGGTTCTGCGGGAACCCACGTGGTTGTTTATCACGTGTTCGTGTCAAAACAGGTTTGTCTTCTTCTTTCAGAAAACCCTGATCTGTCTGAACTATTCGAAAACGAATCTTGTGATCCGATTGATAACACTGCTTCTCACGAAGAAAATATAGATGAAAGCATTTTAGAGATTTTGGGCGTAGCACCCGCTCCCCAATCTAAAGGTGAAAATCTACACAAAGAAATTGCAGATCGCTGGCAAGAGACTTTAAAGAAAGGATTGAAGAAGGAAGAAAAGGATAATCTTTTTAAAATGTACCCACCTTTCGAGAATGTTCCTTTGATGGTTGCACCTAAATTAAACCCCGAAGTGGGGGCAGCTCTAAATGAGCCAGCTAAGAAAAGGGACAATCTTATTGAAACCCGTCAAAAACAATTATGTACAGTGCTGTCATGTTTGGGTCTTTCATTACAACTTTGTATTACGGACTTTGAAGAGAATAATATCAACATCATAAAGAAGATTCACGATGCTTCACAGCTGCTATGCGATTCTCTTTTCCTCGACACCAAGGGTCGTAGAACCCTCATTCTGGCCATAATTAATAAAAATCTGAAAGATTATTTGCAAGAATCAGAGCCAAAGACTTTCTTATTTGGAGAAAACCTAACTGAAAAAATAAAGACTGCTAAAGCAGTACAAAAGTCAGGTCAGGACCTTAGAATAACTGAGAATTTAAAAAAGAACCCGTCACAACTGAATAATGTGAACTCACAAAAGAATACAAACCGTTCTTTAAACTGGCGGGGCCCTCCTCGTCCTACACCAAGAGCGCAGAGGACAGGAGCCAGGACAGCAGCGGGGGCGCCTACCTACAACAGAGCACAACCGAAGAACAAGAAAGAAGAGAAGACACATCAACACTACAGGAAGTAAATGAACAGGTAGGCAGACTTCAGTATCATCTATGTAACTGGGAAAAAATTACGAATGATCCTGTTATTCTGGATTGGGTAAAAGGGTATAAAATACCGTTTCAGGATATTCCATATCAATTTTCAATTCCCTTAAATGACAGATTTTGTAAGACTGAAATAAAACAGATAGAATTAGAAATTGAAACTTTGTTAGATAAAAAAGCCATTGAAGTATGTGATTCAGAAGAAGGACAGTTTTGTTCACCTATTTTTCTTATTAAAAAGCCTAACGGTACATTTAGATTCATACTAAATCTGAAAAAATTAAATAACTATGTTAAGACAGAACACTTTAAGCTGGAAGATGCTAGGACAGTTTGTAAATTGTTACAAGAAAACGATTTCTTAGTTTCTCTTGATCTTAAAGATGCATATTATGCTGTTAATATCCACACAGAATTTAAAAAATATCTTCGTTTTTATTTCAATGAAAAATTTTATCAATTTAATGTACTACCTTTTGGCTTATGTACAGCACCACTAACTTTCACTAAAATTATGAAACCCGTGATGGCTTATTTGAGGGAGAAAGGTTTTGTTTTGGTAGTATACCTCGATGATTTTCTTTGTAAGAATGTTTAGAAAACATGTCTGCAACTGTGGACTTGTTAGCTAAATTAGGATTTGTAATTAACAAAGACAAATGTGATTTTGTACCAAAACAAAGCTGTAAATTTTTAGGGTTAATTTTTAACACCAAAATGATGACAATAAGTATTTCTTTAGAAAAAAAGCAGAATTGTTTAAGTATGATTAATACATTATTATTAAAAAACAATATACGGATTCGTTATTTAGCTCAAGTTCTAGGAACACTGATATCAGTTTGTCCGGCGATCAAGTACGGTATTCTTTATACAAAGAACCTTGAAAGATGTAAATTTTTAGCACTTTTAAAAAATAATAATAATTATGAAGACAATATAACCATAACAAGCGAGTGTAAACAGGACTTAAAATGGTGGTCTAGGAATATCATGAAGTCTGTAACTCCTATTAGAAAGAACAACTATCAGTTGGAAATTTTCACAGATGCCTCGACCACTGGGTGGGGTGCATCATGTGGATCGGCCACGTCCAGTGGCATTTGGACTAATGATGAAGCTAAGCTTCACATTAATTCATTAGAAATAATAGCAGCTTTCTTTGGACTAAAGTGTTTTGCCAAAGATCATAGAGAAAGTGAAATTCTACTACGTATTGATAACATAACGGCGGTTTCTTATATCAATAGACTAGGAGGAGTTCAATATCCTCACCTACACAATTTGACAAAAAATATCTGGCAATGGTGCGAAAACAGGAATTTGTGGATTTTTGCAACATATATTAATACAAAGGATAACATAGTAGCAGACTTCGAGTCACGAAAACAATTAGGTTCCACAGAATGGGAATTAGGTACTTCTCATTTCCAACAGATTGTATCAGTTTTTGGTGAACCCTGTATAGACTTATTTGCAACTAGAACGAACACGAAATGTCAGCAGTATGTGTCGTGGCATCCGGATCCTAATGCTTTTGCAGTAGATGCCTTTACAATACGTTGGTTTAACTATTTCTTCTATGCTTTTCCCCCCTTCTCCATGGTCTTAAAGACATTGGAAAAAATTGTTACAGACAAAGCCAAAGGGATTGTTATTGTACCATACTGGAAAACACAGCCATGGTTTCCTATATTTAATAAGCTCTTGTGTAGCGAACCTATAATATTTACTCCGTCTAAAGATTTGCTTACTCTTTATAATTCCAGATCATTACATCCCCTCCATCGGAGCCTGTCTTTGATGGCAGGACTATTATCAGGCAAGCGTTCCTAACTTCAGGAGTTAACGATCAAGCTGCTGATATTATGCTTTCTTCAATATCGGATAATACGCTAAAACAATACTTACCTTCTATTGTAGATTGGGCCAAATACTGTCATTTAAAGAAGTTGTCCATTACAGACCCTAAAATACCTGATGTTGTAATATATCTTACCAAAAAATTTCATGATGGTCTATCATATGGTAGTTTAAATTCATTAAGATCAGCATTATCTTTCATTATTGGTCCACATTTGGGTGGTAATGAAAAAATTAAGAGATTATTTAAAGGATTCTTTAAATTGAGACCTACTACACATAAATATAATAGTACCGAGGGATGTATCTATTTTGCTAAAGTATATAGAAGAAAATTATTTTGATAAGACTGATTTAGAGACAAATACAAAAAAGACTGTTACTTTATTAGCGTTAGCTACTGGCCAGCGAGCCCAAACACTGTCATTGATTGATATTAATAATGTCATAATATCAGAGGATAGTATAAATATTAAGATAGATAAGTTGATCAAAACATCAGCACCTAATAGGTGCCAACCCTTTCTTACTATTCCTTTCTTTGATCAGAAAGTTGAGATATGTCCAGCTAGGGCATTAACTAATTATATAGAAATTACTAAAAGGATTAGATCTTCAAGTAATCTATTTGTATCTTTTAGAAAACCATACAAGAAGGTGACATCCAGTACAATCAGCCGTTGGATCAAGAAAACTATGGAGGAAAGTGGAATAGATACTACAGTATTCTCAGGGCATAGCACAAGACATGCGGCCACTTCAACAGCATATAAGAAAGGTGTTAACATTGATGATATTCGTAGAACGGCTGGTTGGACTGGTGAGTCATCTACTTTTGGTAGATTTTATAACCGTCCAATTATAAATAATATAAGCTTTGCAGAAGCAGTTTTAAATGCATAACTCTTATGTTTTTTAAATGAAACCATTTAAAGAATTTAAATGTTTATTTCTAAAATAAATGTCTTATTGATTTTACACTTTTCTTTAAACATCTACACTTGTTATCTTTCATCATCGAGGACGTGACAACAACGAACATAATTGAATGGTCAAACGAACTTACCTGTAAGTGAAGTTCGACTGAAATTATGTGAAGTTGTTGTCACGTCCGAAGGTGATGAGACCCACCCTACCCCTACTATAATTATGTGTATAATTGACAATACCCTGAAATGTAAAACCAATAAGATGCTGTAAAATTAATGAAGTTAGTTGCAGGAATAGAGATGGGACACGCATTGGATGCGTTCCGTTTTTTGCTTTTAGCTTTAAAATTATGTGGCGTCAGTGAGTAATAAACCGGGACTACACTTGTTATCTTTCATCACCTTCGGACGTGACAACAACTTCACATAATTTCAGTCGAACTTCACTTACAGGTAAGTTCGTTTGACCATTCAATTTTGTTTGCGTTTCCTGAGATATGCTCCATAGTGAAAGTTGTTCGGTTTGATGGTCTCAGTTCACTGTTTCACAAAACTGACTTACACCCCGTATTGTTATTATATCAAATTGTGATCCCATATTATAATAATAGACGAAAAAAAAAATGAAATTTGTTTCGTAGCCAAATTTGCTACGAAAGTCTACGCGTGTGCTACGCAATTCGTTGCGTAGACCACTTGCTACGTGTACTTATACCCGATTGTTGTTCCGGAAGTATTTGGAAAATAAAAATGTAGACTTCAAACTCGAAAACGAAAACAAAATGTTTTTGTTTATTTGCGTTATATATAAAAAAAAATTTAAATTTAAAACAATACCTACACAAATTCGATCTTCATAAAATATCAAATATTCTTGACACAATATCATCAATGGTCACCGAAACTAGTAACAAAATAGTGACAGTCCTACAGAGACGACAGACACGGGTTCCAAGTGTACTGCAAATACGCACGGACAGACGTACAAACAATTTCTATTTCTAGTTTGATAACGAGAGCCTAGTACTGGAATAGATTATGAGGAAAAATGATCATGATTCTAAGAGAGTTATATTACAAATTCTACAATATGAAAACAAATAATAAAAGCTGGTCAAGTGTGAGTTGGTATCACGCTAAGGGTCCCGGAAAAAACCTTTTCTTTGGTAGACTTCGTAGACTTATACAGGGTGAAATTGGTATCATTAGCATCCTTTTAAACTAAAAGTCTACTCATCGAACTGAAAAACTTTTGCTATGGGAAAAAACCGAAGGGAGCTCAAAAAAAATCAGCTGTTGCATGCACTTGAGTTGCGAACTCGCGCGTCGAGATTGCAGTTTAGTATGGAATAGCAGATTTTTTATTTGCTCCGATCGGTTTGCTCCCATAGTAAAAATTGTTCAGTTTGATGGGTAGACTCTTAGTTTAAAAGGATGCTAATGATATCAATTTCATCCTGTATAAGTGTGGTGGTACGGAACCCCCGGTGGGCGAGTAGTCTGATTCGAACTTGGCGGTCTTTATTTCAAATCTCGTATAACGAAAAAATCACTATCTAACACTCAGTTGTAGAAAAGCTCATTAGAGTTAATATTCCATTAAATCTCTTGCTAGCTTTAACTACGTCAACAAGAAAAAAAGTGACAGCAAGAGATTTAATGAAGGATTAACTTTAATGAGCGTTTCTGCAACTGAGCGTACTTCAATATAAATTATTATAAAACTTTAGCAGAAAGTTCACCGAACCGACTGAAAATTTGTATCTCGGGGTCGCTGATTAAAAATCTAGATTATTATAAAACTGTAGCAGAAAGTTTGTCTGTACATTGAAGATATTAACAAAAAAAAAGTTACGATATGATTTTTCGGTGTTTCTTTTTCCATATCACCAATTTTTGGATTTTTTGTCGGTCTGTTTGTTTGTTTGTGTCTTTATTTGGGTGTATGTTTGAACGAGCATCACGCAAAAACTACTGAACCGATTTTTTTGTTTGATAGCTAATGATCTGACTTAAAATCTGGTATATAATTTATGCGGACAAAGTCGCGGGTTAATGCTCGTAGAATATAAAAATGTTAAAGTCACTATCTAACGTTAACAAAATCCGCAAACAAAAGCAATAACATCGGCGTCGAGTTTTTATTTCACACATTATAACAGGGAAGGCTTGCTGGGCGCGTCCATCGTTTACGATCGAGCCGATAGCGCTTTTTATTGTCGTTTTATTGTCTGGAATACTACGCGTGACCGTTCCAACTAATACTATACTTTCAGTTACACTTCTCAATAGAGATTTAAGTAACTACATTGGCCTTCAGAACTTAGTACCACACTTCTAAAATTGCAATAACCTTTTAAATGCAAAAGATGTATTTTCGAAACAAAACAATACAATTTTTTTATTTCTTTTGTATAAAACTTCATAGTAGATTATCTTCTTTTAAGGAATGCCTGGAAAAAACTTTGTTTATGAACAAAAACACTTCTTTTTAAATTGCCGTCTAACTAAAGTGTGATACTTAGTTTTGCAGGCCAGTTGTATTTGATTGTGTTGTCTATGCCATTGGGGTGGGTAATCACTTATTCACATAATTCGTTAAATTTTTCACTTATTAAAAATGTTCACCATACAATTTCTTGGCATAGATAACATTTTATCATATCTATTCTTTTTTTTTTTCAATAAAAAGCCTTTATTATTTCTTGCCATTTACATTATTTTGAGGCTTAAAAATAATTTGAACTATCTTCTACTAAGAGTCTACCCATCAAACTGAACAATTTTTATTATGGGAGCAAACCGATCGGAGCAAGTAAAAAATCAGCTGTTCCATACTAAACTGCAAGGTCTGTATGCAACAGCAGATTTTTTTGGTCCGGTTGCTTTGCTGCCATAGTAAAAGTTGTTCAGTTCGATGGGTAGACTCTTAGTTTTAAAAGGATGCTAATGATATCAATTTCACCCTGTATAACTATAATATATAAGTTCCTATATAATATTTTAAATTCTGCTGTGCTGTGTTCATACAGTTATTTAAATTATTTACTTTAATTATATATTAATTATATTTATTTTACTTTAATTATTTAAATACATACGATATTTCAATGCTAGTGGTACATAATTATATGGATTGTATCGTTTTTTTTTTTATTTAAGCATATTGCTTTGTTTTTCATATTTATTATTTGATCTAGCATAGCATGAGCATATGCTCACGACTATATTCCCCGAGGGGGTGTAGTCAGAGATATTCTGAAACCTCAGTACAACGCACGTTCATCATTTGATCTAACTTTTTTTTTATTTTTTTATTATTATTTTTTATTTTATTTTATAATAATAAATATTGAGGCTGAGTCCCTAATTAGGTAAGAAGGCTATGGCAAAAGTTTCGCTTCGCTCGCCACAGTCAAAATTTCTTGTTGTTCGACCCATGTTTCTTAGGGAATGTTGTTTAGTTTCATTTTCTGAATACATGCACCCTAAATACTTATGGTAATTAAAAAAATTGTGGTGTATAGGAGTTAAAATTGTATGAATAATCTATATAAATAAAAATGAATGAATCCCTTGGTAACGACATCACGCGAGAACGGCCGGACCGATTGCAATGAAACTTTGGTGGGTTGTTGTGCACATGACAGGGTTTATAAACAAAAAAACGGCTAAGTGTGTGTCGGGTAAAACTGATTCTGAGGCGGTAAGAAGTTCGTCGGGATAGCTAGTAATTTTATAGAATACAAATTTATGAAAAGAGATGACTTTGAAGAATAATCGTTAGGAAATGGAAAAGGACAATGGGCAAAAGTTGTACAAGAGCCTCCTACTCATGAGACTGAGGTAAGAAATGAGAGTGCATACTTGTTGTATGATTAAAAGCCTATTAAATTCTGTCCAAGGGGTCTCGCTATGGTCATGTAGGTTCCGACTAGAAAAAATATGATTTTACGATACATGTGGTGTTTATTTTGTCCAAGACATGGATGGGGTGTGAGGAACCGAACTTTTACCTATACCCCTCGTCTTCCAGGGAACTCTTTAACGGTTAATAACACCAACTTGCCATTTCGAATTCCGTTTTAATAACAAAAGAAAAGAATATTCAACCAAAATCTGGTGCTGCTGCCAGAATCGTCTCCGTACGAGGAAACTCCCGGTTTAGTTTTAATACCTAAAGAAAAATATACAGGGTGTCCCGTATACCGACGTCAACCCGGCGGATGCTGATGCTGTTAGGTCATGACTAAGAAGAATATCAAAATTTGACTTTAGTAAAAATGTCTTAGTTTTCGAGAAATTGATAGTTTTAACACAGATATTGCACAGAACATTTGTAGCCGTGGCACTCAAAATACTGACTAATGTAAGGTAGTATCACGAATTTCATAAAACTGTCCATATCTTGAAAATAAAGAACCTTTTCCTAAAGAAAATGTTGACAGATTGATTGATAGATTTTTTTTTTTAGTATATTCTGGTTAGGCATGAACTAACCTATCAGTATCCACCGGGTTGACGTCGATTTACGGGACACCCTGTATATACACTTTTTCCCAATGTCCTTTATGAAAATTAATTATATGTGAGCCAATATGAACCCCATCGAAGTACCTAATGCGATGATTGTCGTATGTAAGTTTTATCCAACATTTCACGTGTCCACACCAAGTGCACGCTATAATAAAGTGCCGATCTCCTATCTACATCGGGTTTGTAGAACACCTCGGGCTAGAAGCGATATGTCAATATTGACTGCTCACTTTGAAGTCCGATATCGCTGGAACTATGGGAGGAAGCTTTACAAAGCGTTGTCGATAGCGTTCATATCTATACTATTATAAAGCTGTAACAGAAGTGTGTCTGTACATTGAAGATATTAACAAAAAAAAAGTTACGATATGGTTTTTAGGTGTCCCTGATTCCATTTCACCAATTTTTGGATTTTTTGTCTGTCTGTTTGTTTGTGTGTTTGTTTGAAGAAGTATCACGCAAAAACTACTGAACCGATTTTGATGAAACTTTTTTTGTTTGATAGCTTATGATCTGAATTAAAATCTGGTATATAATTTGTGCGGACGAAGTCACGGGTTAATTGCTCGTTATACATAATATTCGAGTTTTATTTTGTATGCAGTATGATTACGACCATCTGCCGTTTATGGAGTGCAATTCACTAAGCGTCACATCGCTGACAAAAACATCGACGAGCTCACAAATGTTACATCCCTCTTGCATCCTTCAGATCGTCGAAGTTTTTATACGAGTTTGACACATGAAATAACCATAGCAAACACCGAATTGTCAGCTCGTCGATGTTTCAACAATAAATTTAAGGTTGTGACGGTGATTCCATTCTCTTTGGTTGTGACGATATTCGCGCTTAGTGAATTGCATTACTCGATATTCCGTAACTTCGTTGTTCTAATAGCTGTATTGTTATTTATCATCATCAGCCTATGTACGTTTCACTGCAGGGTACATAAACGAAGTCGGATTCAATTTTCAGTGCTAACCAATTATGGTCAATGAAATGTAATTAAACACGAGCTAGATCATAATGTATGTGCCTGTGGTTTGTCAAATTTCTGTTAAAATATACAATTTCAACACTAGAATTAATATTAAGATTTAAATGAAAATCTTTAAGCCACTGTAACTTTGAAAATATACATTTTATCGAAAATCTGACAAACCACGGGCACAGACATTCGTTTTTTTAGATCAAGTTTAAAATTTATATTGACTTTAATTGATTAGTATCCAAAATAAAATTAAACTTTGTTTGTATGGAGCGATATAGAAAGAGAGATATTAAGAGAAACATTCTAAAAAAAGAACTAATTTCAGAAATGACCGATTCTTAAAAAGAACCAGTTCTACAAATGACCAATTCTAAAAATCGCCAATTCAACAATTGCGCGATTCTATAGAATGAAAAAATATATAAAGTTTAATTTCAGTATACAGAACTTCTATCCAGTATTAATCTTTTGCCCTTTCTCAGGCATGGTGTGCTATAAAAAGACGCTTGTTATTAAGATTCGAAGGGCAATCGGTCCTTGCCTCGGGCCCTCTTTGATCTATTGGCTCCCTTATATTATGTGCTAACTTACGTACATAACCACAAGTGTGGGTACAATGTGTTTGTAGATATTCCGAGACTTGAGAAGTGCTTGTTTGTGTTTCTGCGAGAAATTTAAGAACTTTGTAGTTACGATGGACCGCATCGCACACGAAAAATAATGGGCAAAGAACTATGTTTAATACCCAATGTATTATATTTAATTATGTGACTCTGTTAAGGTGGTTTCAGTCCATACAAACGTTTGACGCACGATACGCGTAGACGGAATTAATAAAAGTTATAATTTATATGTGGAAAAATAGTTTAAAAAATCTAGATGCCGCGTAACGAATAACATTTGCAATTTATAATATAATTACGAAGATATAAAGCTTTTAAAATTTTGTATGAAAAACTTCAAAGCTTTATATCTTCGTAATTATTTTATAAATTACAAATGTTATTCGTTACGCGGCATCTAGATATTCCAAACTATTTTTCCATATATAAAAAGTTACATATATTACTACCGTCTACGCGTATTGTGCGTCAACGTTTTGTATAAAATGGACCCTTCTGCAACCGCCTTAAGGGCGTACTTGCCATGTTGGATCGACTTGCCAAAAGTTCTCGAGTGGCGACCGCGTACCGGAAAGCGCAGCTTGGGTAGGCCTCCCACACGGTGGACCGACGACCTGGTGAAGGCGAGGGGAACCCGTTGGATGAGGGCAGCGCAGGACCGGTCGTTATGGAGATCCTTGGGGGATGCTTATGTCCAGCAGTGGACGTCCATCGGCTGAGATGATGATGATGATGTGACTCTGTGATACAAAAATACCTAGCTATGGTCTAACTAAAAAGGGCTGTACCGCTAATTGGTTTCGACATATCTATGGAACACCCATCCGAAGTCGTACACCGAAACTTATTATTATAAATATCGGATTTGAAGACACACCATCGACTCGAAAGAAGAACCAGATATCATTGCATAAAGACATATCTTCGAAGCACACATATTTCTCTAGAAGTATCCTAGAAACCTATTTTAATTAGAACAGCTTTTATTAAATAGTTTCTTTGCCCGGATAAACGTTGTCGCTTAATTTTACAAAAGTGGCACGAAGTGGTACGCAGTAGGTAACTTGAAATAGACAACTTCTCTACGTCTCTAACGTTAACTTCTAAGCATCAAAGATGTTTGTCGACAATTGAACATTTTTACTGGCTAGGTTTTCACAGTACGCCGAAGATATGTGGTTTAAAGGTTTTTGATACTATTACTACTTACTTACTTACACCTATATAAGGTCTAACAAAATTAGTTGAAACTATTTTAAGGAGATGATCAGACCATCAAAGTGAACAACTTTCTCTATGGTACCAATATAGAAATCGCGAAAAAAAAATCTGCTGTCCCATTCAAAACTGCAAATCATAACTCGACTCAAATGTATGGGACAGCTGTTTTTTTTTTTGGCGATTTCGTTATTGGTTCCTTAGAGAAAGTTTAATGCACTGATATAACCAGTGGTAACAGTAACAAACGATAATGCAGAAAAAAATAATTAGATATGTGGATTGTGTAGGTATTAAAACTATAAAAAAACAAAATGATAGGTGTATATCAAGAGCATCGGTGTCGTGTTGCGAAGAGGTATGGACACCCAATAATGGGGGTCCGGGTTCGAATCCGCACGGACAACATGCCATGTACCAATGAGTTTTTCTAACTTATGTACGTACATTACATAATACCGACTGCTCTCAAACGGTGAAGGAAAACATCGTGAGGAAACCTGCATACACTGAAGAAGAAATTCTTATGTGTATGTGAAGTCTACCAATCCGCATTGGGCATGCGTTGATGACTAATGCCCGTACACTCTCCCTGAGGGTAGGCTTGTGCCCTGCAGTGGGACGTTTATAGGCTAATGATGATGAAGTGTAAATCTTACCCTGATTTTAAATAATCAAAACGAGCGTACTTATAGGAAAAACAAGAATATATTAAAACAAAGGCCACGTACAGTCGACTGGATAAGCAATAATACCCTGTAATACAATACTGGCCAGTAAACTGCTATAAGTATTGCAAGTCGGTCCGGTATTTTGGGGTTGCGGTGCGCATACTGATGTGTTCAATCCAATAGGTTTGAAAATCTGTTGATGCGGCATTCGATAAACTATATTATACAATAAAACATCATTTTACACATACAGTCTGTCGGCGACATATATTTTAAAAAACCTTATGAAGCCCTTCGTATCCAGTATAGCAACGCGTTCATGGTGCTGGTGGGGCTGCAGCCCCTCGGGAATGTCGCCGCCGCTAGGCAGCGCACGTCAAATGTTTCTACACGACCATGCGCAAGCGCGCCGCCTCCCTGGTTGGCAGAGTGCAGGCCAGCCCCAACACCATCTTGAGCATAATAGCGGACAGACTTGATTGTCCCTATATTACGCACAGTAACAACCTTCATGTTAATACTAACTCTTAGGTTTAAAATAAATTAAATAAAATAAAATAGCCTTTTATTTCTGACACTTATGAAAAAAATACATACATGCTTTGTTACATAATTAGGTAAGTATTTAACGAAAATAATTTTATCAAGTATTTCTTATCAATAACATAACAATAATTTCATAAGTAGTACCTAACACGACAATAATAATTCTTTTAAATTCATAAATCGAATCATTACCTAAGTTACATTTATAAATATAATTTCAATTATTCATTTAACTATAGGTATAATAAAGTAGGTTTATATATTGTTTGCATCAGAATCCGTGTCAGATCGCCTTTCGGCATAGGCCTCCCCCAGTAGTCTCCACAATGCTCTGTCTCTCGCTTTCCTAGTCCATATGTTTCCTGCTGTTTTCTTTATATCTTCATCCCATCTCTTCTTTGGTCTTCCTCTCCCTCGTTTCCCTTCTCTTGGGTGCCAAACAGTGACTTCCTTTGCTCATTTGCTCTTTAATGATCTTATCATGTGGCCTGTCCATTTCCACTTAAGTTTCTTTATAGTGTATGTCTTAGGTTTAAGATATTATTATTAACACGATATGAATCTCATGACTGTTACTCGAAATATTTTTTTTTACGATGCAGCAAAGACAAAAAACCTTGGAATCTTAACGTTTCTTGCATGAAGTCTCTTAATTTTTAACTTTTTTAAATATTTCTTAGCAAATTAAAAATTATAACACATTCATATTCTGCAAAAACATACTCGCTATCTCGGACGGATAGAGTAGGCCTTTAGTAGCAGCCTTTTTACGGAACCCTAAAAACGCGGTTTATTGGCTCATAATAGCCTATCTCACCCGATTTCTTCCCGTAAGCGTTGTAGGAGGCGACTAAGGGACTACTTTTTACCATTTTTTTTAACGAAAGCACCAAGTTTAGCAATGGAAAGAAATGGACGCTTCTGCGATTATATGATAAGTGAATGGTGTGCATTGATAACTGACACAGAAGCAATAAGCCAAGATGAAATTGACAAATGCCGTATCCAATCCTTCGGGCACTAAACCCGTGATGTCTTAACTCGGCTACTTTATTTGTGCGAAGTGAGGCTTGCTGAAAGTGAGATAGTTCTCTCGACTTCGGTTCAAGTCGTCGGAATGCCGCACACGCGCCGAAGGACTTTTAACTTTACTTTCGTATAGTTTTTAGCTATTGTGTTGGGTCTAAGGTGAGACAGGTTAATCGTTCACGTTGAGAGTTTTAAGACCTTTGTTGGGTTAATGGAGTTGGGATTTTAAAATGTTTTTGAAGAACGGTGAATTGATAGTTAACTATTTTCTACTTACACATAATAATATTATAATTAAACTGTAAGCTTTGTACGTTGTAAACTATTTAATGAATATTATGTGACAAATTAAGATCGTTTCAAGCATTTTTGTCCATTTTTTTAAGAAAAAAATCTATAATTAATATCAACTGAGACGATTTGAATGGCTTTTCTTGAAATAACCTAAAATTTTTATTCAATCGAAATCGGCGAATGCAAATTTATGCAAGAATGTTATTCTTTATTTTGTAGATTTTTGACTGCATCTTCCCCTAATTATTTCATCTTCAGAAGTGTATGTATAAAAATAAATTAGGTAAGTATTTTAGATTAAATAATACTGATGTTTATTGAAAATTGTAAATAAATATTGTTTATTTGTCTTTTACATTCAAATTTTAAGATTTTAAGGCATCTCTTCTAGGTACATTGCAGTTGCATATTTATAAAGTTTATAATGCATGTGTCAGTGGTAGAATATTAAGTGTAATTACCAATAAATTAACGTATATTCGAGTTGGCATCATCGACTAGCAATTAACCTCATGCATCAAAAGGACAAGTATCCAGAGCCGTTAAAGATATTACAAACAACAACAACCAACTGTTCTTGACAATCGTGTTAGATAAACAATTGAATATGCTTAATAAATAGTATTCAAATCATTATGGATATTCATTATAATTCAAACACATTATATAAGGTCTAACAAAATTAGCTGAAACCTTTTTAAGGGGATGATCAGACCATCAAACTGAACAACTTTCTCTATGGGACCAATATCGAAACCGCGAAAATCTTGTTCCCATAGAGAAAGTTGTTCAGTTTGATGGTCTGATCATCCCCTTAAAATAGTTTCACCTAATTTTGTTAGACCTTATATTAACATAACGTATATCTCACTACGATTATTATTACCAATAATTAGTCACAAAACACGATTGTCAAGAACAGTTGGTTGTTGTTGTTTGTAATATCTTTAACGGCTCTGGATACTTGTCCTTTTGAGGCATCCGCTAATTGCTAGTCGATGGTGCCAACTCGAATATACGTCAATTTATTGGCAATTATACTTAATATTCTACCACTGACACATGGTCTTGAGCTTTTAAGTTTACAATCTCGTGTAATTAATGTTTTAATTTTAGAATGTCATAAAATATCGAGTATCGAAAATAAATCGAAGTATCATCAACGATTTTTTTACGAATAACAACAAAACCCAAACGGTTTCGAATCTTGAACTTTATTAACACTTAGTATAATTGCGGTTAGACAAAAATAAGCCAACGAACAAGCGTAGCCGCGGGCAAAAAGGCTAGTAAATAAAATAGTATCCTCACTAGTGGAGAACGCAATAACCCACGGTCGTGTATGGATTTATTTATGAAGTGTACACATTGGACTCATAAATATCCAATCTAGAGATTGCATCCATTCTGATTCGAATAGATATTACGTAATAACATCTACTACTCGAGATTAGGATCTAGAGAGCTTCTGTTAATGATACTAAAGTAGTAGGTGTAATAATATAAAGTTTATGCTCTCGACTTTATTCCCAGAATAGCTATCATTATACGGGTCTGGACTGGATTCTGGTACTTTAAGTGGGACTAGATTATCTGTATTACAATTTTATTTATTTAGCATAGCATAGCATATGCTCACGACTATATTCCCCGAGGGGGTAGTCAGAGATATTCTGAAACCTCAGAACATCCACGTTTCACTAGTACCGAGACTCTGTCCAGTGTGACGGGTAGTGAGCCCGGCACTTGTAATGGACAGTAGGTACAATACATACCTCGAAATTGAAGCATGCAGGTTTCCTCACGATGTTTTCCTTCACCGAAAAGCCAGTGGTGTTACAAATCGTACATAAATTCCGAAAAACTCATTGGTACGAGTCGGCCTGGACGGGGATCTAACCATCGCCTCCTGCACGGCAGGCAAGGTTATTTTATTTATTTAAAAAACAAATTATATCACAAGAGTAGGAGTGCAATTCTGTAAGCGTCACATCGCTGTCAAAAACATCGACGAGCTCGCATCCTACAGATCGTCGGAGGTTTTATATAAGTTTGAGACATGACATAAACTTAAGGCGGTTGCAGAGGGGTCCATTTTATACAAAACGTTGACGCACAATACGCGTAGACGGTAGTAATATATTATATAACTTTGTATTTATGGAAAAATAGTTTGGAATATCTAGATGCCGCGTAACGAATAACATTTGCAATTTATAAAATAATTACGAAGATATAAAGCTTTGAAGTTCTTCATACAAAATTTTAAAAGCTTTATATCTTCGTAATTATATTATAAATTGCAAATGTTATTCGTTACGCGGCATCTAGATTTTCTAAACTATTTTTCCACATATAAAATATTACTTTTATTAATTCCGTCGACGCGTATTGTGCGTCAAACGTTTGTATGGACTGAAACCACCTTAAATAATTGCATTGCTGTACCTACTCAACTCTAGTGTGACAGGTAATGAGCCTTTATAATGATCAATACACTTACTTAGGACAATATTCTAGATGTTTAGTAGCCGTTCGCTCACAACCTAGATCAGTGTCATTCCATTTTAGAAACTTAATTTATTTACGATTTATAGTACTGACTGTCCAATGAAGGAAAATAACGCTAGGAAACCGACATGTAAACGTATGATCTGTTATTGGCAGATATGATTTTGGGAATTAGATATTGCTTCGCATAAGCAGTTAAAAATATGAAGTTATATGGTTTAAGTTTGAACCACCCCTGAAAATGTAGCCAGTGATCCAAAAATAGCCTGGTATATCTACTATAAAAGCCTTTTACACTATAAAAGAAAAAGAGGTCGCAACGAAAGTAAATAAAAGACAATAAAAGCGTAGGAGCTATTAGCTAATATAATTTAAGAGGATCACATGCGCCCGAAGTCGGCAGTAATCAAATATTTGTCGTCGCTCGCCCCGGGGCGTCCCGCGTTCCTTCATAGCTTTTAGTAAATATATTGTTAGGAGAAATATGATTATGCAATTTTATATGGCTGCGAGAATTTTGCTGTCTTGAGCGTTTTGCTATGGATATATACAACGTGTTAATTATTTTGCGCAAAACCTCATACACCCCAACTGATTTATAACAAAATAATTAGATTGAAACAATAATTTTATTATTTTGATATTTAAAATTTAAAGTTATTCGCAATTTAAGTTTTGAGGCAAAAATGATTTGTTATCATTTCAGCAATGAATGAAAGCGCTAACGTACTCATGGATACATTTTAATAATCTTGCTTTGGTAGTAAGTAGGGTGAGTGTGCACATACGGTGGGTTGACACCGGGTTCAGTAAATTTTAAATTTTAGAAATAAGTTATTTAATATTTTGAAAAAAAAATACCTATGTTGAAACCATGATAATTCGAATTTGCTCTCGATTCTAAACAAACTACTTTCTAGTTTTGCGTTAATTCATTAACACGTTGTATAAATGTGCGCTGGGTATCTAATACAAATTCGAAAGAACAACTTTTCATACAAAGTATACAAATAATTGCATGCTTATTTTCACACCTATCTCCCATTGGGGGCAGATACAACCATAGATTAATATGTATATTGGATATAGATAGGTAACTCGCCTTGAATTTTAGGACGTCCTAATTGTGTTGCCGCTTATTAGCACTAGGGTCGCCACATTAAGAAATAAATTGAAAAAGACAATCGGCCGACACAAGGATCGAACCTTAGCTACCGGTAAGTTCGTAAGCCGGTTGTTTAGACCGCTAGACCAACAAGAGAGTGGTTGATATGGGCGATATCTCTCACTACTACAGCGCAGCGCGTGAGGTGTAGTGCGCTGTTACTCCGATATGAACCCTAGTTCAACACATAGTGCTTCGAAACATGACCGATAGATGGCGGAAGCTGTCCATGGATAATCAGCGTTCCACTTAGTTTGTACAAAGAGAACATAGCATGGATACAACCTTACGCCACAAGATGCGATCCTGACAATATCTCTTTCATTTCCTCAACATTCATAATTCTGCATGCTTATAATAATGTTTCTAATTTCTTAGGAGTTAGATTTCCTTAAGTTCTATCTCCACACTTAGAAATAAATAGGTACTTTAGCAAAGTTTCGGACCACCCTTAATGTGATTACGTTCGCGAGTTTTTGTTTTATGTGTACTTATTATACATCTATAATATACGAGCGTTAACCCGCGACTTCGTCCGCACAAATTATATACCAGATTTTAAGTCAGATCATAAGCTATCAAATAAAAAAAGTTTCATCAAAATCGGTTCAGTAGTTTTTGCGTGATAGTCGTTGAAACAAACAAACGAACAAACAGACAGACAAAAAATCCAAAAATTGGTGAAATGGAATCAGGGACACCTAAAAACCATATCGTAACTTTTTTTTTGTTAATATCTTCAATGTACAGACAAACTTCCTGTTACAGTTTTATAATAGTACGAGCGTTAACCCGCGACTTCGTCCGCACAAATTATATACCAGATTTTAAGTCAGATCATAAGCTATCAAATAAAAAAAGTTTCATCAAAATCGGTTCAGTAGTTTTTGCGTGATAGTCGTTCAAACAAACAAACACACAAACAAACAGACAGATAAAAAATCCAAAAATTGGTGAAATGGAACCAGGGACACCTACAAACCATATCGTAACTTTTTTTTTGTTAATATCTTCAATGTACAGACAAACTTCCTGTTACAGTTTTATAATAGTACGAGCGTTAACCCGCGACTTTGTCCGCACAAATTATATACCAGATTTTAAGTCAGATAATACGGTGAAGTAAATTATTAAGAAGAAGTAAAGTAAGAAGTAAAGAATTAAATCTCAAACGGTGAAGGAAAACATCGTGAGGAAACCTGCGTACACTGAAGAAGAAAGTCTGATGTGTTTGTGAAGTCTACCAATCCGCATTGGGCACGCGTGGTGGACTAATGCCCATACACCTTCCCTGAGGGTAGGCATGTGCCCTGCAGTGGGACGTTTATAGGCTGATGATGAAGTGTAAATCTTACCCTGATTTTAAATAATCAAAACGAGCGTACTTATAGGAAACGAAAATTAACCCCTAAATAACATAACATAAATATTCTTCTCTATTTTTCTACTAGTATCTATATACTATTATAAAACTGTAACAGGAAGTTTGTCTGTACATTGAAGATATTAACAAAAAAAAAGTTACGATATGGTTTTTAGGTGTCCCTGATTCCATTCAACCAATTTTTGGATTTTTTGTCTGTCTGTTTGTTTGTGTGTTTGTTTGTTCGTTTGTTTGTTTGAACGAGTATCACACAAAAACTACTGAACCGATTTTGATGAAACTTTTTTTGTTTGATAGCTTATGATCTGACTTAAAATCTGGTATATAATTTATGTGGACGAAGTCGCGGGTTAACGCTCGTTATTTCTAAATGTGTGAAATCATCCAATCATTATGATTTACGGAAAATTCATTATAGAAGCAAAGCATGGACACCCATCTAGTAGTTAGTATAGATAAAGTAGAATTTTGGGCGATCCACTACCGTACATACTTACGTACTGTCGGACTGAAGCACGTAATCCCCTTTGCGGCGGAGAAAGCCAATATCTTAAAAGTGCAGCTTGCAAGTTTCCTACATTCATACTAGAGCAGTCGACATAAGTAACTGTGCAGTTTCGGTATTTTAATATCTGAGATACTGTTTGTTTATTATTCAGCTGAAAAATACTATCTAGTTATAGGTATGGTTATGCATGATTAAGAACGCAGAACTGTGGAAAAATCCATAACCTTCATACGCAATGTTTTTCTTGAAATATTAAAATTTTTGATAATAAATTAGACTTATGTTAAACAACCCTCACGTACAAGCAGTTAAGATGGTTTCCGTCCATACAAAACTTTGACGCACAACACGCGTAGACGGAATTAAAAAATCCAAAAATTTTATTTGTGACGCGGCAACTAGATTATCTAAACTATTTTTTCATATATACAAAGTTACTTATATTAATACCGTCTACGCGTATTGTGCGTCAAAGTTTTGTATAAAATTGACCCTTCTACAACCACTTTAACTTAAGATAAAAAAAAAATAAAAAAAATAAAAAAAAAAATAATAATAATAAATAAGATTTTACGACTATTTTTACGACTCTGTTTTGCTAAAGCGATTTTCTAATCAACAGGAACTAACGACACATTGTTCCACTTTTTCCTATATAAGCCAAAATCAAGCCATCAGCATTCATTCGATAGCCTGCCACGTTGTGAATCATTTGTCAGTCGTTTAATCTCTCCAAGTAAAATAGGTTTATTTTATATACTTTTGAATATAATCTCTAGTTAAAAGTCCAAGTGTTTTTATTAAAAATCTTCTGAGTAATGCAACCGCCTTCGATTCATCGCTCCATGCAAATTGAGCTACCAGCCTACGGCGACGAGCTACGGGAGAGTCTACAACGCTGATCTATAGATACAGCCCAACGGACTCCAAATATATTTATCTAGGTACTATTTGGTGATCTAATTTCAAATTTTTACTGAAGACAAAGAATGCATATTGCCCATGCATACACCCTTTTTAAGGGTAGTCTTGTGCCCTGCAGTGGGATATTAATAGGCTGAGGATGATGAGGTATGCGTTTTTCAAAATCTCATTATCAGTATCTATGGTCTTTCACTGCTGGGGTAGGTCAACCATCATATTGATCATATATATCGTACTGAAAATCAAGATTTTCATTATATCAGATCAAAATTGTGCCAAGCGGTACTTGTTGCTCCCAATATTTGCTATTGACTACCTACATTTACTTACAGTCATTTTACGCAGTTTTGTTAGGCGGGGTAGGGAGTAATTATTAATTGGACTTTTAAACTGTAACTGGCACCATTTAGTGACAAAAAGACTATCTTAAAACATATTAAAATAAAAATCGCTACGCAACATAGAAATCAAAATTGTGTGTCTCAGAATGCTTTTTAATTAATAATATTAATACCAATGCACTCATTTGACTTAGATTTAACAATATAAATTATTTTTTATCAATAAAATAGGCATCGAAATTTAAAAAATGAGGTATTTATTAGAAAATACGAATGTATTTTTCAAAACCTTCTAAGTAGACAAAAATATTCACACCATGTTTGTAGTGTGTATAATGTTAAAGCCTTAAATATGTGCAAAAATAAATTTACCATCAGGTTTTTTAGAATGAGATAATAGTTAAATTTTAAAATTGGAACTGTTGCTGACGTGATTATTTTTTAATTTTGGTACATTTCTAGGCTTAAATTGGCTCTTCAATATTATACCGAAAAAAAATATCAATTATTAATTAGTCCCGACTCAAACCGTAAAATGACTGGGCTAATAATCCAAGTTGATGGTCTGAAGCATCCTTAAAATACTTAACGCATTCAACTGTTATACATAGCTATTACGGATCATCGTCCAATCTGGGTCCAATAAACAAAAATAAAAAAAGAACATTTAATTTGACCACAAACATACAAGCAAGCATTCTTATTGATTCTTATTCTTTCTTTCTTCTTCTTCTTCTACCGTTTAATGTAATATTATCTTATTAGCTTATTTTTAACTTTTGCTTAAAAGCAAAAGTTAAAAATAAGCATTTATCTTATCTTATCTTATCTTATTCATCCATTTTTAGCCCAGTCATTTTACGGTTTGAGCCGGGACTAATTCATAATTGATTTTTTTCGGTAAACTTAGTATTTAAGAGCCAATTTGAGCTTAAAAATGTAACAAAATTAAAAAAAAAATCCCGTCAGCAACAGTTCCCAATTAAAAATTTTGCTATTATCTAGTTATAAAAAAACTGATGGTATTTTTTTTTCGCACATATTTAAGGCATTAACAACAATTATACATGTCATACTTCAAACATGGTGTAAATATTTTTGTCTACTTAGAAGGTTTTGAAAAATACATTCGTATTCTCTAATAAAAAACGCATTTTTTACATTTCAATGCCTATTTTATTGCTCAAAAATAATGTATATTGTTAAATCCAATTCAAATGAGTGCATTCGTATTAATATTATTAATTTAAATGCCTTCTGGGACTCAAAATTTTGATTTCTATATTGCGTAGCGAATTTCTTTTAAATATATTTTTTGCAGATAGTCGTTTTGTCACGAAATGGTGCCGGTTACAGTTTAAAAGTCCAATTAATAATTACTTCCACATCTCCTAACAAAACTCAGTAAAATAACTGGGCTACTTATCATCCAAAAACAATCAACACAAGACAGCAAAAAAATAATGTTTTATGCAATTTAAAATTGCAATCCTTTAAAAGTGCCAGCACGGTCCAGGTAAGCTTAACAGAATTCCAGTCTGATCGACAGGGTGCTTGGAACGCGCGTGACCAGCTAGCAAATGTGCTCAAACACGCCTCATGAAAGAGATCGTCTCGATTACCTAATCCAGTTTACTATTGTGACTTTAGGAAGTTTTTGTCGAAGGGACGCACGTGACTTGATGTAATGAGGGCCTTTGAGTATTGAGATAAGGGTGTGAGATCTATTAGATTTTTAGATGGGAGAGTTTTAGAAGTCTCGTACAGTATTTATAATGCTTTGTAGTCGAATAAAATGGAAGTTTACAGTCATTATCTCCCGACGAAATACAATATGAAAAAACTTAATGTTCAATGACCGTCACTTAAAATTTTTGACCTAATTGATTAACCGACTTTTTAATTTAATTAAATCAGAAATATTTAATTATAAGTAAGAGTAAATAAAAACGTGTTAAAATTAATAAACATTCAAATCAATCAAATAGCCCGCCCCGTATCGACCCAGATGCAAAGGTGCCCATAACGCTAGCAGCGTTGCCGTTGTATTTAATTTATTTAACAAATATTCTATTACATTTTAAAAAAGGAGGAGGTTCTCATTTCATCTATGTTTCTGTTTTCTTTTTGTGTTGATAGATATAAATCAACGGTGATTGCTTTGTGACGATGTACCCTTTGCATTTACACTGATATCAATTTTTGAGTTATGCTTGACGCTGACTCCAATAAAAGAAAAAATAATGTTCTTAAAAAAAACCTTGGTTGTATTATTATTTTCGACTATTAATTAGTTCTTAGTTAAAAGTTGGTTTAATTTTTATGTTTTTTAATTTACTCACAAAATTAGGATGAACTATCGACGCAATCAGGTCACATAATCAAAACAAAGTTTGTAAGTGAGTGTAATGTTTTCAAAAAAATACACTTCAGTACGTAATTATAGTTCTGTGGTCTGCGCCTAAGAAGTCTCGGGCACAGAATATCTGAAAAAGAGGTTAATAAAAATACTTTACTTCTGCCCATCCGTGCGCATAACCTTATTTAGTTGTTCGATCGGTTCATTTAGCAGATCAAACAACTACTGTTCATCCCACTTAACAAATCTCTAAACAGAACTCTTATATGCCCGGAGTAAGTGCTAAAGTTATTTGATTCAGGGGACTATGTTAAGCGAAGCGAATAATACTGGATGTTTAGCGAAGCGAGCCGCTGTTAAATTTACTTCCTTTTTGTAAACCTACCCTCTTGTTTGGCTCATTAGTGATTTTCCATGTGTAGGAAAGATAGGGTTGAATAAATAGGAAGTTGTATCGCGTTAAAACTTTGTGCTAACCCTGAATTAATTGTAAGAATATTTTGAATGAGGATGCTCTAACGGCGAGTTAGGACGTTCCGGGAGCTTTTACAAACCATTAGAAGGAGGAAAGTCACTTACCTTGGTCGTATCTTGAGGAATGAGCGATACCAGCTGCTCCAGAGGGCAAAATAGAGGTAAATACAAATGAAGCATCGGTAGGTTGATGTCCGAATATACGAATGTCCGAAGGGCTTTTTCATATGGTTTGGCAAGAAATATGTAAAGCTGACTGCCAACCTCCTGTAATGGAGAGGAACCAGAATAAGTAGAAAACATTTCGAAAATAATTTTTCTTTTTTATAAAAAATCATCATTTCCAATTATTTTGAAATGGAACACTAAATTAAGTTGGTTCCTTTTTATAAAAATGAATCGTAATAAAAATCATTGAAATATCTACTAAATTATTAATAGGACTGAAGCATGTAAAAGAACTCGAACTTCTCAAATAGGCAATACCATACCTGCTATCAATTTACACCGCAGCGCTAACTCCTAGTGCGTAAGCTGAACAAACATCTACACAGAAGGAGCTTGTTGATTGACTTGCAAATTTTGCGGAAACACCCATACACATCCCCTGCGAATTCGAAGTGGTCATTCACAGCTATCAGCAGAGTCAAGGATAGCTACAATTTGTCAAGGTCGCAGTAGCCATTGGTCAAGCCAGTCAAGCCAAGCCCCAACCAAACCAAAGCCAACCAGATTATAAATCCATGGATATGCACCACGACCACTATAAAATCGAATCTAAACGAAGTAACCAGTAATCTGTGTCTAAACATCACAAAGTCAAAAACAACCCTCTATATTTTTCTCTCCTCCATTTTAAAGAAAATGTCGCCGCAAAGATAAAAGTCATCATCGTTTTTCTGGTAATCAACATTCAGTTTTATTAGGGTCCGTTCGACGGATGGCCGATACCAGTGTACAGAACCAGTTTGATAGGGGTCCAGCAAAGTGTCGAAGTTATCTGGAGAAAGTTCCGATCATGGAACGACGATGCCGTTGGATTGAAGTAAGACGTGTTATCCATGTAATGACTTTTTTTCCTGCACAAATAGATAAAGAAAAGATTTTTTTTTATTTGGTTTTTATCTTGTGTTAGAATATAGTATGTGGTGACTTTTCATCAATATTTTGATTGTTTTTTTACTCACATACAAGGTGTTACAAAAGTAAAAATAAACATTCAAAACTCTTAAGGCGGTTGTTAAGACCATTAAACTGAACAACTTTCACTACTGGACCAACATAGAAATCGCAAAAAAAGAAATCTTTTTTTTTCGTGATTTCGATATGTGTCTCATAGTGAAAGTTGTTCAGCTTAATGGTCTAATCTAAACTCTAAAACACCCCCTTAAATGTTTATATGTTTTTTTTTTAACACCTTGTAGAATATTAATTGTCATGTCATTCCTTAATAAATAAAAAGTAATGTTTTAAGGATAGTAATATAGGGTGTAACAAAACACCCTAGTAATACTTAAGGGGGTGCTTCAGACCATCAAACTAAACAACGAGCCAACACCGAGAAAAAATAAAAAAAAATCTACTGTCCCATACATTTGATTTGACACGGTACTGCAGTTTTGTATGAAAACAAATGATTTTAATATCGCGACTTCGAAGTTGTCTCAATAGTGAAAGTTATTCACTTTTTTTCTCTTTTTTTTTTATAACATTACACGAGAATAAAATGGCATGAACCCGTGAGTGTTGAGTGATTTTCATATTTAGTAAGTATGGAAACACAACGTGTCGCCGTGCTAACGTGACACTGAAAACACTGCGCGAGAAAAGCGATATGGTGTCAGTCGCGAAGAAATTATAGTACACGAGCGTTAACCCGCGACTTTGTCCGCACAAATTATATACCAGATTTTAAGTCAGATCATTAACTATCAAACAAAAAAAGTTTCATCAAAATCGGTTCAGTAGTTTTTGCGTGATACTCGTTCAAACAAACAAACACACAAACAAACACACAAACAAACAGACAGACAAAAAATCCAAAAATTTGTGAAATGGAATCAGGGACACCTAAAAACCATATCGTAACTTTTTTTTTGTTAATATCTTCTATGTACAGACAAACCTGCTACAGTTTTATAATAGTTTAGATTACACACCGAGGCCAGGAAAGTAAGAAAGGTCTCAGGCCTCGTGTAATTGTCAACAAACATGTGATCTGAGGTTTTCTGATTTACTGCCCGAGGTTAGTACACTATTTTTCTCCTCGGTGGATGCGGAAAGCGGCAACTTCGTTTAGCGCAGCGGCACGAAAGTTGACGCTTTCCGCCCGGAGGGGTGAAATATACAGTATGTAAGTGACAGCCTAGCAAATACTGAAACGGTGAGCTCAGATCATCAAACTTAATAACTTTCACTATGGAGCCTACCTCAGGAGACGCGAAAAAAATCAGCTCTCTCATACATTTAAGTCGGGTAGGTAAAGCAGTTTTGTATGGGACAGCTGGTAAACTATAGCATAGATTATGCTTACGACTAGCATGCCATCCACGAGAAAGCGACAAAATGAGAAAACCGTAATGCGCGCTCTTTTCGCATGTGTAACATAGACAGATGCAAATCTCGATTATACTGGTTTTATCGGGAGTGGCATGGTAAGTGGTAAACATTCATATCCATATACAGGGTTTAAGTGACAGCCTAGCAAATACTGAAACGGTGTACTCAGATCATCTAATTGAACAACTTTCACTATGGAGCCTACCTCAGGAAACGCAAAAAAAAATCAGCTGTCCCATACATTTTAGTCGGGTAGGTACAACAGTTTTGTCAGTATGGGACGGCTGATTTTGTTCGCGTCTCCTGAGGTAGGCTCCATAGTGAAAGTTGTTCAGTTTGATGGTCTGAGTTCACCGTTTCAGTATTTGCTAGGCTGTCACTTACACCTGTATATTTACGCATTTGTTTTAGGTCTTAATCAACATGATTTGAATCTATCCACATAACTCAAAGACAAAACACCACAAGAAATTGAGCAAAAACAAAATACCTTTCCTCAAACTCTCTGCTCGAAAACAAATCGACGTCGTAACCCTTTGTCAGTGTTTATTGGGGTTCCATGGTAGTCATTCGAAACCGTAAGCAACCCGACGCCAGATAGAATGGGTTTGATTGAAAACATCTTGTGTTTGTGCGCTCCTTCTATTTTGTTTTCGTTTTTACTCGAACAAGCTTCGACAGCAAGTAAGAATATGATGTTACATTATACCTACTACAGGTAGGTGATTTTCATTTGCCAAATTTTCTGGGGTGTTTTAAACCATCAAACTGAACAATTTGTTCTATAGGAACAAACCTGAAATCACAAATAAACCCTATAAACGTCCCACTGTAGGGCACAGGCTTATCCTCAGGGGTGTATGGGCAGTAGTCCACCTCGCGTGGTTGGTAGACTTAAATAGGTAGGTCGTACGTTTCACACTAATCTGCAATACAATACAAATACTTAGAAGGTCCTTCTTCATATGCAAACGGTTTTTATGGGGATGATCAGACCATCAAACTGAGCAACTGTCTCTAATGGACAAACGTCAAAATGGCAAAAAACTGGTGTCCAATACAATTTTCAACATTTTAATACCATTCCATTTAATTTCATATAACATTTTTTTAAACCCGGACCCGGCAGGGTTGAAACGGCTCACAACTTGGCATTATTAAATTGGCAATGGCGGAGTGCAGACATTTGCAGCTCTTTTCAGATTGTCGACGAAAATATAGCGGAATTACACGCTTTCACATTTGCTGAGCCCTACTAAGGAAATTCTTAGAGGTTTACTTCTCACAAAACATCGATGACTTTCCAGACACAAATGCTGCTGGCAGTGGTAATTTAGAAGCCAATCTCGGTTAAAACTGTAAATTGCTTACTTTTGCACCCTTGAAAGTAGTTTTAGCACAGTTTCTCCTCACTTTGGACACTTCATACAAACTGGCTCGTACTGATAAGAAGAAGATAGCACATGTAAAGAGAGTGAGGGCGAGTGAGAGAGAACTAACACTGCTCAACTATTATCCAGCTCCTGTAACACCGAAATGGAGTGAAGTCATAATTGGTGGTACGTACGTAGGTACGTACTCTTTCTTATTCTGAATTTATGGCATAGTAATGAGTTTTTTGACTTAGTGAAGTGATATGCCAACCAATACTCGAGGCTTTCTGATTGCAGAGTGCTCCGGACGTCTTGTGGGTTCTTTACGTCACACGAAGTCACTCCATGTATTTTACTGGCTTTAAATGATATAACAGAGGTCAGTGGGTGGACCATTGATGTATTAGTCAGACGACATAGCAAGAGTTGCCAGTCAGAGATGGATCAGGTAGGCTCAGGATCGTGAGGTGAGGAGTGGCGCGAAAAAGAGGAGGGTTTTACCCAGCAGTGGATCATACAAAATGACCAATCTACGTGCGTTTACGTAACTAGATTATGTTTGTATTAAAAATCCAAAAATGTTACATACAACAGAATATCCTACGAAGTTTTTTTTACGCAGTCAAAACCTAATGAATTGAACACAACTCGTTCGTTCACTCAAATGAATTGCAATTTACTCTTTTAGCTCGCAGCTTTACATTCGTTCATCACTTTATCCGTCAGTTTGTTGCTTGATGTCGTAAAAATTCAATCTGAAAATTGCACGGCCTACGCGGCGTAAAAACAAGTAAGAGTGGATTCGCAGTGAATTTGGAAGGCGAGAATGAAAAATTTATCAACGTTATATTGTTGTAATTCCGGAGTTATTTCAGTTTTATTTCGGTATCTATTTTTTATGTGTTTGTTTACTCTGATTACATTTTGTTAGTAAGGTCGCGGTTATGCTGTGAGTAAATAGCGATAAAGATTAGTTAGGACGTACGAAATGGTCTGGAATCAGTTTACTTCAAGATTTAGGTCTGGATAATGTTTATATATATTATGCTGACTTAATATGCTGACACTTTTTTAAGGGGATGGTCAGACCGTCAAACTGAACATCTTTGTCTATGGCATGAACATCGAAATCGCGAAAATCTGCTCTTCCATACTAAACCGCAAACCTACCCGAGCCAAATGTATGAGACAGCAGATTCTTTTTCGCGATTTCGATGTTGGTCCCATGGAGAAAGTTGTTCAGTTTGATGGTCTGATCATCCCCTTAAAAAAGGGTCAGCATATTAAGAAGGAGTCTGTATATTATGTTCTTGGACGAGTAAATTTGTATGACATTGTATATAATATAGCTCGTTTGTCTAGGTACCTATCTGCCGGAAAACTTGTAATTTGTACGAAAATGTATTCCTAAATTATAAGCCTAAATGTTCCATTTGTTTCTGTGCCAGAAATCGTTACGTTTTTTTTTCTTGGCAACAAATTTCTGAGATAAGAATGGTCTGGAACATTTGCAAGATTATCAGCGGCAATAGGTATCTAAAATTCCCTGTTTTTCTGTAGCACTACGATAAACCTAAAGGTATAAAAGCGAGCATTTTCAAAAAGTGCTCCCATGGGAAACTTGTATCTATAAATCAACCCACGTCAGCCCACTGCTGGGCATAGGTCTCCTTTTTGACTGACTTCAAAACAGGAGGTTCTATGTTCGTCAGTATTTTTTTGTATGCCCACTGATATTTTCGTCAATTTTGAGCCAACTTTTTTGGTGCCATTTCTCACTAACCTAAGCAAATTTTTAAATTCATTTTATGCTCACCACTGTATTCCCCGAAGGGATACACCGAGATATTCTGAAAACTCAGAACATCCACGTTTCTCTAGTAGTACCGAAACTGTCCAGTGTGACGAAAGAGATGTTTTTTTCATAATCCTCAGCTTATACAGGGTGAAATTGATATCATTAGCATCCTTTTAAACGGAGAGTCTGCCCTTCAAACTCAACAACTTTTACTATGGAAGCAAATCGAACAAAGCAAAAAAAATCTGCTTCCATACCAAACTGCAACGCCTACTCGACTCAAATCTATGCAACAGCTGATTTTTTTTCATCATCATCGTATCAGCTATTAAACGTACACAGCTGGACATAAGCCTCCCCCAAAATGGGGGGAATTGCCATAATCGCCACGCTTGACAGGCGGGTTGGCGATCGCAGTTGGATCGAATCAATGTGTGTACTCAGAGGATGCTGCTGCCCATCCTTCAGTAGATCCCTTAGTCGCCTTTTACGACACCCACGGGAGGAAATGGGATGGTGCTATTCTTAGCCGACACCACACGGACAGATTTTTTTTACTCCGATTGAATTGCTCCCATGGTAAAAGTTGTTCAGTGTGATGGGTAGACAATAGTTTAAAAGGATGCTAATGATATCAATTTCACCCTGTGTACATCCCGTTGCAGGCAGACTGAAAAAACACTGACACCTGGGCTTGCACACACGATAAGAAGAAGAAGGGCATAGGCCTACCCTCGAGGGAGGTGTATAGTCCACCACGCGAGCCCAATGCGGATTGGTAGACTTCACATACAATTATACATATCAGTAGTTCTTCTTCAGAGTATGCAGGCTTCCACATGATGTTTTCCTTCACCGATTGAGACCGTTTCGACATGTTTTTTAAAACCTATTAAATGTGCACTAGTAAAAATTATGCAGCCGAGACGTATTTTTGAAAATTTTACCTAAATTACTTAGTTAGCTTAAACGATATGCCGTAGCGTAGCTGGTTCCGTTAATTTCCCGTGGGTGACTAGCGGTGAAACGTTGGCCTGTTATTATAGTTTTTTCATTTGCAAAATGGAATTCTTGAAATCCATCTCGAAAGTAGACATTCTTAATAACACTTTTAGCCCGTTCATTATACACCCCTGTTTTTAAATTACCATAAAAAAATTTATGAAATTAAACAACTTTTCTTAAGGAATATATAGTCGAAAAATGAGCCAATGACTTTTTCCGAGTCGATTCCGGAAAACTTCAACAGTTTATGTACCAGGTTGATTTTCGGAAAATCCTTGCTTAGTACACCCTACATTATCTGTAATATATTTAGGTAATCCAAATTTCATATGGCGTGCATGTGTGTTTCCATCTGCAGTAGTTAGTAGCATTAGCTGTCAGTCAGTCTCGGAACAGTTTTATCTGTGTACTAGCGTTAACCCGCGACTTCGTCCGCACAAATTATATACCAAATTTTAAGTCAGAACTTAAGCTATCAAACAAACAAAGTGTAATCAAAATCGCTTTAGTAGTTTTTGCGTGATGCTCGATCAAACAAACAACCAAACTTTTTTTTTTTATTTACAATTTTATAATAGTACTAGAGTTAACCCGCGACTTCGTCCGCACAAATTACATACCAGATTTTAAGTCAGATCATAAGCTACCGTGATATTATCCTCGTACATATACTACACCTATCTCATTGATTCCAGTGATTGATAACGACCATTAAACATTAAACTTTAACACACACAAGAAAAGTTCAATCTACATCAGCATCGTGAAATATAGAGCTTAGATTATCGACGCAATATTCTGTGGCTGGATGTCGCCCGGCTGCAGATTAAACAAATATTACCCGACGATAACTTGATGCTCGTCATCTACTAGAATTGACGTACATTTTAATATAACACTGAGGTCGAAATTCAAAGAATTTTTGTAGTCTAAGGCGCGGTTTATATAGAAGTGACGTGGCGCGGACGTGGCGCGGGCGGGGTGCGGCAATATAAACCTTATAGTACGTAGCATAGAGTCGTTTGTAGAATTACAACCGAGCCTCCAGGCAACGTCGCCTGGTGGTGCGGGCGCGATTTTCCTTTACGACAAAAACGACGCTATGCTACGTACTGTAAGGTTTATATTGGTGTTACTTTGACAATTCGCCACCACCACACGTCTCTTCTGTATAAACAGCACCTTAGATCGAACTCCCGTATGTCAAAATCCATTCCTTTTTGGACCCTACTTAGATTAAGCTCACGCTCAAAAGACGTCTCAAAAATTCGACTTTAGTATTTTACATCAAAGAAATTCTAACTTAATATGGAACCTAATTTTGTACTTTTTAAATCCTCATCATCAACAACATGTTACTAACATTTTTTCACACTCACTTTTGCCCTCATTCGAATAAAGATGAGAGCAGAACGGCCATGCTCCATTACACAGAAGTAAGTAAGTAATCTTTTCAACACACTTGCTCATAAAATGGCCCTTATTTCACCGCAATTAGGCACATAATGACACCTATAATCAAACGGTGACTTTTTCATTACTATTATTCACAAGTGAGTTATAGGTTTTTTATAGTAGGTATCTAAACTTCTTGGTTGAGTTCTTGAGTTGCTTTGTTCTTTAAAAAGTTTCGATACAAAAAAGATCATATTCAATAGTACAAATAAATTCTCTAAATAAACTTTTTATTTACTAAATAAAATGATTTTTTAGTATTATTTTCTTTACAAGTGTGTTGAAAAACGTCGTATGATACCCGTGTGTATTGATGATTACCGTCCTCGGCTCTCTTAAGACTCTCGCCTACGGCTCGGGTCTCAATGGCGCCTCAGCGGTAATCACCAACATTACACACTTGTACCATAATGTACTATTATAGACCCAAAGCAGATTGGTACAGACCATTAAATTGGCTCTACTAATCTGCTGATTATAAATACTGCTATCCAGCGGCGCATTCGGAACCAATAGCGTAATGTGCATTATAAAAACTTGAAATAAAATACCATGAAACCAATAAAGTGAACTGTAGGTGGGTGTTGGCTGATTGAATTGGTTGATTGAAAGCAATAAAACTGCTTAATTACGAGTAGGTACGAAAAGTTTCTCAAATATTGTAAACATTTTATTTTCGAAAAATATTCCTAAGTATACAGGGTGAAATTGATATCATTAGCATCCTTCTAAACTCTGAGTCTACCCATCAAACTGAACAACTTTTACTATGGGAGCAAACCAATCGGAGCAAAAAAAATCAGCTGTTGCATACATTTGAGTCGAGTAGGCAGCGGTGGCGGGTGTAGTTTAGTATAGAACAGCAGATTTTTTTTTTGCTCCGATCGGTTAGCTCCCATAGAAATAAGTTGTTCAGTTTGATGGGTAGACTCTTAGTTTAAAAGGATGCTAATGATATCAATTTCACCCTGTATATTATAAATATTATGTGTTTTAGCACTACAAATAAACATAGAAACTCAATTTGTGGCATTTCAGACAGTAAAAATTACATAAAATTTCATTGGATTTAAATTCGCGCCACCTCTAATAGCCTTTTCAACTCTTCAATACGCCAGAAGCTTTCGGCGCGTAATACCCTGCAATATCAATACTGGAAGTCGAACCTGAGAAATGAGCGTTGGATCCCCACCCTCCAACCCTCTTCACCCCCTCTACCAATATTATTGTAAACTTACTATATGCAATCGACATTTATGCCTCTGTCACGATTTTGTTGCTTTCAATAAAGGGAGTAATCTATGCTATTGGGTTTTTGGGATATTGTTGGACTATTTATTCAGACAATAGTTCGTTGAGTTAATTGAATTTTGGAAAACGTGTAATCTGCTGTAAAAGCCTTAGCAACTAAATATACAGGGTTCTTCTTAATAACTTTTTGTGGAGTGGTGGAGGCCTGGTATCCAGAATAACAAGATCTACTTGATTCAGGAGCCAGTTTCACACTATAGGGTAGTGTGAGACTGGCTCCTGAATCAAGTAGATCTTGTTTTTTTTTTAACGGGCATAGGCCCACCACACATTCCCACCGCTGTAACTCCTGTAAGCCAGGATCAACAGCGGCGACCATTCACAACACTGGACAATGAAGTAGATCTAGTTATTGAACTTGTATCATGTAAACCCAAAGTGTGAGAAATAAAGAGGATGATCAGACCATCAAACTGAACAACTTTCTCTATGGGACCTATATCGAAATCGCGAAAAAAAATCAGCTGTCATCATTTTGCTCGAGTAGGTTTGCAGTTTTGTATCGGCGAGCTGAATTTTTTTTCGCGATTTCGTTGTTGGTCCCATAGAGAAAGTTGTTCAGTTAGATGGTCTGATCATCCCCTTAAACAAGTGTCAGCATATTAAGAAGGATCCTATAGATCCTAAGACCATAAAATGTTTGTTGTGTGTTTTTGAAAAGTGGTCATTAAAACTTAAAGAACACAATAAAATGTGGCCATGGTGTTCCATAGAGAATCATGGACCTCAAATGGAAATGAACTGGACACATGGAAACCTCGGACGATAGATGGAGCAAAGCATTGTACGAGTGTTGGTCGAAGGAATGAAAGCGAATTCTGGGACGATAGGTTATCGATATTGTCTACGCATCTACAACCTAAGCCTATACCTATATATGCATAACTTACCTGCTATACTTACCTGAGGGGAACCGTCACTATCACATCTAAATTTTCTATAAACCTATATTTTTGCTTGTAAAGCTTCAGTTGATGTAGTGACAAAAATAGAGAAAGGTATGTTGAGATGGTTTGGTCATGTGGAAAGAATGGATGAGAGCAGATTGACGAGGGCAATCTATAAGGCAAGCGTAAGTGGAAATGTTGGAAGGGGACGGCCTAGATGTACATATACGAACCAAATTGGCGACGTGCTTAAAAAGGGCCAGGTCAGATCTACCCGTAACCGACGAGCATGCATGAAAGGACTTATGAATGTGGAGGAAGCTAGAGAGGTATGTCAGGATCGTAGCAGGTGGCGTTTCGTTGTCTCTGCCTACTCCAGTGGGAGACAGGCGCGAGAATATGTATGTATGTATGTAAGCTTCAGTTCGGAATTAAAAACGATATTATAATCATGAAACCATCTATCATTTCATCGGCATCTTACAATCTATCCTGAGGAACGAGGGAGAGGCGCAGCCTGGCTAGACACGAAAGCAGCATCATCAACAGATATAGAGTCGCCTGGAACCGGTATCCTACGAATAAATTTATTCGTAGCCGATATCACATCAAGGCCAATGGTACCAGTTCCCAAAAAAACCGGTATTACAAGCATAGATTAATATGTAAATTGAATATAGATAGGTAACTCACCTTGAATTTTAGGACGTCCTAATTGCGTTGCCGCTTATTAGCACTAGGGGACGCCACATTATGAAATAAATTGAAAAAGACTATCGGCCGACACGAGGATCGAACCTTAGCTACCCGGATCGTAAGTCGGTTGTCTAGACCGCTAGACCAACAAGACAGTGATTGATATGGGCGAAATGTCTCACTACTACAGCGCAGTGCGTGGGGTGTAGTGCGCTGTTACTTCGATATAAACCCTAGTTCAACACATAGTGCTTCGAAACATAACCGATAGAGTGCGGAAGCTGTCTATGGAAAATCAGCGTTCCACTTAGTTTGTACTAAGATAACATAGCATGATTACAAGCCGTAGCGACACGACGCGACGAGCAACGAGCCACGAATACTAATACTACATTACAAATAATCTAGACTATTATAAAACTGTAGCAGAAAGTTTGTCCGTACATTGAAGATATGAACAAAAAAAAAGTTACGATATGGTTTTTAGGTGTCCCTGATTCCATTTCACAAATTTTTGGATTTTTTGTCTGTCTGTTTGTGTGTTTGTTTGTTTTAACGAGCATCACGCAAAAACTACTGAACCGATTTTGATGAAAAAAAGGTATATAATTTGTGCGGACAAGGTCGCGGGTTAACGCTCGTAATATATAAAGGTGTGGGGGTTAAATTAAATATTTTTGTATTTTGTATTTGTATAATCGACAATTCGGTACACATCATTATGTTCACCGAAAATTACAATAGAAACTATTTCCTGATACCGTAATTACAAGTTGGAACTAATATTACTCAGTTCTGGCGCTAATAGGTAAATGCGATTTGATGGCTGGTACTAATTATAATTCATGTCGTTAGCCGGTGGCCCGTGTCCAATCAACAATTGAGTACTTACATTATTATTGGAAATTCCGTTGTTTTATTTTCTAATAATACCGACATTGTTTATAATGAATTTTACCGACTTATTGTGTTTTCTATAGAGATCGACACATATTATTTGGTAGCAAATATATGGTTCAATATAATTCAGGCACGGCGCAAAGTGCCACCGGCCACAGCTGTATGATAGCGGCCACAAGTGGCGAGTCGCGGAAATTGCTACAGCGAGTGGCGGCCACCGTCCACACGTGTGCGGAGATTCCCTGCCAAAATTATGAAAAAGCGTGTAAACTGCTTGCTGCTGGCCACCAGTGGCAGTGGGCGGTGGCTTGTTTGGACCAAGCCTTATAGATAATTAATTATACAAAGCCCTTCTAAAATGATGATGGTTTTTTAAGAGGATAACCAGACCATCAAACTAAACAACTTTCTCTATGGGACCAACAACGAAATAGCGAATAAAAATATGCTGTCCCATTCTTCTTGAGTAAGATTCCAGTTTTATATGGAACAGCAGGTTTTTTTCGTAATTTCTATGTTTGTCCCGTAGAGAAAGTTGTCCAGTTTGATTGTCGGAGCATCCTCTTATAAAACCTTCAGCATATAAAGAAGGACCCTATGGACTAAGAAATTGTTGTCGATCTCTCCATTTCGCCTCCAAAGCAATAAACGCGTAAGCTGTGTAATAGCTGTACAGTAGCTGCATAAAGGTAATTTTCTTTATTCAGCTACTGTACAGCTACTATACAGCTTACGTGTTGATGTTCGATGATTTTTTACGCCGAAGCGCTTCGAGTGCGAAATAAATGGTTTATAACTCAAAATGCTCATTCGATCTCCTTTTTAAAAATAGCTTCGTTAAAATGCTTCGTTTCCACAATAGCTCGTGGAGGAGGGGGAGACAAAAATCTCATTTCCTGAGCCAGAGCAGGCATGTTGATAACGAATGCACGCTTCACTTGTTACCCATTTAACATGCGAATTTAGAAGGTTTATGTTTAACGAACACGTATTCGTAAAAAAATTCTCAGATTTCGTGCCCCACACGACTATCGACCACATTGGAAATGAATCTACGGAATTCGAAAAAATATTGTCTCAAAAAGGTAAGGCTACAAGGCAAACCCTTAACCCGATCGTCTTTGTTTTAGGCTCAAATTGTAGTTGACTAAATTGTCCAGAGGAATTTTTCTTAAATTATTGATATCATTCTTTGTTTCCAAAATAACGAGCGCCAAAATTGAAATTCGTTTTTTTTTCACTATTTCGGCTTATAACTTTTTTCGTTTTTGATTTTCTCAAATAATTCTTTTGCACCTTACAGCTCTCGTAAATACGCGTTTTTTTAATATCATATCTTCACAACTCTCCGAGATATAAGGAGATCGCACTTTTTCGTGAAATCGGAGCCTATACTGAAGCGAACGAAAAGACATTTCCAATGTCAAAATCGTAAAAGCAGATTTTTTGCTCCGATCGGTTTGCTCCCATAGAAAAAGTTGTTCAGTTTGATGGGTAGACTTCGGGTTTAAGAATCTTTATTATCCTCATAAGAATTACAATAATTCACTTACATGAGAACTTAGAAAATATAGTATATAAATATAAACTATATTTAAAAGTACTTAATTAACAAAGTAATGAGCGTGCTTAGCAGGTAAAACTTATTTTTAAACTAGGTACATAAAATGTGTGTAGGTAGTTCGGAAAATATCGCTCAATGATAAAAATATTGTAGTCGAGTACGCACCAAGTTAACAACACAGATCAATTTTATTACAACTAGATGTGTCTAATACAATTGGTAAGAAATATTTTTTGTTATTGTTTTCTTATACATACAGATCAGTAAATTGGTACAAAAACGAAGAATCATAAATTCACGACTGCCATCCCTCTCAAGGTGGTCAGAAACATTGATACAAACAAGTACGTAGGTATGGATATTTTATTAATTGATAGGTTAATAAATTACGCCTACCTAATGACATTTTTAGTTTTCGTTTTCTTTTGCCAAATGGCTTCTTAACAAATTTTTGAAAATTTTCATATTTTTAGCTTCTTATCTGACTTATCTGACTTAGTTCAAAAGGATGCTAATGATATCAATTTCACCCTGTATAATTATTTTACTACAGAAATAGTAATTTTCTTATCAATTTATCATTATCTCATTTACCTTTCCTTACCTTACCTTAACCTTACAAAGAGCATTATGTCCTCAGCTATAAACCCCCAGTAGCAAGAGAATAGTATGTGATCTCTCCCAGTGAGAGCTACCGTTGCGTGCTTGACTCCAGTGCGAGACAAGTGCCCAGTAATGGATATCTATTAGACGCAGACGCAAGGAAGCCAAATAGGGTTGGCACATAATACAGAATATTATATTTTGTTTTTGTTTTTAGGGAATATATTTTGTGAAATCCTTTATTAATGTTATGTCCACCAATTGAACTTTAGTCTTTAAAGTATGTTATGCTTTCCTGTTGGTATACGTTTTGTTTGTAAAGGAAGGATTCTACCCCCGAAAAATGGGCAGTAATAACATACGATATGGCCCGAATGCAATCCGGGTCTGTTCAAGGGAAGAGTAACCTAGAGATTTTCTAGGCGAGCGCATTACATATTCAGCTTCATGACTAATTTCCCCCCAAATTACAGATAGTCGTGAGCATATTCATACATACATTATTAAAGGTGTAAGGGATAGCCCAGATCAGCGGTTTCATACAAATCTGCTGTATGTACACGTACCTACCGGCCCCAAAAGTATGAAACAGCTGATTTTTATTTGCGTTCTTTTATAAGGCAGCGGAATTCCATTTCAAATTATTATAAACAAATTATGTCATTCATATCTATTGCTATCAATCAATTTATTTCATACTTAAACAGCCAAAGTCAGCCAAATGTGCAGAAAGGAAGTACAGGCAACAATGTGGTGCTATGTCTAAAAAGCAGAATAACTTAAATTTAAGTAAGCACAAGTGGCAACCCTATCGAGCAACCGTCCATCCATTACAGTGATTTCCGACACTCACCCCTGACGCAGCTCGCAGCCCGACGCAACCACTCACCGAAAGATCAAAAACTTTCTCTAAACCTCTGACTTTGGAGGAAAACTACTATTTTATAATGTATACTAGAGATATCCCGTGACTTCGTCCGCACAAATTATATACGAGATTTTAAGTCAGATCATAAGCTATCAAACAAAAAAAGTTTCATCAAAATCGGTTCAGTAGTTTTTGCGTGATACTCGTTCAAACAAACAAACAAACAAACACACAAACAAACAGACAGACAAAAAATCCAAAAATTGGTGAAATGGAATCAGGGACACCTAAAAACCATATCGTAACTTTTTTTTTGTTAATATCTTCAATGTACAGACAAACTTCCTGTTACAGTTTTATAATAGTATAGATATACTAGAGTTATCCCGTGACTTCGTCCGAACAAATTATATACGAGATTTTAAGTCTGATCATAAGCTATCAATTAAAAATTTTCATCAAAATCGGTTCAGTAGTTTTTACGTGATGCTCGATCAAACAAACAAACAAAAAAACACACAAACCGACAGACCAAAAAATCCAAAAATTTGGATTGGACACCTAAAAACCATATAGTAACTTTTTTTGTTAATATCTTCAATGTACAGACACACTTCAGTTACAATTTTTATAATAGTTAAGATAAGATTTTAAAAGTTACAAATTGTCGTAGAGCGTCACGTAGTGCTTTAAATTGACAAATGCACTAGCCGGCTCTAACGACTTTCAAAGGTACCCCTCGATTTCTCTAGGATGCCATCATCAGATCCTGGTTTTCTTATCATGGTACCACCCTTGGAATATTTTCTTTCCAACAAAAAAAGAATCATCAAAATCGGTTCATAAACGACGAAGTTATCCGCGAACACACATCAAAAAAAATATATATATAGATATACGATCGAATTGAGAAACCTCCTCCTTTTTTAAGTCGGTTTAAATAATATATACGATCGAATTGAGAAACCGCCTCCTTTTTTAAAGTCGGTTAAAAATGGTTTAATGCATTTCATTCCATTACGTATCCTGTATCCTAAATGCCCCAAATTAATATTTTTGCAAATATCTTCAATGTACACACGCCAAGCCACCAAGCTTACAAAATGTTATTATCATGTACCTATACAGGGAGTAAGTAACAGCCTATAAAATACTGAAACTGGACAACTTTCACTATGGAGCCTACCTCAGGAAACGAGAAAAAAAATCAGCTGTCCCGTACAAAACTGCTGTACCTACCCGACTAAATATACAACGTGTTAATGAATTAACGCAAAACGAGATAGTAGTTTGTTTAGAATCGACAGCAGAATCGAATTATCATGGTTTCAACATAGGTAATTTTTTTCAAAATATTAAGTAATTTGTTAGAAAATTGTTTTCATTTTCTTATCCCGATGTCAATCCACCCCATGGGCATACTCACTCTACTTACTACCTAGACAAGATTATTAAAATGTATCCATGAGTACGTTAGCGCTTTCATTCATTGCTGAAATGATCACAAATCATTTTTGCCTCAAAACTTAAAATACGAATAACTTTAAACTTTAAGTATCAAAATAATGAAATTATTGTTTCAATATAATTATTTTGTTATAAATCAGTTGGGGTGTATGAGGTTTTGCGCTTATTCATTAACACGTTGTATAGGACAGCTGATTTTTTTGCTCGTTTCCTGATGTAGGCTCCATAGTTAAAGTTGTTCAGTTTGATGGTCTGAGTTCACCTTTTCAGTATTTTCTAATGCTGTCACTTACATCCCGTAGATCTTTCGATAGAAAAAACAACGAACTGTTATTTTTATACTTTTTTCTGAACACTTATAAAAAGCTTTTAGCCAACCAGCTCCAATCGAAGTCAAGTGATTACTTCTAAAACAGGATTAAAGGTATATCTACGAGTAGTTACATTGCAAAAAGAGGGCCATGCAATTCGCAAAGAGCTTTCTATTGTTTTCGAAACCACGAGTCTGTTCGATTAGGTGATTAGAAGACATTTTCTTTGTTATAAATCTATAGGATTAAGCTTTTTAACGAAGAAAAACTGTTTTCTTTTTAAATACACTGTGGAAAAAAATCTTATTATTATTACTATATGAGAGATGAATGGAAGAGGATGACATATTGCGCCGACCCCAAATAATGGGAAATGGGCAAGACAATGATGATGATGATTACTATGTTACTGCGAAATTTTCTTGCGCTCGCCGTTTGATTACATCCCTAAAAAGTATAAATACAAATTTTCAACTTTGAAGGGGGTTTTTTAGACCATCAAACTGCACAAATTTCACTATGGGACCAACATCGAAATCGCAAAAAAAAAACAGATTTTTAGTTTAGTATAGAACATCTTTTTTTTTTTTGGGATTTCGACATTGGTCCCATAGTGAAAGTTGTTTAGTTTGATGGTCTGAACCACCCCTTTAAATTTTTATTTGTATTTTTGTAACACCTTGTACAGGGTGGGCACAATTTTAACTTTTCATACAAACGTTTGATCAACTTATTGCATTTAGTACGGCAAGTCGTTTTCTCGCGACTATAATTATTGGTTTCGTTGGGAAAGTTGTTCAGTATCACTTAAAGTAATGCAACTGTTAATCCAAACACCCTGTGTTTATAATATCTCTTGATTATCCCTTACGTAACATGGTCGTAAGTATATGCGTTCTATATCTTACTAATTTGTACAATCTTGTTACAAATTAAAGATTGAAAAATTTGTCTCGGGCGGGACTTGAACCCGCAATCTTCCAAACCGGGGAACTGCGTTATCCAATTTTACCAACGAGCTCACTACCCAGAGAATGAAATTGGTTCCCGTTCCCCGGTTTGGAAGAGTGCGGGTTCAAGTCCCGCCCGAGACCAATTTTTCAATCTTTAATTTGATTCGAAATAGCATAACATGGCTGTAACCTCCCCCGAAACAAAAGTCTGGATACGTGCCTGAATGTAACATTTTCAGATGGAGTTACACAACATATTCCTAATTTTCCTGTATTTATGGAAAAAGCACGCGAAAACTCCCAATTACTAACAAAAAGCTACTTTACCCATCAAACTAACAAAAGTACCATTATTCGTTCCCAGTTTTACCTCCAAAAAGGCAGGAGCGATGCGTGTCGATTGACCGGAAATAGTAGCGGTCTGTATTTACAACTTCCGGTTAGGGATGGCGGGAAACCAATTAATAACTTTTATGGCTTCCGGTGCTGGCTCCTCGGTCAATTAGTACACTCGTAAAAATCTTCACGCCTGATTGGGAATGGTATCGGCAGGTCTTACAATATACGTGTTTACGTTCATTCCGTTTCTAATACAGTTGAGGGTAGAAAATACAGGGTGTTAGTACAAATAAATACGTTACATACTCATGGGGGTGCTACGGATCATCAAACTGAACAACTTCTACTATGGAGCCAAAATTGAAATCGGTAAAAAAAATCAGATAAAAAACGTCAACGGCTACTCAACCCTAATGTATGGACTGTTTTGTTTTTTTATTTCGATTTTGGCTCGGAAGTGAAAGTTGTTCAGTTTGATGGACTGAAGTACCCCCCCCCCCCCCCCCCTCCCCATTACGATTTTACATAACAATTTATAAAAAAATTGGCCACTCTGTATCATGATCATCATCATCGGCCTATAAACGTCCCACTGCAGGGCACAGGCCTACCCTCAGGGAGGGTGTATGGGTATTAGTCCACCACGCGTGACCAATGCGGATTGGTAGACTTCACATACACATCAGAATCTCTACTTCAGTGTATGCAGGTTTCCTCACGATGTTTTCCTTCTCCGTTTGAGAGCAATCAATATTACGTACATAAGTAAGAAACACTCATTGGTACATGGCATGTCATAATTGGGTGTCCATTACTCTCCGCAACGCGCCACCGACGCTCTCCATTCCCACTCTGTATAAAATTTTCATACTGTAAATAATTCCTATACCTAGCTTAAAATATCAAGTTCTCAACATTTTCTCCAACACATGTATAACTTGATAACGATAAGGTTATAAGAATAGATGCGGTAATTGAATGGTAGCTGATGCCCCAGGGCACGTCGTTTGAGGAGCAAATCTACTTACAGCCTCTTTGTATTGACTATAGCTGACTGCGAGGTAAGAAACTATCTAAATAGATGAGGTTGTTTTCTTCTTGTCATCATCAGCCTATCCTCTCGCGGATTAGTGAGGAGGGAGCAGGCCCAGTGCGGATTGGTGGGGTAAGTTAGTAGTCAACATAGTGCTGGATTGCTTAATTGTTGTTTTTTTTTCTTTTGGAAACTGTAAATAAATGCCAGGAAACATATCACACTGAAATTATTGATTTGTTCAGTCTGATGGTCTGAAGTAGTTTGAACCACCCCTGATAAATTGGTTTCAAAATCACACTACCAATTTGTTGTCAAACCCTGGACAAAAAGACATTTTTTCCTGTGGGTATACAATACCGGGTTGAAATTGATATCATTAGCGTCCTTTTAAACTAAGAGTCTACCCATCAAACAGAACAAGTTTTACAATGGGAGCAAACCGATCGAAGCAAATAAAAAATCAGCTGCAATACATAATCAGACACAAGTCCATACTAAACTGCAATGCTCCCATGGTAAAAGTTGTTCAGTTTGATGGGTAGACTCTTAGTTTAAAATGATGCTAATGATATCAATTTCACCCTGTAGTAACTATACCCACAGGCAGAATGTCAATGGGCTATTCTAAATTGGGACCCAAGTAGGTACCCAAATTATTTTATTGCACTTTTTGAATCAAATAATTTTTTTAGGTTTAAATTGACCCGAGCCAAACCCGAGCCCATAAATTCCATACACTGCCAAAAATATGACGTCTTAAAATTACTACTTAAAAAAAATCTCAGAATAAAGAAAACGCAACTACTCCATTACCTCCGTAGCTCCTTGAATACATCTTCTAGCCCTGGGGGATTTGTAACTACATCACAGAGTGATAGGCTTTACTCGCTCACTCCTATGAAAAGTACATAAACTCACGACTTTTTCCCAGAAGGTTAAGCAGATACTATGGATCTCCGTTTTAAGCGACTCTGACTTATTTCTCTTGCTTCCACTAGATTCATTTATCTTAATAATTATTATGCATGGTTATGATTCTCTTTAGTTTCGACTACTTTCACCTGGCATTTTCTAATTTGGTTTATTTCACCAGTAGGCCTCGCATGCCACCCCTGAGAAAACGATAAAAATTGAGATGTGCCTCCATCTTTATTATTTTACGTATGCCAGAAAGAGCGCGCATGACGTTTTTCTCGTTTAAACGCTTTGTCGTGAGTGGCATGCTAGCCGTGCTGATGGTCTTACATCATAGACCAGATATGGGAGTAATTCTCCCATTTCCCGTATTTCCGACTCTAAAACTAATTTTATTTCGAAATGATTAAAACTAATATATATATAACGTGGAGTCTTGTAATTGGAACTATCTGGTAAATGCAACTATGAAGCAATTGCACTTATAATTATAAGAATCACAATTCAGTCCATCTCTTTATACCAACACCTGCCTTCTAGATGACTAGACATAAGTCTATTGAAAGAACTGTACCGTGATTCTTATAAGTGCAATTGCTCCATAGTTGCATTTACCAGATAGTTGCAATTACAAGACTCCACCTTAAGCAATAGGCTACTTAACAATTAGTCAAATCAGCGGACGTCAAAACGTGCGCTTAACTTTGTACTAAAAACAGAATTATGACGTCATCAATATTTCATTACTTTTTTATTTTTATTTTGTTCTTAAACATAGTATTCAAGCTAAGAACTCAATTAAAATGGGAGTTAAGCGTTATTTTCCAACCTTTTTTTTATTGAGAAGATAAAAATAAAATATAATTATTTTATGTAGGTACCTAGTCAATAGCCCAATTATTATGGTGATATTTTTATTCTACCATTAAATCCAAATCCCAAAAAGTTCCCTGTTTGTAGCGTTGCTTGCTGCAGCCATATTGTATCGAAATTATAGTATTATATTCAAATTTTTCCGTGTTGTGTATGTTGATTATTATTAGGCATGACACATTTTATTGCTGAAGTAGGTACTAAGTAATTTGAGTGTTTAGATTAGGTACTAGGCTAACAAAATATTATAATTATGTTAACATAAGGAAACTTGTTATTTTTATATTATTACCCACTGTAACGCGGTTGGTTTCGACAAGAAATAAAATTAAAAAATCTGATAAAATAACTTGTACAGTTCGTTGTCTTGAAATGTTATCAAAAACCTATCTTAAACTCCTAAGTTTCTTCAATAAATACGTAAATGAAAAAATAAATCAAAACCATAAAACACAGTCTGTATTTTATTTAAATCTTGAAGTCAAAAACATATTTTCATCAAGTTTAATAGAAGGGCAGCGTGCCATGTTACAAAAAAAAAACTAGACACTGGTCCCAAATCCCAATTTACAAGACAATTCAAACTCTATGTGGACAAAGCCGCGACCAAAAGCTTAACAGAATTTCATTCATCCACAAATTTTACAGTACCTTACATAATTTAATTATATATTAGATTGTTAACCAAGGGATGAAAGTCACCCATTTCACACGAGATGTTTGGCGCCCCGAACGAACGTGAGGGGCGTCCATATTTCGAGTGTGAAATGGGTGTCTTTCACCCGAGTTAAACACTCTGCTTTTAATTTCGACTACGATTAAAGTAAACAAAAGCCAGATATAATATGCAAAATCAATTTCTAAATCTATTGACGAATTAATTTTAGACTAGGTACGTTTCAAAACGTTTGAATATATTTGAAATCACTCGGGGTGCCAATGCTAAAGAGAAAAAGCATATGTATGCTAGAGTGAGACAGATAGACTTCCAGAGTGATATTTACGCGTTTTAAAACGGATCCTTACGAAAAAATTAGCAACATCTCGCTGTAAAGCACTTTTTTCTTTTTCGCGCAACTATATGGCTTTTATATTTTTCAAGCCAGCACGTTTTTTTTTAGGAGGTTTTAATCAGGATCACTTTTTTCTGTCTGCTTATAATTTTAACAAAAGTCTCCAAATGACAAAAAATATTGTTATTTAAATTAAGTTTTATTATAATTCTAATATATTGATCATAATAGTTATAAAAAAATAAGAATTAATATAATTTTATCGAAGTGTGGTTGTATAGGTTTCTGCCTTTGCTTAGTATAGACGCGTATAGACTTAGATTTTTTTTTAATTTACTTTTCCGCCCTAGGGAAGAAAAGTATCACTTTCAACCCGCTTCTTAGATAAACAATGCAAACTTCTTAGATGATCAAACGCTTTACAGCGAGATGTTGCTATTTTTTTCGTAAGGATCCGTTTTAAAACGCGTAAAAATCACTATGGAAGTCTATCTGTCTCACTCTAGCATACATATATCTTCTTATGTTTTTTTCTTTAGCATTGGCACCCCGAGTGATTTCAAATTTATTCAAACGTTTTGAAACGTACCTAGTCAAAAAATTAATTCGTCAAGCGATTCAGAAATTGATTTTGCATATTATATCTGGCTTTTGTTTACTTTCCTCGTATTCGAAATGAAAAGCAGAGTGTTTAACTCGGGTGAAAGACACCCATTTCCCACTCGAAATACGAGTATGGGCGCCCCTCACATTCGTTCGGGGCGGCAAACATCTCGTGTGAAATGGGTGACTTTCATCCCTTGGTTAACAATCTACTATTTAACATATAGAGTGTGCAGATGAAAAGGAAAGAACCTCAGCATAGTTGCTGTTAATTATGGTTTTCCCTTTTTTACAATCGCTGCGCTAGATAACTATATTTATTATTTGTATTATATAAATTGTTAAATTTTTACAGTGTGCGAGCCTTTATTGCAAAATTATAGGTCGATGAATTAGGTAGGTAGTATAGTTTTGAGAGCTATGCGGTTGTTATTTAATCTAGAATTAAACATTTTAACGGGTTCTTACCGCGTTTTGGTATATTTGAGTTGATTTGAGTTGGATATTTCGGCAGTTCTAGAACTGCTATGATCACGGGACGACTGAAGAACTGCAGGTAGATTTTTAAGAGCAGACAAATCTGTCTATCCCCACTCTTTGTCGTTTGCTCCGACCACTACCTGCTATCGGAACTCACTCGATTGTCAATATCACTTGGTCCAGCCCGACTAAATGTCACTCCGTTAGCACTGCATTTCCATCAGTGTCAAGTACTTTATGGGAGAATCTATCCCAATCTCAGGGTTTGTTTTTGGTCAAGAACAAGAAGAGATTGAGGATTGTGGAGCCTCGTGACCGGCAGAAACGCGTCGCGCGAAAACCACGCGAGACAAGGGCTCGAGTCAGAACCTGCAACGTGACTCTATACCTATGTTAACCACCGGATTCAAATAAACCAAAACGCGGTAAGAACCCGTTAAAATGTTTAGTTCTAGGTAGGTAGTGTTAGTAGGTAGTGTCTTAGGTAGTGTTTTCTTATAATTTATATACCCTTCACTTATAAAAGTTGTAACAAGATAAAGAAGCATTCCGGACACGCACCTTCTTATAAACTTATCCATATAAAAGTATGTAGGTACATGTATGTGGCGAAAACAGGGAAACTTTTCTAATTAACTTGGGGCAAGTTTTTTCGTTAACCTCTCTCGTGCTACGAAGTGATTTTGTTGTACTTTTTTGTTATCTTTAAATACCTATATAATAATATGATGGATGATGATAGATTCCTAGTCAAAGATATGTAAGACTCCTGAAGGAATTAGTCGCTTCTTACCTACGATTTAATGTGAATACATCTATAGAAATGTAAATCAAGCTCAAAAAGTGGTACCTACCACCATAACTGTACCAAACCGTGTTCTAAATTTGTTCTTTAAAAACTGTACCCTGCCGTTGTACTCTTAAATATTCCGTGCCTGCCGCCAATACTCATATACAACATGACATTTTTCATTAGCTGCCTAAAATTATGTAGTATTTCGTAGGAATACATTTTATACAGGGTGTTAAATTCAAATTTCAAATTAATAGCATAATGGACCACATTTCGTCGCATTGTTTTTTCTGTAGCGTCGCCGAGCGCTATCAGGTAGCACAAACGCTGTGTAAGATTTGTCTTATATAGCATAGAAACATTAAAAGGTTGTGTAATTTATACACGCAATCGGATACAGGCATAACATATGATTAATATCTATCTTTCATCATAAGCTTAATAAAACAGTGATGAAAACGTTTAAACAGCGTTTTTAAATAAGCCATGTAAACGTTCTTATGTCAATGTTGAAAAACAATCGTAAAAGAACTTCTTACGCAGGCATTAAGTTGTTATTTTCTGTATAAACGTAGAGTAATTTACTTTTTTAGTGCTTTAAGTACATATAACAGTGTCAATAATCACTAATACTCAGCTTCATACAATTATCATAAAAAAGCACCGTAAGTTACATTTTAATAGCTTTTCAACACTGGAATCGATTAAGTGCTGATTAAAAGTTGTTACTATTATCACTAATTTGCTGGCCGCTATATAAGAGACAAATTTGTTACTTCTAGACCAATAAAACACTCTTAAAATGGTTTACTTAGATAATATTTTAAAGTTTCAAGTCGTTTAGTCGTTTGGTGACCTACGTTTTGTGCTGGTTGTGTGAGACCCGCGCGCTGCGTTATTATTACCTAAATAACAGCAAAGTAGAAAAGAAAAACAGTTTACTCACCCTGGAATTATTTATTTCAATAATTCAGTACGACGCACTCTCTCAGATAATTGCACGGAACTGTTTTCATTTTGCTATCTACTCTTCGCTTATCAAATCAAATCAAATCAAATATACTTTATTTTACACCAAAAACATAAACAGTAAAATACAGAAATAAAATACAAGAGGCACAAAATAAGGCGGTCTTATCGCTAAGAAGCGATTTCTTCCAGACAACCTTAGGGTAGAGGAAACGGTGAAAAGAAGAAAGGTAGGCGGTGTTTCCAGAAAGAAAAAAAAATCAAAAATCAGCAGTTATTAGTAAAAACAAAAAGTAAGTATACAAAATAAACCTATTATAAATACATATATAATATACATACTCATATATATATATATATATATATATATTTATATACACACATACATCATACATAAATACGCGTACTACACAACAAAATACTATAGGAAAACATGAACCACAGACATAGGAAAAGATGTACCTATGGAAAACAGATGTAACTATGCTTATGTTACAGCTAATAGCAATTTAGTAGCTACTTTACTTGCTAACAGCAACATACATGCTAATATCGTATCTAAGAGCAATTTTGCTCAAATTTTGCATCCTTCATTGCAATAAACAGTATTATTATACACTTTTGTAATACAAACAGCAACGCCATATTTTTGTCACTTTCTATTTGCAGAATAAATCATTGAACAATATTGAAATGTATTTTCCTTGGTAATTACTAGTACAAAAGTAATGTTTTGTTAACCCCTTGCTTTGTTTAGTTGATACAAAATGTTTGTTTACGCCTTGAAAAATAATACAATTAGGTACTGCTTTTAGCTATTTTTATTTTTTTTAAATCTATTTCATATAAAAAATGAGTATTAATTATCAGTAAAATTTGATTCACATATGAAATAACGCTTCTTATTCGTGTAATCACCTTAAATAGCTACTTCACAGATTGAATGGAGCAGAGGAAGGCTGTGTAAAGTGCGCCCAAACGGGCTTTATAGAAACTGTATAGATGTTTACATATACCATTATGTGATGGTGAGTTGTAATAAATACGTTCTCACGGCTTTTATATCAACTACTTTGGCTACCTGGGATAGCGGGGTGAATGGAGAGCGTGGTCGACTGCCCATGCGCGCGTAACAGAGCCCTAGAGCAGACAATGTCAGTATTCGAATGCCACATTATAATTAATATGGTACAGAAATATTCGGTTAATTATTTCAATTTAATTTTAACTGCTATGCTATGATGGTATACTATGATTTAACGTCATCTCAACAAATGTTGCACACCTTGAAAGTTACATCCTGTATGTATTAAGTGGGATCACACACGATGACGCATGACGGAGCGGCAGACGTCAGTCTGTCATTTGTGAAGAAAAGAGTTGTATGAAACCGCACGTAGAAGCATACACGGTGACGGATTGACGCACCTGTTAAATATTTTCTGTGTACTTGGTGGTTCTTTTACCATTGTAATTTTTAGCCGATGGTTGAATTAATTTACCTTGTCTGACCTTTCTAGTATTGCATTTTATTTTTAACAGGTAGCCCAGTCATTTTACGGAGTTTTGTTAGACTGTAACCGGCACCATTTAGTGACAAAAAGACTATCTGAAAACATATTTAAAAAAATTCGCTACGCAACATAGAATTAAAATTGTATCTCCCAGAAGGCTTTAAACTAATTAATATCATTACCAACTAAAAACAATATAAATTATTTTTGAGTTATATAATAGGCATTGAAATTTTTAAAATGAGGTATATTGATTAGAAAATACTAATGTATTTTTCAAAGCCTTCTAAGTAGACAAAAATATTAATACATACCTACTTATTAGTATGAAGCCTTAAAAATATGCAAAAAGAAATTTACCTTCTGGTTTTTAGAACGAGAAGAATGCAAAATTTTAAATTTGTGACTGTTACCGACGTATTTTTCTTTAATGGGATGGGATGGGATTTTCTTTACTGAGGAATGCGCTAAGTCGTAGATTTTTTAGCGAGTGAATTGGCTTTATAATTGTTTATTGTTACGTTTAATGATGTTGCTTTGTAATTAGTTTTATGGCGAGGAAGACTGCTTCTTATTCAGTCGATTGTTGTAACTTGAATACGTTCGTTATCTTTTTGTTATCCACTTTGTATTTTTAGTGTTAGCTCTGCTTTGTTTTTTTTTTTAATTATGTTTCTATCAGCGGATACCTATAATTGGCTTTCTGTTAGCCATCCATATTTTGTATTGTGTCAACAGCTGTTGGTCTTCCCAAGAAAATAAAATAAAATTAATTTTGGTACATTTCTAAGCTCATAATGGCTCTTAAATACTATACCGAACAAAAAATCTATTATTAAGTAGTCCCGGCTCAAACTGTAAAATGACTGGGCTAAGGTACCTATTTTAAAATATGGGGCACGTTGTTAGGTCTATCCTCTTATTTGCTCGCGATGGATCTCCTTATCATCATTGCTTATCACCGTTTACCTCACCAACACATTTGTGTTCACAGACAACATGTGTTACATGTTTCCGGACTTTTATAATAATTATTATCATGCCGTAGTCAGTCACACTTGGCCGATAAGAACATGACTGTACTAAAAACTTCCAAGAGTCGTGCGTCAAAGGTTTATTAATAAATATAATAATTAAATAATTATTACTACGTGCATCCAAGATAGCTTGGTGATTTTGACAGGCGGTTTTAGAGATTTCATTTTACTTTTTAAAGCTATTTGAGCCGTCACAGCTTTATAATGCACGAGCATTAACTCGCGACTTTGTCCGCACAATTTATATACCAGATTTTAAGTCAGATCATTACATATCAAACAAAAAAGTTTCATCAAAATCGGTTCAGTAGTTTTTGCGTGATGCTCGTTCAAACAAACAAACAAACAAACACACAAACAGACAGACAAAAAATCCAAAAATTGGTGATATGGAATCAGGGACACCTAAAAACCATATCATAATATTTTTTTGTTAATATCTTCAATGTACAGACAATCTTCTGTTACAGTTTTATAATAGTACGAGCGTTAACCCGCGACTTCGTCCGCACAAATTATATACCAGATTTTAAGTCAGATAATAAGCTATCAAACAAAAAAGTTTCATCAAAATCGGTTCAGTAGTTTTTGCGTGATACTCGTTCAAACAAACAAATAAACACCCAAACAAACACACAAACAAGCAGACGGACAAAAAATCCAAAAATTGGTGATATGGAATCAGGGACACCTAAAAACCATATCGTAACTTTTTTTTTGCTAATATCTTCAATGTACAGACAAACTTCCTGCTACAGTTTTATAATAGTTTAGATACAGACTAAAAATATAAAATATTAGGTTTTACGGCACAAACATTTTAATAATGTAAAATAATCGCTCTAAATCTCTAAATCGATTCGTCATATTGTATACAAAGTTAAACGTTATATAAAAAGTTATTGTATCTATACTATTATAAAACTGTAACAGGAAGTTTGTCTGTACATTGAAGATATCAACAAAAAAAAGTTACGATATGGTTTTTAGGTGTCCCTGATTCCATTTCACAAATTTTTGGATTTTTTGTCTGTGTGTTTGTTTGGGTGTTTGTTTGTTTGTTTGAACGAGTATCACGCAAAAACTACTAAACCGATTTTGATGAACCTTTTTTTGTTTGATAGCTTATGATCTTACTTAACACGTTCCGGGGCAGTGAATGAGACACAATAGAACTTTTATTGTTATCACGTCTATAGCCGGTCACTGTCCCGGAACGTGTTAAAATCTGGTATATAATTTGTGCGGACAAAGTCGCGGGTTAACGCTCGTACTATTATAAGATCGCTAGATAGCGCCAATGTCTTCGCAAGTAAAAAAATAAAAACGAATCTAATAAAAACTTTTTATGAAAATATTACATTTTTTATTTGGTCTTCACCTCTTGTCTTGCTTGACCAGCCGGCCAGGAGTGGAGTTGCAAGTGCGGAACCTATGCTCCAGGTTGTCATATCGTCGGGAGCCGTAACTGGTGCGTTTAGCACCGGGAAATGGCGCCAGCTGAGTCACCTCTCTTCAACCTTAGCCGCTCAGTAGTTGTTGCCTCCTTATTGCTCCTTGGGAATGGTCATTTTGGGGATTTTCACTGTCTACCATTTTGGAGAATCTTGTTGCGTCCCGAGTCTCTCCACAACAACCCGGATCTCACGGCCCATCCAGTTCATCCCCATAACCAAAGTAGGTATATATAACGTAATAGTAGTGCGCTTCTAAGAAACCGCGCGACTCGCCGGCGATGCGGCAAGATGGCGGCCATGCTAAGGGTTGTTACTATCATGTTCACAGGAATGAAATAAATATAAGATAATCAATATGAAATAAGTCTAATCATTTAATATTTTATTAATTGATAGTGATCATAATACCTACCTAAGTATTTATTTTTGTTGTGTGTGATTTACGTTTTTAATTCAACGTTTTAAAAGAATAAACACATTATTTTTCAATTAATAAAATGTTTTATGAACTAAAACAATTATGTAGCAGCGTAGCTTACTTATTTATAGTATTACCTGCAGTTTTAAACGGTATCTCCAGTAAAAATAACTTACGTTTCAAATCGCGATAAAAAAAAATCAAACCAACCATTATTTCCAACAAATATTTATTTTGATTTAATGTGGAATCACACCCGAACACAATACAATCAGCTCGAACCATTTTTATTTTTTTATTTTATTTTATTGTATAGGTACACGTACAGATTACAGTCAAGATGAAACCATTGTGGTACGTGCGCACTCGCAAGTATAAATTTTGACACTGCTGCCGGCGAGTACCTCAAGTCTTAGTTGAGTTTCGGTACCGCGCACAGGAGGGGGCCGAGACGCGCTCCTCTTGCGCACCGCACCCCGTGCACGATAGACCTGTCGTGATCGTTTAGCGCGTTTACTATTACGTTATAATATACTTTGCCATAACCCAAGTTAAATTATGTCCTTACCAAGCGTGGTCTGTCTGTGAGTGTGTTTGCATATTGCATTCAGATATAGATCACGATTCGCGCACAGCTGCATGTCGCTGCGTTTAGATAAAAGTGTTTCGAAAGCCCCTACGTTGGACCTGTGTCTATTTTTTACGAGTAAAATAGCTGTTGAGGTGCAAATAGTAATACAAACTGTAAGCCTACCATGAGTTTTCACTGCACGTTCTTAGACAGACAGAGACACTTTGCACAGAATTAGTTCTCAACGTAACCACTAGGAGCGCTGTACGAAATTCAATACAAAAACTGTAGTTTACTACAGTAGTTTTACTGTAGTTTACTACAGTATAAACTCATGGTAGACCTACTGACTGTAGGCATTATTATTTGGTAAGGCTTGCAATAAGCCGAGGCTTCGAAATAAGCCAGGCCCTGTACCCTGACTTTCGATGTTCGATATATCGCCACTGTTTCGGTCCGCACTTCATTGTAATAGAGTTGACATTGGAACGAAAACATTCACGCAATTGCGAAGTTCGAATGTGCGGGTAGAGGCCCAGTGCTGGTCTGTAGCCAAAACTGAGAGTTAATACTGAAAAATTTCGAGCTCGCTACAGATGTAGGTATAGAATATACAGGGTGTTATAAAAGTAAAACTAAGCATTTAAAACTTTTAAGGGGGTTGTTGAGATCATCAAACTGAACAACTTTCTTTTGTCCCATACATTTAGCTCGAGTAGATCAGTCGTTTAGTATGGAACATCGCAAACGCATCGCATCATGGCGATTATGGCCAATCTCCCCATATTGGGGGAGGCCTTTTTCGCGATTTCGATATTGGTCCCATAGTGAAAGTTGTTCAATTTGATGGTCTTAACCACCTCCTTAAATGTTTATTTGTATTTTTGTAACACCTCGTATAGTGCAAGGGCTGAAGCACTCATACCTACTAGTTACTACAACAGTCATTATATATGAAATAATAGTATTCTTAAACTATTACAATGTCTTCTACAACCAAAAGTATCAAGCCAAAATCTGGATAAGGAATAAGGAGGAAGAGGAACCTCTTCTCATAAGAAACCTCTGGAAAATGAAAATAAAGATATATTATAATTATTATTGTATGTCTTTTCCTTATCTCGGGACATAAGTGTCCCGGACCTTTGGGAGGCGTGCGTGGGGCCGAAGCCAACACGTAGAGGCCCGTCAGACAATTTGATCTAAATAGTAATGTGACACCAACCGGCAACTATCCCAGTATACACTATAGAAGTGCATCCAAAACAGCCCCCGGTCAGTGTAGGACTATTGCAAGGAGTGGAAAGAAACAAAATCTGGGCTATTGGGGTGGGGTGCTAATGGAACAGGTAACTAGGATTTGAACGGGACTATGGCGCCTGCCTGACCAATGTATAAACACGGAAAAAATGGCAGACGGTGACTCGCCAACTCAAAATGAATGGGCTCCCGAAAATGGCCGCTCGCACGGAGCGACAAGGGGGCAACATTTCCTGAGCGGCTTAGAGTGGAGAGGTGCTTCTGGACTTTAAACGACCATCATTTCAGTCTCCAACGGCTAATCAGGTGCCCACTCGCCACTTACGTAACACATCCACTCTTCGAGCATATAGCTCTTGCGACTCCAACCTAAGGCCGGCCAATTAAGGCAAACACAGAGGTGGGGGATCTGATCCTCTTGGGGTCCACTCCGACCGGCAAGTAAAGGCAAGTCGGAGACGAGGATCAGGGACTTCCCCCGGGAGCACTCGGGCCCGTGGTGTCGCCACTCACCAACAGCTCGCCACAAGCTGCCCTGCGGGTTATTATTATAAAATACCTATCTACGCCAAAGCTCCACAAACAGAACTAAAGAAACCTTGAACACGTTAATTTCAAACCGTGATTTTATCTAGCAAATTATTCACGGTGTTGACAACACGGATCAAATGGATAAAACAGTAATGTACTGAAAGGGTGGCACGGTGGGGTAACCACCCTGTAATAACAATCTGACACAATATACCGACCTTGAGACACCCTAACCTATAGGGTTACATTAAGAGCCCAATAGCAGTTAAACTAGAATTTCTAGGAACTTTCATTAGTGAGCATTTTCAAGAATTTTTTCTGGTGATAGTGCCCAGCAAACAATTTGGTCGTATTAGGCCCACATTTATATGACTATTTTGACATATAAAAGTTATATTACGGTAAATTAGTCATATACTGGTGTTTTATGCGTCTGATGTTCGACTATACGACACCTATACGATCCAATCTATCTATATCGAACTTTAAAAAAATAGTTCGTTAAAATAAAACCGGCCAAATGCGAGTCCGGACTCAGGAAATTAGTGTTCCGTACTACCAGTTGTTTTATATTAGTCGTAGGTATGACAGTTTATAATGATACTTACTAAGTATGTAGGCTCATAGTAACTGAAGATCAGTTTACATTGGTAGTCCTTTTTTGGTAAAACCATTCCAGTTAGTTCCAACCTGATAATTTTCCCACAATCTACACCTTATTTCTAATCTTAGTCCAAGTTTCTAATGTTCATGATTTTTTCAGATTTGACATGGGTCTAGTTTTTGAAATATCGGTGGGGACAGGGGATAGCAGTTTTTTCTGAGTATATTGAAAAATTTGTTCGATAAAGATTTCTGTAGTGTGCAACTTCTGGCCAACTCTCCAAGAACGCATCCATGTTGTCTCTCCACTTTTTTCTGGGTCTGCCTCGACGCCGGCGACCATCCAGTCTGTTGTGATTTTGGCCCATCTTTCCGAATGCATGCGACAGACATGTCCGGCCCAGTCCCACTTCAGCTGAGATGTGTAGAAAAAAATAATGTTTATTCTCTTTCTGGCCATACTAAAATGTCTTATGGCAATAATTACAATCAGTCATAAATTATGAGTTTCATTTACTTTAGGTTAATTAATATTCTTTGGTTTCATGTCAATGAGTACGTACGATGCGTTTTCCAAGTGCAGTAAGAATAAAAAAAAAAGAAATTAGGAAAGCGCACGGAAAGCGGAGCGGCTTGCCGTCTCTTAATATCGGGCGTTGTAATTGTGCCTTGGCTGCACCTACGTCGGTTGCTGCCAAGGGACTGTACTCCATCTACAAAAAAACCTTAAATTTGTAGTTATTTATTTTTCTATTTCTTCACTGTGTAGTTACTAGTTTTTTATTGTTATTATTATGTCTGTGAACTTACCCAATAGAAAATCCCACAGAGCGACATAGCCTCAGGCCAAGCTCTTCAATAAAGATTTAAAAAAAAAAAAAAAACGTTGTCAATTTGAAGGTGGTCTTTGGTTTTTTTATTGACTGACATTAACGACGAGGAACGTGCGATTTTCGAATCTCATACGTAGAACTCAGCAGTTCAAAAATGTTGCCAAAAAAAACTGTCAATTCGAAGGTTGTCTTTGATTTATTTATTGATTGACATTAACGACGAGGAGTGCGATTTTTGAATCTCATACATTGAACTCAGCAGTTGAAAATATACGGAGATCTTTAAACTGCTGATTTGACTTTCAAAAATCGCACTCCTGGAGTATGATTTTTGAATGTCAAATCAGCAGTAGAAAAACGCATATCTCCATAGTAATATTGATATTTTCAACTGCTGAGTTCAATAAATTGAGTTTGAAAAATCGCACTTCTGGTAAGTGCGATTTTTGAAACTCATTGTATATCTCCATGGTAATATTGATATTTTCATCTGCTGAGTTCAATAAAAAGAGTGAGAATAAAATGAGTTGCCAATGCCAACTTGCCAATGCATGGCTATATTTCTCATTACCATAAATGAGCAATAACACTGAAAATGCTAATCTGTTGTACATTAAACATTACCTAACCATCAAAATGCGCGCTCCATTCAAACGAAGTCTGGTTATATTTACTAACCAATTAAAGCCAATGTCAAATTTTAGACGCGATCTGGAAACCAATATCTGTGCTTTACATCTATCAGATTTCCGTTAAAATATATAGTTTCAATGCTAGGATTAATTTAAGAATTCTGTGGAAAAATTTGAGCCACGATAACTTTTAAACTATATAACAACACAAACTAACGAAATGTCTCCCAATAATAAAGGAATAAAGAAAAAATCTAAACACTTTAGATCGGACACAACAATTTTTGAGATTATTTGCAAGTATCGCCATCCAGCAACAGTTTACTGTTATGTTTTTTTTATTTAGAAAACTCCTTGCTATCGCTGTAACTATCACTACAAAAGTCTGTGGTAACTATTGGTATTAGACAGGAAGCTTGCATAGGTATTGTCTATACCTTGGAGAACACACTGCCCGTAGAAAGAGAAGGTACTAGAATGAAGCACTTGTCTTGAAATTCGTTCTAGCTAAAAAGAGATCGCTACTTATTGCTGTCCTTATCGACGTAACCACTTTTTTGTACTACGACGGCTGTCTGACTCCGGGGTCAGTCATCTAGCTTCATATAAATTGTATAGGATATTGTGACTATCGCTGTCTCATACGTGGTTACGTTGTGTTCCAGTTTATAAGCGTAAGCAAAAACATTTTCGTCTATGACACTGCCTAACAAGCGGTGAAACATGATAATACTCCTTGGTGGTCGATAATGATCGTTCTTGTTTCATAAATTCCTGTCGTTGTTTTCGACGTTACTTTGTCCCTTTCTAATCCAACGACGAAAATTGTAGCTCCTGTCGTACATGTCGCACGTCATTGGATAGAAAAGGACACAAAAACGTTGGAAATATCTACGGAGACGTACGAAAGTAGGTCGAACATTACCGACCGCCATGGCCAATTTTCTTGTTTCTATGCTTCGAAGGAGTAGTGGCATTCTTTATGATTCTAAGGTCCGCCACATACATCCGGAATAAACCTGATTCAGAATTAGATTCCGTATGGAGTGTTGCCGCTTTCAGAGACTTTTTCACTAGATCTAGTGATTTTTGATGTCTTAGGTGGCATATTTTAAAGTGGTTTTTGAGCGTAGGCGTTGATGGAACGATACCGTATCCTGACGGTGCAGTTGCGACGTCATCGTTGCGGCATAGTTGCGACATCGCCTAAACTCAAAAACCGCTTGCGTGATAACTGTTCATGCCATTTTTTATGCAGATTATGTCTAATGTTAAAACTATCGATAGTCTTTTGATATAGTTGCATTAATATTGGAATACAATTTAGAAACCATCTTCATAACATTCGTAACGTCATGACCTCATTACATGATAGTAATTATCATGTAGGTATAGAAATTGTTTGTTTCGGTTTAATAAATACCTAAAAATACAATTGTCATTAATTTGGCATTTCATTCATTTTGATTTTAGACATTTTTTAAACAGCAATTTAAGTAATTTTTGTAACCATAGTTGACAACACTGAATCCTGAATCAGGATTCCGGATCGCAATTCCGTCTGTGTGTGGCGGACCTAAAACCCTTGGTATTAGACGATATTAGTGAAGCCGGGACAACATTACAGAAACTTTAGCGTGTCACTAGTTTCACTGTTGTATGCCCCTTAAAAATAATATACATGTAGACTTGTAGAGTGTACATAATATATTTTTAGGCATGACCATGACATGTATACATAGAGGGGCTTCGTGGAAAGTTATCATTATTAAACCATGTGTTTGTTTTTCGGGTTCCGTACTTAAAGGGTGCCAAAACAAATATTATTAAACCTATGCCTTCTCTGTCCGCCAATTATTATTTTGAAATCGGGTTGTACACGAGAAGAAAAATGATTACTATACTTTTTGAAAAGTGAGGGGACCATTTTGAAAACTAAATTAAATGGACCAACTTTTAAAATAGCTTGGCAGGTCGTCATACATTTTTATACAGGTGTAGTTTCAAAGTTGTCAGAGAAAACAATTTTACCTCAGAAGATTTTTGCTCTATCGTTACTAAAACGGTAATACATACCTACACGTACACACGCCGAACTTGATGTGATTACAGCGTAAACTCTAAGGTAAAACAACATTCAGACAAAGAAAATTTAGAAAATTGGTTCAGTCGTTTTTGCGTGCACTTAAATCGCAAAAAAAATCTGCTCTTCCATACAAAACTGCAAATCTATTCGAGCCAAATGTATGGGACGGTTGATTTTTTTTCGCGATTTCGTTATTGGTTCCATAGAGAAAGTTGTTCAGTTTGAATGAATGAATGAATGAAATATACTTTATTTACACCAAACACATAAATACAGTACAGAGCAGGTCACAAAAATAATTATGGTACAAATAATGCGGTCTTATCGCTAAAAAGCGATTTCTTCCAGACAACCTTGGGTTAGAGGAAATATCAACTAAGAATGCGGGTCGGTGTTACAAAGAAAAATTAAAAAGAAAAACAATGATATAAATACCTAACATAAATAGATAAACATATAATTCTTATTTAAGTACATAACAAATAAATAGATATTTGTTAGTTGGTATATAGTGTTAGTTTAAGTGTCAGCATATTAAGAAGGAGCTTGTATTGTGTGGTGGTACGGAACCCACCGCGCGAGTCCAACCTACGCTTGGTTGATTTTTATCGTATATAGTAACTATACTTGTAGCTTCATTAACGGACGAACGTTTCGCGCACCGACACGTTCCGCGCTACAACCGGACCCGGACGCTTGTTGTAGGCTCAGCAAAACTTCTGGCTACCCCCAAGGCCCGGACAGTCGTGAGTTTACGTTCCTGTAAGTGTGGTTTATTATTAATATTTTTTTTTATCAAAGTCAAAGTCAACATAATTTATTCAATCTAGGAGCTTGAAGCATACTTATTAAACGTAAAATCTTTTTTAACCGACTTCAAAAAAGGAGGAGGTTTCTCAATTCGACCATATATATATATATATTTTTTTTTTTATGTGTTTTCGCGGATAACTTTGTCGTTTATAAACAGATTTTGATGATTCTTTTTTTGTTGGAATGAAGATATTCCAAGAGCAGTACCATGACAAGGAAACTAGGATCTGATGATGGCATCCCGGAGAAATCGAAGGAAACCTTCGAAAATCGTACTGCCGACTAGTGCGTTTGTTAATTTAAAGCACTACTATTACATTGAACTAATGAATTCACCACTGAAAATTGTGAAATAAACAAAATTTTAAGAAAAAATTAAAACCGCCTTCAAAAAAACTAAAAAGTTAAAAAATAATATTGCAGCCGATGAATTTTTCGTTCGCATCTTAAGAACATTAATTTGTTTTTAGAAGTCGGTGTCATTAATGTTCTTAAGATGCGAACGAAAAAATCATCGGCTGCAATATTATTTTTTAACTTTTTAGTTTTTTTTTTAAGGCGGTTTTAATTTTTTTTTGAAGCTACGACCGCGTTGGAACGTGTTGTCGCGGTATAGTAGTAGAAGATGCGGATCTACTCTACTCTACAACATAGAAATAGAAATATTTATTTGCAATAAATAGGGTATTTTACATGGGTAGTTGTTACAATAATCCCGTTCAATAGTATCACCTGATTCAGCCATTTATAATGGCATGCAAATTAGAAATTTAATTTTAATACAAAAACAAAATACGTTTACATTTAATTAGGACAAGTTGTTGTGTAAAATATCTTATAAGTATTAAAAATTGTCATTTATTATAGGTATATTTATTATTCAATTCCATATGCCATCTTTAGGATTGTATATTTATATACGAGACTGCGGGTCCATGGGGTACCGAGGCCAAAATTTTTGTGCGGGAGATCGGGCGGCGGTTGAGAGCTAAAGGCGGCGATCCGCGCTCTGGTGCTTTTTTGGTGCAGAGGTTGTCTTTAACCGTCCAGAGGGGAAATGCCGCTAGTGTCATGGGGACCATGGAGCCGGGGTTGCGTGGAGCTGGACCTTTGAGTGGGTCTTAGTCTTTATGTCGACGAAGCCTGTTGCAGATTTAGAATGTATAGGATTAAGTTTTTGACGAAGCGTGTTGCTGATTGGGTTCCTAGTTAAATATATATTCTTGACGAAGCATGTTGCAGATACAGACATTTTGCAATTCTAGGTTAAATTTCAATAAATAAAGTTATTTAGGTTTATATTAGAGAAGTTAAAATCGAGATATTCCTTCATTGAATAAAACACATTGTTCATTATACTACGCAACACTTTTTTTAATTTAACATAAGGTAAATTCTGTACACATGAAGGTAACTTATTATACACCGATTTGCACATTGAGTAACAGTTATTCAAATATCGGGTACTTAACACGACTTATATAAATTTTTATGCTAAGGTTATGTTTACTATAATACATAGTCTATTTAATAAAATAATTGATACTATAAGTCAAATATACAGTAATATACGTTAGTGTCACTGAGACCCCTTGATCATTTAAATAATCAACCAGTTTATATGGAGTTTATAATATGCTTTTTTACAGAGGACTTTTTGGATCTGAGTTTTAAACATGTTTTCGGAAAGATTCAAAATAGTCTCGGGGATTTTATTATAACCATACTAATCTATGATTATAACAACGTCTACAGTGAACCATGAAAGACGTGTTGACCCTACTAAGCCGAAAGTAATGTTTGCAGTTTTGTTTGGGACAGCGGAATTTTTTTTCGCCATTTCAGTGTTGGTCCCATAGTAAAAGTTGTTCAGTTTGATGGTCTGAAGCACTCACTCCTTTAAGTAAGTGTCCCATTTAATTTTACACCCTGTAACCAGGGTGTTAAAGTGTAAGTTGAGGGAGATTGCGGTTTTAATTTAAAAAAAGGTTTGAAATCACGAACAGCCAATATAACGATGAAGCTGAAAAATCTGCATTTATTTAGGCCAGTTTTCCGTATATTTACCGACCCCCGACGCAAAAGGTGGGGTGTTATAATTTTGATGCCTATGTCTGTCTGTCGGTCTGTCTGTCTGTCGGTCTGTCTGTCTGTGGCATCTTAGCTCCCAAACGACCGATTTCGATGTTTTTTTTTAAACAGAAAGCTAATTACATCGAAAGTTTTCTTTGTTTCGTTTAATGAAAATCGGTTCAGCAGTTTTCAAGTTAGTTTAAGAAAATTACGAAATAACATTTAATTACAAATTTAACAAAGTCACAACGCCAAAACAAACATTTAAAAAGTAAAAAATAATCGGGCGACTTTCGACTACTTGGTCCGAGATTTTCGGCGATTTAGACTGGCAACACTGTCGAATTCCGGATTATCGACAAATAGCTGTATCGGAGTGACAAAATGTAGATAAGTAGCCTATACATAATGTTCTTATCTGCTGCATATTAACTCATTCAGGACAGGCGAAATCTAATCATTATTTTTATCTACACACCCATTTACCAATACGATTACCGTAATTGTTTTTTTTAACGACCACATCTAGCTAATGACTTTGTAGTCAGAGTTTTATTACACAAATTACACGGCACAGTGTGCAGCTTTGACTCGCGTAAAGTAAACTTCTTTGTCACAAATTAGAGGATTCGTATACCAAACTAAAGGTGAGTCACCCAGACACCCAGGCTGTCCATGATCCGACGACCTTGTGTATCGAAGTCACGTCGAGCTCGAGCAGTCGACCGGCGCTCGCTGCGCCCAATGCCCGCTCTCCACCCGTACCCCGCTGTTTCCCGTCTTTTTACCGGTCACACACTCTTCCTAACACAAATTATAAATTTCAACACCAACTCAAATAGTCAGCGTAAAGAACCTTCCAAAATTCACAGTGTTTTCTTGTTACGCGTTCTTTGCAGTCGCTTTGATTAACATCGGATAGTTTTATCTTGTCAGTGCGCATGTGCGATGTAACCGGACGGTTTTGAAAGTCTCGAAATTGTGAGGTTTTTCAGGATTACAAGTGTATTTCGTGTTTGTTCGGGTTATAATGGAGCGAGGATCGTAACAACAGGTGCGTAATCCGTTGGTTTAAGGGTCAATGTTGTGTAACAAGTTTGGTGAATTTTAACCGTAATGTTGAATGGAAATATGGATTTTTCTATGTGGGCCTTGTTTAGAAGTCTAAATTAAGCGGTGAGCACGTGTTTGTTAGGAGGAAATAAACACGCATACAAAGTGTTGTGTTGCTACGCCTGCAATACACATACGGAATTCTGAATCAGAATCAGGATAATTTATACGATTTGATGCATCCGTAATTCCGAACGGAATTCTGGAGTGTGCAAAACCATACGAAATCTTAATTCCGTCCGAAATAATTCCGCATGTGTCTGGGCTAAGTCAAAGAAAATACAATATAAGACACAGAAAGTTTACGATAACAATGTCTGTACCTAAGTTGTTATTAAAACTTTTAAATTGTTTTAAACTAGCTTACGATAAAATAGATAAGTCAATTACTTAAACTAGCGAAACCTATTATTAGCTAAGGAAGTCTTAATATTATTCCTGTCCATTTTTTTTCAAAAGCTGTTTATTTTGTCAATAAATTAAAATAAATATAAAATTCACTTTGCCATTAATTTATTAGATAGGTACCTTAGAGTCTACCCATCCAACTGAACTACTTTTACTATGGGAGCAATCCGATCGTAGTAAAAAAATCAGCGGTTTCATACAGTTGAGTCTGTACAATACAATGTTTTTTTTTAATCTTTATTGAAGAGCGTGGCCTGAAGCCATGTCGCTCTGTGGGATTTTCAATTAGATAAGTTCACAGACATTATAATAACAATAAAAAAATAAAGACTAGTTATTAAGCCTTAATAAAATTTGATTAATTTTCCGAATTCGGTATGTAAAGTTTTTTTCTGGTATTTTTTTACAGTTTAGTTTCGTAGATTAGGCTATTTTGAACAACTAATTTTATTATTTTCGATATCCTAGCTTTAGTTAATTTTCTATCATTTTTCAAAGTTTTTCTAATAATGACGTCATATCAGAGGCTGAATAGTTTAAACTCTTTACTTTACGTAAAAGAATTTAAAATAAAAGTTACTCCATCGAAATTGACATTTGAAATCAGTGCTGCCAGATATGATTTGGGAAATTTCCCCAGATTCATATTTTTATCCCCAAAAATGATACGTTTTGACGGTATCCCCAAATCTCCACAAAACATAGACATCACTTTACTTATATACCTACTGATAGGCACAGGTATCGAACCATGATAGTTAGTCAAGCTATAAATAATCAAACACCTTAGTTATGTTGTTTTTACGATGGTAAATTGATTAAGAAAAAACTCCAAATTCTCCACTTTTAATATTATTCCCACGATTTCATCTCCCAGAGACCAAATTTTCCCCCATAAACGCGGAAAAATTTCAAATCTGACAACCCTTTCGTTGACATTGACATTTATATAGAGTTTGCTTTTTATTACCAAAGACTGAATGCAAATTATTTTTTGTATTTTTGTTATAATATCCACCATCTTATAATTTTAAGATTTTTAAATAAGAAAATAAGGTTTCTAAATATGAAATCTCGAAATGGTTTTGGAATCAGCAAAGCTTGATTAAAGTTCGAATGTCAAATCTATTCCAATGTCAAATCTATTCCAATGTTAAATCTATTCCATTAAAGTTTGAACAGAAACAATCATGATACACAAAAACTGTCCAAGTGCGTGTCGGGCCACGCGCAGGGTATGGTTCCGTGGTTGCCCGTCACAATATAATAATGGACTTTAGACGGGGGCTTCTGGTTTAATACTATCTATCTATACTATTATAAAACTGTAACAGGAAGTTTGTCTGTACATTGAAGATATTAACAAAAAAAAAGTTACGATATGGTTTTTAGGTGTCCCTGATTCCATTTCACCAATTTTTGGATTTTTTGATTGTCTGTTTGTTTGTTTGTTTGTTCGAACGAGTATCACGCAAAAACTACTGAACAGATTTTGATGAAACTTTTTTTGTTTGATAGCTTATGATCTGACTTAAAATCTGGTATATAATTTGTGCGGACGAAGTCGCGGGTTAACGCTCGTACTATTATAAAACTGTAACAGGAAGTTTGTCTGTACATTGAAGATATTAACAAAAAAAAAGTTACGATATGGTTTTTAGGTGTCCCTGATTCCATTTCACCAATTTTTGGATTTTATGTCTGTCTGTTTGTTTGTGTGTTTGTTTGTTTGAACGAGTATCACGCAAAAAATACTGAACCGATTTTGATGAAACTTTTTTTGTTTGATAGCTTATGATCTGACTTAAAATCTGGTATATAATTTTGTGCGGACGAAGTCGCGGGTTAACGCTCGTGGCTAATAAAGTCTAAAAAGTACATTTTATAAGTTGGTCGACTATTACTCGGAAACTTTTAAAGCCTACTTAGCGGTGATAGTTTTCCTTTTAATTTCGTTATATTTACTACTACCACGAATTTTTTCACGTACCCAGAAACAACCGTTTAGCCGGCAGGGACTTTAAAGCGTAATATTTCGCTAACGGATCCCTAAATCGAAAAATACTATTCCCACACCCATAATATTGTTAAACGATCTATCCAACGATACTCCACACCATGGGGTGGACGAGAAATAAAAATTCCATTCCCACTTCGCGTGTAGGGGATGTACGCTAAAAAAAAATTTTTTCAAGGTATTATTTTCTGGATCCCCGAAAACAGTCGGCGGCGTCCAGGTGCCCGATTGCGCTAAGTTAAAACATCGAAGTTCTATTCTTATCCAATTTCAGTTCTAATAACATTGCAATCCAATTACTATTCAACTGTGCTGAATTCCGCATCGCGCTAAACTCTATGTAACTGACAGCCAATAACATCTAAGCGATCTATCAAAACGGCTCTAACGGCTGTACCACGATTAGCGCAATACCAAATGTGTCCAAATTTATGGTTCGTACGTAGTGCCAAACGGTTCAATCACCAAATATTTACCGCGATTGCAGCCCAGGTCGACCGAGGAAGAGGTGGCGTGATGACCTGGACAAATTTGACGACCAATGGCCAGAGGTTGCCCACAACAGGAACGAGTGGAAGAGCAGGGGAGAGGCCTTTGCCCAGCAGTGGGATGAAATAGGCTAACAAAAAAAAATATTTAACCACTTTGTCGGCATGATTAATATGTATATCCATACCAAATTACAGCTTTGTAGTACTAATCGTCTCTGAGCTAAGCCGCGGACAGACGGACGGACGGACAGACAGACGGATATGAGGAACTATAAGGGTTCCTTGTTGACTTCGGAACCCTAAAAATTGAAAGTCTGAGGAAGAGGTTAGGTCTAGTGTGACAGACTGATTGACGTCCAGACCCAACTAACAATTTGGTCGTATATGTGTCATATAGTCGAACATAAGACGCATAAAGCACCAGTATATGACGATGTTACCGTAATATAACTTTTTTAAGTCAAAATAGTCATATCAATGGGAGCCTAATACGACCAAATCGTTTTTTGGGTATAGACTACACGAGCTTATACTTAAACAGGGTATCCGGTTAGTAATGGATAAACTTTAACCTACAGATAGAGGAAAAAATGCGTGGGCAAAAATTATACCTAATAATAATGTTACTAGCGGCGGCGCCCGCGACTTCGTACGCGCAGTTCTCTGACTTTAACTACTCATAACTAATGATTGAATGAAGCGATTGTGATGCAATAAAGCCTAAATTTTAAATCAACCTAAGCCCTATACTTCTGTGAAAACCTCATTCAAATTGGTTCAGCAGTTTTTAAGTGATGCGTGCGCAAACAAACATACAAAAATTCTTATAATGGTCTTTTTTTACTTATAATTAATGGACTCTTGCTTGTGCGTTAGCACTGCATTTCCGCCAGTGTCAAGTGTTTATGGGAGAATCTATCCCAATCTCAGGGATTTTTTTTGGTCAAGAACAAGAAGAGATTGAGGATTGCGGAGCCTCGTGGCAGGCAAAAAGGCGAGCCGCGACATCCACGCGAGATGAGTGCTCGGGTCAGAACCTGCAACGTGACTCCCTTAGGTATCCGGTAACAAATAAACAAAAAATCCAAAAGTTGGTGATATGGAATCAGGGACACCTAAAAACCATATCGTAACTTTTTTTTGTTAATACCTTCAATGTACAGACAATCTTCTGTTACAGTTTTATAATAGTTTAGATTGATTGAGAGCGTCGTTGGCGCGTTGCGGAGAGGTATGGACACCCAATTATAGGGGACCGGGTTCGAATCCGCACGGACAACATGCCATGTACCAATGAGTTTTTCTAACTTATGTACGTAATACTGACTGCTCTCAAACGGTGAAGGAAAACATCGTGAGGAAACCTGCATACACTGAAGAAGAAATTCTGATGTGTAGGCTGATGATGATGATGATAGATAGATAGATATAGATAATAGATGACGCAAAGATTCTTCTTTTATAACCTGGTAATAAAAAAACCGAACCAAAAGAACTTCGTATATCTAATTGTAATTCTTGTTAGAAGAGCTGTTAATCAATTCGATAAACGGAGCTGCCCTTCAAATGTTCGTGATCTAAATATTTGTTTTGTAGCACATACTCCTCAACTAAGTATACAGAGTGATTTTACAGAGTTTAGCAAAACAACCTCATTGGTAATATTTAAAGGGATAGTTTAGAGGCAGTTGTTCAATATGATGGTTTAAAGGCTAAACCATCATAATCGAAAAAAAACATACTGTCCCATACATTTGAAGTCAACTCGGTGGTGCTGCAGTTTTGAAGATGTTCTGTTTGATGGCCTGAAGCACCGCTTTCAGTATTACTAGGGTGTTTTGTTACACCCTGTATAATTAAATTATGATTATGATAAACTCTCGTTGGAAACAAAATTTAACCTAGCATTGAACTTATACAGGGTGTCCCGTAAACCGTAGTCAACCCGGTGGATGCTGATATGTTAGTTCATGCGTAACCAGAATATAATAAAATAAAAATAAAATCAGTCAATCAATCAATAAATCTGTCAACATTTTACTTTAGGAAAAGGTTCTTAGTTTTCGAAATTAGGACAGTTTTATAAAATTCGTAAAACTCTTTACCTTAGTCTCTATTTTGAGTGCCACGGCTACTAATGTTCTATGCAGTATCTGTGTTAAAACTGTCAATATCTGTCTGTCTGTCAATAACTGTTTGAAACACCTACTACTTACAGTTAAAAATCTCAATAGTAAGATGACTACTTTCAATAAAAATTATAGCGGATGGCTTAAGACGTGTCCCCAACCGTTTGACCCTTTCAAAGCCGCCTCATTTTTACTAAACTACATAATTTTAGTAGGTATACCTATTTTTGACAGGCTTGTCCTTCATTATGTCACTGTGGTGCCTTCTAATCCAAGGAAATCAAATTCGAAAATCATAAGAATTTGCACCAAATTTTAAAATTATCTAATTAGCTCATTAAATGTTGGTCTTAAAAAAATTACTTCATAGCATTTTAGATTTTTAGATTTTACACAATGATGTGTCACAAGTAAATGTGACTTCAACTTATAAAGTAGATGCATATTATACAGACTTTTTCAAACATTTAGGCTTTCTTTGAACACGGGTTTCATATGTATTTTATCGAAAAATAAGAAATACATTGCAAAGCAAATAAATTGAAGATCATTGCTATATTTTTCATTAATTTGTATGTCTTTCAAATAAGAAGATAGTTTCTAGAAACCAGCAAAATATGGCCCGGCCCTGCGTTTTACCTAGATAGTTGGTATCGCGACAACTCGACCCCGAAAATTCAACCCCGACAACTCGACCCCGGACTACTCGACCTGGACAACTCAACCCTGACACCTCGACCCCGACAACTCGACCCCAGACAACTCAACCCCAGACAACTCGACCCCGGACTACTCGACCCCGGACTACTCGACCCGGACAACTCAACCCCGACAACTCGACCCCGACAACTCGACCCCGACAACTCAACCCCGACAACTCGACAATTTACTACGATCCTTACATACCTCTGTTGCCTCATGCACATCCATACAACTCTTCATACATGCCCATTGGTTTCGAGTACTCCGCACCTCCCCTTTTTCACCACAATCCATACTTTATCATTCTTATTTTGGCCCGCTTAGCTTGCGCCAAGCTGCGTTATCGTTATTAACTCAGAATTAGACGCTACTTTGGAGTGCAGTTATTACTATGTCTTGCACCACCTAAAGATAAGACAAATTGACATCATTAGCATCATTTTAAACTAAGAGTCTGACCAAACTGAACAACTTTTACTATTAATATTACAAAAAAAAATCTTTGAATTTTTAAATGAAATTTACTCAATTGTGAGTATTTTATTTATCATAATCATTATCGTTTATCAAGCCAGACATTTTAATCTGAAATTACGTCATAAAAATATCTGTCTGAATGTTTATTTGTAACGCTATAATTTTATGTATTAAAAAAGGCTATGTGAAAAAAATTGGATTCTTCAAACCGTCATATATCATGAAGTACTAACAGCAGGAGTATGATTTACGGATATATGTAAATTGAACATATAATTGAAGTTTTGACAAGAGCCAAAACACGATTAAGACACATTTTCTCGATAGAAAAACAAGCCAAAGTAGCCTCCGTCTTTATCGATAAACGCTTTGAACTGCTAAACGGTGAATAATAGAAACACGAGACTTGATTTAAAAGAAAGAGATTGATATTTTATAAAGTTTGATTAGAGCAAAATTTGACTTACATAAATAGTACAATCACAATTAAATAAAGTTTGTTTTACGCTTGCGTCGTTTGAGGCGCGCGCGCCGCCCCATCTCTTTCTCTCGCATCAGGCAGTAATATAAGCTATCACTCGCCCATTTCGCTTCAATTATTGTTCGACATAGGCCCGTAATTCTAATAAATTTTGATTTTGTATGGGTTTGACGGAATTCAGGAGAGGCCTAACCTAACCTAACTCCGAATCAGAATCCCGTTATGGAATTCAGGATGTATGTGGCAGGCCTTATACTTCCATACCTATTATAATAATAAGTATATTTACCTATATCAAGCAGAATTCCAAACGGAAATATTTTATAGGTATTTTCAACGATATGAATATCCTAGACAATGGGTATTTTAGATATAATAATGCAATATCGATTACCACTCTCTAATGAAATGCGAATGTTATGTAATCATAACTATTGGAATGTAACGTTACGTCAGATCTAACTACTAGAGAACGAGTATGCAAGAAATCAAGTAAAAGTGAAGGTATTACGTACTAACAAGGCAAGAAGTTAAGTCAACCGGGATATACGTACGAACTTTAAAATCTACTACCATGGTGCTCAAAACAAAATCACGTCAGAGGCCGTAAGGCGGTCTGAAAAAACTCTGACATCAAGTGCCCGATTGCGCTTAGTTATAACATCGAAGTTCTATTCTTATCCAATTTCAATTCTAATAACATTGCAATCCAATTACTATTCAACTGTGCTGAATTGCTTGCATCGCGTAAACTCTATGTAACTGACAACCAATAACGTCTGGGCGATCTGTCAAAACAGCTCTAACGGCTGTACCGCGATTAGCGCAATACCAAATGTGTCAAAAGTTGTAGTTCGTACGTAGTCCCATAACGGTTCAATCACCAAATATTTACCGCGATTGCAGCCCAGGGCTCTGCCCACACGATAAGAAGAAGGGTGCTTTTCCACCAGAGATGTGACTGTAGTGGTATCTGGGTTAAGATCTTAACTTTCAGTGAAAATTATAACGGATGCTCTAGCCTAACCAGTTCCTCAAAAAAACCCGTAAAATAAAAAATATATTTTCTATTACAAACTAGACGGCGTTGCAGGAAATTGAATCGCGCTATACTTAGGTTTCAAAATTGTCTACATGAAAGATGAATATTAACCACCGACACAAAAGAGGGGTGTTATAAGTTTGACGCCTATGTCGGTAAGTTTGTCTGTGGCATCGTAGCTCCCAAACGGGTGGACCGATTTCGATTCCATTCGAATTTAATCTTATACAACAATGAGATTTTATAACCAAAAAAGTCATTGTTATACAATATACATCTAGGTATACTATACTAGATATTTTTCTCCATGTATCCAACAACATGTTTTTCATTAGGTACAAAATTATACAAATAACGCCGAAATAAACTTCTGCCACGCACGAATCGTGTAAATAGGAAAAACAAACTTTAGCTCTATTCACATTACGATGGCGACGCGCGGGCGCGCAGGGAACAATGTAAAATAATACCGATTTCAATGCCGATAGAGTTGACTGAGAGACCGCCGATACGGGCCCCCTTGAGTATTGAATAATTTTGGAGTAGTGCATTGACGTAGCAAGGGGGCGAGGGGCAGAGGTGGGCGACGCCCACCTCAGAAAGCTTGTTGCCCCCCTTAGAAAAATGGAAAGTAGTGAAGAAATAATTAAATAGTTTAGTAGGCACTGTTTCAAAATCATCAAAATTCCAGCCAAAACTCAGAGGAAATACTGCCAAATTTCGAGCTCGCTACGCTCGCTCCAGATGTATAGCGTGCAAGGGCTGAGGCACCAACTATTAAGTAATCTGTGCCCATACCACAACTGTTATTGTTTATGAAATTATGGTGTTCTTTAACGTTTATAACATGTTCTACAACCTCCTTAAAGATCCCAAGCCTAATTTTGGTCAATGGAGTAGTATTAAAAAACCGGCCAAGGGTGTGTCGGACTCGCCCATGATATGATTCCGTAGCTATTGCATAAGAAAAAAGTAGTAAAATCGATAGTTAAAGAAAATTTTGAAACCTAACAATAGCGTCGCTTGATTGAATTTCCTGCAACGCCATCTAGTATTTTTTTTTAGAAACTGGTCGGGCGCTGCGAACAATGGTAGTTCGTCAACAAACAAATGTTTATGTACACAACAGTTATACAACCAACGTATTTAGTACTCATTACTAATTATGTACATACATTGTACAGCGGTTTGCGGAGACATAGTATTTAGTTACATTGTTATTGGAAGTACACAAGTCTTTATCCATAACTCATATTACAATCGGAACGTTGTATTTAATGGTTCGGTGAGGTTGGTTACTTGAAGCCTGGTTGTAATAAATAAGTTACCCACATTACATTACTTACTAGTTAAACTCTTCATTCAGGGTTGGTCAATTTAGGCTACCACAGCAAACATAATCAACGTGATCAATCACATCAAGTATTGATAAATAAATTTGTTATCTATTTTACATGACATTTTAATACAATGAAATGTAAAAGAAAGGAAGAGATTGTTCGTCGATAAAATACATATGAACATTAGTAAAAATGACAACAAACTAAAATAAACAAATACACCTGTCTTCGGCAAACGCGCCAAAAGAATCTAATTTTAGAATACGTTTTATGAAATCAACACATAATTAGAAGCGTAGCCAAAGAGTATTATATTATAACCATAAATATGCCTCAATTTCAAATGACACAATAGGGTTACATGCGACCCACCTAAACTCTCCATTATGTATTATTATGAAAACACGCACACTTTTGCACGCCCTTAAAGCAACACGGCCTTCGTCACCGCAGAAGCCGTGTTGCTCTGTCTGCACCGAATCATCGGTCGAATGAACAATTCGGAAGGTTGGTCCCCAAATCCAATCAGACTCCGTCACAAATGTCACAACATACCAATTGTTTGCTCTGACAACCTAACCCTTCTGAAATATAAAACGTTAGTAATTCTTCCGGTTATTCGTTCGTTTCGACGCGGATTGGTGAGCAAGATCTAAAGAAACTTCGTTTGGAACGGCGCGGTCGATTCCTTTGCCACGAATAGATTTGCGATTACCAAAACCGAAGGGAATGTAGCTGATATTTGCGAAACGGAGAATGTTTTTTAATTTGAACCACCCAATTAATCAAATCAGCCTACATCAACCTACTGCTGGGCATACGCCTCCTTTTTACTGCGCCATCCCCCACGAAAATAATAACCTGCACACGGCACAGGATCTTGCTTACCTAACACATTTATTGAAAACTCTATACAACCTTGTCAATTTGAAATTGATAGATATATGTTTATATATGTATCTGTTTATGTTTTGGTGTAAAATAAAGTATATTTGATTGATTGATATAATATAGATACACAACGCATACACTTGCAACCTTTTGTGTACTCAGAAACTTTATATAGCTACTAATAGAAATGCAGTTTTAACGTAATACTGCAATGATCAGTTTTAGGTAATGTATATGTATTTATTCTTCTTCAGGGTTGCTAACAACGTTGACAGTTCATGACCAGTTCAGTTATTTTAACAAAGGACGGATTCCACCTTAATTATAAACAAGATTATCTAAGGCAAATTGTATAACAACTTCACCTTGTTACAATTGATATATGCGTATAATAAAAATATCTATTCTTGTTTCAGATCTCAAGCATCAAAGACATAAGTTCCTGATCTTCTTTGAAGCTAAACGTTCAAATGCTATCAGAAGTTGAAGTGAAGCCCTCGAACATGAAGAGACCACTATGTGTCGGGGCATATCAAGAGGCGCCTGCCCACCATACATCTTAAGACAAACCTTCACCTTAAAGTTCTTTGTTCGCGTCATTTGCCTCAGTTTCGTAGCTTCCATTCTCTGGATCCAACTTAGCAAAGAAGATTCCTCTTCATCTGATAGCTTAGTACAAGAAGCGATACAAAATGTCGCACAAGATTCCAGATATGCAGAGATGTATCGAAAGAAAGGTAGGTTACCGAAAGACCTCAAGTATATTCTTCTGTGGACAAGAAAAGACTTCGCTCCTTTCTACTACTTGGGATCAGGACAGCAGAAATTCATTCAGAACAATTGCTCGGTGATCAATTGTTATGTCACCGCTTATAGAGACTTCTTCGGTGGTGACATAAAGAAATTTGATGCAATAGCCTTTAATGGACGTAATTTAGGCAAAAACACAAAGTTGTTAGACCTTCCACAATCTAGATCTCCACATCAGAAATATATTTTCTTCAACATGGAGTCAGCTGACAATTATCCCTTATGCAATCCTGTTTTCGATGAATACTTCAATTGGACTTCGACGTATAGATTGGACTCTGATATTATATATTCAAATATACTTATAAGAAATAGTGATGGTGAAGTAGTGGGTCCAAAACCGAATATGAAATGGTATGATGAGAGCTTTAATGAACCTGAGGTAGATGAAGACTTGTATAATAGGTTACAGAATAAAAGTAAAGCAGCCGCTTGGTTCGTATCTAATTGTAACGCTAAAAGTAGGAGAAATGAATTTGTAAAGAAATTACAAATTGCACTGGAACTTTATGGGTTGAAAGTGGATATATATGGTAGGTGTGGAACTTTGCAATGTCCAAGAAATCGCCAGTCGGATTGTAACGCAATGTTGGAGAGAGACTACTACTTCTATCTGGCGATGGAGAACTCGCTTGTTAAAGACTATGTGACGGAAAAAGTGTTGACAGCGTTACAGCATTATGCTGTGCCCATCGTATTTGGTGGAGCTGACTATAACAGGTAAGTTACCGCCCTGAACAACCTGATCTTTTCTTGTTTTTGCATGTGTTCAGTTTGATGTACAAACTGTGTATGAATGGCATCTACGGACCATTTCTACCTTCCATAAAGATTGACTAGTCAATGCCCACCCTTAACTAATGGATGCATGGAACTTGGACGATCGCTTTTGAACGAAACGGAAACATGAAAATGTGGCAAAGCTTCTTTTTCTGCTGCGTCAGGCTATAGTGCTAACCGTAGCTACTAAAGACCCCGTGATGTGAAATCCTTGTTGCTGTATCCTTAGATTAATGATTGGTCTTCCCTGTACTCCGCAGGTGATTTTATTGTTTCCGGACCTCAAACGGAAAATCGGAACCTTTATAAGATCACATCCGCTGTCCTTTCTGTCTTCAATAACGAGGTCGCTTTTTCATAATTGGTAATCTTCATGTGATTAAATTCCTAAATTTTCACACGCGTCATGCCCAAAGTTTCTCTTAATATGTTGACGGTTTAAAGAAAACTGAACAATTTTCTTTATGGGACCAACATAGAAATCGCAAAAAAATAAACGAGCGTTTCCATACATTTGGGCGGAGTTGAATCGTAGGTACGTATGGAATAGTAGATATTTTTCACGATATCTGTGGTGGTCTCAATTTGTATCGTTTGATGATCATCCCCTTAAAAAGCCGTCAGCATATCAAGAAACATTCTATAAGTTTTTTGTAATGAAAATTTACATATTTCTTCTTTATTCTTTAATTCCAGATTCCTCCCTCCAAATTCATACCTGAACGCGCGGCAGCAAAGTCCCGAGGAGCTGGCAAAGATAATGAACACCCTGATAAATTCTCCGAAACAATACAGCCGCTACTTTACATGGAAGCAACATTACACGTACCACAATCCAGAAGGAGTAGAAAACGTGTGCAATGTTTGTGCCGCATTGAATAACAGAACTATGGCTGAAAAGACTAAATCGATAAAGAATTTTCGTAGTTGGTGGGCACCTAATTATAGAGAACTGTGTGTTGATGGTGTTTGAGCACTGTTTTATGTAGGCCTAATCTACACTGGACAACATAGCCTTTCCATAAACTTTAGTTTTATAATAGCATGATGAATTAAGATTGTGTTTTGTAGGATACCGCAGAAACAGGTTAGTATAATAACCGGCAAATAACTTGGCAAAACGTAACTGCGTTCAGTCCTAATTCAAATTCAGTTCTAATTGCATTGCAATCAAATTACTATTCATCTATGCTGAATTTCATATCGCGCTAAGCTTGTCTTATGTACTATGTGACTGATGTGCCTTTAACGTCAGTCAAATGATTAGCGCGATACCGAATGTTCATGTGTTTCGCACGCGATACAATCACGGTTCAGTTGAGATTTATTTAGCGCGATTGGTCTTCACACCCCTGCCCCATTGTTCAAGTTGTTTGCCGGGTAGTGTACTTAGTGCTACAGCAAGTTCGTAATGTGTCAAAATTGATCTTTTTGTCTTACCCTTAAAATTTATATTCTAATGATATTTCGACTATAATAGGTATATAGATACCTATACAGGTATCTATATACCTATTATAGTCGAAATATCATATCCGTCATCAATGAAAACATACGGCAACTTCTGGGTTCGAAGGATGCCATCGAGAGTCAATAGAAGAAACACTAACAACTCTTAAATTCCTAGTTGTAGGGTTGCCAGACGTACGAGGTTCCTCGTACAAATTTATACGAGATTGAGGGTTTCTCGTACGTATATGTACGAGGTACTTTTAGGGAAATTATGACATGATTTTCCATTCCAGGCAACGTTTTGAAGAAAAAATTAATATCTAAAAGTAATATAAACCATCAAAGACTATCAGATGTTTTTGTTTACTTGTTAGTTTACCGGAAAATTATCATTTATTATAGTTTAAAAAATTGCTTCTATTTATTCCTTGTATTAGCGAGTCTTATCTTTTTTTCTTCTATTTAAAACAACATTAAAATTCTACTTAAAACAATTTTTTTTTGTATATGAAAAGTCTAAAAATAAATGGTTCTATAATGCCTAATTCTTGATTTTTTTTAATGAATGAATGAATGAAATATACTTTATTTACACCAAACACATAAATACAGTACAGAACTACAAAAATAATTGTAGTAATTCTAGTACTCTGTGGTAAAAATAAGGCGGTTTCTACGTTTGGCAACCCTGCCTAGTAACCTTCTTCTTTTCTAGGCTTCTTCGCTAGAGTCGAGGATGTTTTTGACATTTTTGTCATTTAAATTATAACTAAAAACTTGGACGACCCGATAGCTCAGTCAGTAGATAGTGAACCTGCCAGCTGTGCCGAGGGTTGCGGGTTCGAATCACGTAAGAGGCAAACATTTGTATGATGAAAATAAATATTTTTGTACCCGAGTCATGGAATGTTTGTTTACATATACAGCGTCTTAGGGTAAAGTTGTATCACTTTATGGGGTGATTGTACCCATGATACTGAACCAGTTTTCCAAAGAAAGGAAATTCGACAATTTTTTTTTCGACTTTCATGCAAACGTTCGATCAGCTGATTGCATTTCGTATGTCTTCGTTTTCTTTTAAAAATTTCCTATTGGTTTCTTTAGGAAAGGTTGTTCAGTATCATAGGTACAATCACCCCTTAAAGTAATGCAACTGTTTACCATAACACCCTGTATAATTATGTATTCTATATCGTTGTCTAGAAGTGTGGTGTAAGTGAACTGTGATGGCCAAATTGAAAAATATTGTAATATGATTAACGTTGTGGTCTCAAAAAGGGTGTAGTGACAAAGATAGAGAAGGGTATGTTCAGATGGTTTGGTCATATGGAAAGAATGGATGAGAAAATTGACAAGTGCAACCTTTAAGGCAAGCGTAAGTGGAAATGTTGGATGGGCTAGGTAGAAGTGCATAATATTGACCAAATTGGCGACGTGCTTAAAAAGGGCCAGGTCAGATCTAACTCGAAACCGACGAGCAGGTTTGTCCGGATTGTAGCAGGTCGCGTTTCGTTGTATCTGCCTACCCCAGTGGGAAACAGGCGAGAGAATATGTCAGTGGCGTAGCGTGGAAGTTTGCCGCCCCCTTATCTTTATAAGAAGACCTACGTAAAAAATAACAGAGCGAGCGAATCGAGCTCGAAATTTGTTAGCGCAGACATATTTTGATTTATAAATGTAAAAATATAATAGAGCGAGCAAAGCGAGCTCGATTTTTCTCCTAAATACGAAAGAAAACTCGACATTTTTGCATAACATCTTAGCCAGAAGCAGTTCTGGCAACAGAAAAAAGTCGAGCTCACTTCGCTCTCTCAAGTTTCTCTTTTAATTATTGTACCTTACCTACACATAATCCTATAAGCAGTTATAGGATTATGTGTAGGTAAGGTACAATAATTAAAAGAGAAACTTGAGAGAGCGAAGTGAGCTCGACTTTTTTCTGTTCTATGAATTATAGACAGAGCTCAATCAATCTATATTTTTCCCGAGTTTGCCGCCCGTAGGGGCAAGGGGCATTTTCATTTTAATATAGCATAGCATAGCATACCATAGCATAGCATAGCATAGCCTAGCAAAACATAGCATAGCAAACTACAGTATAGTATAGCTTATCTAAGCTGAGCATAGCATATACAGGGTGTCCGGTAATGGATAACCCTGTACCTGCTGATAGAGCACTCAAACCCAGTCAGAAAGACCATTTCTGAACGGTTTTCGAGATATTTTAACTTTTAATTTTTTTCTGGAATTTGGGACATTTGTCACTCTTTTGACCGTCATGGCCACAAAAGAAGAGATTTTTGCTGTCAGATTTTTGAATAACATTATCTAAGAGTGGTGCTATCAGACAAATATGAGAAAGTTAGTGTAACTAGGGTTGTTCTATTAAAAAAAGAATCTTAAAGTCAACATTAAACTTTATTCGAAATTTTCACCCAAGTTAGAGTATGTGTGATCTAAAAAAAATGTATGGAGACCAGGGTGGCCAACTTTGTCAAAAGAATACATAGCGACATAGTAACGTAGATTTTATGGTAAAAAATTATTTGCTTTATAGTCATTAGGCAGGAAACACGGGAATACGTTAGTATGGACTAAACGGAACCCGCCTTTCCCCTTAAGTTGACGTCAAGTGACGCAGAGCGCCACTCGGAACGTGGGAATTAGGCCTTAGTTTAGGTATAGTATATATACAATAATATCTATAAGGGTCTCCGCACACGACCGATTTTTAGGTCCAATGGTCCAAAGGTATGAACAAAAAGAAGGTCGGACCGACTTTCTTTTTGTTCATACTGAAAAAAAAACAGTAAAAAAAGCGGTCGTGTGCGGAGACCCTAAGAGAAGCCCTTAAAAATATAATTATTGTTATTGATTGACAAAGAAAAGTTACTTAATTATTGACATGATATAGATAGGTATAGTGCCACCAACTTATCTGTAGAATGGCCAAAAGCGGAACTACTGATGCCATTTTGAAAACGTCATTTTGTTGCTGTCAGTCGATGTAGTCCAGTGTTGCCAAATTCACGCTTAAGAATTATCCCAGATTAACAGCAAAATTATCGTATCAAAAATTCCAAAAAGTCTCTCTTAGAACCTAAAAGAGTGAAATGATGCGTGAAATTCAATCATTCTTACCTATATTGCATGCCACGTGCATGCCACTATTTAATGTTTTAATGTTACCTATTTATAGGTAGGGAATTTTAGTAAAAACTCTTGTTTGAAACGACACAGTGAGGAAATATTTTCTATCTCAATTGTTCTCATTAGAACTTCAATTTTAGTAATAGGTATTTGAAAACTGTTTTACGCGATAATTAACGCCAAAATGATGTATTTTATTGGGATTTGACGGATAATATGCTTGAAAACCCTATTATCCGTACGATACCCGACTTTTATTTTCTATCGCATGCCCCTCAAAAATATCGTGGATCTAGGATAATTATTGCACGTCTGGCAACACTGATGTAGTCTCTCATTCTTTGATACAGAAAGTGGCGCCATCGCTCATTCTCTAGATAAGTTGGTGACATTTTATTTTTATACGTAAGTATACGTAGTAATACGTACTTAAATTACCTGATTTGTATTTCTTTGTAGGTTTATTCATAAGTTAAATAGCACTGAACTCTTGTTCCTTGTAGGAACACCTACATAAACCAGTATATTTTTTTAGGCAGTCCTAGACAAATAAATGACCGGAGCTCATAATATTTTGGACATCACTGGACTTGTTATTTCATATTGCAGCCTTTTAATTCCTATGTGAAATGTTAATAATATCCTAATGTTTATTGTCTACCACAAACGAGTAGGTAGGTAGGTACATAATTTTAAAAAGTGAATTTTACTTTTATACAACAATTAAAAAAAGGCTGTAATGTAATACACGGTGTAAGTGACAGCCTAGCAAATACTGAAACGGTGAACTCAGACCATCAAACTGAACAACTTTCACTATGGAGCCTACTCAGGAAACGCGAAAAAAATCAGCTGTCCCATACATTTTAGTCGGGTATGTACAGCAGTTTTGTATGGGACAGCTGATTTTTTTTCGTGTTTCTCAGGAAACTACCTCCTCCTCAGTAAAAGTTGTTCAGTTTGATGGTCTGAGTTCACCGTTTCAGTTTTATACAGGCTGTCACTTACACCCTGTATAACTATTTTTCAATGTTTCTGAAAAGTGATATTAAATATCACTTTTTTTAAATATTTAATTTTAACATTAATTAAATTAAGAATAAAATAAATTTATCTGTGTTAAAAAAATGACAATTTCATTTGCGTAGTAACCCTAACTATAATAATATAAATGAATACTACTATGAATGAATACTACCTAATTACATTTAATTTTATTTCATTCTCTGCAGTTTTTCATTGTTGTTTTTCATGTCATTTTATAGTTCAGTGGTCCGGGCCCCCCATCACAATATTAAAGATTTCTCAATAAAAAATGCCTGAATTAAAAAGTCCAATAAACTACATAGTATTGATATGTAGATGACACGATTGTATCAAGACCTCCGCTTCAAAGTACCTAGTAGACAAAGTTGTATTACGTTATGCAACACAACCTGCCCACCAAATAATTTCTACTCTACACGTGTTTCGCTCCACCAAGGAGCATCCTCAGGAGTTAGACCGACGAACGTTCGAAACAGAGTTGTTACTCCACCGAGCGTCCGACACCGAGCACCGATATTAGTCATGAATTTCCGCAAAGTAACGCCTGATTCAATTAATTACATAGTATTGTACTATACTTTTATCTAAGATCAAGGACATCTTTTTTTTTTCGTATTGACCAATACAGTATTACTCAGAGAGCGTCGACTGCTTGTTATTGCGGACTATGGGGGACCACACCAGTGACGTCGAAGCGCCCTGGTAGGTCTACTGAATGAGAAAGATAAGGGAATTATACGAAATGTGGACAAACATGGTAATGAAATGAGAATCTGATTTTTTTCCACATTTTGGCAATTTAACTGTTTCTTTAGGAAGAAGTATCTAATAAAGAATATGAGAAGGGCACTCAAATCCATCCCTTGGATTAGGGGATATATTGAAATCGGTAATGATAATGATCATGGTAATGAGAAATCGATACATGGTTATGAGATGCCTATAATGGGAATGAGATTACGGGATAATGCTTTGGAAACTTAGGTAGGTACCTTGGTAGCTTAAGTTCTAGATAAACGGTAAGCAGTTATTACTCCGCTATCGAGGAGGCTTAAGTTTCGTCAGCACTCATTCATTGAACATCTACATTGTTAAATGTATAAAGTGATCAGTGATTTGTACTGGACATGTCATAATATGTATTAGAATCAATGGAACAAAGTCAGACTACTTTGGCATGCAAACAGTCAGACTGCAATGCAAGATAAGACTGTGTGTATCTCCCTGAATAGCCTATACGGAAGAGAGCTCGTGACTCAATCATGAGGCAATTCAATTCCGAGTTGATTCCTCGCCTGTACCACTAACACTAAGGACTTTTTTCGTATCAGCATGACTTGTATCACATGAGAATTACCTTTTCATGCTGCAGTGGAAAGATTAGAGAGTCAGCAGTAGTCGTATCAGACGAACTCAGGTTTCATTATTCGGGGAGCCTCTTTCCTTCTAAGGTTTAAGGAATTTATGTACGGTTACTGTACAGTTGTATCCATCATTAAGAAAGAAAAGAATGCTAGTCAATGTCAAAAATTATGATAATATTGGTGTTGAATGTGTATGGCGCTAAATACATTATTAAATACAAATTGTTGAGGAAAATGGAAGACCTTTTATTGTTGAAATGCCCGAACCACGGGCCGACTGTTCTTAGGAGCTATTCATGCAAATTCTCATGGCAAACGTTGATAGTAACTATGGTGTCTGGCTTCGGATACCTTCCAGATGGGTATCATACACGGCGGCATTTATTACTTCAGACATCATTAACACAATTATATTATGGTCTCACCTTGAGACCATATTTTTTAGGCACCGCGGCACCAAGTTCCATTCCACGAGATTCAGAGAGCAAGGACTAGAGAGTACAAACAACGTACTAACTAACACTGTGAGCTTCAGCTCAAGGAAGAAGGTTAGCTTATCTTTAGATAAGAAATCAAAAAATATCGGTGAAATGCCATGAATGTCTCCTTACCGTACCGTCCTGCTTCTTTAGTTTTCTGGAGCCGTGGATCTAATTTGCGTTGTAGGTGTACGTTGGATGTTGTACTTCCTTGGATTGTTGATGACTTTATGAACAGTCATAATTGTCTGTGGTAACCATAATCATCATCTTAGCCAAAAGAAGTTCACTGCTGTCCAAATACCTCCCCCTAACATCATCACAACGACCGGTCCTGCTCTACCCTCATCCACGTGGTTTCCACCACCTACAGCAAATCGTCGATCAGTCCACCTTGTGAGGGCTTTACCCGCACTACGCCTTCCAGTACGCGATCACCATTCAAGATGTTTTCGAACCTATCGACCATCGTTTTTACGAGCAATGTACCAACTGTCACTTCCGTTTTGTAATTCTGCGGTGGTACATAGAGAGAAGAATAAAAGAAAGCTCTTCAACAGTTTGTTGGAATCCCTGGGGCTGCAGTCCGATAGTTCTTATTTGAATCCCGATTCTCTCCCAGTCTCCTGCAAACATCAACACTAAGTATGTATTCTTATATATAAGTTTAAAAGATGTGTGTTGTAGAGTTTATGACCGCATCTTCTCTACTGTATTCCTCTGCATCGGAATACCTTCTGACGCGGTGTTTGAATCAAAAACAAAGATTTTAGAATCATAACGGATGCCACTCCTCCTTACAAGCATAGATACGAGAAAATTGGCCATGGCAGTCGGTAATGTTCGACCTTCTTTCATACGTCTCCATCGTCGATATATCCAACGTTTTTGTGTCCCTTTCTATCCAATGACGTAACGTCATGTATGACAGGAGCTACAATTTTTGTCTTTGGATTAGAAAGGGACAAAGTAACGTCGAAAACAACGACGGGGATTTACGAAAGAAGAACGATCATTACCGACCACCAAGGAGTATTATCATGACTCACCGCTTGTTAGGCAGTTTTCAGCGCAAGCGAAAAAATTTTCGTCTATAGGCAGTCTGTACTCTAAGGTATTGACAATATTGGTCAAAAATGACGTTTGAATGCTATCTATGTCATATTCAAAGACTACAGTTTAATATACGGTACATGTGATTTCCATTCTCTTTGACATGGAAAGTCATATTTACTGGTCATATTATTTAATGATTTGTGCATATTATATTGAGATTGAAAACAATGAGTTTTTTGAGTGCATTTTGAGTGTCTCTTTTTTGTGGAAGAAATTGTTCATTGATAAAATACATAAGTAGGTAAGAATATTAGTGCCAATGATAACAAACTAAAATAAAAAGGATAGGTATTGGCTACGTGTTACGTCTACTAAAGCAAAGATGTTCAGTATGAACATAGCGGAGATAGGGAGTATTATATTCCTTGGTGGAGATTCGCGAAACAGAGAAATCAAATCAGCCTACATCAGTCCACTGCTGGGAATATGCTTTCTTTTTATTGAGCCATTTCTCATGAAAATCCTAGTCACAGGCCCAAGAACGTGCTTATCTGATCCATTTTTTTAAAACTCTATACTACTTTGTCAATTTGAATGATAGTGTTATATTTCATTCACAACTCTTATTTAGATATACCAACACAACGCTTACACTTGCAACCTTTTGTGTAGTCAGAAACTTTCTATAACTACTAATAGAAAAACTCCTTATGCCCACTCAATAGAAAAACTTAGAATCTATCCTTCCTTATGCCCACTCAATAGAAAAACTAAAAATCTATCCCTCCTTATGCCCACTCACTACTAATTTCTACACCAATTCCTTCTCCGTGCAAGCTGTTCGGCTCTGGAAGTCGAAAGTCAAAAATCATTCCTTGACCTCTGATTTCTTATTTCTTTTCAACTTCACTTTTATTTCGTTTTCTCCTCTTACTGTTGCTTCCGTGTTGTATGTAGTACTCACTTATGTCTGTATAATAGTTAAAGAAATATGTATGTATGTATGTATAAATTTTATTTTTTAAGTATATTTATACACTCATTGTCATTCTGGATTTCTACTTTTCGATCTACACTCTTCGTATTTTGAATTCCTCTACCCTAAGGTTGTCTGGAAGAAATCTCTGTGGCATTCTTCAACACTGAATCCAGGCGGGCAGCGTCGGTTGGGAAGAGCCACGCATACAAGCTACATATATGTGACCATTGGAGTCGAGAAGCTGACGTAGAAGGGTCAAGACAACATGTGCTTGACAGTTGGTTGATTTGAGGGTAGTTGGGATTTAGTCTGGAAAAAATCGAGACCCAAAACGCATATATGTTTCCGTATCATGCAGCTATAAACCGGAAATCAGTGTTTCAAAGCGTGTGGAATAGGAGGCAGCCTCCAAGCTACCTGGCTACAAGGGAAAAAATCACACTTACTGGTGTTAACCTCCAAGCAACCCGCCTTCAATATCTCGATAATAAGTTCCTGTAGATCGTTTGCCACTATATCCGGACTGCCCACAATCGTGCCATCGTCTAAGTACCAGATGTTCAGTGTTGATTTTAGGTTAGTGATAATTTTATGAATGGCCAGAAGACTAAAAATCGGCGGGCCGAGGAGATCACCTTGTTGTGACCCTACTTGGGAAGAGAAATGAGTTTAATAAATAGCTGTTCTTGTTTCAGGTCTCAAGCATCGAAGCCACTATGTATAATGTATGTACTATGTACATATCAAAAGGCGCCTGCCCACCATACATCCTAAGAAAAACCGTCACCCTAAAATTCTTTGTTTGCGTCATTTGCCTGAGTTTCGTCGCTTCCATTCTTTGGATCCAATTTAACAAAGAAGATTCATATTCCAATTTAACAGAGAAAGGTAGGCTACCGAAAGACCTCAAATATATTCTTCTGTGGACGAGAATCGATCATTCTCCTTTCTTCTACTTGGGATCAGGACAGCAGAAATTCATTCAGAATAATTGCTCAGTGAGCAATTGTTATGTCACGGCTGATAGAAACTTCTTCGGTGGTGACATAAAGAAATTTGATGCAGTAGCTTTTAACGGACGTAATTTAGACAAATACACAATAATGTTAGACCTTCCACGATCTAGATCGCCGCATCAGAAATATATTTTCATTAACACGGAGTCAGCTGACAATTATCCCTTATGCAATTATGTGTTCGAAGGATATTTCAATTGGACTTTGACGTATAGATTGGACTCTGATATTCCATATCCATATATCCTTATAAGAAATAGAAATGGTGAAGTAGTGGGTCCAAAACCGAACATGAAATGGTATAATAAGAGATTTAATGAACCTGAGGTAGATGAAGACTTGTTGAATAAGTTACAGAATAAAAGTAAAGCTGCCGCTTGGTTTGTATCTAATTGTAAAGCTATAAGTGAGAGGAATATATTTGTGGAGAAATTACAAAAGGCACTGGATTTTTATGGGTTGAAAGTGGATATATATGGCAGTTGTGGTACTTTACAATGTCCAAAAAATCGGCACTCAGATTGTACCGCGATATTAGAGAGAGACTATTACTTCTATCTGGCGATGGAGAACTCGGTTTGTAAAGACTATGTGACGGAGAAAGTCTTGACAGCGTTACAGCATTATGCTGTGCCCATTGTATTTGGTGGAGCTGACTATAACAGGTAAGTTATCACCCTGAACTACCTGATCTTTTCTTGTTTATGCATGTGTTCAGTTTTGAAATCTGTGTCACATAGTGTATCCTTAGATTAATGATTGCTCTTCGCTGTACTCCGCAGGTTATTTTAAGGTTTCCGGGCCTCAAAAGGAAAATTGGAAGCCTTATAAGATCACATCATTATCATCCCATGTCCTTTTGTCTGTCCGTCACAGCCATTAGATATTTGTATTTGTATTGTTGTAGAATCAATAACGAGGTCTATTTTCATAATTGCAATTCTTCAAGTGGCGAAATACCTCAATTTTAATACGCGACATTCATGCCCAAAGTTTTTTCTTAATAATATCATAATATGTTGACGGATTTTAAACTAAACAACTTTCTCTAAGGGACCAACATCGAAATCGCAAAAAAAAACGAAAGTTTCCATACATATGTGGGTGGGTTCATAGTTTTATACGGAACAACAGATAACTTATTAGCAATTTAGGTTTTGGTCTCACAAAGAAAGTTGTTCCGTTTGATGGTCTGATCATCCTCTTAAAAAGTCGTCAGCATAATCAAAAAGGAGCCTATGTTTTTTGTGTTAACAATAAAAATATTTCTTGTTTATTTGATTCCAGATTCCTCCCTCCAAATTCATACCTGAACGCGCGGCAGCAAAGTCCGGAGAAGCTGGCGAAGATAATGAACACCCTGATAAATTCTCCGAAACAATACAGCCGCTACTTTACATGGAAGCACCATTACACGTACCACAATCCAGAAGGAGTAGAAAACGTGTGCAATGTTTGTGCCGCATTGAATAACAGAACTATGGCTAAAAAGACTGTACCGTTCAAGAGTTTTCGTAGTTGGTGGTCACCAAGTTATAGAGAATTGTGTTTTCTCTATTCTCGTTCCTTGTTTTGGGACTGGTTTATGTAGTGTCTATGGATGATGATATATATAGATGTACTCCAAGGTATAGACAATACCTATGCCAGCGTCCTGCATAATGACGGGCGTAACACTAGCGCGAGCAAAGTGAAGACTCGTAAAAGACCCATATCAGTATTCTTTCAATAATCCGTGTCAAGCAATTCTACGAGCATGACAGCTGTGACGCGGCACAATTTTAAGCTCCATTTTCTTTGAATATAACATATTTTCTGTATACTTATGTATCCATAAGCTTTAATTTTGTAATAGCATGAAGATTGTGTTTTGTAGGATTTCGCAGTTTGGAGATGTAAATGTGGGTAGCAAGTTCGTAATAATTATGTCAACTTGGATCTTTTTCTCTTACCCTTAAGAGGATTGAATAGAAATTTGGCGAATAGGTAACTTTTCCGACTGCATCATTATTTGTCCGATCTGCCATACCCATACACCCCGTTGACTAGAGAGCGAAAGAGACAACTGCAGCTTGGACTGATTTTATCTACATTAAATGGACGAAATCAGCATTTCGTATTTCCCTGTGTCCTCCTCCAAAACTAAACCGATTTTAATTAATTAAATATAATGGTTTCAGTATACTACTGGGGCTGCCCCGATTTTGTAGCGCATCAAGCATGTTTGCAGAGGCCAATACAGAATGTTTTCAAGCAATAATCAGAAAGAGAGTGGCCCCCCTGATGCGTCGAGTGCGGGACAGCTCTAGTGGCCTCCTGAACACCATACTGGAGAGGACTGATTGCCCGGTCGTGCGGCACTGGAACCATGTGCACATGGGGTCCAGATCCACCTTGTTTAGTATGAAATAAAAACAGTTTTTGCTTCTATGTACTAATATAGTTTTAACATAAATATGGATTTATATCTGAAATAAATTATTTTATTATTATATTATTGAAAAGTAGAAGTGCCAAGTATGATGCCATTTTAAAAACTTGATTAAATGGGACAACTTTTGAAGTAATTTGCCAGATTAGCGCCATAATTTTTTTTTATACAGGTTGTAGTCTAAAATTTGACATAGAAAAAAAATGTCCGCAGAGGTCTGGCAGATAATAGTGTTTTCTGTAAACAGTACATTATCCTTTTAAACTAAGAGTCTAGTCATCAATATTCATGAACAACTTTAACTATGGGAGCAAACCAATCGGAGCAAAAAAAATCAGCTGTTGCATACATTTGAGTCGAGTAGGCAGCGGCGGCGGGTGCAGTTTAGTACTGAACAGCTGATTTCTTTTGCTCCGATCAGTTTGCTCCCATAGTAAAAGTTGTTCAGTTTGATGGGTAGACTCTTAGTTTAAGACGATGCTAATGATATCAATTTCACCCTGTATAGGTACAGTTTCACATTCTTAGGAACAGTTTTAGATAAAAATATAAGTCATCTACAACACATTGATAAGGTTTGCTCTTAGTTAAATAGATTTGTTTACGTTCTTCACAGGTTAAGTAAAATTACATGTCCAAAAGTAGCTTTAACTGCCTATCATGGGTATGTAGCGTCTGTCCTAAGATATAACATCATTATTTTTTAAACATTATTAATGTACTCATGTACAAAAGGCTTTCATCGCTCAAAAGAAATGCTTAAGAGCAATATGTAATATAAGTCCACTGGACTCTTGTAAACCTTTTTTTAAAAAACTTGGCATCCTAACTTTGCCTAGTATATATATTTTTGAAATTTGTAAATTTGTTAAGCTTCACCCACACCTCTTCAAAACTGTTTCTGATGTATGCCCTAAGCGCACTCGATATCCGAATAGACTTGTTGTCGATTATTATCGTTAATCCAGAAGAATTGTTACTACATGAATATTAAAATTTACAATAAAATTCCCGAGAGCCTTAAGCAACTAAACACCAAATTAATGTTCAAAAAATTGTATCAGTGGTTAATAATTAACAGTTTTTACAGTGTTGAAGTGTTTTTAAATTTTAAGTGTAAGTAAATATGTAATGTAAAATATAAAGTGTTAATATAGTATAGTATAGTTTAAGTTGTTAACATAATATTTGCATGCTGTTGCTACAGCTGAACAGAAGAAACTTATTTCATATTTTATACGATCTTTTATAATATTTACCTGTTCCAAAGCAAATAAATTATATTCTATTCTATTCTATTCATAAACGATTACCAAAAACGTCCCTATTCTACAAATTCCAATCTGTAGTATTGTAGGCTCTCAAATGGTGAAAGAAAACATAGTGAGGAAATCTACATATGCTGAAGAAGAAATTATGATGCGTATCTGAAGTCTACCAATCTGAATTGGGCATGCGTGGTGGCCCATAGCATAGGTACCACTCCCTGAGGGTAGGCATGTGCCCTGCAGTATGACGCATACTTTGGTGTTTCCTAAGGTAGGCTAGGCTACATAGTGAAAATTGTTCAGTTTCATGGTCACCGTTACAATATGAGGAGGGCTGTCCCTTGCACCCTGTATAGGCTGAAGGCACCTAGGATGCGGATGTAAATATAGGCTCTCGTCAGAACTCTCGCTATCTTTGCTATGCGAAGTCCTTTATGTTATTAATACCTTTACTAGCTGTGCCAGTAACTTCGTTGGCGTGGTCTAAGATTAAATTAATTTACACAGGTTGGAACAGCGTGCCTATTCAAATTATCTAAACTATTATAAAACTAACAAAAGTGTGTCTGTACTAAGGTATGTACATAGAAGATAATTATTTACATGAAAACTACATGAAAAAGATTACGACATGGTTTTTCCCTGACTCCCAAATCAATATTTTTTTAGAATTTTTGTCTGTCTGTTTGTTTGTAACAGCATAACGCAAGAACTACTGAACCGATTTTGATGAAACTTTTTTGTTTGATAGCTTATGATTTGACTTATAATTTATAAATTTATATTTTTTTTTAGTTTGAGTTTACCCCCAAAAACATTTTCCAGAATAAAAAAATTATATTGAACCCTCAACGAGATGGTATGACATTGAATAAATGCATATTAAGCCTAGGGGAGCGTGTAATTTCTCTATGATATTAGGTATCCCGTCAAATGGTCAAATGTTGAGAATGAATGGACACCCGGAGTCCGATGAGTCCAGGAAGCTGGCATAGGTATTGTCTATCTAAAACACAGACTTCTATCTAAAATCCTTGGTGAGTCCAAAGTAATTTATAGAAAGAAGCACGTGTCTTGTCATATTCACTCAATAAGAGATGCACATAGCAAATTCGCTCTAGTTAAAAAAGGAGATCGCTACCTTATTGCTGTCCTTATCGGCGTAACAACTTTTTTGTACTGACTCCACCTGACTCCGACATGTCACTTCATATAAATTGTATAGGATTTTATGACTATCACTATCTCATACCCGGTTACACTGATATTCCGTCTACCAGCGTAAGCGATAAATTCTTCGTCTATGGGTGAGTCTCAATGTGCTTGTTGCCACCCTAAGCCAGCACTCTATAGATAAGCTACTTTTTTACTATCTAGCACCCATATAGATTTTTGAACGGAACATCTTCTGACGCGGTGGTTGAGTCAAAAATGACGTCTGAAATTGAAAGCTATAAAATAAACAAACTAAATAAACAAACTAAATAAACAATACTAATAGAAACGCAGTTTTAGGACGTAGGTAATAAAGCAATGTTAAATTTTAGGTAGGTACTGTTTATGAATTTATTCTTCTTCAGGATTGTTTACAACGTTGATCACAATTATTATGTAAAACAAGACGAATGCCACCTTTAATTTAAACAAGATTATCTAAGACATTGTTAAAATACTGCATCTTTTTAAAATTGATAGGTATATGAGTTTAATAAATAACTGTTCTTGTTTCAGGTCTCAAGCATCGAGGCCACTATGTATCGGGGCGTATCAAAAGGCGCCTGCCCACCATACATCCTGAGACAAACCTTCACCTTAAAGTTCTTTGTTCGCGTCATTTGCCTCAGTTTCATCGCTTCCATTCTTTGGATCTATGTTAACAAAGATTCCTCTCCATCCGATAACTTAGTACAAGAAGCAATACAAAATGTCGCCCAAGATTTCAGATATGCACAGATGTACCGGAAGAAAAGTAGGCTACCGAAACACCTCAAGTATATTCTTCTATGGACGAGAAAAGACTCGTTTCCTTTCTACTACTTGGGATCAGGACAGCAGAAATTTATTCAGCATAATTGTTCGGTGAGCAATTGTTATGTCACCGCTGATAGAAATTTCTTCGGTGGTGACATAAAAAAATTTGATGCAGTAGCTTTTACTGGACGTTATTTAATAGACACAAAAATACTTCCACGATCTAGATCGTCGCATCAGAAATATATTTTCTTCAACATTGAGTCAGCTGAAAATTATCCATTATGCAATCCTGTGTTCGATGGATACTTCAATTGGACTTCGACGTATAGATTGGACTCTGATCTTCCATATTTAAATATACTTATAAGAAATAATTATGGTCAAGTAGTAGGTCCAAAACCGAACATGAAATGGAATGATGAGAGCTTTAATGAACCTGAGGTAGATAAAGACTTGTTTAATAAGTTACAGAATAAGAGTAAAGCAGCCGCTTGGTTCGTATCTAATTGTTACGCTAAAAATGGGAGGTATGAATTTGTTGAGATATTGCAAAAGGCACTGCATCTTTATGGGTTGAAAGTGGATATATATGGCAGTTGTGGTACTTTGCAATGTCCGAAAAATCGCCATTCAGATTGTGACGCGATGGTGGAGAGAGACTATTATTTCTATCTTGCGATGGAGAACTCGTTTTGTAAAGACTATGTGACGGAGAAAGTAATGACAGCGTTTCAGCATTATGCTGTGCCCATCGTATTTGGTGGAGCTGACTATAACAGGTAAGTTACTGCCCTGAAAAACCTGATCTTTTCTTGTTTATGTATGTGTTCAGTTTGATGCACAAACTATGTATGAATGACATCTACGGACCATTTTATACTGTGTTAATAAAAATTTTCAAAAAGATCGACTAATCAAAATGCCCAGCCTAAACTAATAGACACCTCCTTTTGAACGAAATAAAAACATGAAAATGTAATAGAGCTTCTTTTTCTGCTGCATTAGGCTAACCGGTGGCTATTAAAGACCCCGTGGTATGAAATTTTGGTCACATAGTCTATCCCTAGAATCTTAGATTTCCTAATTATTGGGCTTCGCAGGTGATTTCAAAGTTTCCGGACTTCAAAAGGAAAATCGGAACTATTATAAGGTCACTCGCTTGTCCTTTTGTCTGTCTGTCACTGCCACTGTTGTAGAATAAATAACGAGGTCTGTTTTAATTGCAATTCTTCAAGTGGCAATTTTAATACGCGACATACCCAAAGTTTCTTTCTTAGGGTATTTCTTAATAATCATAATTATGTTGACCTAACCCAAATTTGGTCAGTTTAGGTTAGGTCAACATATTATTATTAATTTTTACATTCCATTCTCTATGGGACCAACATCGAAATGGCAAAAATAAACAAGCGCTTTTTTCATTCAAATGGGCGGAGTGGGAATGGTACGGAACCGCAGATTTCTTTTTCGCGATTTCGGTTTTGGTCCCACAAATAAAGTTGTTCCGTTTGATGATCTGATCACCCTACTAAAATGCCGTTAGCTTCATCAAGAAAGAGCCTATTTTTTGTGTTGATAATAAAAATATTTCTTGTTTATTTGATTCCAGATTCCTCCCTCCAAATTCATACCTGAACGCGCGGCAGCAAAGTCCTGAGAAGCTGGCGGAGATAATGAACACCCTGATAAATTCTCCGAAACAATACAGCCGCTACTTTACATGGAAGCGGCACTATACGTACGAATATCCAGGTGTAGAAAACGTGTGCAATATTTGCGCCGCATTGAATAACAGAACTATGGCTAAAAAGACTATATCGTTCAAGAATTTTCGTAGTTGGTGGGCACCAAATTATAAAGAACTGTGTTTTGAACGTTCTTTGTCTCGGGGCTGGTTTATGTAGGCCTACCCATAGTCCGTGTCAAGCATTACTACGAGCATGACAGCTGTGACGCAGCACAATTTAAAGCGCCATTTTCTATGCAGGTAACATATGTTGTGTATTAATATAACTGAATCCATAAACTTTAGTTTTATAATAGCATGACGATTGTGTTTTGTAGGATTCTGCAGAAACAGGTTTGGAGATGTACCTACATGTGTCCCCACACAAGAGATTACTTAGGGTCAATTCACAACAAAAGGAATTAAAGCGCAGTGGCGCGCAGGGGCCTGGAGTAGGGCCTTCCAAGCAAATTTTACCATATTTTACCTATCATTTTGAATCTTATTGCTAGTACATTAAGGTTCAAATTGACTTGAAGCGATAGAAGGGTAGCGCGGCGCCGCGCGGCAGCTCGCGGCTGCGCTCGGCCGCTTCTCCCGCCGCCGCGCCGCCCGCGCACTATACATCCAGTGTTGTCATTTTTACAGATTCCTCTGTTTTTAAATACAGATTAAAGTTTAAAATCCTCAATAATTAAGGGTGTCTGGCATTTTTACCTACATGTCCAGCCAAACCGGCTGGTCTGTCCTGCTATTCGGTTTTAAGACCTGGCAATCCTAACACCCCACCTATGATCGTATCGGTTTCCCATTCCGTCAGATTCAGAAGGGTAAGTAGGTACGAGAGAGTTCGCCTATGTTTAGCACAAATACCTACATACACGAGAGCCAGTCACGTATTTCCATTGGAACAGACTTACCTTACAACCTGACAGAATTTCAAAGTCACTGAGGCCAAAATAGGTAATATGGTATGGTATTCAGTTTTTACTTATTAGAAAATACAATAAAGGAAAGCCGAAATTGCAATGACGGATTTTTTGAAAGCCATTATAACAGAAAATTTTGTTCCAAATGGCTCGATAGATGGCGTTGACACGAGATGGATGAGCAACGTTACAGATAAGAAAAAAAAAACAAATCAAATATCGGTACTTACAATGTTTTGAGCAAGCATACAAATATGAAGAGATAATTCGCGTCAAAACCATCTATCGCAGTATGTTGAACTATTTTACTAGCTGTTAGAAAACTCCACATTAGCGAGCATTTAAATAAACATTTATGATAAACAGTTAGGAAGCATCACCTCAGTCAGGATCACATCATTCTGAAGAAGAACTATTATTAATACTGCACTTCATCATCAAGCTGAGCCACTTGCGGGAGAACTCACACAGTTGTCTATAATTCGGATGCCACCAAGACCTCAGATTTTTATGTATCGTCGATGTCTCCATCATTGTCTTGTTGTTCAATGCAGCACAAACGTTGCAGATGTTCTCGCCTGCTTCTTCCTCATGGTAAGTGTAATGTCGTCTCCATCTGAAGTACTGGCTGTATTGGTTTGGATCCGACATCAAGAATACCATGGTACGAGCAAGATCTTCTGGACTTTGTACTAGAGCGTTTAGGTATGATCTTGGAGGTAGAAATCTGAAATCATTGAGAGTAGGAAAGTACATACAATATTGTCACGGATGCTGTAAAATGACGCAGCTATAGAAGGGCATTCAAAAATTCGGCCGGTTTGTCAACAAGCTTCGTAGCTCGGCGGTCGACGCATGGACTCCCGTGCCGGGGGTCGATGGTTCGAGACTCGTCGAAAATAATTCTAGATTTTATTGTTGTTGGAAATGTTCTAGAAAAGTAAGAGGGAGTAAGAATATTTGGAAGGAGACAGAAAATGGGCGTGTTTAGAAATGTTCTAGAAAACAGAGAGAGAAGGAATATTTGAAAAAGAACCAAAAACAATAGGAATGTTCTAGAACGAAGAGAGAGAAGAAATATTTGTAAAGAAACAATAAAAGGGGGTGTGTTTAGGAAAATTCGAGAAGGAAGGCGGGATTAAGAAATATCCGGAAGGGAACAAAGGAATAAAGAAAAGACTAACGAAATTCGGGCATCTAGAAAATTCTAAGGGGTATATAAGGCCGCGAGTTTGCGGACGCAAGTCAGTATTGATTTAACAGTGGAAAAGTGCGAAGAAAAGTAAAAGTGGAAAAGTACTAGTGAAAAGTAAAGTGCAAAGTAAAGTGGAACAGTGAGTAGACAAGTGTCAGTCTAGTGCAGTGTAGTGTGTCGCGTGTCGTGACGTCATAGTGCCGTGCGGCGTGACGTCATAGCGTGTCGCGCGTCGTGACGTAGTGAACAGTAAAAGTGGTGAGAGGGGAAACCCCTGCGAGGAGGACTGTTTAAAGGGGAACCTCTGCGAGGTGGTCCGTGTGTAAGTGTGTAACCCAATAAACTCTGTAAATAAATTGGACTTAGCGTTTCACTCCAATCCCGAAACCCGTCGCTCGTAACAATATATTGAAAATAAAATAAAACAGTAGGTACTCAAACATATACATACATAAACTCACGACCGTGACCCCTTACCCAAAAACCCAAGATAAGCTTATTATTATGTATATTAGATTAAGCTTAAATTCACCTCAAAACATAAACCAAACGGCACTTCTCTTTCCCATCTAATTTTCTTTCGTAAAAACTAGATAATGGATCATTGTGCAATAACAAAAATTAAAACCGATATACCTACTTCAAAACGAAAAAAGTTGAAAATAATATCGTTCTTATGTTTAAGGTCTTTTTGCGAATTGACACACGGCATAACAATTTATAAAGTATGCCATGTATTGTGTGTGCTTGTAAACTTTATCTTTTTGTATTATTTGTATTAAGATCCTACCTTGAATAATGAGCTCCTCCAAAAACAATGGGCACAACATAATTCTGTAAACCAGTTAGCACTTTCTCCGTCACGTAATCTGGCGTTATCGTGTTCTCCATTGCCAAGTAGAAGTAATAATCACTCTCCAGCATCTTGTTGCATTTCTCTTGGCGACTCCTCGGACATTCCAAAATGCCACAATGTCCGAACACATCCACTTTCATCCCGTATTGTATCAAAGACTCATGCAACATTGCCGCATATTTTTCTCTAGCACTTTGCGTGTTACAATTCGACACAAACCAAGCTGCTACTTTGCTCTTATTCTGTACCTTGCTGTACACGTCTTTATCTATTTTGTACATATCTTCCACCCACTTCATTTTTAGTTTGGGGCCAACAATATCTCCATGAATATTTCTTATGCGCATGTACGGTGCTGGAATATCAGAGTCCAACTTGTAAGTTGAAGTCCAATTGAAAAATTCGTCAAGGACATTACTACAAATAGGGTAATTGTCAGCTGGCTCTGAGGCGAAAAATATATATTTTTGATGCGAAGATCTAGACTGAGGAAGGTCTGATAAATTTGCGCATGGACCGAGATTGCGAACGTTGAAAGCCACTGCATCGAACTTCATTATATTATCACCGAAGAAATTTCTGTCATCAGTGACGTAGCAATTATTTATGAAACAGTTTTTCTCAATGAACTTTCGCTGCCCTCTTCCGAAGTACAAGAAAGGAGCGAAGTCAGGTTTAGACCATAGAAGAATGTATTTGAAATCATGTAATTGTTTTCTTTTATTTTTGGCATGGCTCCAATCGTTTGAAAAGCAGTTGTTGTTAATTAGACCAGTTACAATAATAGAACCGAAAATAGTTAAAGAAATTACGGAAAAGCGCTTGGCAAGCGGGTTGTTGAAAAACCGAGCACGACTCATTTTAGTGTTTGCATAAAATATTTGTAAACTCGATAAGTAGCATAGTCATTTCCCAAAATTGATTTAGAACTGTGATTAATTTTCCGAAAATTATGAAATAAGTATACTGTGGGTAAGTACTGATAACTTACTACTGTCATTCAGATAAAAATCAATAACACAGAGGATGTTTACTCAGATTATTGAATGTTATTGGTTTCCAAACAAATGTAGTTTATAGAGAATGGAATGTTATTTAATTAAGGCTTCGGACACATAAATGAATACCAACCAACGCAAACGTTGTCCGCGAACCTTGCTTATAAAAATAAAAAGTCACAGAAAAAGATTCGATATTATAAATAAGAACCGATATACTCGAAGATAATAAATACAAACTATATTGGTATTCAACAATAATCACCGAAAAACCCATTCACTTCAATAAACAATAAGGGCACTAAAACAGTTTATTACTTTGATCGATATTGCAATCCCTAACACACACAACTTGCAAACAACAATTTCGGAAAAACTAGCAAAATACCGATGTTGCAACAGAAATCAGAACACAGTGCAGAGCAAACACAGTAAATAATAGATAATTCCAATAGTACTGTCATCTACGGATGTGATCCCAAAAAACACAAAACAGGTTGTCACCAGGATGTCAGATATTGTAGATAATTGATATAGTATGAGTTGAGTATGAGAGATAGGCGGCGTATTGAGTAATGATAGTATTAAGTTTATTAAAGCTCGTATCTTTAGCGTTATAGGCTATCTCAGTCAGTCAGTCACGGAATTTTTCTATATGTATACATACTGCACTTCATCATCATCAACATTATCCATTTGCGTTGTAACATACATAAATGTCGATAATTCGGATTCCACCAAGACCTCAGGTTTTTATGTAACGTCGACTTCTCCATCATTGTCCTGTTGTTTAATGCAGCACAAATGTTGCAGATGTTCTCACCAGCTTCCTTATGGTAAGTGTAATGTCGTCTCCATTTGAAGTACTGGCTGTATGGGTTTGGGTCCGTCATCAAGAATACCATGGTACGAGCAAGGTCTTCTGGACTTTGTACTAGAGCATTTAGGTATGACCTTGGAGGTAGAAATCTGAAATAATTGAGAGTAGCTACAGGTTTTTGTTTATTTGAATAATCGACAGCGTTATGCTATGATTATGAGAACGTACAGTGCTAACAGAATGAACAATTGCATATTTTACTATCCTAGTATGTGCTTGTAAACTATATCTAGGTATTTATATTAAGTTCCTACCTTGAATAATGAGCTCCTCCAAATACAATGGGCACAGCATAATTCTGTAAACCAAACAGCACTTTCTCCGTCACGTAATCTGGAGTTATTGTGTTTTCCATGGCCAAGTAGAAGTAGTAGTCTCTCCCCAGCATCTTATTGCATTTATTTTGGTGACTCTTTGGGCATTTAAAAGTGCCACAATCTCCAAACACATCCACTTTCAACCCGTATTGTTTCAAAGACTTCTGTAGCATTGCCACATATTTTTCTCTATCACTTTTTGTGTTACAATTTGACACAAACCAAGCTGCTGCTTTGCTCTTATTCTGGACCTTACTGTACACGTCGTTATCTATTTCGTACATATCTTTCACCCACTCCATCTTAAGTTTGGGGCCAACAACATCTCCATGACTACCTCTTATGAGCATGTACGGTGCTGGAATATCAGAGTCCAACTTGTACGTCGAAGTCCAATTGAAGAACCCGTCAAGGACACTACTACAAATAGGGTAATTGTCAGCTGACTCAGAGGCGAAAAATATATATTTCTGATGCGGAGATCTAGACTGAGGAAGGTCTGAGAATTTTGTGCATACGCCAAGATTGCGACCGTTAAAGGCCACTGCATCGAACTTCGTAATATTAACACCGAAGAAGTTTCTGTCGTCGGTGATGTAGCAATTGTTTACAGAGCAGTTGTTCTCTATGAACTTTTGCTGCCCTCTTCCGAAGTATAAGAATGGAGTGAAATCTGGTTTAGACCATAAAAGAATGTACTTGAGATCTTGTGTGAATTTTCTTTTATTCTTGGCATAGCTTCCATCGTTAGAAAAGAAGTTGTTGTTAATTAGGCCAGTTACAATAATGAAACCGAAAACAGTCAAAGCAACAACGGAAAAGCGCTTGGCTAGCGGGTTGTTGAAAAACCTGATTTTAGTGTTTGCACAGAAATATTTGTAAATTCTATAAGTAGCAGTCATTTCCCAGTAATAGATTTAGAACAGTGATTAATAATTCTGAAATAAGTTTATTATGGGTATGAAATAAGTTTATTATGGGTAAATAAGTGGTATTTTACTTATAAAAATTATCTTGCTCACTTGCTACTGTCGTTCGGAGACAAATAAAATCCACAGCAACGTGTTAAATTCAAACATTTGTGACTTACGAATAAACAATTTATGTGTATTGTAATTAAGAATTACATTATTGAATGTATTTTGTATCATAATTTGCTTATTGCTTTCCAAACAAATAATGTTTGTAGCTAATGGAATTTTATTTTTTGTTTATCGTTTTGCACTCATGAATGAGTATACCTTCCTACGGAAATAATTATATACTTCTGGAAATTTCAGAAATGTATTATAAAAGAATGGCAAATACCGGTACCTATGCCGGTATTAGGATCCTCAAAATACTTTATAACCTTGTAGCCACATAACATGACATTACATTTTTTTCGTGTAAACGAACCTTGGAGGGGATAATAGCACAGAATAAATACTAGTACATAATAGCAGCGAACTAGCGACACACTGTATTTTAATTGATTTAATTTTTAATTCAGACCAAATTTAAAAAGAGCAATTCTCAAAAAAAGTATGTTGTTCTAAATAATGCTAATGTGTAAACTGGGGATAGAACATCATTAGTCGATGAAATAAATCGATAAATTCACTTTTTTTTACATTACTCACAAAATCGTTATTTAAATGATGTTTTTGTCAAACCAACTTTATAACGTCATTGTTTTATCTACCATTCCGAAAGTATCTAGTATTATCTATGCACATAAGATGCCGCCAGATACTCAACTCTCGGTTCCATTCTGTTTCCATACTCATCATCATCATCTTTTATTTAACCTCTCCTATGCCGGGAATTACAGACACAATAGAAATCAATTGTTTTCATCACGCGGATCGGCGTTCCGGCATACCAAAGGTATGCCGCTCTTGTGGTGGGGTATTCGCCTTTATGTATTATCATAAAAAAGCACCGTAAGTTACATTTTAATAGCTTTTCGCAACTGGAATCGATAAAGTGCTGATTAAAAGTTGTTACTATTATCACTAATTTGCTGGCCGCTATATAAGAGACACATTTGTAACTCTTAAAATGCTTTACCTAGATAATACTTTTTTGTGATATAAACAGCAACGCCATATTTTTTGTCACTTCTATTTGCAGAATAAATCATTGAACAATAATAAAATGTATTTCCCTTGGTAATTACTACTACAAAAGTAATGTTTTGTTAACCCATGGCTTTTTTTAGCTGATACAAAATGTTTGTTTACGCCTTTACTGAAAAATAATACAATTAATGTTTTAAGTTATTTTAATTTTTTTTATATCTATTTCATAAAATAGCAGAATATTAACAGCGCATTAAAAATTTACATAAAACATGAGTATAAATTATCAGTAAAATTTTTCAACTCAACTCTACATTTTCGAACTTTTTGGGAAAAATAGTTACCACAGGTCTGTCTCTGTCGAAGCTGCAAACTTGGTTTTACACTAGTGGTATCTATCCTAACAATATCCCAAAAAATCAGTAACGCGTAATTTATTGCGAACTACGATGACTGGTGTAATAATATAAGAAGTAACAATAAATTCAACAGCAATTTATTGTTTACTAGCTGGTGCCCGCGACTTCGTCTGCGCTTCGTCTGGACAATTCACACAATATCTTTATAAATTGTAGCCTTTTTGTTATTCTGATGTATAAGCTATATTATTGTAAAGTTTCATTAAAATCCATTCAGTAGTTTTTACGTGAAACAGTAACAAACATCCATCCATTCTTACAAACCTTCACGTTTATAATATTAGTAGGATGACTCAGATCACAATCATATTAATAACTCTATGTATACAAAAATTTAGATCACACAAAATCTACAACACCATACAACAACAAAACCTAGAACTGCATACCAAATCTACAACTGCATACATACCTACAACTGCATACAATATCAAAACCTACAACTGCATACAAAATCGACTACTGCATATATACCTAGTACCTACAACAGCATACAATAAATAAAACCTACAACTTGATACAAAATCTACAGCTGCATACCTACTTACAACTGCACCCAATAACAAAACCTACAACTGCGTACAAAATCTACAACTGCATACATACCTACAACTACATACAATAACAAAACCTACAACTGCATACATCTGATACACTGAGACATCAACATATAAGAGGAATGGAATTTTGCTCCTCATCTCGAATGTCGACGTGAGTACGGTACAGCAGCTGTCGCCTCTCGAGGTTTGCTGGTCTCCCTCCGGGACGGGCACCTGCTCCTGCTCGACGTTTCTTCGCAAGGATCAAGGCTAAGACGTTTCCCCAGTATAATTAGGTGCATGTGGTGCACGCCTTGGAAGGTATGGATAGCAAGCTGTACGCACATCATGGGCATTCAAGAAGACGATTTCGACTCACGTTACTTAGGTACCTACGCTACGGTCATGATCATTGATACGGGGAAACAGCATTGATTCTTAAATATTTAGTGTGTTAAAGTGTTTCGTGTGTTTAATACCTGTTTTGTACCTACATGATGACGTATTTAAGCTTTCAATATAGCGAATTATGTTCATAATATTTTGTATATAAATTTAAAGTTCAAATCATAAGTAATTGTATTAAGTACCTATATTAAAAGGCTGCTTTTCCACCAGAGATGTGCGAGGTAGCGAGGCGGTGAGCGAGGAAACAATCCGCCAATAGCGCGCTCGCTCGATCACGTCATTGGGAAATTGAAGCACTCTCATTGGCCGATTTTTTCCTCGCTCACCGCCCCGCTACCTCGCACATCTCTGGTGGAAAAGCAGCCTAAGTGGTGTATTGTTCCTCCTACCCAGTTGTCTAGTTATTAACTTTGTGCAATCCGATCCCAAGATATTGTCGTAGGGCTAGGTAGGAGAAACGAAACTTAGGAGGGTCGTTCCTATACCATCGAACCACTAGGTTAATTAAGTGCACTTTATTAAATACGAGCGTTAACCCGCGACTTCGTCCGCACAAATTATATACTAGATTTTAAGTCAGATCATAAGCTATCAAACAAAAAAAGTTTCATCAAAATCGGTTCAGTAGTTTTTGCGTGATACTCGTTCAAACAAACAAACAAACAGACAGACAAAAAATCCAACAATTGGTGAAATGGAATCAGGGACACCTAAAAACCATATCGTAACTTTTTTTTTGTTAATATCTTCAATGTACAGACAAACTTCCTGTTACAGTTTTATAATAGTATAGATATGTAAAACAAGAAGAACTATTGTATATCATCACACTCGCTGCAACAACATAGCTACCTATAGCTCGTCTCCTTTTACCATAATATAAAGTTACTGTACCTTACATAAAATTTAAAAACTATATAGTATACACAACCAACCACCCATCTGGAAACAGCCACGGTGGAACAGCAGTAATTGTCAGGAACAACATCAAACACTACCCGATAGAGGAATATCGAACTGAAAAGATCCAAGCTACATCAATAAAGATTACAGACAGCAAAATTGAAACGGCACTATCAGCTGTGTACTGTCCTCCCAGACACACAATTACCACAAAAGACTTCAATGACTACTTCTCCACTTTAGGTACTAGGTTTATCTGTGGTGGGGACTGGAATTCAAAACATTCGCACTGGGGCTCCAGACTCATCATGCCAAGGGGAAGGCAACTCCTCAAAGCAGTAGAAGGAATGAAACTAGAATACATATCAAGTAGAAAACCTACCTATTGGCCGACAGATAGAAACAAGCTGCCTGACTTGTTGGATTTCTTCATCACCAGAAACGTAGACAGTAATTACACAAATACAGAATCATGCATTGATCTAACCTCAGATCATACACCGATCATCCTAAACATTAACACAGTAGTTACATTAGTTGAACCGTCACCCAGAATTTATAACCCCAGAAGAACCAATTGGGAATTATACCAAAGAGTTATTACCTCCGAAATGAGACTATTAACTAAACTCACAACAGCTGAAGAGTTGGAAAGCGCAGTGGAGGAATTCAACATAACTATACACAGAGCCGCTAACACTGCAACAACAAAACATAAAGGACATCCCCCCAAACATAACACATACCCAAAAAATATCAAGGAGAAAATACAAGAACGTCGCAGGCTTAGGAAAATCTGGCACAATACAAGATATCCAAGTGACAAAACCAATTTCAACAAATGCTCCGAAGAGCTGAAAAGACTAATAAATACACTGCATAACGACAACCTCCAATCCTTTCTCTCAACACTAACCCCCACAATGGACACAAACTACTCACTATGGAAAGCGACCAAGAACCTAAGCCGCCCGAAGACACAGATACCACCTATAAGAAATAATGAAGGGGGATGGGCCAGATCAGACCCTGAGAAGGCTTCGATTTTCGCAGAACACTTGAAGGGGGTTTTCCAACCGCCCCCGGAGAATAGTCGAGAACACACAGAAGAAGTAGAGAAATACCTCGAATCGGCAACACAAATGTGTTTTCCCCTAAAAAGCACAAGCCCTAAAGAAATACTAAGAGAAATAAGTAACCTGAAAGAAGGGAAGTCTCCGGGTTACGACCTCATTGACGCAACTTTGCTTAAACAACTTCCACATAAAGGAGTCATGAAACTAGTTCACTTATTTAATGCGAGCATGAGACTAGGGCACTTCCCTGGCCAATGGAAAATAGCAGAAGTGGTAATGGTGCCTAAACCTGGAAAACCTCCACAAGAGACGACTTCATATAGACCCATTAGTTTATTGCCGGTAGTTGGGAAACTTCTTGAAAAAATCCTACTCAATAGAATGAGGGAACACCTTATCGACATACTCCCAAACCATCAATTCGGTTTTCGTGAAAAACATGGTACAATAGAGCAAGTGCACCGCATTGTTGACCACATTGGCAGATGCTTCGAAGACCGACTGTACTGCTCCGCAGTTTTTCTAGACATAAGCCAAGCATTTGATAAGGTTTGGCATCACGGCCTGTTGTACAAACTGAAAAAATCGCTTCCGCACTCCTTTCTCCCTATACTAAAATCATACCTTGATAAGAGAAGTTACCAGGTTAAATACAATACAGAACGCTCAGCCCTACACGAAATAAAATCTGGTGTCCCCCAGGGCAGCATACTGGGACCTGTAATGTACCTCATCTACACTGCAGATCTCCCAACTAACGAAAATACGATGACTGCAACGTATGCTGATGATACCGCTCTGCTCTCAGCACACAAAGATCAGACAACTGCCTCGCAATCGCTACAGAATCACCTGGACCAGGTCGAGAAATGGCTAAAGCAGTGGAGAATAAGCGCAAACCAAAGCAAATCCACCCATGTTACTTACACACTTAGAAAAGGAACCTGTCCTCCAGTCAGCCTGAACAACGAGGAAATTCCCCAAGAAGACCATGCTAAGTATTTGGGAATGCATCTAGACAGAAGACTGACATGGCAAAAACACATATGGACTAAGAGAAAACAACTAGGACTGAAAGTCCGTAATCTATCCTGGCTAATTGGGCGCCATTCCCAACTAAATGACAACAGTAGAATGGTAGTGTACAAAACAATACTGAAACCAATATGGACATATGGCATACAATTATGGGGCCAAGCTAGTAATAGCAACATCGAAATACTAGAGAGATTTCAGAGCAAGACATTACGAAGTATGTTCAACATCCCACAATGCATAAGCAATAAATATATGTACCTTGATCTTAACGTAAAGACAGTCAAGCAAGAAATCACAGAGTACAGTGCGAAATACCAGCGTAAACTATCCCAGCATGTAAATGATCTCGCATCCCAGCTGAGTGGAGATGGTGGCCTGCGGCATCTGAGAGTGAGACGGAAGCAAAGGGACATTCCAGGACTGAGCTTCAGATTCCAATAAGTCAAAGGGAGAGCTCGTTGGAACAAACCAACGAAGAAAGCTCTCATAGATGACAATTCTTCACTTATTGTAGTGGCTTATTGTTTGAAAAAAAAACAGATTGCCACGGAGCAGAAACAACACAAAAAAAAAAAAAAAAAAAAAAAACTGTACCTTACGCATAGAGAAACACGGGCGTTGACACGAGTTACGTGTTTCTCTATGACCTTACGGAATAGATGAACTGACATGAGTTGTCAAATGAAACCGGTTTTTGTGAATTTGTCGGCACTTATCGGCACGGTAAAAATTCGAGTTCTATGTATAATTGTGATATGATATGATATGACAAAGAAACTCAAATATAAAATAAAGTGATTCAATTCCTGAGGGACCATTGAGTATGAAACTATGTACCTAGTAGAAATTTATCATCAGTGCCGAATACGTGTCCCTGTCAGCTAGTGGAAAAACCCCTATTTGAGAGTTAATATTATTATTTTCTAAAATCCTTCGCCGTTCTTCCGAATCCGAAATATCAAAAATGGTGATGGATGAAAACCCAACACCATTTTTGATAATTCGGATTCCACCATCTCCTTAAGTTTTTATACAATGTATGTGTCTTCATCATTGTCCTGTTGTTCAATGAAGCACAAACTCTGCAGATGTTTTCATCAGCCTCTGCCCTGTGGTAAGTATAATGTTGTCTCCATTTGAAGTACTCGCTATATAGTGTCGGATTCGACATAAGTGTTACCATGGTGCGTGCCAGGTTCTCTGGACTATGTAGCATAGCATTCAAATATGACCCTGGAGGTAGAAATCTGAAAATAATGTATATTTCTTGATTTAGGAAGCATTAACATTAAGTCCTGTCCCAAGGACAGGATTGAGGTCAAGAGCAACCCCATAAGTAACATAAAAAAATATATATTATTCTTGAATTTTTTACTCCAGTATTTTAAAAGTTGGAGCGATGTCAAAAACTTATAATAAGGTATTTTTAATTTTAAGCGCAAATATGTCGAGATAGAAGCATTAAAATTATATAATCTTTAAATGCGTTTTGTTTCATTTTTTATTTTTTAAGACCTATTCAACAACACCTCTTTCGATGGACTTGGTAATCAATTTTTTTTCGACCATTTTCGTTCATATCCTTCGCCCCATACTTCGTAAAGGGTAGTTTTCATCTTAACTATCACAGTCATTTCCGTTCTTGGGTTAATACTATGTCTTCATGCCTTTCGTATAAATAGGTGCAAAAATAAGAGACTAATTGAAGTGGAGTATACATACAGACAGACAGGATGGACGAAACTGTATGGTCCCTATTAAAAGTAACCCTAAATAGGATTATGTACATATCGGTTTTCTACCTTGAAATGTGAGCTCCTCCAAACACAATGGGCACAACGTAATTATGTAAACCAATCAGCACTTTCTCTGTCATGTAATCTGGAGTTACAGTGTTCTCCATGGCTAAGTAGAAATAGTAATCTCTCTCCAGCATCATGTTACATTTCTCTTGGTTACTCGTCGGACATTCTAAAGTTCCACAATCTCCAAACACATCCACTTCCTTCCCGTATTGTTTCAATGACTTTTGTAACCTTGCTACATATTTTTCTCTACCACTTCTTGAATAACAATTAGACACAAACCAAGCTGCTAATTTCCTTTTATTCTGTACCTTGCTGTAGAAGTCTTTGTCTATTTCGTCCATATCTTCCTCCCACTTCATTTTTGTTTTGGGGCCAACAATAACGCCATGAATACTTTTTATGAGTATGTACGGAGCTGGAATATCTGAGTTCAACTTGTACGTCGAAGTCCAATTGAAGAACCCGTCAAACACATTACTACAAACAGGGTGATTGACAGCTGACTCTGAGGAAAAAAATATATATTTTTGATGCGGAGATCGAGACTGAGGAAGGTCTGAAAATGTTGTGTATATGCCTAAATTGCGAACGTTAAATGCCACTGCATCGAACTTCGTAATATTTCCACCGAAAAAGTTTCTATCGTCAGTGACGTAGCAATTGTTTACGGAACAGTTTTTCTCTCTGAACGTCTGCTGCCCTCTTCCGAAGTAGTAGAAAGGAGCGAAGTCTGGTCTAGTCCATAGCAGAATGTACTTTAAATCATGTATTATGGATTTGTTTTTATCTTGATTTTTGGCATGGCTCCATTCATTGCAACTATATTTCTTTTTGTTAAGTAGCGCAATCACAACAAGAGACCCGAACATAATAACAGTCACTATAACTGTGAAGCGCTTATTAAACACTTTGTTGAAAATAAAAATACGACTCATTTTAGTGATAGAATAGATTATAAATTATTGCACGCTCTAAACGAACGAATCATATTCCTTTCCTAAAATTATGTTATAAATCAAAACAGATTCATCATGCCGAAACATACATTGACATGCGTAGTTTACTTAAATTCAGAGAACAATCAATTCAACTGCAAGTTATGTTTTAAACGCTGTTAAACAAACAAATGGAGGATATTTACTCATATTTTTCAACATGTTTTGCACAACACATTCGCTGGTTATTTTGCAAACTTATCGTGAAAGTTATGAATAGCATTGTTGTAATTTATTGTTTATGACTCAGATCACGATATGAATAACTCTATGTATACCAAAATAAAGTTAATACGCCTCCCAGCAATTTATTAAAATAGCCTCACATTACAGAGCAAAAGACAAATTTATATAGATTTGTACCAACTGATTCAAAACAGAAAATCAAACATAATATATAACAAAACTTCAAATGTGTCCGTGCATTCCGTTACAGAAGGTATTGCTATTCCTGAGGAACGATATAGTATGAAAATATGTAGTAGAAATTTTTCATCCATCAGCCAGTGCTCCGTTACTGCGATTAGTACCTACGGCGCCTTGAATCTCATGAGGCTGCCACGCATTGACATAAGGCGCATTTTAGTTTGCGTTCTTGAAGCGCAAAGTTCGAAATTGTGCTATATCTATTGCGGCATAAACTATTAAATAATCTGTGCATCAGCGAAGCTTCGAACACGTTTCCCAGTCAGCTAGTGGGAAAATAATATCATGATCGTGACACGCTAGTGCATAGTAGTTAGAAAACATATTGTAGAAAGTTTCATATTATCATTTTCAACAATACTTCGCCCACTTCAGTCTCTCCTTACACAATTTTTGATAATTCGGATTCCACCAGCTCCTTACGTTTTTATGAAACGTATGTGTCTTCATCGATGTTCTGTTGTTCAATAAAGCACAAACTCTGCAGATGTTATCTTCAGCTTCTGCCTTGTGGTAAGTGTAATGTTTTCTCCATCTGAAGTACTGGCTATATCGTGTCGGATTCGATATTAGTGTTACTATAGTACGTGCCAGGTTCTCTGGACTATGTACCACAGCATTCACGTATGACTCTGGAGGTAGAAATCTGGAAATAATAATTTCGTCTTGATTAAGGAAGCAATGTATACAGACAGAATGGACGATACAATATGATTCATAGTTATACTACGGAACCTAAAAAGGTTACATACCTATCGGTTTCCTACCTTGAATTACGAGCTCCTGCAAATACTATGGGCACAACGTAATTGTTTAAACCAATCAGCACTTTCTCCGTCAGGTAATCTGGAGTTATTGTGTTCTCCATGGCCAAGTAGAAGTAGTAGTCTCTCTCCAGCATCATGTTACATTCATCTTGGCGACTTCTCGGACATTGTAAATTTCCACAACCTCCAAACACATCCACTCCCATCCCGTATTGTTTCAATGACTTTTGTAGCCTTGCCACATATTTTTCTCTACCACTTCTTGTATAACAATTCGATACAAACCAAGCTGCTGCTTTGCTCTTATTCTGAACCTTACTGTACACGTCTTTATCTATTTCAAACATATCTTCCACCCACTTCATTTTTAGTTTAGGGCCAATAGTATCTCCATGAATACTTCTTATGAGCATGTACGGTGCTGGAATATCAGAGTCCAACTTGTACGTCGAAGTCCAATTGAAGAACCCGTCAAGGAAATTACTACAAATAGGGTAATTGTCAGCTGATTCTGAGGAAAAAAATATATATTTCTGATGCGGAGATCTAGTCTGAGGAAGGTCTGAGAATCTTGTGCATACGCCAAGATTGCGAATATTAAATGCCACCGCATCGAACTTCGTAATATTAACACCAAAGAAGTTTCTATCGTCAGTGATGTAACAATTTTTTACGGAACAGTTGTTCTCCATTAACTTTTGCTGCCCTCTTCCAAAGTACAAGAACGGAGCAAAATCTGGTTTTGACCATAAAAGAATGTATTTGAAATCTTGTGTGTATTTTCTATTATTTTTGGCATGGCTCAATTCGTTGCAACTATATTCCTTTTTGTTAATTAGCCCCATCACGAAAAGAGATGCGAACATAACAATAAAAGTCACTATAACAGTGAAGCGCTTATTAAACACATTGTTGAAAATAAAAATACGACTCATTTTAGTGATAGAATAGATTTGAAACGATTATACACTCGAAACGAACCAATCACTATGCAATTCCAAAATTATATTAAGAATCAATTCAGATTTATCTTGAAAGGTATATTGACATGCGTAGTTTACTAAAATTGAGAGCCCAATAAATTTAATTGCAGGTTATTGTATACATGACGTATTTATATTATACGACATGGAAAAAATAACATGCAATTGACATGATGTTTTTTGTTTTGTTTAATAAAACAAACAAGTAAAGGATATGACGGCGCCTCCTTCACTCAGCGCAATCTTTTGAGTTACGTCGGAACGAGATGGCTCGCACTAAAACGAACTGTCAGCCCAGCGGAGCGGGTCGGTCGAAAAACGTGACGGCGACTAACGGACGATCACATCATGCAGTATACACTGTGTAGTTCATAATCCGCAGTAATAAGCAGTAGCTGCTCCCTGAGTAATGCTGTATTGGTCAATTCGAAAAAAAAACCGTAGTTGCGGCGAGTGGGTGCTAACGCTAAGTGCACGAACAAAGAGCCAAACGGAAAGGATTTTGCTAGATAACATCGCGGAATGCACATGCGGGTTGCCTAACCTAACCTTAGACTTAGAATGTTCCTTACTCTATCCAAACTATCGTCTATTTTTGGTCTTGATTGCAGCTATGGAGTTTCTTGCCATTTCTTCTACATGGCGCGGCGGAGCACTTATAAAATTGTAGTGAATATCGAGTCAGTGAAAGAATTTCTGTAAAGGTAATAAAGGAAATTATCACCCTGATTGTCACTTTTCATAGGGAATCATCTGTCACACCTTAACCTATTGCTCGCCTCCTTTTACCCTCTAAGATTATAATCTTAAGAAAGGTAAGTGCTTTATCCTCTTTTGTATAAAAAATTCACGAAACCATATTTGGAAACGATGAACAGCAGTCCACAAATCCGGTATCAGTTGTTCGATTGAAAGTTGCGCTGGGGGAAAGGTATGATGATGCAGCGATGGTGAAACATTTGGATTAAGACAGAACTTTGGATGGATGTGAGTAAGTTTGCGTTGACAGAACTTTGGATGAAGCCGAGTGTGGGCATTTCCTGGGGTTGGTCTATTTTTTTGTAGAATGAAGGATTACAGTTTATCCACCCTACCCACCTGTTTAGGTTTTGTGCAGGTTTACCTTCCAGAAATCCGGAGCAGCAGCCAGGAGTCCGGTAAATAATTGATTGGCTGAGAAAATCAGAGCTTCCATCATGTTACAGTGCCCGACGAGTCGCACCTCGTTTATTTGTTTGTGGTGATGGATATTATTATTACTCTTTACAACACTTTACTGCACCCACAGGCACAGTATAAGAAAGAGTATCCATTACGGACACTCCCTGCCTCCCACCAACTTTTTACCTCACCCCCTCTATCGCCCTCCAGTTACCCGGCAGTTACCTAAGAAGAAGACTTAAGGTTCAATTTCTATTTCGCGTGTGCTGACGTCATCTTGTCAATTTCAATTTTTTGTATGCAGTGTCCAGGCTGTGGCACAGGTTTAATAATACACATAGTTGAGGAAACATGTACAATCTTCCAACAGACCCGCAAATAACAGTTAATAATTTCAAGGCAAACTAAATGTGTACGAACAAACAGTAACTAAAGTAAAGTAAACAGTAAATAAAGATATTGATAAAGGCTGATGATAATGATGCGGGGATGTGGCTTCTAACTTGTGGTAATTGGAAGCTACCTATATTCTTGTCGGGATTTCATCGAGATCGGTGAGGGGCTAAACCGTTTTTAAACATCACAGACGGACAGGCAGACTTTAAATTAAGCTTTTGCGGTTTTTTATATTGTACAGGGTCCTACGCTGACGATTTTCTAAGAGGATGATCAGACTATCAAGCTGAACAACTTTCTCTCTGGGACCAATGTTGAAATCGCGAACAAAGTTAAAATGAATTGTTTGCTACAAAATGCTTATGCACTTAAATTTATTGCCTAAATTTTGGGACAAATACTAACTAGGCTTATAGCATAAATGTTTTAAGCGAAAATTTTGTAGTCTATCAACTTAACTAATTGTATAGATAGGTACTTTCAAAATAATTTTATACTTAATAATTATTAATGCGACTTAAAGAGTATTTACTATTAGATCTATTAGATAGTGTGCATGCCCATTAGATGGTCATGAAATATAACGTCAGGAGAAAAAGAAACACAAAAAAAATTTCGACTATTTATTTTGTGATAAAAAAAATCTCTTAAATTAACGCATTACAATATCAAATAATTATGTAACAGTTATTATATATCTATTATATTAATAACAATCAATACCTTCGCGCAAAATCTAAAATCAATCAACCGAATAATTTTAATATTATAAGGGTAGTTCGATGGCGAAAAATTCTTCCTAGTCGTTTTTTAAATTTTTATAGCAGAACCGTGTAACTTTTCTTAAACTAAACATTATTTATTCTGTAAGTTATCTATTCATCTATTCATTGTCTGAATACGCCCTGAACATTTTATTAGTCTTTAAAAACTAGTGGTGTGTAACACTCAATTCGAAAATGGTGCTTCGGACTTTTTCTCTTAAAATGTCCGAAGCTCCATTTTCGAATTGAGTTTCCTCACCTCTGTGAGGAATGATCGTGACACGCTAGTGCGTAGTGCAATACATATACCGTAGAAAGATTTTATATCATCCGAAATTTCTACAATCGTACGCATTCATCTTCCGTTGCAACCTACATAATTTTTCATAATTCGGATTCCACCATCTCCTTAAGCTTTTATACAACGTCTGTGTCTTCATCAATGTTCGGTTGTTCAATGAAGCACAAACTCTGCAGATGTTTTCTTCAGCCTCTGCCCTTTGGTATGTGTAATGTTGTCTCCATCTGAAGTACTGGATATATCGTTTCGGATTCGACATTAGTGTTACCATGGTACGTGCCAGGTTCTTTGGACTATGCATCATTGCATTGAGGTATGTTCTTGGAGGTAGAAATCTGGAAATTATTTCTTCTTGAGTTAGAAAGCATTTAAATTTAATAATATACACTAGCCTGCAAAACTAAGTATCACACTTTTAAAATTGCAATAACTTTTTAAGTACATAAAATATACTTTCGAAATAAAAAGGACTCGAAAAAGAGTTTAATTTAAAAAGAATAGTTACAAAGAAACCTGATAACATTTGCTATAAAACGTTTTTTATTTTAAATCTCTAATTTCAATAGTTTAGAAAAAATTGAAATATTAAAAGTGTAGTACTTAGTTTTGCAGGTCAGTGTATTTTTGAACATAATTATATAGATTTTTAAACTCCAGTATTTTAAAAGTTGAAAAATTGTTTTTTCGAGCGCAATTTTCTCGCGATGTATTACCAGCATTAAAGGGGGTGTGTTCTGGTTTTATTCTAATCGAGTTGGTAAAATAAAGTTTTAACCGCCAGCCGCCTCGAAAAAAAATACCACAGTCATTTCTGTTTTTGGGTATTTGGCCTTTCGTACCAATAGGTGCAAAAATAAGAAAGCAGTGGAAAGTTTGTGTACAGACAGACAGAATGGAAATGAATGGTTTTCTACCTTGAAATATGAGCTCCTCCAAACACAATGGGCACAACGTAATTATGTAAACCAATCAGCACTTTCTCTGTCATGTAATCTGGAGTTATTGTGTTCTCCATGGCCAAGTAGAAGTAGTAGTTTTTCTCCAGCATTATGTTACATTTCTCTTGGTGATCCCTCGGACATTCAAAAGTTCCACAATTTCCGAACACATCTACTTCCATCCCGTATTGTTTCAATGACTTTTGTAGCTTTGCGACATATTTTTCTCTACCACTTCGTGTATTACAATGCGACACAAACCAAGCTGCTAATTTGCTTTTATTCTGTACCTTGCTGTACAAGTTTTTATCTATTTCGTTCATATCTTCCACCCATTTCATTTTTAGTTTTGGGCCAACAATGTCGCCATGAATACCTTTTATGAGCATGTACGGTGCTGGAATATCAGAGTCCAACTTGTACGTCGAAGTCCAATTAAAGAACCCGTCAAACACATTACTACAAACAGGGTGATTGTCAGCTGATTCTGAGGAAAAAAATATATATTTCTGATGCGGAGATCGAGAATGAGGAAGGTCTGAAAATTTTGCGCATACGCCTAAATTGCGAACGTTAAAGGCCACTGCATTGAACTTTGTAATATTTCCACCGAAGAAGTTTCTATCGTCAGTAACATAGCAATTGTTTACGGAACAGTTTTTCTCTATAAACGTTTGCTGCCCTCTTCCGAAGTAGTAGAAAGGAGCGAAGTCAGGTCTAGTCCATAAAAGAATGTACTTTAAATCTTGTGGTATGGATTTGTTTTTTTCTAGATTATTTGCTTTCCATTCATTTGTACTACATTCCTGTTTGGTAAATAGCCCCATCACAACAAGAGACCCGAATATAATAAAAATTGCTACTGTTAAGCGTTTATTTAACACATTGTTGAAAATGAAAAGGCTACTCATTTTAGTGATAGAATAGATTAGAAATGATTTAACGCTCCAGACGAATCAATCACTTTCCAATCACAAAATAATAATATTATGAATTTAGGTATGAAAAAATCAAAACAGATGAATTTTGCCGAAACATATAAAAGGTACGTTGACATGCGTAATTCAGAGCTTTATAAAATCAACTGTCACATAGCATGCTATATTTTAGGCACTGCTGTTCAAACAAGTGAAGGATGTTTACTCATATTTTTAATCAAGTTTGCTATTTATTTGTTGGTTATTTTACAAACTTATAGAGGAAGTTACACACATAACATTATTGTCATTTATTGTTTATGACTCAGATTACAAAATGAATTACTCAATCTATGTAAGGAAGACCGTATTCCAGATGATGATGATACATTTCTTCTACATGCTTTCATACTTAATCGTCCCACAGAATTGCTTCTGTTACTATCATAAATGGAATGGGCGCTTCCCCTCAAACCAAAAGTAGATTTTCGCGTAGCTATTTAGAAATCTATTGTGATTAGTAAGATTTGTCGTTTTATTTTAAAACTGCTACGAGTGTACGCGTTAAAAGATAGCTTATACAGGGTGTAATATATAAAATCATTGCTTCAGACGATAAAGCTGAATCACAGTGGAGCCAAATTCGAAATTGCGAAAAAATAATCAGCAGCAGAACAATTTCTATGTTCCATAGAAAATTTTAATAGCTACTCGACCAAAATGGAATGGTAAACCTGTTTTTTAGGGATTTCAAAGTTAGTCAAGTAAAAAAAAAAAAAAATAATGTAAAATATGTAACGCATTTAAGCTACCGTAATAGTTTTAGGAAAGTTTCAGCCACCCCCTTACATTACTAACAAAGCAACTTATTCCTAAACATTTTATTGTTCATTGTGAACTAAATCTGTGTAAATTTTTTTAACAAAGTCAAAGTAAACCAAATTTCAAAACAGATTTTACCACAAATTATTTCTTATAGCTGTGTATAATGCGGGAAGTTCCCCACGAATTTCCCTCCGTTTATGTGTAGGTACAGCGAGCAAAAAAAATTACACATTTAAATTACAAAATAAATAACATGAAATGCCATGCCAAAAAGCAAATCATAACAACTTTCATCAAAGTACCTACATAAGTATTATTAGTCGTAATGAAACATCTTTCGTTTAGTCGAATGGATGGCGCTACCTATTTCCGTTTCTTCAATTTACATAATAATTTTAAGAACCATGAATGGAAGAAATATTATTACGTTCAAACACGCTTAGTGTTTGAACTTAATAACATTTCTTATTATTATTAAAATTCTTATAATGTCTGTATAAAGTCTGATACGTCTTCTTATTAAGCAAACGTATCAGAAATACCTTTCTTCAAACTTATTCAAGTCACTGCCAATTTACTTTTTTGTTAGCTTTTTACATGCATATTATTATACTCACGCCACTATCCCACAGGGGTAGGCAGAAACTACGGCTTGCTTCATCCACTTTCATACATTTCTTCATGCATTTCCGTCGGTTGAGAGTGCTAAGCACTTGTTCTTTTCAGAGAAGACCATTTACTTGGTCGTGGTAAGTTCTCCTCGGAACTTTCGTTAGCTTTATTTTACTTATGTAGTATGTATTTTTCATTTTTTTTTTTTTTTTATCTCCTTTAGTACCTCTAAGACTGGATCTGAATTACAATCTGCCACACTTCTTTAAAATTCCAAGGAAAAATTATGTGTAATTACTAATTACATTTGACTATTTATTATAAGGACTAGCCTTGCGGTAGCATTTCCCCTCTTCCACGGTATAAGATCAATTAATCATGTGCATTTACATTCAATTGTATACCTTATCACTAAACAAGACAGTCTACGATTGCGAAACAATAATTTCGAACTTAGAACGTTTGGGGTTCACGCGAGACTACTTTTCATGGTTCTCAACGTTCAAAATTAGAATCTAAAGTTATGGGAATAAAATACAAAGTTGCGGATATCATGTTACCTCGCCCCCCGCAAAAAGTGGCAGAAATGTTTGTTAGTAGAATTACACGCGTAACTAGTCCCTATATAAGTAGTTAAAGCTAATTACCTACAGGCTGAAAAAGTTGTTAGTATCTATTTAAACAAAGACTACCACATTAAGCTGAACCACTTTTACCATAGGAATAAAACCTAAATAGAAAAAATCGTTTTTTATTCATAAATTAAATGAACTCTTGCTTCTGCGTTAGCATTGCATTTCCGCCAGTGTCAAGTGGTTTGTGGGAGTATCTACCCAATCTCAAGGATTGTATTTGAGCAAAAACACAGCTTGGAAAGGTTGCGGAGCCTCGTGGCAGCCTCAAACCTGAACCGCGTAAACAGAACGCGAAAGACAAGCGCGCGCGGCAAAATCTGCCACGTGACCCAAAAAATCGGGTGATACATACATCCGAGTCAAGTAGGCAGTTTTGCATGGGACAGCAAGTTTTTTATTTGATTGGTAAAATTACAAAAATATCAAGTTAGAATTTTTCCACTGACCGTACCTTTCACTGTGACGAACAATAAAAATAAAAGAAATAATAATAAAACATAATGCCTCCTTTGTACCTAGAATAAAGGGCGGGCGGCTGAATACTGACAGACGGACAAAAGTAGAAAATTTAAATTCGATTGTGAATCACAATGAAAGTAGAAAATTGTCTCTTTGAGCAGTAAGAGCTGGGTCGACGTAAAAACATTCCATTTTTGTAATCGTTGATTTTAGAAACGGATATTAGATGTTTCAGTGAATAGCTGTTTTTTATGTCGTAGCGTCCGGTAAGTCGCAAAAAATTCAGTTTTGGCACGATTTCGTGCATAGCACTACACATACACTCCCGTTCTATACATTACCAATATTCCCCGAAAGGTTTTTTTTTTCTAAATTCTTTTGTTTTTTTTTTGAGCTTTTAACCCTGCGGTTACGTCAGCCCCATCGTGCCTTAACCCTTAAGACTCTACAAAATGAAACAATTTTACAATGAAATAAAAACCTAACACTACCTAACGAATATACAAACAAACACACATATTAAACACTAGTACGATAAATAAAAAGGTACACCATTTTAGCCTCTAGGGGCGGCTAAAATGAGATATTTTAAGAGCATAATTTTATTGTAATGTTAAAATAGTAATTTTTCTTTTTTTTGATTCTTTTTGTAATTTTTAGCATCACATCGCCACAAATAACTTTGTATAAAAAAACGGAAACCTATCATTGGCCTTACCTTTTAAGAATTTATTGTAACTATGTTTAATACGCTGTTGGTTTTCTTAATCTATACTATTATAAAACTGTAACAGGAAGTTTGTCTGTACATTGAAGATATTAACAAAAAAAAAGTTACGATATGGTTTTTAGGTGTCCCTGATTCCATTTCACCAATTTTTGGATTTTTCGTCGGTCTGTTTGTTTGTGTGTTTGTTTTGTTTGAACGAGTATCACGCAAAAACTACTGAACCGATTTTGATGAAACTTTTTTTGTTTGATAGCTTATGATCTGACTTAAAATCTGGTATATAATTTGTGCGGACGAAGTCGCGGGTTAACGCTCGTAAATAAATAAATAGATACGTATTCTGTGAAAATGTCAATTGGCTAATTACGGTTCAGAAGACAGAGCCCTCTGAAGCTAGGACGGACAGACGGACAGCACAGGCTTATGAATAGGGTCCCGTTTACACCCTTTGGGTACGGAACCCTAATAGCCCAGTCATTTTACGGCTTGAGTCAGGACTAATTAGTAAATTTTTTTTTTCGGTTTTGTTTTTAAGAGCCAATTTGAGCTTAAAAATGTACCAAAATTAAAAAAAAATCCGTTCAGCAACAGTTCCAAATTTAAAATTTATGTATTATCTCGTTATAAAAAAGTTATTTTTTTTCGCGCATATTTAAGTCATTACCATTATACATACTTCAAACATGGTGTAAATATTTTTGTCTACTTAGAAGGTTTTGAAAAATACATTCGTATTTTCTAATAAAAACCTCATTTTTTAAATTTCTATGCTTATTTCATTGCTCAAAAATAATTTATATTAAATCTAGTTCAAATGAGTGCATTGTTATTAATATTTTTAATTAAAAACCCTTCTAGGATTCACAATTTTGATTTCTATGTTGCGTAGCGATTTTTTTTTTAAATATGTTTCAGATAGTCTTTTTGTCACTAAATGGTGCCGGTTATATTTTAAAAGTACAATTAATAATTCCTTCCCACCTATCCTAACAAAACTCCGTAAAATGACTGGCCTATAAAAAGCACCTAATACGTGATCCATGGATCCAGTCAATAAAGCGCGTTAGTACAGGACAGGAAGTGACGAATGGCGACAGTTACGGCCACCGGAAGTGGTCTCGGCTGCGTGACCGCTTCCGGTGCGCGCTGTCACTATACCGGAAACTGGCCAAATGTATCTCTATCGAATCTACGTTTGTTGATAAGTTCATTGTTGTTGTATCGATTGACATTTTTACGTTTAACGAACCGTTTTTCTTTTAGCTAGGCTAATGGAAGAAGATTTAGACCTTACTACCTTGTGATAAGATTTGTATGGGAATGCAACTGTTTACCCTGACACTTTGTATAACTATTATAATATTTTAATGGAAATCTAAGAAAATACAGACACACATATACAGGGTGCCAGTGACAGCCTAGCAAATATTGAAACGGTGAACTCAGACCGTCAAACTGAACAACTTTCACTATGGAGCCTACCTCAGGAAACGCGAAAAAAAATCAGCTGTCCCATACATTTTAGTCTGGTTTGACAGCAGTTTTGTATGGGATTTTTTTTTCAGCAGATTTTTTTTCGCTTTTCCTGTGTTAGGCTCCAAAGTGACAGTTGTTCAGTTTGATGGTCTGAGTTCATCGTTTCAGTATTTGCTAGGCTGTCACTTACACCCTGTATAGATCAGGTTTAAAAATTTTCAATCAAATTAATTGGCTATTATTGCAAATAGGAACAAACTTCGTTTGTATGGACCGCACTGTAAAGGACTATCTACTTAAACCATTATTAGGGTCTTTTGTTACACCCTTTATGCAAACTTTCTACCTCATTTTATACCATTATCGTAAGTATAACCAAACAGTAAAGTACAGTGAGTTAGGAATCTGTTCGGAGCGGCACTGCGCTGTAAGCCGATTAGTACGCCGCCGCGAACTAAAACGATCCCTCATTTATATCACTCCTACTGTACTTTAGCTCTTCATTTTGATTGTTTTCCATTTAGTTTCTATCGATGGACTTTATTGAGAGATTAATCTCAGTAAGCACTAATTGCTTTTTCATTAAATTATGCTGCATTAAAACCTGCCTCTGTGGTCTAAACCACAGAGGCAGGTTTTAATGCAGCATAATTACCAACCATTAGTGGTTAAGAGCATGGGCTCTCGACATGGAGGTCGTGAGTTCGATTCCCACGGGGGACACCTACTGATATGTCACTTTGTGCGTTTTTCCCTAGTTGGTTGGTTTCCATTGCAGGCTGAATCACCTGATTGTCTGAAAATGAAAATGAATCCGTGCTTCGGATGGCACATTAAGCCGTTGGTCCCGGCTACTATCTCTCTATCTATCTATCTCCGGCTACGATCACTACCCCGATGTATTCCACTACTTCTTATCTTATCTTCTTATCTTGTTGTGGGGGCTGGCAAGCCAGCAACACTTCGACCCAGTGGGATCTTTTGTGTTAGCCCCCATACTGTTTTGCTTTCTTCACCCTTCAAGTACATGGTCACTGAAGGAGGCGATACCATTGAGGGGAAGAAACCTAAGATCTCCGGGTTTAGGGTATCTATCTCCGAGGAGGCTCATGCGTTTTGCCGCCAAGACATCACAGTCACAAAGGATTTATGTTCCATTGTCTCCTCATCCCCCACCCATTACTTGGTATAGGCTTCTTCTCTGTCACGCTATCTTCACTCCAAAGGTTCAGCATTATTCTAATCTTCTGTACCTATGTCTGCAACAAAATAGACATGATCACCCAGATATCTAGTTCCATTAAAAGTAGGTCCAGAATCTAGATAGCTAGCCCGAACTTGTATAATGATGACTAGACAACAGTAAGAATACAAAATACTGGAATGGTTTATTTAGACCATCAGACTGAACAACTTTCAATATGGAGCCAACCTTCGGAAATGCGTAAAAAAAACAACAGTTTCTTACAGTTGGGAAACGCAAAAAAAACAGCTGTTCCATACAAAAGTATGGAACAGCAGTTTTTTTTGCGTTTCCCAACGTTGGCTCTATATAAGGTCTAACAAAATTAGCTGAAACTGTCCACAACAAAATAAGACCATCAAACTGAACAACTTTCTCTATGGGACCATAATGGAACTTGCGAAAAAAAATCAGTTGTTCCATACAAACCTACTCGACCTAAATGTATGGTTCAGCTTGATGGTCTGATCATCCCATTAAAATAGTTTCACCTAATTTGGTTAGACCTTATAGTGAAAGTTGTTCAGTTTGATTGTCTGAATTCACCGTTTCAGTATTTGCCTGGCTGACCTATGGGTCACCATAACCATGACTTGGGTACAAATATTCTTTATCATCAAAATATTTGCCACATATGGAATTCGAACCCGAGACCCTGGGGGCAGCAGGCAAGTTCACTATATGCTCTGCGTCGTACATTAAATTGGACAAAAATCCTATTGCATTGGTATCTCTTTCTTTTTTGCCACGTTGCTGTACTTGCTTTGAAAAGCTCTAGTCTTGTATGTTGCAGTCATAAGGCAGTCACTAGTTATAGTGACTGTTCATGAAATGTCTTAGCGTAAAACCGATCTTACTCATGTAAGTACCGAAGATATACTCATCGGTGAAACACTACAGATACAACAACAATGCAATGTGGAGGGTGCACAGAAGGTGCTGGCTTCGTTTCCTCTTTAAATAGCGATGCTTATAAGCCGTGGTGGTCCAGTGGCGAGTAACCTTGCCGGCCGTGCAGGAGGCGATGGTTCGATCCCCGCCAGGCCGACTCGTACCAATGAGTTTTTCGGAATTTATGTACGATTTGTAACACCACTGGCTTTTTCGGTGAAGGAAAACATCGTGAGGAAACCTGCATGCTTCAATTTCCAGGTATGTATTGTACCTACTGTCCATTACAAGTGGCGACTGGCTCACTTCCTGTCACACTAGACAGAGTTTCGGTACTTAGTAGTACCCGTTTCACTAGTGTGAAACGTGGATGTTCTGAGGTTTCAGAATATCTCTGACTACCCCCTCGGGGTATTCCCCGAGGGGGTAGTCGTGAGCTATGACGTGGCATAGCTTAGCTTATGCTTATTCGCTGACCGAGGTAAGTACCCGCCAGCCTTCTGGTCACCTGTGGTGTCGACTGACCTGGAAGATATTTCTTTAAATAACTTCCGGGCATCTGGAAACCATGGACATGGTCTCTACACCAAAAGGCGCAAATATGTAGCTCTGCTCGAGACTTGCATATCTACGCCTGCATGTTTAACCCAGATACTACTACCGTCCGTTATAATTATAACGCCCAAGTGTTTCATGTAGTTCCCAAGTGTTGTTCTTAGGACCCTTGTTTGGACCCTTATATGCATAAGCATATAAGGGTCCAAACAAGGGTCCTGGGTTCGAATCCCGGTTCGGTCATGGATGTTTATATGTTTGTGCCGTTGGTGTATGGTTTCCATAATAAACAGCCTATTAGTGCTTGTTTGGGATCATTACAATGTATGTGCCTGTGTGCGTTATTTATTTATTTATATACGTAAACATACTACAAATTTGCGAGAATCAGTAAATAGTTTCGGTAACATCTGGGTTAATACTTACTTACCTAACATACATAAACTCACGACTATAAAATCCCTTTCGGGGTGGTCAGAAACATTGCTACAACTTTCTGGTTAAGAATGTAGTTGTAGCAAGTTAAGTTGCAGGATGGAATGACGAGTCAAGTGGTGAGAGATGGCTAGCCTTTCGTCAATATATATATACTGCATAAGAAACCTCTAAATATGCTGCATAGTCCTCGTACGACACCCACTAAAAGAATTGGGGTGGTACATTCTAAGCCGGAACCACACCTGCTTTATGTTTAATAGTTCTAAATAAACAACATTTGAAGCGAAACTAGGGCACTCTATATTTACTACCATCTCTTTTTCTTTACATCATACATCTTCTCATACAAATCCCCATCGATTTCGAGTTTTCCTCACCTCACCTTTAAATATTTTACGGACATTTCACGATCTCCCGGTCCCCTTACTTGTGACTGTAACAACTGTAACGGATCTAAGAGGACCGCTGACGTTGGCTGGACAACACAATAAATCTTTGTGGGGATTATCCAGGCTCCGGCCCCATCCGGCTCTGTCCATCGTTGCGATGATGCTTCTATTGATATTGAATATTCACATGAAAATATTGCTTAAACATTACGAGCAGACAACTGAAAAGGTTATGATATTACGCTTAGAGCGCATGATTTCTATGATATTACAACAAATACGGTGTTTAGGGAAGTGGCAATAAGCTAAATAAAAAAAAACGACCCTGGTAAATCGCCGTTTGTGGCATCTATCGAACTTGGAATCAAAATCAATATAATATATCATGAGAATCGCGCCTTCGTCCTCTGTTAAATCAATAAAGCTGTTGAAAGCTACTAATCAATCAATTAATCAAATCGGCCCACATTAACCCACTGGTGGGCATAGGCCTCCCTTTTACTTTCTTTTCTTGACGGTCCTGTGCTAATCTGATCAAATGCGAACCGGTCACTCTCTGTGAGAGTGACCGGTTCGCATATCAGACCAACGTGCTGGTGGCCTACTGACCTCCTCCCTCTCTTGGCCACCACTCTGATATTGCCTTGGTCCACCAGCCGTCTTCCCTTCTAGCCAAATGTCAATCTCCACTTCAACTTTGTGACCGCTTACCCAAGTGTTTGACCTTGGTTCTTTGTCGAACTTAGACGTTAGCAACTCGGTCAATGTTCGGTGGTCCATGGTCGATGGTCGATGGTTCAATGTATAAATAGTACCTATTACCTAATGGTAACACATAGTACTATTATTACTACCGGAACCAGAATTGGTTGTCCATCGCCATCCAACGCGGAAACGCCATAAGAAAAGTCATGGAAACCTTTGCATCCGGTATGACCCGGGGCGGGCATTTTGAATGAAGTTGAGTTGAGTTGAGTTGAGTTGAGTTGAGTTGAGTCAATTTTGAGCTGTTGCTCATTTGAGAGGTGTTCCTCTCAAATTTAATTTGCGAAGAGCCTAGGAAATACTGAAACGGTGAACGCAGACCATCAAACTGAACAACTTTCACTATGGAGCGTAGTGAAAGGAGGTAGCTCAGGAAACGCTAAAAAAAAATCAGCTGTCCCATATAAAACTGCTGTACCTACCCGACTTAAATTAAATTAAACCGTAGCTGAATCGTAATTTAATGTAATTTTAATCGTAATCATAATTAAATCGTTATTGAGTTTTAATTGAATCGTAATTGAGTATTGACTCGTAACTCGGAATCGCAATTGAACGGAAAAAAATTAAATTCAATAATCACAATTGAATCGTAATTGAACCGTAACTGAATCGTAATGAAATTGCAAATTGAAACGCAACTGAATCGTAACTCAATCGTAATTGAATTGCAATTGAATTGCAATTGAAACGCCACTGAATCGCAATTGAATTGCAATTGACTCACAATTGAATCGTAACTGAATCGCAATTGAATCGTAATTGAATCAAAATTGAATTGCTATTGAATCGCAACAGAATCGCAACTGAAACGTATTGAATTGCAATTGAATCGTAATTGAACCATAACTGAATCGCAATTGAATCGTAATTGAATCGCAATTGAATTGCAATTGAATCGCAACTGAATCGCAACTGAAACGCGATTGCGAAATTGCGATTCAGTTCAATTACGATTCAATTGCAATTCAATTACGATTCAATTACAATTCAATTACATTTCAGTTGCGATTCAGTTGCGATTCAATTGCAATTCAGTTGCGATTCAATTACGATTCAATTGCGATTCAGTTACGATTCAATTGCGAGTCAATTGCAATTCAATTGCGATTCAGTGGCGTTTCAATTGCGATTCAATTACAATTCAATTACGTTTCAGTTGCTATTCAGTTGCGATTCAATTGCAATTCAGTTGCGATTCAATTGCGATTCAATTACGATTCAATTGCGATTCAGTGGCGTTTCAATTGCGATTCAATTGCGATTCAGTTGCGTTTCAATTGGGATTCAATTGCAAGTCAGTTGCGATTCAGTTGCGATTCAATTGCAATTCAATTGCGATTCAGTTACGATTCAATTGCGATTCAGTGGCGTTTCAATTGCGATTCAATTGCTATTCAATTACGATTCAATTGCAATTCAATTACGATTCAATTGCGATTCAGTTACGATTCAATTGCGAGTCAATTGCAATTCAGTTGCGATTCAGTTGCGATTCGGTTGCGATTCAATTGCAATTCAATTGCGATTCAGTTACCGATTCAATTGCGATTCAGTGGCGTTTCAATTGCGATTCAATTGCGATTCAGTTATGGTTCAATTACGATTCAATTGCAATTCAATTACGTTTCAGTTGCGATTCTGTTGCGATTCAATAGCAATTCAATTGCGATTCAGTGGCGTTTCAATTGCAATTCAATTACGATTCAATTACAATTCAATTACGATTCAGTTGCGTTTCAATTGCGATTCAATTGCAATTCAATTACGATTCAATTGCAATTCAATTGCGAGTCAATTGCAATTCAATTACAATTTAATTACGATTCAGTTGCGTTTCAATTGCTATTCAATTACGATTCAAGTTGCATGAAAATGCAACTGGGTGAAAACCCAGTATCCGGAATCTTGTAAAATCTTGTAATTTTGGTGTGTCTATGTTTGATGATCAAAAAAATCAATACGCTGAAAAAAAATGATATAAATAAAAATTTGTTTGTTTTTGTTTTGTTGTTTGTCTGGGAAAAATTTCCCAGTCCACAAACATTAGGCAGGTACAAATTAAATAGCTAAAAAAAACCAGTCAGTCAAAACAAACCCAACTTGCCTTGAAAACACAAAAACTAAAAGGCAGACCATATTGACTAGAGAAACTTACAGCAATTTAATAATAACGATCCATGTAAATCCCGGCTACGCTACGTCTATAAATAGGGGGCAAATAAAATGGCGCTCATTACCGGGACAGCAAGACGGAGGAGCCCTCGGGGAGGTAATTATCCGTATCTGCACATGATGTCGACGTTAGATACAGCCTTAGATAGTAAGGTTGTATACAGGGGCTTATACTGGGTTTTTTGTGCACTTGGTGGTATAGGATAGTTTTTTTTTCATCTACCTTCTTCTTTCTTTCCGTACTTTTTAACTTTTTTCCAACCTGAAACCCGCTCTTTTCTTTAGGAGGAAAAAATCTTTTTTTATGTGAAAAAAATAGGATTCTTCAAAGCGTCATATATCATGAAGTACTAACAGTATGATGAGTATGATTAGCGGATATGTGTAAATTGAACATATAATTGATGTTTTGATTAGAGCCAAAACACGATTAACACACATTTCATCATTTCACATTTGACATTTTCTCGATAGAAAAACAAGCCAAAGTAGCCTCCGTCTTTATCGGTAAACGCTTGGAACTGCTAAACGTTGAACAACTCTTTCTCTCGCATCAGACAGTCATATAAATATAAGCTATCACACGCCCATTTCGCTTCAATTATTTTTCGACATAGGCCATTAAAATCAATGATCTCGCTATCCGTTCGTAACTTGACCTTACCATCCTGACATACCTGCTGGGGCGCATGCCCGCAGTGCTAATCCACCACCACTACGCGTATCCAATACGTATTTGTGGACATCACACATATGAATCAGAATTTTTTCTTCTGCAAGCTTATGCAGATTTTCTCACGATATTTTCCTTCACCGTTTATACTGTCTAACTGCTCTTAACAGCATTCATGTCGAAGTCCGATTGCCCAATCCCGCTGCCACAGTATAAGAAAGAGTATCTCATCCACCGGTGTACAGTTCTGTTGTCGAGTCCGCGGACGTGTGCCGAACTCGTAGGACTGTACAGTCATGAGAAAAAGTGTTTCTCCTATAACACTGCTTAAATCATATGCGATAGAAGGATAGGCCGATTATCATTCTCTTGCCCATTTCCCATTATTTGGGGTCGGCGCAATTGTCATCCTCTTCCATTCATCTCTCTTAGCCAATGACTTTTTTGCTCTTAGCTGTCGTTTCAACACCCTTTTTTACACGTATCATCCTTCACACAATCCATCCATATTTTCTTCGGCTTGCCTCTCCTACCACAGCCATCCACATTCATACTTAACACTCGTCTCTCCGCATTACATGCCCATACCACGATAATCTATTACCCTGCAATTTTTCCGTCATAGGAAAGGCCGATGATGATGATAATGATGGATCCGATCGTAGAATTTATTCATTCATTTCATTATACGCCGCCATTTCATGGATTGGTTGATTATTTCACAATGTGTCGTCTAGTAGTAACAAAAACTCATTGACGTTTCCCTGTCTTTACCTTCCCCAAAAGTTGTCTTATGAATCTCGCAATTCGTTCGTAACTCGAACCTCACGACCCCTCCACAGTAGGTACCAGCCAGTATATTCACAACTTTGTACATTCGCACAATATGTCGCCCCACCAGGATAATACTCCAGATTTTATTGCTGATACTTTTCAATAATTTATATCGTAAAACACGTGGCGTCAAAAGTATCCAACATACTCTGTTGTTGAAGATTTATGTTTTATATTTTGTAGGTATTCTTTGTAATATTTTGTTATATTAGCATCTTTAAATTAGATGAATTGCCCTGGTGAAGATCGTGGGGTGTCGAACAACCTCAGAACATGCACATTATGGAAATAATTTAGAAAAAAACAGGGTGTGAGGGACAGCCCTCCGCAGACTGAAGTAGTGAAATCAGATCAGACCATCAAACTGAACATCTTTCACTATGGAGTAGGGGTTCCATCCATAAAGCATAGAGAATGCTCCTGAGGTAGGCCTTAGGAAACGCGGAAAAAATCTTCTGTACAGAAGATTTGTAATAGCAGATTTTTATTGTTGTTCAGTTTGTTGTTCCTAGTTCACCATTTCAGTTTACGGAGGACTGTTTACACCCTGTAATCCTGTCTATATGAAAATTGATGGATCTGTCAACTGAAATGTTGATGGGTTAAAAATATAGGTAATCGTTAAAAGTCACGACAATAATCCCCTCTGCAATTCCAACTACCAACTATCAATAGTACTTACAGTTATCCCCATTAAAGTTTCACTTTATATGATATGGATAATGGAATACCGCTTACGCGCAAACTTTAAGAATGAACAGAATAAAGCAGCCGTTTGAAGAGAATCAAGGCAAGAATGGAAAAGATAGCAGTGTAGATGATAATCGGCTTTAAACTTGTGAAATGAACATATCACTCAGAGTTCAACAACAAAGCCTTGAATTGACGCAGGGGTGGATTCAGGATGACTCTTTTCCAAAATGATTATCTTACCACAGAAGAACATAAGCCTCTTGTCGTGAATAAGCTCACATAATATAAAAGTGAACGGACCATTCTCGTCCACGACAGGTTAGAGACTTATTGTGGCGGCTAAAAAAATATTTCAACGTTTGACCACTAACTTAACTCGAGGTCTTGGTGGGTTCGATTCCCACGGTTGACACCTAGTTATATGTCACTTTTTGCGTTTTTCCTCAGTTGGTTAGGACACTGTGGGTTGAATCACCTGATTGTCTGAAAAGATTCCGTGCTTCGGACGGGCACGTTGAGCCGTTGGTCCCGGCTACTATCTCTGGTGGTTTTAGTCGCTACATGAAAACCACGTCACAGGCCGTGAGGCGGTCTGGAAAAACTCTGACACCAGGGCTCTGCCCACACGATAAGAAGAAGAACCACTAACTTGCCCATAATATTTTCCATAAACCCTTATGAATAAATCTGATAATGAGTGCGTCCAAGATAGCTTGGATATTTTTACAGCTCGTTTTAGAGCGATTATTTTACTTTCTGAAAATGTTTAATCGTAAAACTTTAAATTTTATGTCAAATGTTAATAATTTTAGTGTAGCTTTGATGGCTCAAACAGTGTTAAAAGGTAAAATGAAGTCTCTAAAACCGCCAGTCAAAATCACCAAGCTATCTTGGACGCACTTATAGTAGTTTCAGCCTATTTATTAGAAACTACGACAGGCCATGAGATCCTCACTAAATCCGGAACTGTACAAATGCGAGGGGATTTGATCCAGCCGCAGTGCAGTCTGATTCCGGGAACTCGGGTAAATTCCCACTTTTCCCGGACCAATTTTCCCGTTCGCGGACTCTCTGGCTTCATACTTTAAGCTGAAACCTTACAAACGTAGGTATTACTGTTAAAATTCAGCACTAGACTTTGTATAGGCTAGTCATGCTAGACTTTAGTAGCTTCAATCCTTTCAAGCTCGTCATCATCATCCCCCATAAGTTCTCCATTGGACATAGGATTTAAGCTCAATTTGGTTTGTATTTTGTAATTATTTATTTTATTTTATAGTATTTGGAATAACAACAGCGTTCAATAAGTAATTAGAAGTAAGTAGATAATTATTGTGTTTCAAAATGTCAGTTTTAGCAAAAGAACGTTTAACTGTAATACTTGGCTGTATGGTCATGATCATGGAGTTGTAAGATTAGAGTTTAAAGAAAAAAGAAAACGGACTTGGCATGGTAACTGTGACGTATTGGTATAATAAATAGGCTGGGAAGATGAAGGACAAAGATCTGAGACACGTTACAAGTTTTATCGCGAGCGGTTTTCTTTCGCGTGGTGTTCGCGCGGTTCGCCTTTTTGCTTGCCACGAGGCTTCGCAATGTCATCTCAGCTGTGTTTTTATTGGGATAGATACTTCAAAAAATTTACTTGACACTGGCGGAAATGCAGTGCACAAGCAAGAGTCCAAAAAAGGTACTACTCTCTACCGAGAGATGGAGGATGAATAGAAAATATATCAGAGTTACAGAAGCTTTATCTAACAATGCTCTAATCAAAATAGTGTATTCTGTATACTAGGTTTATCCGAACAGAGAAAAGACTGAAAAAGTAATGCAGTAGTTAAATAATGATAATGTAGAAGTGATTGTCTCGAGCAATAAATTTTGCCGTTTCCTTCAGACCCGGGACGCAATGAGGGACAAACAAAGTGTGGTTCTACTCCAACACCGTGAATAATGTACTACTGGAGATAACACTGTAGCGAGACTGGGTGAGAGGTGGAGCGGTTAGCGGTCAATACGCTTATGGGTAAGCTGTAAGTTTGTAAGCTGTTGCGAGTCACAATCATCTGCCTTTATATGTTCCACTTCAAGGCACAGGTGTCCTGTTTTTTAAAATGGTTTAAAAGGGTACGTGGATCGGTGAGGAAATTGTTAGTCAACTTGCTGTTGAGTTTTTTCTGTCTTCTAGCAGGCTTATTTAGGTTAACGATATTATGTTTGAGCATGCCAATGACCTATCAAGTAGGTAGTATCAAGTGCGGAGAGTCTTTAAAAGTTTTTTTTAGTTTTTCACATTCAAATATAGGTGTGGGTGACAAACAGTTACATTAGCAGTTTAGTCCCTTGCCTTGACAAGTACTTTTTCTTAATACGTCAATTTCCAAGACTAGTCAGATTCAGAAATAAACATCGTCTGGGTAATAGTGTTCAACCTTCAGCCTTCGTCATCTCTTACTATCAGGTGAGGAGGTAAAAAACAAGCATTGTATGTAAAAGAAAAAAATATCAAGCCCTGTCTGTCGACTGTCTTTGACAGGTCCAGCTACAAGAAAATGTTCTGTCCGCTCCGCCTGTCACCCAGCTCGCACCATGTGAATTCAATCAGTTCCCGCCGCAAGTTGATGGCGCTGCTAAGGGTGCGTGCATAAATAACGCAAGTGCGTAACGTCCACCTTCATTCCGCGAGATGACTACACGATTTATTGATGCGGTCGAGACGAGACGGATGGACTTCGTATATTCTATGGTTTAGTTTTGACCTCTGGTGCCACGTTATAGCATGCCGTCGATTGATCTTGATGCTTTGGACTATGTATCGATAGGTCATTTCATTATAAATTAAATAATAGCACCGCCGCCGTGCTTTTAAAGTAAGAGAGAAGTGAATGAAATTCGGAAACGAAAACGATGTTTCCGAATACCCTGGCCCTGGAAGATAACACGATCTAGAGATTTTCATTGATATTACTTAATGAATCTTGGAAAACAGAGGTATTTTTCTTTTTACTACGGTCTTCTTCTTATCGTGTAGACAGCAAGCCCTGATGTCAGAGTTATTTCTACCACCAGACTACTACCACCAGAGATAGTAGCCGGGACCAACGGCTTAACGAGTCATCCGAAGCACGGAATCATCTTTCTTTTCAGACAATCAGGTGATTCAGTCTGCAATTTCGTAACCGATTGGGGAAAAACGCACAAAGTTACATGTCACAAGGTGTCCCCAGTGGGAATCGATCCCAGGACCTCTGTGACAAGAGCCATTGGCTCTTACCATTAGACCACAGACGCAGTTGCGTACTGCAGTAAGCAAATCGGTCAGCAAAGAATTTTATAAACACGTTTGAACCTGCAGGATGTAAAATTAAATGCTGTTCATACTTAAGGGTACTTTAGAACATCAAACTGAACAACTTTTACAATGAGACCAAAATTGAAATCGCGAAAAATTTGTAACGCATTTATTTTTACAACCTGTATATTCTAAATTTTCATAGAAATAAAGGTGAGAATTAGCCGGTAATTACAGAATCAATAGAAATCAATTGTTTCCGTCACGGGGATCCGCGTTCCGCCAAAGGTTAATGTTGAAGGTACTACTTTACTAGTCAAGTGATGAGTTTACACTCAGGAACATACACTCAATAACGATGTTACATTTTCAATCACGTAGCTTTGATTCGAAAAGGGCGTCACGCACATTTATCGATTGACATACTCATTTAGGACTTGAGTGATGTACAGTACAAACAAGGTACTACTTACATGCTGTAGGACTTTTACTATCACTTACTATTTATTACAAATCCAGTGTGATTGAGGTGCAGGAGTGCAATTCTCTAAGCATCACATCGCTGTCAAAAACGTCGACAAGCTCACAAATGCAACATTCTTCTTGCATTCTTCAGATCGTCGAAGTTTTTATACTATTGGGGGCGCTGCAATCGACTATGACCTTTAATGTCAGTGTTCCAAATACAAAAATTAGTTCCAATAATTTTCCGCAACATGGCGATGTTCTTTATTTTTCTGGTCGGGCTTTATATCAGTTTGACTCATGACATAACCATAGCGAATACCCATAGACGAAAAATTGTTTGAAGAATATTTCGGTTACGCTGGTAGACGGAATATCAGAGTAACAGGGTACGAAATAGCGATAGTTATAAAATCCTATACAATTTATTTATTTTATTTTATTATTTTTTTTTATTATTACTATTTTTTTTTATTTTTTTTTATTTATTTTTTTTTTTTTTTTATTTATATGAAGTGAGATTTTTGAGCCGTAGTGCAAATAGCGCCATAGACGAAGAATTTTTCGCTTACGCTGGTAGACAGAATATCAGTGTAACCGGGTATGAGATAGTGATAGTCATAAAATCCTATACAATTTATATGAAGTGACATGTCGGAGTCAGGTGGAGTCAGTACAAAAAAGTGGTTACGCCGATAAGGACAGCAATAAGGTAGCGATCTCCTTTTTTAACTAGAGCGAATTGGCTATGTGTATCTCTTATTGAGTGAATGTGACAAGACACGTGCTTTCTTCTAGTACCTTCTCTTTCTACGCGAATTTAAGGTTGTGACTAATATGTTTGCGCTTAGAGAATTGCATTGCTGGTATGGCTACCAATGTGGTGGCCCACCAGGTAGAGTCACCGTATCTGACCCAAAATCTTAGCATCTTATGTAGTTTTCCGTTCCATCTTATTCAGGAGGGTAAGATCGAGAGAGTACGTGTAGAGTTTAGTCACGGTATAATAGGATATTTTATTTGACCCCTCCAGAATTCCGTTCGGAATTACGGAGGCATCAAACCCATACAAAATCACAATTCCGAATCAGAATTCCGTTTCACGATTTCGTACTTATGTGTTATAGGCCGCAAACATTCGGAATTCGTATAGGATATGATGCCTCCGTAATTCCGAACGGAATTCTGGAGAGGGCAAATCCAAATTTTCCCATTTGTATGTAATGACAAAATATGAAATCGAATCGCACTTAGACATAATCTAATAAAATAAAATAAAAATAACTAGTGTTTTAAAAAGTTTTATTTCGTCTTCACCCTTCTCGTGTGGAGGTGATCAGATCACACTTCGTTGATTTCGTATTTTGCGTTAATTATTTCAAACTTTGTATTTATTAGAAAATAAAAAGAGCAACTATTTTACACAGCTAGCATTCAGTGACAAATGGTCCTCCACGCAGACATCGTGGCAGGTAGATCGGTGAGATCAGATCGTATTACGCGATCGAATTGGATGTAAGGCCAGACAAATGATAGCCAGGAAACAATACACTTAGCGGGTGATCGATTGCCGGCTGTCGTGATTTGGAGGGGTTATAGAGATGTAGGGTTAGCTGGTTGATGCTGGAATGTTATGTTTTCCTTTACACATGAGGCTAAAAGCATTTAGGATTGAATAAATGAACAATGCTTTATTTGCACAATAACTAAATAATAAGCAAAGATATTGGTAGATAAAGATGTTGGTACCAATTTTTCTTCCGTCGACACTAGCTTGCCTCCACCAACCTGCACTGGGCCTGCGTGGCGTGGTGGAGTATAGTATGGCCCACTCTCACTATTATTCGTGAGAGGAGAACTTTGCCCTGCAGTTGAATCCAACAGGGAGGATGCCTTACTTCTTTCAAGTCAAAGGCACCAGTAATTTCTTAAATTCTTTATCTATGCATGTCATTCAGTTTGATATAACAACGTGACCGTGGTAAAGAGATTTTTCAACCAGCAATAGAGGCTTGCATAATAAAAATTTTTTTATTATGTTAGACTACTCATGACAAAGCCTGGTTCGCACATCTGGCAGACAAACGTGTTAGAAGCCATAATGCTGCCACAATCGTTACCGTCATCCACCGGTGTACAGTTCTGTTGTCGAGTCTGCGGGCGTGTGTGCCGCTCTCGTATAGAGCCATGAGAAAAAGTGTTTCTCCTAAAACACTTAACACTTAACAGCTTAAATCATCTGCAACAGATACTAAGGTCCGCCACACACAGACGGAATTGCGATCCGGAATCCTGATTCAGGATTCAGTGTCGTCAACTATAGTTACAAAAAATACTAGAGTGCCTAAAATAAAAATGTATGAAGCGCCAAAAGAATGACCATTGCATTTTTAAGTATTTATTAAAAGGAAACCAACAATATCTGTACATGATAATTTCTATCATGTCATGACGTTACGATGATGATTGAAGTATTTTGTAAATTGTATTTACATTTTGTATAAGTCCCTTTAAAAAAAATAGAATTAAAAAAATTGTATTTCAATATTATGCAACTATATCAAAACGCTATCGATAGTTTTAACATTAGACATAATCTGCACACAAAATGGCATGAACCATTATCACACAAGCGATTTTTGAGCGAAGGCGATTTCGCAATGTGATGTTAATGAAACACTCGAGTACCGAACGACGAACACTTTATTCCCACAAGGGTGGTTAGATAATCACAATTTGCGAACTACCTACGACATCTTCCCCAAAAAGTAAATTACACAGACACTGAGTCCTGCAACATCCAACACACGTACACTTACAACTTAAACATAATATTTAAGAACATTATTCTTATTTTGCAGCTTTACTACGTGTGACCGGTGGAGAGTACACAATCTTATCTCTATTACTGTTACAGTCTCCATCAGTCTCACACGGTTCATAGCACTCTTCCTGACTGTTTGAGGTATCTTCCTCATATTCATCTGAGAAATATTCATCCTCATCCACATTTTTATTTTCCCCACTGCTATTAACATCCTCATTAACAGGTTCACATCTAATCAAATGACGTCGGTTACGGCGATATCTAATTCCTCTACTATTTTTTATAATATAAGAACGTGGAGTAGATGATTTAGATACCACCGTGCCTCGCATTCTACTATTGTTTTTTTCTAGCATTACCACATGATCCCCCACATCTAGTTGTGGTAATTTTTTACAATTTCTGTCATAATAGTGCTTATATTTATTTTGCTTGAATATTAACATATCATGTTGCCTGTTGGTTTCATTATTAGGCATTAACAAATCTGGATGAGCCGGCAATCTACATTTCAATCTACGGCCCATCAATAGCTGGGGTGTTACCACGAAATTCGATCGTCGATATTGCGTGCCGTTTTTCGTTGAGTTTGGTACTATAATCACTTTTAATTCGCAATTGCGGACGACCGATATCAGTTTTGACACTTGTCGATTTAGTCGGTACTCTGATACACACTGTCAGTGCTCGATAAATTGAGTTTGACATATGTTAAACGGACATTTCTTCGACAAAGATATACACTAAGATCCCGCTGCAAGTTTTCAACACCTTCATGTTTAGGCAATGATACATAATACCATTGGAAATTTCGTACAATAGATCCTTAAAAATAGAGTTGCCACTTTTTTATGAGCCTCTAATTTTTTTTACTTGTATTAAAACCAGAAAAAGGCTAGAAGTGAAAAGGCATATAAAATTGTCTATTAGTTTTTGTAAATTTTCTTCATTTGTACGAGTAAAAATATAGTGGTAATTCTGTGTAGCGACCATCTTTATGCAATTTTTTTTCTTTTCTTTTATTTAGTTATATATTTTTTTCGTGTATATCTGTTATGCTTAGCTTTAATTTGGTAAGTATACAATAAATTGGTTTAACAATGAGGGTACCTATATTATAATTATAATTCAACAGGAAAACAATTTTTACATGACCTTCACCTTAAATATGTAGGTATAATTCATTGCCAAAACAAATGTGTGAGAAAAGTAGTATTTGAAATTTTACCGAGATGAGATTCGTATTTCTGAAAACCTAGTTTTTGTAGACCATGTTAGTGAATCAAATATAAGTACCTAAGTAAAAAGTTCGCAGTTGGTAAAGTTACTCCAGGATCACGGACTTTTGATTTTCGATATAGCGAAAACTGCCGAGGACGTGTTCGTTAATTTTCGTACATTGAATCGACGAAACTAGTTTGACACTTGTCGATCGAACCGTACTCTAATACAAACTGTCAGTGCTCGATAAATTGAATTTGACAGGTGTAAAACTGCACAAAACTGTCAATTTTCCGAAAAATTGAACGTCAAGTCCACGACAAGTCAAGAGGTCTCTTTTTGTCAATGTGTGGGTAATTTTCGTGAAATAATCACGAAATAATAAATATTTTAAGTGAAGTGCCAGGCTCGCACAACTGTCTAACAAAAAAAATTATATGAAACGTGCACCGACGCCATTAATCGGTCACGACTACCAGTTTTTTAGTATGGAAGTTAAGACTCTTATAACGTGGTGTGACATTCTCTCTGTGAAGTGCAATGCAAGTGCAGTGAAGTTTCTGACATTTTTCTTAGATGAGAATTCTATTTCAAAATACCATTTCTAGTCGAATCAAATATCCTAAGCTATCCTATCCAGACTCCATCGCTGAATAGGGGTTTTGAAACAAAGGTGAATTGAAACCGCATTTCGGATGCCTTTCCACCAGAGCTATGCGGGGTGCGTAGCGAAGCTACAAAACGAACTAAGCTGTGCGCGGAAACTGACCTTTATGCTATATGAGGATGCTAATAACACGTTTACATACCTCGCAAACATCCATCGCATATATCGTTCGTTCGCATGCCAATTGCGCTCGTATCCCTCACTCGTATCCCGAGCACACATCTCTAACTCGCATTGTATGTAAAAAATTATCCCTTTTCCATCAGAGCTGCGCTGTACGAGGCTAAGAAATTGGAGCAAAGCTCTTGATGGATTTTTCCATGCTTATAGCTAAGTTTCCTCGCTCAGCTCTGGTGGAAAGGCACCCTTATACCCGCAAGATGCAAAAATACAGTTTCTCCCCTATTCGCCACCCTCAGTGCTCGTCATTGACTCACAAGTTTTGTAGTTATGGCCAATTTGTCTAAAAAAAAGCTAATCTGGCTGTATAGAATTTAAGTTATGAATCAAAATCTTCCCTAGTTAGATAACATAACATAAGCAATATTATTTTTTCCAGATTAAGAAGAGAACATCCCAGCATACTTTCCTGTTCAAGTGCCTTTATTTTGTGCTTAAAAACTATCTGTCTCAATTCCTTATGAAGGAAATTGATTACATTGATAACATAATTCGATTTATTTGAAAACTTCAAGTAAATACTTGAAACGAACACTTTAGAAGTTTTCATTTTCAGTAATAGAATTTACTATTATAGACGAGATAGATGAAGAACAATTTTAAGTAGGTATAATTGTAGAAAGCATGCATGTGATAGACTTCAAAGGGGGTTGTATTCAAAATCCATGTCCTTACGCCTTTAATCAGAACTATCCTTACACAACTAAGTTTTTTTTACGTTTCGAACATAGTATAGAGTTAATATATAATAACTAGAAGAGGCTCACATGCTTATTTATTAAATTACTATTTGATGCACATGCTCACAAATAACACATGGTGTTAGGGTAAACAGTTGCATTACTTTAAGGGGTGATTCACGATACTGAACAAGTTCGCTAAATTGGACTTGTACCGGCTAGTAGTAATATTATATTATATTTAGACAGCAATCAAAAGAAATAAAAAAAAACATTAGGTATCAATGGTCCTCTGAAGAAGATCTCCGAAGAGCTATTTCAGCCTACGATTTAAATAATATGTGGTATTTTTTTTATTTATTATTTGATTGTGACTCTCAAGCAAGAGTTAATTGTGGTTGGAAATCTTTTTTTCTGAACTAAGTATAATTAACATTGAAAATTGATAGCAATAATATTAATATATAATAATTTTGTCCTATTTTTGTTTCATTTACGATGTTAACCGTGTAATTATTTCTTTAAATTAAAGACATATAGTGAGTGGTACAATTTAAATACCATCAGTGGCACAATTTAGTACTAAATTGTATCGGTGGAAGACCTTCGAGGAAAATAGATTTTGGACCGGAAAATATATAGATAGATACTATATTTGATCGCAGGATAGATAGCTAAGTTTTTAGTATGTTGTACCAAGTAACCAAGTCTAACATTTAGCCACTATTACACATTTCTAACTTTCTTTGCTTTGAAGGGGGGATGCGGGAACCTATAAAGTGGTACGATATAGTCGACTCTCCCCTACTATAGAAAACAGTCATATATCTAGACTATTATAAAACTGTAGCAGAAAGTTTGTCTGTACATTGAAGATATTAACAAAAAAAAGTTACGATATGGTTTTTAGGTGTCCCTGATTCTATTTCACCAATTTTTGGATTTTTTGTCTGTCTGTTTGTTTGTTTGTGTGTTTTAGTTTTTAGTATGTTGTACCAAGTAACCAAGTCTAACATTTAGCCACTATTACACATTTCTAACTTTCTTTGCTTTGAAGGGGGGATGCGGGAACCTATAAAGTGGTACGATATAGTCGACTCTCCCCTACTATAGAAAACAGTCATATATCTAGACTATTATAAAACTGTAGCAGAAAGTTTGTCTGTACATTGAAGATATTAACAAAAAAAAGTTACGATATGGTTTTTAGGTGTCCCTGATTCTATTTCACCAATTTTTGGATTTTTTGTCTGTCTGTTTGTTTGTTTGTGTGTTTGTTTGGGTATTTGTTTGTTTGAACGAGCATCACGCAAAAACTACTAAACCGATTTTGATGAAACTTTTTCGTTTGATAGCTTATTGTCAGACTTAAAATCTGGTATATAATTTATGCGGACAAAGTCGCGGGTTAACGCTCGTAACTTATAAAAGAGTTCCGTGACTGACTGACCGACTGACTAACAACGCACAGCCCAAACCACTGAAGATAGAAACCTGAAATTTGGAATATTAAATTATCAAGCTAGAGGATGTAGGGATGCACTAAGAAAGGATTTTTCGAAAATCAACACTTAAAGCTACGCGGACGAAGTCGCGCGTCAAAAGCTCGTAACAAATAAAACAAAATAATTAGGTTGGAAAAATCACAAAGCAAAGACCAATAAAAGCGTTTAGGTTTAAAATAAAATATTACATTGAAATAGTTGATAATATTTAATTTATTATAAGTAACAATATTAATATGAAGCTAACTTAACTAACTTAATACAACAAGAAAAAAACCAAACAAGAAAAACACCTAGGCTACTTAAAGGTAAAAAATGTACTCTAAAGCCCCTACTCGGGGCAGAGTGCCTAGGAGGCTGGCAGCGTTGCCTCTTTGGATCGCAAGGCTGATCCTTTGCCCAAAATAGCTGCCAGCCCTCCTGTCGCCTGTAGCCTCGAATAGGCGCTTTGAGAGGCATTTGAGGAACATTTTCCCTTCAGGACCCCAGCAACCTAGGGTCTCCACGGCGAAGGGCAGGAAAATAGTTGATTAGGTACAATTATTTGTTATATAGGTTTCACCGTAATCATTATCTGTAAGCCGACCGAAGATCAGTCAAACTTGGTGGGTCTAGGTTGACTAGGCACTGTGGAGATGAAGATCCTGTGTTGGCCATCAACCATCAACCACTATTCATCGAGGCCAATCTATAGAGCCCAAATTTGAGGGGTGATTACGTGGTGATTTCTGAGAAGATCCTGTGGTTTCCAACTTCAACATCAGATAAGAATCACCATTGGATGCAAACTTCTATAGAGTTAGTTATATTCCCTGCAACTACATTTCGAGATCAGTGGAAAGAGCTAAAAATTCTTGGTCAATAACAATTGATGACAATGACTGACACCAAAGAGAATTATAACAACCAAAGTATACATAACAATAATATAATAGTAAGCGCGCTTCCAAGAAACCGCGCGACCGACAGGCCGGCGAATAGGGTAAGATGGCGGCCATGCTAAGGGTTGTTACAATTACAATTACGTTTGAGGAAATGAAATGAAATATAAGACAATCAATATGAAATAATTATGTTGTTTTAATTTCACTATTTTATCCTATCTGTTGTAAATAAATAAATGTTTTCCCTTACTGAATACTGTGACAAAGTCGAAGAAAATTAAAGATTTAGAAAAACAAATCTTATCATTTAAGGCAAATAAAAGAAGGTAAGTAGGTACATTAAAAATAAATAAAAATTTAGCTATAGGTACAACGTGTTAATGAATTAACGCAAAACCTTATACACCCCAACTGATTTATAACAAAATAATTAGATTGATAAAATAATTACAATAAGTTTTCAGGCAAAAATGTTTTGTTATCATTTCAGCAATGAATGAAAGCGCTAACGTACTCATGGATACATTATAAGAAGCTTGTTTTGGTAGTGAGTACGGTGAGTGTGCCCGTGCGGTGAATTGACATCGGATTCAGTAAATTTTAAATTTTACCAACAAATTATTTAATATTTTGAAAAAAATTACCTATGTTGAAACCATGATAATTCGATTCTGCTCTCGATTCTAAATAAACTATTTCTAGCTTTGCGTTAATTCATTAACACGTTGTATATATTTACTATATTATTAATTGGTATTGGTAGTGATCCTAATACCTACCGAGGACCTAGGTATTTATTTTTGTTATGAACTATTATTTACGTTTTTAATTCAAAGTTTTATAAGAAAAACACATTATTTTTCAGTTAATGACATGTATTATGTTTGTATAAAAGCAATTGAGTAGTACCGTAGCTTACATATTTATTAACTGCAATTTTAAACGGTATCTCTAGTAAAAACAACAAAGTTTCAAATCGCGTAAAAATGCTTCAAACCACTTTAGTTTCAGCAAATCTTTATTTTTATACGATGTGGGATCACACCCGTACACAATACCATATTTATTCCGTGACAATGACTATACAAACAATGCGAACCATTGTGGTACGTGCGCGATCTCGAGTATAACATTTAACACTGCTGCCGATGCCTGCGCGTACCTATACTCAAAGTTCAGAATTGGTACCGCGCGCAGGCAGAGGGGGCCGAGACGCGCTCCTCCCGCGCCCCGCACCCCACGCATAATATTTGTCCTGTTGCGACCAGAGAGCACTCTCACTATTATTTATATTTACGCTATGCCACAACTATAACGTAGTGAATTACATTCTCTTTGACCACAACTGACACAATAGGTCATAGACGAAAAAACATGTCGACGCCACACTTTTTTTTGCGGTAAAGCAAAGTTTACACAAGCCATGCAGCCAAGTCGGACAAACTAAAATTTCTAGTTTTTTCAGTTCACACTGGTCCGCTACCATTCGGCATCGTTTCGTGTCGCAAGACAGTGCTCCCAGGAAAATGGTTAAACATTGAATGTGTAACGATACTAAACTTGCCCTGGAATGTTTTGAATTTTGATTATTTAAAATGATTTATTTCAGGCATTTATATTTGGAAATAAGGTTTTTTGAGTTCGGGTAATTTAAACATTTGTTATATTTATAAACTTTCGGTATTTTGAAAATTTGGTATTTCAAGTTTAAGACATTTTGAATTCGGGTATTTTGGGCTAAGGCATTAAGTTAAAGAGATTATTAAAAGAAACAGAGGCGGTCGTCGGGTGCGCGTGCGAACGCGCGCTCTAAGCGCACGCCCCAAGGGCGCCCGCTTCAGGCCGTTGCATAGACATTCATTCAATTTCATAGAGCTTTCTATAACTACTCCCTAAAATTTGATTATTTTTTTTTGCCACCAGATAATTTAATAATTAAACTTCCATCCAACTCATTGAGCACTTCAGATAAGCGTTGGTATTCGAATCTCCCGAACACTGTACACTCTATGGACATGTTATGGCCATACTTACTATCTCTATGGTTATGACCACATAAAGGAATTTCAATCTCAAAACACAAAATACAGTAGGTATATTCAAACTTGAATACTGTTTGCTTTGTTAAAATTTAAAAAGGCGCTAAATTACCTAATATACGGCGCTAAACCTACGAACCACTAAAAAAAACCCACTTCCGAATAAAGTCTATGATTTTTCTATATTTTGTCTATGGTGATGTTTCCTTCGATGAATGCTTGTAGCGTCGACTTTGCATTAGAGTACCAATATCCGAAAAATTCGAACGACTATCGTGACAATATCGTCGGATCGACGATCGAAAAATAGACTAGGAGGCCGTAACAAAGTCGGTTCGTAACCAAGTTTATTACCAACTGGGTAATAAATACTTGTAAACCGTATTTAATCGTTATTGTAATACTGTACGATATCAGATAAATCAGAAATGGGCAACCTTTGGAAAGTCGCGGGCTAAACTTTAGCATGTTAACGAAATCGTGGGCCGTAGATGATCACGATAATATAATAGGTAGTGAAAAAAAAAGTCGGTTTTATACATTTAGGTACAAAAAGTGTACCTATCATGAAAGGGTGAACGCAGATCATCAAACTGAAAATCTGCTGTTTCATAAAAAACTGCTGTACCTACCCGACTCAAATGTATGAAACAGTTGATTTTTTCGCGTTTTCTGAGATATGCTCCATGGTGAAAGTTGTTTAGTTTGATGATCTGAGTTCACCGTTTCAGTCTGTGGAAGGCTGTCCCTTATACCCTGTATTATCGTATTGATTAAGTATGTACGTTTGAACTGGAAAAACAAGATAATCAACGTTGTGTGTCTGCAATCCTATTATGTAAAAAGTGCACAAAACAAGCAGTGGATATCTTTTATGTTAAAAGTATCCGTTTTATCGCCAGAATCTAGTAGTGAGAAGAAAGCTCCTCTCATTCTTTTATTGACGTGAGCCGAGAACGTTTAGGTAACCTTTTTTGCGCTCGATATTAAATCTTTCGCGGGCCGGACCGAAATGCGGAGCGCGCCACTGCACGCGAGCCGGGCGTTGGGCGTTTTTATTTGAATAAACGAAGAAACGCATGATCTTACTTTGACAGATAAAACTGGTTGGAGGCAAAGCAATCCCCTAGGCCTCTACTTTCAATATTACGGGTTCGGCCACCAGTATCCCCTAGCCCGATTCCCTAGGCACCAGGGGTAGAAGCCTCACCTTTGATTTAGCATACATTTTCATCCATTAGCTTGATGGGTTAAAAGGTACTCCAAAATTTTACCAACTTTTTTGGTTGGCCATGGTCCACCACTTGAAAGGATATCCAGTAGCCATTAGCATAATTTTGTTCATTAGCTCGATGGGTATTAACTGTCGTCTCAGAGTAGGAAGTAAGCCACCACGATAAGTAGGCCGAAAAAATATATTGGCTTCTATTAATAGTAAACATGACTATTGGATGAAATCTGATTTTTTCATTAGCTAGATTTGGTTGACTGCCTCTTAAACTATTCGAATTTTCTTTTTTTTTTGACATTGACTGACACAAAACTTTTTTTTGCGGAAGGCAAAGGTTACATATCCTATGCAACCAATTTGTAATAAATATCATCTTTTTTACACGAATAACATAAAATCACTAAGTTGTTCAATAGTAAAGTATATTTTGATTGGATATTATCAAAATGTTGTTATTATTTGTAAAAAGTAGTCCAAATAATCATAAACGATTCGTTTTCAAAAATCAGTAATTATAAAATGTGCACTAAAAAAGACCCACCTCCGAATAAAGTCTATGATTTTTCTATATTTTGACTATGGTGATGTTTCTTTCGAATATACCCATCTCTCTCTTCGATGATACCTGTGTCGAAACGATCTTACATCATGGTACGGATTTTGACAACGACCCAACGATTGTCGAGACGCACTGTCGAAATGCATAATCGAATTTCGTGGTAACACCCGGAGAGTTCAAATTGTCACGCGGTGTATTTCTATAACTTAAAAGATTCAAATAAAAATCTGTGCCACTCTTTATCGATTTCTTTAAAATTTTCTTTACTGTTTGTACTGCTCTTTCACTCTTTCCATTGGATTGGGCATAATTTGGTGATGATGTTATGTGCTCAAATCCCCAATCATTCACAAATTGTTTAAACTCACGACTAGTATATTGCGGTCCATTATCGCTAATAACTGTGTCCGGTATGCCATACCTTGAAAAATGTTCTTTCATCGAATTTATAATGACTTTCGAGCAAGTACTTGATAATGAAGATACTTCTATGAACCCTGAATAGTAGTCCACAAGAATTAAAAAACTTTTATTATTGAATTCAAATAAGTCTGTACCGACCTTGTTCCATGGTAAGATAGGTATTTCTACTGGGATCATTGGTTCCCTGCAGGGCGCGTTTGAAAACTCCTGGCAAACTTTACATCTTTTAACATACAGCTCAATATCTCTCGTTATTCCAGGCCAAAATAAAACTTCACGTGCACGCCTCTTACACCGATCTATCCCTAAATGACCATCATGTATTATTTGTAACATTTCGCCTCTTAATGATTCTGGCACCAGAATCTGTTTCTGTTTGTAAATTACACCATCTACTACAAATAGTTCTTCTTTAATAGACCAATAGTACCTTAATTCAATTGGAATATTACATTTATGGTCTGGCCACTTATTTTGTATATATGTCACAAGCTGAATTAAGTTTTTATCTTTCTTTGTTTCCTGTTTAACCCAATCTAATTTCTTTTGTGACATGGGTATATTACTTGTTAGCATATTTACCTGATACATTACATGCTTACTAATGCTATCATCATACAATTCTGGCAGAGGTGCACGTGATAGAGTATCCGGAATATACATAAATTTTCCTGGTTTATAACTTACAATTAAATCGTAGCCTTGCAAGCGTAATAGCATACGCTGTAAACGCACTGGAATCGATTCCATAGGTTTTTTAAAAATGCTTTCAAGGGGTTTATGATCTGTTTCAATGACCACACCAGCCTTGCCATAAATATATTGATGGAATTTCTCACATGCGAAGACAATGGCCAACATCTCTTTTTCAATTTGAGCATATCGGACCTGTGTGTCAGTGAGTGTCCGAGAAGCATACTCTACAGGACGCCCGTCTTGCATCAGTACCGCTCCCAGTGCGACGCTACTTGCATCTACTGATAATACTACGGGACGCGATACATCATATAATGTCAACACTGGAGTTTTGCACACCAGTTCTTTTAACTTTTCAAATGCTGTTTGATGACCAGACTCCCAACTCCACATTGTGTCTTTTCTTAAAAGTCTTGTGAGCGGAAAGATCGACTCTGAATAATTCTGTATGAATTTGGACAAATAATTAATAACTCCTAAAAATCTCTCCAAAGATTTCCTATCTGAAGGTGGCGGCATTTTTTTTATTGCTTTTACCTTTTCCTCGTCTACTTTCATGCCATCTTTATTAAATACATGACCCAGGTATGTTACTTCTTCGACACATATTTTACATTTGTCTTTGTTAAATTTCAAATTTATTTCTCGTGCCCTTTTCAATAATGCATTTAATCTTATGTCATGTTCTTGTTTTGTACTTCCCCAACAAATAATGTCATCAATAAATGATTCTATTCCTTCTAGATTTTCCAGCAATTGTTTTATTTTCGCATGGAATACCTCGGAAGCGCAATTTAAACCGTATGGCAACCTCAAATACTGATAGCGCCCAAAAGGCGTTGCAAAAGTACACAAATCTGCACTAGAATTGTCTATCTCTATTGCCCAAAAACCAGAATTAGCATCTAGAACCGAAAAGTATTTCGCACCGATAAGCTTAGTTGCTAACTCACTGACAGTTGGCAGCTGAAAATGAGCACGCTGTATAGCACAGTTCAGTGGCCTCGGATCTAAGCAAATGCGTAGCTTACCATTCTTTTTTGCCGCCACCACTAATGCATTGACCCATGGAGTGGGATGTGACACTTTCCTTATCACTCCTATGTCAACCATTCTATTCAACTCAGCTTGCAAGTTATCACGGACACCAAGCGGAACCTTACGAGTGGCACTAATAACCGGTTTCACTGATTCATCAATCACTATATGGTACTTTCCTGGCAGGCAGCCTAGACCATTGAACAGATCATTATATTCTGATAAATTTACGCTATGTATTCTTTTAATTAAACCTAGTTCCGCGCAGGCATCACGTCCTAATATGCTTTGACAGCGTATGTTAGCAATTGCAAACTTTAAATTGAATTCTTTTTTCTTATGCCACCACTTTAAATAACAAACGCCTTTAATCGGTATTACATCACCGCTATATGACTGTAACTTAAGAGTTTGTTTAACTTCAACGAGGTTCGAATTATATCCTAAAGACAAAAATCTTTCAAATGACAAAACGTTAATGTCCGCACCAGTATCTAATTTAAACTTCTCATTTCCACACTCACCCCTTAGTGTCTCATACCAGTCCTCACTATTCAGCGGCGACTTGATCTCCGATACATCAGATAACACTGAGATATAAAATGACTCCGAGTCATCACTATGCGAGTCATCTTCGCTAACACCAATATCGTATATTTTTTTCATATTTTTGCTTTTGCACATTCTCGCAAAATGACCGTGATTTTGACATATAAAACACTGCACATTTAACGCTGGGCATAGCCCGGGCTCTCCGCATTGCCCACCGCAACTGTGACACAGCCCCCCGGGGGCGGATACCGCACGAAAGCGTCGGGAGCTGGCCCCGCCGCGCTCTCCTCGGGATCGACCGCGCCCGCGCCGCCCGGCGACGCCGACGCTGACGCCGCGGCCGCCGCGCACGTCCACAGCTCCGACACGCGAGGGCCCGGCAGCCGCACCCGCTCCTCGCGCCTCGAGCCAACGAGTACTGTCCGCTGACACCTCATCCGCTTGACATATCTTCATAGCTTTCTCGAGGGTTAGGTCGTCCGTTCGAAGTAGACGATCCCTTACAATCGCACTACGAATCCCGCACACAATACGATCTCTGATCAGTTCTTGTTCCAATGTTGAAAATTGACAGGTTTTACTAAGCAATTTCAATGCCGTGACGTACTGACTGATTGATTCGCCTTCTTCTTGAGAACGTGTGAAAAAATTGTATCGAGCTAAAGTGACATTTGGTTTGACACCAAAATAATCATCGAATTTTTTTAACAATTCGGATACATCATCAGTTTCTTTCTCGTCAGTAGAAGTAAATGTTTGGTACACGTCGAACCCATCAGGACCGATTAAGTTAATTAACAAACTCGACTGAACCGCGGACTCCTCCTTGTACACCCCCGATGCCTTCAAAAATAAATTAAACTGCGTTTTCCAACGCTTCCACGCGTCAGCTCTGCTGACCGGGCTGCCGTCCAAACTCAACTCTTGAGGTGGTCTCGCGTGTTCCATATCTGCTACGTACGTTTACGAACGGATTTATCACTATTTTGCACAAATACGTCAATAAATACCACTAATTAACTAGTTTTTACCGCTGTCACCATGTGATGTTAATGAAACACTCGAGTACCGAACGACGAACACTTTATTCCCACAAGGGTGGTTAGATAATCACAATTTGCGAACTACCTACGACACGCAACTATACCGCAACGACGTCGCAACTGCACCGTCACGATACCGTATTGTTCCATCAACGACTACGCTCAAAAATCACTTGTTGGATATGACTGTTATTCTTTAAAAATTCCTACCTAAGACATCCAAAAATCACTAGATCTAGTGAAAAAGTCTCTGAAAGCGGCAACACTCCATCCGGAACTAATTCCGAATCAGGTTTATTCCCCCTCGACAATTGCGTTCGGAATTGCGCAGCTGTCAAATCCTATACAAAATCACAATCCTGATTCGGAATTCCGGATTGCAATTCCGTATGTGTGTGGCGGACCGAAGTCCTATGATGGTGAAGATGTAATAATGACCATAGAGATGAAAAGGGGCAGTGACCCCAATAAAAAGACAGGACGATTATTATAATGGAACACCCTAAGATCATCAACACCTCCCTAAAATTTTATGAACGCGTAGGTGCGACAAATAAAACAATCTAATGAAAACAATAAAATACCTTCACAACCTATATAACAAGAGGGATACGTCATATGTTTCTAATAATATAGGGTGTTACTAGGGGCGAGTTTATCGGGGTACAGCAATAAAAAGCACCCTGTAGCTTGTCAGCTCATACACTCGTGTAAGGAACTGGTGATTTCCAACTTTTTCGAGTTTTTCCTTAGATTTGTAGAAACGTTTTCTTGTTATTTATGATGAGAAGTAGGATGTTTGGTTCTTTGATTTTTAGTTCGATTTTATATCAAATTTTTATTCGAAGACAACTGTATGTAACAGTTTAACAATCTCGTTTTGATTTTACGCCCTTTTAGGAAATTTTGAGTCGAGTCTTGTGCAATCTGGAAGTCAAGTAGACAATAGGGTACTTGACAGCATTTAAAATATAGTATCCATTGACGGTATCCGTATTAAATATGAGTTTTGGAATCCAACTATTTAGTCAGTTAAGAAAAATACTAGATATTTTAAGAAAATTGGACAAAGAAAAAATGTATTTTGTCTACTTTAGTCACGTGATCGTAAACGATTGTGATTGGCCGAATGGTTGATGACGTCAACTGAATGTAGACAGTTGCGTGTAGACGCGATCACGATGATGTCAGTTCGTCCATCCCATGGTTGTCTGGAAGAAATCGCTTTTAGTGATAAGACCGCCATTTGTACCCTTACGTTCTTTTTATTCGTTTTTGTTACTGTATATTTTGGTGTGCAAATAAAGAATATTTATGTTATGTTATGTTATGTCACCTGCATGTAGACACGTATATTGTCAAGAAAAGCGTTTTCGCGGGATATTTAAATATTATTATTTGTTTTCGCTTTTTCTTGCACTATATGTAATGGAAAATAAAATATACATCTATCTATACTATTATAAAACTGTAACAGGAAGTTTGTCTGTACATTGAAGATATTAACAAAAAAAAAGTTACGATATGGTTTTTAGGTGTCCCTGATTCCATTTCACAAATTTTTGGATTTTTTGTCTGTCTGTTTGTTTGTGTGTTTGTTTGTTTGTTTGTTTGTTTGTTTGTTTGAACGAGTATCACGCAAAAACTACTGGACCGATTTTGATGAAACTTTTTTTGTTTGATAGCTTATGATCTGACTTAAAATCTGGTATATAATTTGTGCGGACGAAGTCGCGGGTTAACGCTCGTACTATTATAAAACTGTAACAGGAAGTTTGTCTGTACATTGAAGATATTAACAAAAAAAAATTTACGATGTGGTTTTTAGGTTTACACATTAAAAAATATCTGCTCCAAACTATAGACTGACTTACTCAACGTAGAATGTGAAGCAACCTGTATATCTGCCATCTGATCACGCGCCGACCGACTGACAAAGAACTGCCTATGCAGTTTTTTTCGATGCAAGTACGCGATAAGAACTTGTAACTGGCCGGTGCGATGTACGAGTGTACTGTAGTTATGTAACTATCTACCTGTTTGTTTTGCTATCGATGTTATTATGACTGATGTTTCTGCATTGGGACAAACCTAATATCAGGTTTATCAATGCTTTTAGTTTATGAGATGTTTGTTCATGTATTTGATAAATAAATAAAAAAAAAAAAAAAAAAGGTGTCCCTGATTCCATTTCACCAATTTTTGGATTTTTTGTCTGTCTGTTTGTTTGTGTGTTTGTTTGTTTGTTTGTTTGAACGAGTATCACGCAAAAACTACTGAACCGATTTTGATGAAACTTTTTTTGTTTGATAGCTTATGATCTGACTTAAAATCTGGTATATAATTTGTGCGGACGAAGTCGCGGGTTAACGCTCGTTTTCTATAAAGTCCTTAGACATCAGTGATTAACGTAGAACCATGAAACTGGCATAGGTATTGTCTATACCTTGGAGTAAAGACTGCCTAACAAGCGGTGACACATGATAATACTCCTTGGTGGTCGGTAATGATCGTTCGTCTTTCGTAAATTCCCGCCGTCGTTTTCGACGTTACTTTGTCCCTTTCTAATCCAACGACAAACATTGTAGCTCCTGCCATACATTACATCACGTCATTGGATAGAAAGGGACACAAAAACGTTGGAAATATCGACGACGAAAGAAGGTCGAACATTACCGACCGCCATGGCCAATTTTCTGGTTTGCATGCTTGTAAGGAGTGGCATCCTTTATGATTCTAAAATTCTTGCGTAGAACAGTTTTTTAAAACCTGTCAAATAACCTATTGAATAAAAGAGACAAGATTTTGATTTCTTTAGCTGTGAATGAGGCACTTTGACCTCATAGATACCACCCCACCTACAATAAAATGAATCCATGAAAAGTTTGCGAAACGCGTCGAGAGACCCATTAAGGGAAATTTATTGATATGCAAAAAATATATAAGGTCTAAAAAACTGAACAACTTTTTCTACGGGACCAATATCGAAATCTCGAAAAAAAATCTTCTGCCCCATACATTTGAGTCAAGTTGTATTTGCAGTGGGACATCAAATTTTTTTTTCGCGATTTCGATATTGGTCCCATCGAGAAAGTAGTTCAGTTTGACCGTCTGAGCATACTATTTTTTTTCTTTCAGCTAATTTTTTTAGACCTTATATATTTCCTACATGAAATTAGAATAACTACGACGATCCGGAATAAAGTCGTGGATACATGCTTAAGCAAAGTCAAGTCAACACATCACTCTTAGGAATTAATTACCTTTCCCCACACCATCTTCTCCGCATTACATGTCTGCTATACAAAGGTACAATGAGTAGTTAAGCCGAGATTAGCACCGAGTCAAGATCGTGCCGGTTTCCCTTTGCGCGGGATTACAACACAGTCATCTGATATGCCAGTAATCCACGCTTACTTGCTATTATTAATCGGTTATCAATATTGATTGTATCAATGTCAAAGCAATGTTAGGACGCGTTCTTTTTTAGGGTTCCGAAGTCAAAAAGGAACCCTGTAGTTTTGCCATGTCCGTCCGTCTGTCCGTCCGTCTGTCCGTCCGTCCGTCCGCGGCTTAGCTCACGCTCTGAGACGCTTAGCTTAGAAAGCTGTAATTTGGCATGGATATACATATTTAAGCACGCCGACAAAGTGGTAAAATAAAATTTAAAAAAAATGTTCCTCGTCTATCCCATGTTGTGGGTTATCGTTTAATTGGTCTTTTAAAAATATTGTGGGTGCGGGAAAACCATTTTTCTAAAATGTTTGAAGTCGTGCCCCCCCCTCTACTGGCAAAACGGTTGTAGTTAGAGATGTGAAAAAATCTATCACGGCTAAGCAGGCTTTACAAATTAACGAGTTTTAGTCAAACAACTAAAAAATACACTCGGAGACGGTTAAACCGTAGTATAAAAAATAAAGCCCCCTTCTAAGTTCATATATTGTGAAGGGCAACTACGGAACCCATCACCAATGGAATCAACAAAGATTTTTTTTTGGTCTATACGAGCGAAGGCGAAAAAAAATCTTTGAGAATCAATATAGAAAAACAATATTTTTGTCATTAAATCATTCAAAAATTCATAAATATACATTTTTACTTATTTATAATTACGATCCAAAAAATATTTTATAGAATCTGGTCTGGTCTTTACAATGTTACACTAATTTAATTCAATATTGTACTTTGTATATTTTGTTGAAAAGATTGTAGAGTTCCTAGCCACATCTTCTGTACAAACGGAACACCTTCCGAGGCGGAGGTATTAAAAAAAATTGACTCTATGTCATATTATTTTAAATAAAAATGTTGACCTTGCTTTTTTTTAGGAATTTGTTGTAAATCGAAAGGTTCGTGTGGCGTCCCATACTAATTGTACTTTTTGTATGAAAAAACCATCGGTCGACGTCGATCAATGTGTCGTAACCACTAATTACCACCTTCAGTGGGCAGACCAGCAGCCAGGTGGTCGGTTGAGTTTGACATTTGTAGAGTAGCTGGCAAACAGTGGAAGAGACTAGCGTGGGACCTTTCTGGTTGGCGTGAAAATAAAGAGGCCTATACCCAGCAGTGGGGTTTATCGAGCTGATAATGATGACCTACTATTACAGGAGCACCGGTCTGTCCGCACACGTTTTGTGTGTGTGGGTACAATACTGCTAGGTGTACTGCTACGTTGTGGGCGGAAGCACACCCCGGACACTACTTACAAAAAAACATAAATTGACAAGATGACGTCAGCACATGCGAAACGCAATAACTTTAGCTGCGTACGGTCAAAATAGGATACTATATACAATGTTCTTGCGTACAATGACTTTCTCGTAAATAAAACGCTTTGACACCCGTCTATTAAAAAAAAATGTTATCATTCGTGCTGAGCTGAGATACTCTCTTTGTTTCGAAAACAAAAATTCTAGTGTATCAATTATGGTGTCAATTTATGCTACTAGTAACTGCCGAGGTAATCAGAGGGCAATAGAGGGGGTGAGGTAAAAAGTTGGTGGGAGGCAGGGAGTGTCCGTACTGTATCTAGTAATAGATACTCTTTCTTATACTGTGGCGAGGGGAAGTGAGTGTCGCTTCTTTACGTAGTAGGTAATAGTTAAGCAGCGATTACATTACACTACATTACATTACATTACCCTACATTTAGGGTCGATTTCGGCACACATTGCCTGATTTCTTCTCTCTATTTTAAAGTGTAGCGATCAAAGCAAGCAATGTATGCCGAAATCGGCTCTAAATACAGGGTGATGTAATCGCTCCTTTAAGTTTAGTATTCTTTTGGATATGTTAAGTGAGTGGCTCCCCGAGGTATCGGTAAATATTCGATTTGCTTGCGCTAGCATCGCATCCGAAAGTGAACTGCATTCGCTGCCTTGCGAAATGCATTTATACGCTACACTTGACTATTTGAGGCACGTAAGTATAGTTGGGGCAATTTATAGTGGCAACGGATATGATATTTTTAATTCAAATAAACTATGTGTTTGTAAAGAAATAAAAATGATGGTTGTTTATTTATGGTCAATTTGAACATCGCCGGTGGCATAGTTTAATAAAAACTACTAGTGTTGAAGCTCATTGTCACGGTGGTCTTGGCTCGCACGGTGTATGGGGGACGGGGCACCGGCGGCATTGAAATCGCAAAGTCGGTACTGGAAAGCACTGACGTCGGCCGCGGCATACCACGTTCGATGACCTATCGCGACCGCTGAGCTGGTAGTTAGTGGGGTTCTAGAAGATTATTGCTCGAAAAATTGGCAACATTCCAATAATGAAAATATATTTAAATATTGCGCCAATTTATCATTGATCTTTGGCACAGAGGCTCTCATAGTTTGGCATTCAGACTATTAGTTTTATTTGTCGAATCGTTTTTCTTTTTTTTTCATATTGAATACGTTGACGTTACGATTGCAAACTGGGTGCTAAGACTGGGTGTTTCGACTTTGTATAAATAGGGCCCAATATATTTGCCAGCTTCCTGGGCCCAGTCAAGAAGTTTAAAATACCTAGGTACGTAATATAAAATTCTTGGGCCGTGGGGTGGCACCATAGAGTACGGTAAATAGTAGTAGTAGCGTTTTTCTTTTCTTTTTTAAATTTAGTTCCAGAAAAACTCAACAGATGACGTGTTTATCGCTTCATAGAGACGTTCGCGAGATCCTGTCAAAATCGTGTCAAGACTGTGCTAGCCTTTTTGTAAAGGCCAAGGGATCGAGCCCATACAACCATGTCAGAAGTAGACAGTTTCAAACTATCGATTAAAATGATTCGTAAACAACTAAATATTCCATCAAAAGATACGTTAGCATCTTTTTGATCATCCTTTTTCTATTTATTATTTTAAAGAAACACTTTTTAAAATTTTGACCTTTATTCGCACAGACCGTAGCGCCATCTATCGATCCCTGAAAAAACCAAAAGAAAAACGGTCATTAATAGGTAGGTACCTATGCCACCTTTCTGGATGCACTAGCTCAAGCTCTTGCCCCATAGGTACGTGACGAAATAAATAGACGTCACATATGCCAAGATATTCCACCCGGACTATAACTTAAAGGCATTACTTAAGATGTATTACGTATTCCGAACGAAGTCCCGAGCGCTCCTCGCTTCCAGAAAAATGTTCGACTAGACTACATGCCGGCTCACACGTTGGAATTATGTTATTGTAAAAGAAAATCAATAACTAACTCAACTACGATTGAAAATTCTTTCCATTGAAATTATTTGAGTAGAGATTTTTACTTAATTTAATTTGGAAGATCATGTTTTCCGGCTTAACATAGACACTCTATTTTTTCCTAGATTTTTTTTTATGTATGTATGTTGTGCGACTGCGGATTATGTTTTCCAGTGTTTTAAAATGTTTCTTTGGTCCATCATCATCATCATCATCTCAGCCGATGTACGTCAACTGCTGGACATAGGCCTCCCCCAAGGGTCACCATATCGACCGGTCCTGCGCTGCCCTCGTGGTCGTCGGTATACCGTGTGGGGGGCCTACCCACGCTGCGCTTTCCGGTACGCGGTCGATACTCGAGAACCTTTCGGCCCCATCGGCCATCGGTTCTGCAAGCAATGTGCGCCACCCACTGCCACTTTAGTTTAACTATTCTTTCTTTCTTTGGTTTATACATACTTGTAATTAAATTGTAAACTTAACTATGATCTATATTGAAGATATTAGCAAAAAAAAATTATTGAAGGGGTGATAAGGATACGTACCTGTCTAATGGAAATGGTAAATCACTTGAAAACTGCTAAACCGATTTGGATGGTGTTTGGATGGTTGTACCCTGTATATTTTTTTTAGAGTTGAGCGTTGTAGAGTTTCTGGCCGCACCTTCTCTACATAGGAACACCTTCCTTTGGTAGATTAAAAAATTACGTCAGAAAGCTATCCATGTGATATTATCTAAATATATATAAGAAGAAACTGACTGACTGCCTGACATATCAACGCACAGTCCAAACCACTGGATCTAGAGATTCCAAATTTGTCACGTAGGTTCCTTATGAGGTCTAGGGGTGAATAAAAAATTTTGATTTTGATTTTTGGCTAAGAAATATCCGGGAGCTGACTGGAATAATTTGATACTGCGTAATACATTACAGAATAGCTTTCCCGATTACAATTTAAATTATCATAGAGATAGTTTAAGGTCCATATCAGCAGTAAGCTATTTTTGAGCATAGACGTTGACGGAGCGATATCGTCGTGATATGGCCGTTGCCCCGATTCCGTCACTACATCGCGTTAACATTAGATATGAATTAACACGGGATCTCTACACCATTCCATGGATATTGCTTGCTTGCTTATCGTGTCGACTTCAAATTCTGAACAAAGTCGCTAAATAGTACCTTGCCAGAATTGGGCCAACCAATACTGCACCGTCGCACCCTATTCCATGGATATGAATTCCCTTATCCCTATAATTTTCATATGTGAAGTGGTGCCTAAAAAGTCCATATAGAATTAAAATTCGCGATTAAAACCAATAGAAGATACATTTCCATTCCCGCTATTTTTTTCATACCTTCCCTATACGCCTTTGTTTTCGCGTTAAGCTACCATTTTTCCTAAATGGAATCGGGCTTATCCACGATCTAATTTGCTTGAGCCCCGTCCGCCATTTCACCGCGAATTATTCAATTTAATGCACAAATCCGCCATTTTTGCACATTATTACCTACTTTGGAGTAATCTCTGATATTAATTACTGTTTTGTTGGCAAAGGGGCGGATTACGGAGCGTCTAATTTGGTATAATTCGTTAGGTAGATTACACAAATTGTCATTCTAACGGCAAACCATCTTGATTGGTTTAATTCACTACTGGCGCCGCATACATAATATTCCCTTATAATGTCTTTGTTATTCTGAGACGATCCTTAGCTATATTTCATTATTTGGGTACACCTTCGCTGGTTTCTTATTAACCAAAAGGTTTGATAACAATGGAATCTTAATAATTATACCTTATGCTAACCTTATGCTAATGCTAGAGTTTGAACTTTGAATGTAAAGATCAACTTTATTGTTTACGAGCGTTAACCCGCGACTTCGTCCGCACAAATTATATACCAGATTTTAAGTCAGATCATAAGCTATCAAACAAAAAAAGTTTCATCAACATTGGTTCAGTAGTTTTTGCGTGATACTCGTTCAAACAAACAAACACACAAACAAACAGACAGACAAAAAATCAAAAAATTGGTGAAATGGAATCAGGGACACCTAAAAACCATATCGTAACATTTTTTTTGTTAATATCTTCAATGTACAGACAAACTTCCTGTTACAGTTTTATAATAGTACGAGCGTTAACCCGCGACTTCATCCGCACAAATTATATGCCAGATTTTAAGTCAGATCATAAGCTATCAAACAAAAAAAGTTTCATCAACATTGGTTCAGTAGTTTTTGCGTGATACTCGTTCAAACAAACAAACACACAAACAAACAGACAGACAAAAAATCCAAAAATTGGTGAAATGGAATCAGGGACACCTAAAAACCATATCGTAACATTTTTTTTGTTAATATCTTCAATGTACAGACAAACTTCCTGTTACAGTTTTATAATAGTACGAGCGTTAACCCGCGACTTCATCCGCACAAATTATATGCCAGATTTTAAGTCAGATCATAAGCTATCAAACAAAAAAAGTTTCATCAAAATCGGTTGAGTAGTTTTTGCGTGATACTCGTTCAAACAAACAAACAAACAAACAAACACACAAACAAACAGACAGACAAAAAATCCAAAAATTGGTGAAATGGAATCAGGGACACCTAAAAACCATATCGTAACTTTTTTTTTGTTAATATCTTCAATGTACAGACAAACGTCCTGTTACAGTTTTATAATAGTATAGATAGATAGATTCCAAGCGTGCGATGAAGTGGGTAAAAACTGCAATGAAGTTAAATTACACACATATAGTCACGCCATTATCCCACGAGGGTAGGCATAGACTACACGAGATTCTGACATGGGTTCTTATTTCGCCCCATCCACTTTCATACATCACTTCATGCACTTCAGTCGGTTGAGCGTGCTTCGCACTTGTACTTTTCGGAGAAGACCATTTATTTGATCGTGGTAAGTTAAATTCCAAGCAATAATTAGAAAACCTTTAAAGGTACGACTTACCTATATCTTCTTTTGTTCTTCAAACTGTGAATTGTTAAAGTGAGATAAAAGGAGGTAAAGTATAAATATGCTCAAGGTGATTCTCCGAGAAGATAGCGAGAGCAGAGAAATTCTAATTACATTATACCATAATTCAGAACATCCCCATTTCACTAGGGGTTCCCAAACTATGTCCAGGTCCATCAACAGGTTTAAATGGACAGTGGACACGCCTCGAAAAACGCCAGTGGCTATCCAGTCACCACAGTTTGCCACAGTCATAGAGATGCCAACCAATGCACTGAATACGAAACCTAGTGTCGCATTACCACCAGTACCACGCGATAGAAAGTATTTTGTTAGCTTGAATGTGCTCATTATCCATTGCGGTATCAGAACTCAACGTTCGAATAATCTTTAGTACTACGCAAGCATTGTATACTATTTACACATAATATCTCGACTGGCTTTCAGCCTCATAATATATTGAATCATTACTGTCGCGAGCAATGTGTTCCGTTTTTGCGCATATTGCTGCGACACTGGCCCCGCCCCCTTTTCACATCTCCCTTTAGTTTTTGTTATCTGTGGCCAGAGTGTAAGAAAGAGTATTTAGTACTATATACAGTACAGAAACTCTGCAGGTGCCCTGCCCCCCACCAATTTTAACTTCACTCCCGCTTGGTATGAAGCGTGGCTGAATTGTAAGCAATGTTATATACCTGTCTCACTCGCACTCATTCAGTATCGTACATGCTTGCAAATTTTTATGAAATTATAGCTAAGGTGTCCAATGTGTACCGTGACGTTAAGGTGCCATGAGAAAAGTCACCCTCGAGAGACGGACACAAAGTCCATTTAGGTTGGCACCCAGTAGAATATGTAGAAAGTAGATTCTCAAAGGTCATTTACCACATCAACCACTAAATAATTTCAACTATTCAGTTGTTTCAACTACACACCATTCTAAAATAACAACTTTCAACTTGAGCCGCAAAGGAATGCTTTGAAACAATAACATGAAAGTAAAAAGCTCATTATTTCAGAATCGCGCCGAATGAGGGCGTGTTAAACTGTATTCCGCCACATTAAACCCCGTTCAACATAAACTCAGTCGCGTCATTACCCTGCAGTTTTACCATTTGTTGCTATCTCACCAAAATCTCACGATTTGGGAAACTCATTCAATTTATTTTACTCTATTATAAATAAGTAGAATATGTTATCTGTATGTACTGTTAACCTAATTCTTAGTTGCAATTTGGCGATATAGATCGAGACGTGAAGCGCCGAAACAACTCAGGGTGGATGAAATGGCGACAAGTTACGGGAATCGTCATGTATGGCTTGGAATGTTAGGCCGTTAAAGTGACTAATAAAGTAATAAATTTTACTGTATATATAACCGTACCTATGTATTATATTGTATACATAACCTTAGCTTAAGAATTTATAATTGTAATAGTTAATAAGTGTTATGTTGTAGAGTTTCTGGCCGCATCTTCTCTACAGCGACAACAGGATCCGAAGCGGTGGTAGCTTAAAAAAAAAAGATTTGATGTTTAATAAATAGGCTTCAAGCGCTTAAAGCTCCTATATTGAATAAAGGATTTTTACTGTAACATTAAAAACAAAATAACTCGCTTTTGTCAGTATAAATACAAGACTCGTCAAAACAAACCAAATGAGCCCAAGCTCGAGGGGTTTACTAGTAGATATTGAATAGTTTTACTATCTACCTCCTGGCTCCATCTTCAAATCAGCTCGATGGTACCTACCAAATTATTGTATTGTCATCCGAATGACATAAGCAGTTTCAAATCGATACGAGACAATAGTAGTAGGTTACAATCGACTTCCTAGATTTTCTTACATAGTTAGTTTATAAGTCATGGTGCATACAGGGCCCCGTTTAATAAACGCGATAATTGACAATTTACAATGACAATTCAGACTCATACATTGCTGGCTATTAATGACGCTAAACTTCCAGTGCTTTATGTGTCCTAGCATTCTCAGCAATGTACTCTGAATTGTCATTGTCAATTGTCACGTCATAAGTATATTAGAGGTAGTGCGAAAGTAGCTCCAAGAAAAACATCATTCGCGCTCTTTTTCTTGTGAACATTTGTACCATTTTTTTTTTACGTAGCCTGTTTTGTACCATATTCCGGAAAATAAACTATTCTACTCTATGTGACTGAAGAACTGCGTATAAAACAAACTCAGTTCCTCAACAGTGAGAATCGAGTGAGTTACCTCTAGTAGTACTCCTGACAGAGATAATCATGTCCTAACAGCTCAGTGCGAGACTTTGTCATGTAAACGAGCGACCTTACGACTTTGAGACGGACTCGACGGCACTCCATTCCAAGGGTCAAGCTATAGACTTGATAATGCTTTTGATTATTGTTATCATAAAATTAAGGGTCGAGTAACGTAAAGGGAGGGTTTTGCTTCGAAAGGAGGTCATAATGTTTCTTATTATAATCTTCTTCTTCTTATCCTGTGGGCAGAGCCCTGGTGTCAGAGTTTTTTCAGACCGCCTTACGGCCTCTGACGTGGTTTTTATGTAACGACTACTACCATCAGAGATAGTAGCCGGGACCAACGCCGGCTTAACGTGCCATCCGAAGCACGGAATCATTTTTCTTTTCAGACAATCAGGTGATTCAGCCTACAATGTCCTAACCAACTAGGGAAAAACGCACAAAGTGACATTATATCACTAGGTGTCCCCCGACCTCCGTGTCGAGAGCCAATGCTCTTAACCATTAGACCACGGAGGCAGTTATAATAAAAGGGACATCGATGGTAGAATTGTTCAGGATTGAAAAACAAAAATTAGAACCCTAAATAGATGGATATTTTGTAGGATTAGGACTAAAATCACAAAGGTGATTGATGATTTTCACGATATTCGTAGTGTCATAATGCCTCAATAACTGTCATTTTTTGACCTGCCAACCCTCGAAGGTTTAACTTTTATGTTTACGGGACACCACACTCGTAGAAATCGCCTTCAAAAAAACTAAAAAAAAAAATCCGAATTCATTAGTTCAATTTAATAGTAGTGCTTTAAATTAACAAACGCACTAGCCGGCACTACGATTTTCAATGGTTCCCCTCGATTTCTCTGGGATGCCATCATCAGATCCTGGTGTCTTTATCATGGTACCACCCTTGGAATATTTACTTTCCAGCAAAAAAAAAAAACATCTAAATCGGTTCATAAACGACGAAGTTATCAGCGAACACACACATTATATAGTGTTCGCGGATAGCGAACACACATAATATAAATTAAAAATATATATATAAGGTCTAACAAAATAAGGTGAAACTATTTTAAGGGGAGGATCAGACCATCAAACTGAACAACTTTCTTAATTGGAGTAATATTGAAATCGCGAAGAAAAATTTAGGTCGAGTAGGTTTTTTTTTCGCGATTTCGATATTGGTCTTATAGAGAAAGTTGTTCAGTTTGATGTTCTGATCATCCCCTTAAAATAGTTTCACCTAATTTTGTTAGACCTTATATATACGGTCGAATTGAGAAACCTCCTCCTTTTTTGAAGTCGGTTAATAAATAGAGAGCTAGGTAACAAGTTACCAAATTTCTAACATACAATACTGTCGACTATAATCCCATTCGTGGTGATCAGAAGCTTTGCAATATTCTACCAAAAATGAACACAAAACCCAGAACACAGTTTGTACTGAATTTGGTAAACAAAATAGATTTTATTTTGAAAACTATACTTAGGTATAAAAGATATTGATGATTATGAAATTCGAACAAAACTGCTCACATTGTTCATCCATTCGTTACCTATTATTATATCGTAACCTGCATTTAAAATTTTAATTTAGGTAATTCAATGATTACCTAACCTCAGTTATCATTAATTAAATCATTTTCTATTAAATCCGATCGATTTGGCTATTTACACTGAAAGGTATTATTATATCATCCTGTAGGGCTAGCATGCGACACACGAAGCGACAAATCGAGAAAACCGTCTTTCGCGCTCGCTTTCGGTTATGCAAAGTAACAAAGACAGGTACGTCTCAATATTTGTCGTTATCTTGGGGGTGGCATGCTAGGCTGGTAAGAACCACTAGACTAGTAGTAAAATTCGACTGTATACAAGGTGAACATTATGCATCATCATATTACCGAAAGCATACAAATGGAATACTGAACTTATCGTGCTTTTTGTATAAACAAAAAGTTGATGAGTCTATCTTGACTTTCTTGGCCCTAAGGCTCAATGCAGAACAACATTGAAAATGATTCAGCAAGATTTTAAAATGGTAGGGACCAGCATGACAGCGGCAGGCAGAGGGCAGCAGCAGCAGGTAGTTTGACGATCAAAATGTATGGTAGTATCAAGAACATTGTATACAGGGTGGGTATACATTGTACTCCCCCCCCCCCCCCCCCCCCAAATAAAGTCTGGATACGTGCTTATATGGAGCCTACCTCAGGAAACGCGAAAAAAATCAACTGTCCCATACATTTTAGTCGGGTAAGTAACTAGGTACACCAGTTTTGTATGGCTCCATAGTGAAAGTTGTTCAGTTTGATGGTCTGAGTTCACCGCTTCAGTATTTGCTAGGCTGTCACTTACACCTTGTACCTATTATAGTAGTTATCCAATTTGGGTAGCAACTGACGTCAAAGCCATCCATCAAGATATAAAAAATAGCATATAAAAAGCACGATTAGTATGGGACGCCGCCGCGCCGCCCCGCCGTACGCATCCTTTCGCATTGACGTGGCGATAGGCGTCGATCAATGTGTCGTAACCCTAAGAACTATTTTCTACCGGTTGTCATAAAATTCCCCATTCAAAACACCAAAGCAGAGAGACAATAAACATCCCAGCTCAAACACTAAAACATTAAAAAACACTCAGTGGAATGTGAACTTCAAAAGAAAACACAAAGCTCGGAGATTCAATGCCTTGCATTACCATAACACGCCTTTGTCATGGTGATCGACAATACCCCTTCACGCTATGGAAATGACCCTCTTAGCATTGCCCTAATTACAATATTGTCTGTCGTTTGATATTAAATATTGTTATGATCATCATAGACGTGATTGGCAGTGAGTTAAGGTGGTTGCAGGGAGGTCAATTTTATACAAAACTTTGACGCACAATGCGCGTAGACGGTATTAGTATAAGTAACTTTGTATATATGGAAAAATAGTTAAGAAAATCTAGATGCCGCGTCACATATAACATTTACAATTTATTAAATAATTACGAAGATATAAAGCTTTGAAATTTTTCATAAAAATTTTTAACAGCTTTATATCTTCGTAATTATATTATAAATCGCAAATGTTATCTGTGACGCGGCAACTAGATTTTCTCAACTATTTTTCCATATATAAAATATCACTTTTATTAATTCCGTCTACGCGTATTGTGCGTCAAACTTTTGTATAGTTTTTTGCCTGTATTGTATAGCATAATTAATTAATAATTTTAGAGAATAATCGGGAGTTGTCATATTCACTTCCTTCTCAAAGAAATGTTATGAAGCAACTAAAGGATACAGTTTTTTAGCAGTGTTCTTGTGGTTAAAAGTTAGGTAGGGGTAGGTACCTGAATTTCATCTTTTGACTTTTTATTCCATCCTGAGTATTCATGACCCTAAATATGCTAAAGGGGAACCATGCTACAACGCCACGTTTAAAGTAGATTGTTGTTGTATAATGGTCGTGATCTGAGTTTATGTATACACTAGAGTTTACCCGCGACTTCGTCCGCACGAATTATAAACGAGGTTTTAAGTCAAATCATAAGATATCCAAAAAAAGTTTCATCAAAATCGGTTCTGTAGTTTTTGCGTGATGCTCGAACAAACAAACAAAGAAACAGACAAAAAATTCTGGAAAAGGTAGATTTATCGTTATCGTTCTGATTATCGGTAGATTTATCATATCGTTTCTGTTACAGTTTTATTACATGTAAGTTTGTATCAGGTAAGTACACAAATTGAAAAGAAAAAATTTACAAAACCACCTAGTAAATTTAATGATGATGTAAAAAGCTATTACAACATGTATTTTTAGGCACCTGTAATTAAATGCATGCTTTTTATTTTATTATTGTGTAAGCAAAGGTTAAATTATTATTTCACAATCAATAAAAGTAACTTAAGTAACGATTTGTTTACAATGCATTATCAATTTCTCTGTGTTCAGATATAAAGGATTTAATCAAAGTAAACCATACAATACTCCAATCATAATATCATCTTCAGTTCTTTCAATAATCTGCCTTAATTAAATCTGAAGCTTTCTCACCAATCATCATCACAGGTGTGTTAGTATTTCCACTTGGACTACTTGGCATTATCGATGCATCGGCCACTCTTAGCCCTGATATTCCATGAACCTTCAGTTTCTCATCTACTACTCCATCAACACCCATTGCACAGTTTCCTCCTTGATGCATCAGCGAAGATACAGCGTTCCTGGCATAACAACGCCAGTAGCTATCTGTTCCCCATTCTATTCCCTCACAACCAGTTATGTTTAATCTTACAATTGTTCTCTTGTAAGTCGTATTTGCTAGTCTCGAAATGTATTTTAATCCTTCAGCCATTAGATCTAAATCTTCTTCTTCTCTAAAGTATCCCAATTCGACAATAGGTTCATCTGTAGGATTTTTGCTTCTTAATTTGATTTGTCCTTTAGATTTACCATGTAGCAGTACTACTAAAGTAAAATCTAGTTCACTGTCGATATTAGAACGTGCAAGTGAAAAGCAATATGGATCGTCGAAGTTAACAATAGACTTACAAAATAGGTATACAAATGATGAAGACGTCGCACCTGGGTGAATGTTAAATAATTGGAATTGAGGTTTCTTATCTTTATCATTATTGACGCTGAAGAAACCGGTTTGCGCTGGGACCGGGTAAGCAGATACAAATAATTCTTTTAATGCATAAAGTTTCAAAATCGCAGTTTCTAAACCGCCTTGTCCAATAAATGCCATGAGATGATCAGACATATTCTTGCCTACAGGGAGGTCTTTGATAACTTCAATACCGAATTTATCTAATTCTTCTTTAGGTCCTATTCCTGATAGCATCAATAACTGTGGCGTATGAAAAGCTCCAGCTGAAACTATTACTTCTTTGCTAGCATACACCTTTACTATCTTATTAGTTTTGATGAGCACTTCAACACCAATTGCTCTTTTTGTGTCTGAATCAATCAATACCTTTAAAACCCTTGAGTATTTCGCGACAAATAAATTTTCTCTATCTTTTGCTGGCTTCAAATACGCCTCAGCGGTACTCGATCTCCTGGTCCTATAAAAAGTACCGTGAAGGCGAGATGCACCGAAAGTTTCAGGACCATTTATCTCCAACAGCGTTGGAATACCGATTTCTTCCAAAGATTTTAAATAAATATTGTTCAATGCAGTAAAATAGCTGTTTGTGTGTGGTCTGGAAACTGATACAGGACCTTTGTTAGAATGAAGATCAGCATTTAATGGATTTTGAAATACTTTTGGATCTGTCATATCTTCGAGCTTTTTGAAATACGGTAGAGTTTCGTTCCAGCTCCAACCAGGAGCTACCTTATCCCAGTCATCGTAATCTTGAGGCTTTCCTCTCGCGTATATCATGTGGTTAATAGAAGAAGAACCACCAAGCATTTTACCGTGAGGTAAGAAATTGGTTCGATTGACATGGGCCTCTCCGATTCCTTCGTTGAATTGTGTACGGTAGTCCCAATCCCACTTCGTGTGTTGTAATAATGGAAAAAAGCCTGGAAACTGAAAAAAAAGTTATATTACATCTACATGATAAAATATGATGACTTATAAACTTTCAGATATTAAATATTTAATACTAGCTTTGAAAAAGGCCTGGAAACTGGAAAAAAAGTAATATTACATCTACATGATAAAATATGATGACTTATAAACTTTCAGATATTAAATATTTAATACTAGCTTTGAAAAAAGCCTGGAAACTGGAAAAAAAGTAATATTACATCTACATGATAAAATATTATGACTTATAAACTTTCAGATATTAAATATTTAATACTAGCTTTTTCCTCGCGACTTTGTCCACGTAGGTTTATTTTTCATAGCTATGAACAATTGAACAATCTTCTCAACAAAACAAAATATGTTGTGTGAATAATGACCGATCAAGTTGTTCAGAAGTTACACGATTACAGACAGACGCATCAACAAATTATACATGTTTATAAAGATTATAATATCGTGTCTACAACACCAAGTTTCTAAGTCTAATCTATTAAATAATGCTATCCTGAAACTATGGTTGAAGTGCAAGAAATGTTTTTGATCAATCCGAAATGAAATTATTGTCACGATGCTCAATGCCAATTTATGAGACTGCACTTTTTCTTATACGTGATTGTAGTAAGTTTGTTACCAATCCCCTGTACTAACCACACTGAGCCATGGTGGGTTTCCACCAGCTTCAATGAGGAGTACCCTCCATCCAGGCACTTCACTGAGTCTGGCAGCTACTATCGCGCCTGCAGACCCCGCTCCTACTACTACAAAATTAAATTTCTCGCCATCTGTAAAATATTTGTGATGGATACCTATGAATATTGGACCAAACCAAAGTTATGATTGTTTTAAAAATATACCGTTTATTCTACATATTTATTGTCTCGTTATTTAGTTATGATTAATGGTAAGCAAATCTGAATTAGATTCTGGTACTCTTCGAATGAATAATCTGTATGACAATGTTCAATGTCCAATGTCCAAGATACTATATACCGACAGTTAGAATTAATTATTAGGTTGCAGAGAATTATTACTGGATGCATAGGGCGAGGGACAGAAGAACGTCATGGAGAAAATATGGAGGAGGCCTATGTCCGAATCCGAAGACGGACTGATCGAGGGCTGTGATGAATGGGTTGATGGACTATTAACTTACCTATACAGGGTCCTTCTTAATATGCTGACACTATTTAAAACTTGTCCTATACTTGGGTAGTCCTCTGGCTTGGGTAGGTTTGCAATTTTGTACGAAACAGCAGATTTCTTTTTCGCGAGTTCGATATCGGTTCCATAGAGAAAGTTATTCAGTTTGAAGGTCTTATCCACCCCTTAAAAAAGTGTCAGCGAATATTAAAAAGGACCCTATATAGGTACTGTTAAGTATTTTGTGTCTATATAAACTTTTTTCAATCGATTTAAGGCGCTATATGAGTGAGCTAGGTAGAATTTCTGTAGAAGTCTAAAGAAAATATTATATTTACCTTTAATTTCGTAGTCATCAGGCCATTCTTGAGATGGTAGTAAAATTAGTCCAGAACTCATGTTAAACCAGCTTATTGTGACTAAAATTAAATTCGTATTCAGGAGCATTTTTAAGACGACTTCTTGAACTTTTTTCTTTTACAAAACTAGAGTGTATTGAACTAAATTCGCTTATATGATTATACCTATCTGCAATGACAACTTCCTTGATGGCCTTTTATCGTTATGCAAATGACCCCATTATTAGTTAAGGCTTGTACTCAATCTTGTACTCCATATACAGGGTGAAATTGATATCATTAGCATCATTTTTAACTAAAAGTCTACCCATTAAGGTGGTTTCAGTCCATACAAAACTTTAACGCACAATACGCGTAGACGGTATTAATATAAGTAACTTTGTACATATGGAAAAATAGTTTAGAAAATCTAGATGCCGCGTAACAAATAACATTTGCAATTTATAATATAATTACGAAGATATAAAGCTTTTAAAATTTTGTATGAAAAATTTCAAAGCTTTATATCTTCCTAATTATTTTATAAATTGCAAATGTTATTTGTTACGCGGCATCTAGATTTTCTAAACTATTTTTCCATATAGTACTCCACGAAGAAAAGAAGGTACACTCTTTCTTATACTGTTGCGCCTGCGCCTACGCCTGCGGGTGCGGCGCAAGTAGTGTTGCTATATGCTGGAGCTAAACGGACCTCTGTTACGTGAACTCGATGAACGTCTTCCTCGTGGTACCGACATTCCAGCAGAATAATTATATTGTGTTATCCAAATCATGTACTTTTGAGAGCTTCGTTCTCCTGAAGTTTATAATTATACGTATTATAACATACAAAAACAAACTTACATAGTTATATCGACGTGAAGATCCATCTGACGGCTACTCAAAAATATATTATATTTAACCCGCACGGAAACATTTTTGTTGTGTTGTACCTACATGACAAAAGCCATTGCCTAATCCCCTTTCGCCTACAAAACTGGTAAATTTAAATTTGAATTTTATAAGAATCCTCCTATCGAGGAGAGGAGATATACGATTTGTATTTGTTCTTTGATCATACACATTCGCCAGCTGCAAAACAACCCGAAACGAATTCACTTTGTCACTCGGGCAATGTCTTATCGATATTTTATAACAGGGTGGTAAAATTCATATCCATTTCTTCGTTCTTTTGTTTCTTTTACAATGTTTTATGGGTAAAAGGTACCTGCTTTTTACCTTTTGAATTTTAATTTCATCCCGACTATTCCTGACCCTAAATTATGCTTAGGGTGACCATGCTATAACTAACTAACTATGCTTAACAATAACATGTCCGACACGTCCATGAAACGGTATCGTAGCCATTATTTAATCATTATTGTACTGTTTTTGCTCTAAATTTGCCAATGTAAATAAAATAACTTCACTAGTTTCACAGTTTGCCCAGATGAGATTTTTTTTTTAGGCACTGATTGCGCTACAGCGTCATAACTGCGTGGGTATGAGAAAAGCTTTTTTGTCCAAGGCAAAACTAGTTTATAAATGAAAATAAAATTAACTTAATCAACGATTTGTTTACAATTACAATACAAAATGTGGGAATGGAAAGTATTAATAGAGCGAAATGCAGATCGAGAGAGAGAAGGATGATTAGAAACAGATAAGGATGACACCGCGTTGAATGAGACTAGGTGAGACAGGGATGAAAGATAAAGTGGTTTCTTCCCTTTTCTAGATGGACGGACGACTCAATTCATTAAAAATATAGAAGGTAAATAAAACAAGAAGTATTATTTCTAAACTTGGTTTTACTGGAACATATCGCACATTAAAATAACTACAATGATTAATGCATTATCAATAAGTATCCTTGTGTTCGGATGTAATCATTCAAAAAAAGTAAACGACACAATACACCACTCCAATCACAATAAGAAGAAGAATCAAAATTGAAACTTCAGTTCTTCCAATAATCTGCCTTAATTAAATCTGAAGCTTTCTCACCAATCATCATCACAGGTGTGTTAGTATTTCCACTTGGACTACTTGGCATTATCGATGCATCGGCCACTCTTAGCCCTGATATTCCATGAACCTTCAGTTTCTCATCTACTACTCCATCAACACCCATTGCACAGTTTCCTCCTTGATGCATCAGCGAAGATACAGCGTTCCTGGCATAACAACGCCAGTAGCTATCTGTTCCCCATTCTATTCCCTCACAACCAGTTATGTTCAATCTTACAATTGTTCTCTTGTAACTCGTATTTCCAAGTTGTGAAATGTATTTTAATCCTTCAGCCAATAGATCTAAGTCTTCTTTTTCTCTAAAGTATCCCAATTTGACTATGGGTTCATCTGTAGGATTTTTGCTTCTTAAACTGATTTGTCCTTTAGATTTACTGTGTAGCAGTACGACTAAAGATACATCTAGTTCATTGTAAAGATTAGAACGGGCCATTGAAATGCAATATGGGTCGTCAAAATTGATAACAGACTTACAATATCGGTATATGTATTGCGAAGACATCGCTGCTGGGTGAATGTTAAATAATTGGAATTGAGGTTTCTTATCTTTCTCATTATTAACACTAAAGAAACCGGTTTGCGCCGGGACCGGGTAAGCAGATACAGATAATTCTCTTAATCCGTAGAGTTTCTGAATAACAGTTTCTATACCACCTTGTCCAATGAATGCCAGATTAACTACTAGATGATCAAACATATTTTTGCCTACAGGAAGATCTTTGATAACCTCAATTCCGAATTTGTCTAACTCTTCTTTAGGTCCTATTCCTGATAGCATCAATAACTGTGGCGTATGAAACACTCCAGCTGATACTATTACTTCTTTGTTAGCATAAACCTTTACTATCCTATCAGTTTTTATGAGTACTTCAGCGCCAATAGCTCTTTTTGTGTGTGAATCAATCAATACCTTTAAAACCCTTGAGTATTTCGCGACAAATAAATTTTCTCTATCTTTTGCTGGCTTCAAATATGCCTCAGCGGTACTCGATCTCCTTGTCCTATAAAAAGTACCATGAAGGCGAGATGCACCGAATGTTTCAGGACCATTTATCTCCAACAGCGTTGGAATACCGATTTCTTCCAAAGATTTTAAATAAATATTATTTAACGCAGCAAAATAGCCGTTTGTGCGTGGTCTGGAAACTAAAACAGGACCTTTATCTGAATGGAGTGGAGCGTTTAATGGATTTTGAAATACGCTTGGATCAGTCATGCCTTCAAGTTTTTTGAAATATGGTAGAGTTTCGTTCCAACTCCAACCAGGAGCTATTTTATTCCAGTCGTCGTAATCATGGGACTTTCCTCTGGCGTATATCATGTAGTTGATAGAAGAGGAACCACCAAGCATTTTACCATGAGGTAAGTAAACGGTTCGATTGACATGGGCCTCTCCGATTCCTTCTTTGAATTGTGTGCGGTAGTTCCAATCCCACTCCGTGTGTTGCAGTAATGGAAAAGATCCAGGTATCTAAAAAAAATTATACATCAGTCTTCAAGTTGAACGTTAAGTTAGTCTTAAGAATACAAATAAAAGGACAAGTTAAGAATTGTTCCGATATTTATAATATTAGGATGTCATATGCTGGGCTGGCAATACGATATCTTCTGCTGATGAGTTTAGAAAATTTTCTGGTCAATTCATAACAATCATTCCCAAGGAAATCTAATAGGAAAAAGCAATAGGACTATCGCAAACAGATGGCCGATGGGGCCGAAGAGTTCTCAAGGCAACCTCATACTGGCCGAAGTGGGTAGGCCTGGGCCGCCAGATATGGGACCTGGTGAAGGTGGCGGGAACCCGTTGGATAAGGGCAGCTCGGAACCGTTCGTTGTTGCGATCCATGGGGATCGGGGAGGCGTATGTCAAGCAGTGGACGTACTTATAATGGCTGAGATGATTTCATGCTAATTTAGGTAAGTAAAACCGGACCAGGAGTGCGATTTTTGAAACTCATTTATTGAACTCAGCAGATGAAAATGTCAATATTACAATATCTTTCTACTGCTGATTTGACATTCAAAAATCATACTCCAGGAGTGCGATTTTTGAAAGTCAAATCAGCAGTAGAAAGATGCGTATTTCCATACATTTACAACTGCTGAGTTCAACATATGAGATTCCAAAATCGCACTCCTGGAAAATAAAAAACATCGCCATGTTGTGGAAAATCATTGGAACCAGTTTTAGTACTTGAAACATTGTCATTAAAGGTTATAGTCGATTGTGGCGTCATCAAAGCAGGTTTTTTATTTTTCTGGTCAGGCTTTCAGTAGGTAGGTACTATTTCTTAGCCTATATCATTATCATGCCATTGCTGGGCCAAGACCTCCCCTCTACATTACGTATAACAGGATTAATAGCTAACAATCTTGTGCACAAACCACACTGAGCCTTGGTGGGTCACCACCAGCTTCAATGAGGAGCACCCTCCATCCGGGCACTTCGCTGAGTCTGGCAGCTACTATGGCGCCTGCAGACCCCGCTCCTACCACTATGAAGTCAAATTTCTCGCTATCTGTAAATGTGATGATGATGAAAATGAATTACCTGCTATCATTAATGTTGGTAAGAATATAACGGCATGTATTCGAACTTTTGCTGTAACACATACAGGGTGTATCTAAGGGAAAGCCAGGCAAATGCAGAAACGGTGAATTCAGATTGGTGATTCAGAAACTTTCGCTACGGAGCCAACCTAACAACAAAACAGCTGTTTTATACAATCGCAGTGTTGCAAACTCTTTGGGTTTAGATTATTTATTTTACTTTTTCTTTCTATAATTTTGAAATGTTTTTAAAGCTTTTTTTTGTGTTGATTTTGCTTGTCAACTTAAAGCGAGAAAATTGTTCAGTTTGCTTTCTATTTAATTAAACTTAGTAGGTAGTCCACCATCACATTCTTTCATTTTATCTTTATACAGAACACAATCGCGTTCGTTACACGCAGTTTTGTATGGAATAGCAGATTTTTTTGTCGTGTTTTCCCAGTTTGGCTCCATAGTGAAAATTGTTCAGTTTGATGATCTGAATTCTAATTCAGTACTAGTGGAAACGGAAATATTTCTGTAGAAAAAAACGCTTGCAGGTATTATTTGAATAATAATAATACTTGCGAGGAAAAGTAATTAAATTTCGTAAAATACAACAATTTTAGACAAATATTTGTGGAAAATAGCGCTGGGCTTTTTTTTGGCGTTCCGTACCTTTGGTTGAGATAGTAACAACATAATATTAAAAACGTTATAAACTTAATATTTATGTATTTATAACACAAATTAATGTTAATTTGTTAACTAAAATAAATTGTTTGATGAAATAAAGCGTTTATTTATTATATTTTAACTAAAACAGATTAACTTATTCAGATTTTTTTTTACATAAAATCTCTTTGCTGAGATTTAAAAACAAACTATAGAAAAAAGTACCATTACCGCACTAGTGCGATAACGTAATCATATTCGCACGCGTGTTCTATTAGCTGCATTATGTAGGTACCTAAAAGTGGTGCAATAAGAGCCACTTTACGAGCAAATATGTTGAAAAGAATTATATTTACCTTTAAGTTCGTAGTCATCAGGCCATTCTCGTGATACTAATATTTGTCCAGAACTCAATTTCATAAGCCAGCATATTGTTACTAAAACAAAATTAGTTTGCAGAAACATTTTTAAACACGGCTTCTTTAGCATTGCTGAAACAAAACTGGAGTATTTTGGAGCTAAAGTACCTTATACTTCAGGTATTTATTAATACTTACACGTTCGTACATATATACTTTACACGTGCATTTAATTTGTAATGACAACGTCCTTTATTGCCCTTTATCATTATGCAAATTAACCCTTTATTAGATCAGTTGTCGTTTGATCAACAAATTGCGGAAAAAGCTGTCGTGCTTTCTCAGATATTATACTTAATTAAAAGGTATTTTAGCAATTATCCTATTTACTTTGCGTATTGTGAAAGCTGTCTGAAGTCCCGATCACTAGATTTTTTTTATAAATTTCAAATTTATGGCCTAAATTGTTCACATTTGCAGCTTCTAGATCTCGAGAGATATGGTAAAGTGGGTAGAGTTAAATAAAGTTATTATGAGAGTTGAAAAATAGTTGTCTTTTGTTATTATTTTTCAACCATAGATATACCATGAATATTATTTTCATAATAATTTAATTTTCAGTGAATTCGACGTTAACCAATTCTTTAATGCAGAATTTTTACAAAACATCACTTTAAATAATTCAGGAAAAGTATGCCCCAGAAAAATATAGAGGTCAACATAGATGTTTATCTAAAAATTTTACGAGAATCATCTCTGAATTTCTCTGAAGTATAATTGATAGTTTGAATTTTCCATTAAAACCGAGAGTTGATTTTACACGAAGTGAAAAACTTATATTATGCTGATGTGAAACTTCCTATAACTGCACACTTTGTAAGATAGTTGGCAGTTTTTTTTCTACCAAAGATTATAACGACCCCATAAGGGATATGGCCGTGATTGTATGTGTGTACGAGGCGAGCAAGGTGAGCGGTGAAGCTGTAAAATTATATAAATTTACAATATAGTTTTTGTAATTATGACAAGATTAAAGATAGGTACAACAATCAGTAATAATTTAACATAATTTTCATTAAATGTTTAAGTTAACACGCACACACGAAGCACGCATTACAAATTATTCTCTTGTATAATGAAATCTGTTCAAATGATCTAATTTGATCAAATCACTGGCTCGCTCACCGATCATCATCGTAGGTACATTTGTATTTGCACTTGGTATCAGTGGCATAACAGAAGCGTCGACAACTCTCAAACGATTTACACCATGCACTCTTAGCCTCTCATCCACTACACCATGGGGCCCCATAGAGCAAGTCCCCACTAGATGCAAAAACGATGTTACTGCATTCCTGGCGTAACAACGCAAATATTTATCAGTACCCCACTCGATTCCTTCGCAACCAGTGACATTCAACTTGGGTATCGTTCCTCCTACTTTTCTATAGTGAGATGTCTTTATTAAACTTGTCAAATATTTTATTCCTTCAACCATAGTATTTTCGTCGCGTCTGTCACTGTAAAATCCATATTTAATAATAGGGTCGTCATAATAATTTTGACTTTTCAAAGTAATTTGTCCTCTTGACTCAGGGTGTAACAGGACGAGGCTGGTGATATCTAGCTCTCGGTCGTCATTAACTCTTGACAAAGATGAGCAATATTGATCATTAAAATTGAGCTCATCTGTACAGTAAATCTTTAGTATTGGAGATGATCCTGCAGCTACATGAAAGTTGAACAGTTGGAATTGAGGTTTGGATTTATAGCAATAACCAGTATTGTTCAAGGTAAAGAACGCACATTGATTTGGAAGAGGGTAAGTATCTAGTTCCTTAATTGTTAATAAATTCTGCACTGCTGTTTGAAGTCCACGTTCTCCCGCATAGGCTATCAGTACTACCTGATGTTCTTGCAGATTTTTGCCTACTGGAAGATCAGCTATGGTTTCAATATGAAACTTTTCTAGTTCTTCTGTAGGCCCGATTCCGGATAACATTAAAAGTTTCGGTGTATCTACGGATCCAGCAGAAACGATAACTTCCTTTTTGGCGTATACTTTTATCGTTTTCCCATTTTTGAGAAGTACCTTTACACCATAAGCTCGGTTTTCATTTTGATCAATCAAAATTTTTGTAGCTCGCGCATATTTTGTTATGTAAAGGTTAGTTCTATCTTTATTAGGTATCAGGTATGCTTCAGCAGTACTATATCTTCTTCCTTTAGCAATATTATAATGTAATGTTGAACCACCTACAATTTCTGGTCCATTATTTTCTAGTACCTTTTGGATACCGATTTCTTGAAGAGAATTCAAATATATCTCATCCTGCTTAATAAAATAACTGTTTGATTGAGGATTTTGAAGACTTTGAGGCTTGGTAACCAAAACAGGTCCTTGTTTCGAATGTAGATAGGCATTTTTGGGATTATCGAAAACAGTTGGGTCTATCATTCCTTCTAACTTCTTGAAGTAGTGTAAGACATTGTTCCAATCCAATCCAGGAGCTATTTTGTTCCAATCGTCGTAATCTCCTGGTTTTCCTCTCATGTATATTTCATAGTTAATAGAAGAAGTTCCACCAAGCATTTTCCCTCGAGTCAGGGCAATGACTCCGTTACGATGAGCCTGGCCAACATCCTTATCTAAATACCCGATGTAATCCCAATCGTACTTCGTATGTGGGAGTGTAACGAATAAGCTTGGTGCCTGGAACATAAAATAAATGAGTCATAGCAGAACAAGCAATCTAACCTTTAAAGATAAAGCAAGGTTAAGTACAAAAAGAAATATTGATAACGATTGGGCATAATTATACGATACGGAAAACAATGTGACCTTTAGAGGTAATGGTAGGTTAAGTATAGATTGAAATGTTGATAACGATATCGATTCGGTTGATACGGAAAATTACAAAGATTGTTTAGATGGGGTGTGCCTGACTGATGCAACGTACTTACTACATATCACCTACTTATATATCGGTGCATAATGCATAAATACTATCTACTTTTTAAAAACAATCATCGGTTTCGACGGTTTCGCGCTAAGGTTTCGCATGGCAATAAATTAGTAGGTACTGTAGTTACAGTGAGATTTTAATAATATTTAAAATGAAGATCTAATCGATATTTTGTGGTATAAACAACATTTGGAGAAATTCGTCTCGTATAATTATAAATTACAGCACGCATTCTTTCCTTTCCTCCCATTTCCTCCCGTGGGTGTCGTAAAATGCGACTAAGGGATCTACAGAAGGATGGGCAGCAGCATCCTCTGAGTACACACATTGCTTCGATCCAACTGCGATCGCCTACCCGCCTGCCAAGCGTGGCGATTATGGCAAATCCCCCCATTTTGGGGGAGGCTTATGTCCAGCAGTGGACGTTTAATGGCTGACATGATGAAGATGATGATGATTCTTTCCTAAGCCAACTTCCTTCTCCTATACTACAGCAAGGAATATAATATAAGATTTATATTGTGTTACTTTGAGTACTCTATGCTTTGCCTATCTGCCACCGCCACACGTCTCTTCTGTATAAACCGCGCCTTAGCATACTTACCTATTGTTAAAGGAGGAATATTTACCACACTAGCCGGTGGTGGGTCTCCCCCTGCTTCTAGGAGCAGCACGCGCCAATGGTAAATCTCGCTCAGCCTCGCAGCCACCACGGCTCCTGCAGACCCTGATCCCACGACTATAAAGTCGAATGTGTCGCCATCTGTCGAAAATAATCAACACTTGTTTAAATCGATGGAACTTGTGTCACTTATTTATTTATGCGTATGGCGAATTTGGTTTGTAGGCATAAGATATAATTATAAGTCTACATCCAGCGCCTGAAAACTCTGAAGCCATCGGTGTCAGATGTTTCCTTGGATATAACTATATGTTACGATAGACAGTTTAAGCTAAGAACGCGTAGAAAAAATTGCAACCAGTACTGGCCTCAAAACCCTATCCACATACACGCACACAGATGTAATTTGTCTGACGCCTCACGCACACCAACCTAAGGATGTTGGCCCCTTTGTTTTATTCGGTAGAAGCATGAGGCTCATTCTAGATCTAGACATAATTATACTTTTTCTAAGGATGTCGATGATGTGAAGTTTTAATGGCTGGCAAACATCTTGAACAAAGGCCTTGATAGCGCAGAACATAATTTTGTAGACAAAATCGCTACTGTCCATTTTTTATGCTGTTTGTCGGGTTTTGGTCTTTAGAATTACGGCAGGCGTCGATGCGTTACGAATGACGTACGAAATTACGTACTCCATTCCGAATAGCGACGAAATTTTAAGGCTATTTTGAATTACAGAAACAGAGATTTGAAACTCTTTACTCTAACATATTTTTAGAACAGCTTTAGTAATGTCCAAGATATGTCGATAGTATATCTTTCTGATAAAAAAATTATACAGACACTTTTTAAGGGGATGATCAGACCATCACACTGAACATTTTTCTCTATGGGACCAACATCGAAATCGTGGGGGGACCAACATCGAAATCGTGGGAAAAAAAATCAGCTGTCCCATACATTTGGCTTGAGTAGGTTTGCAGTTTTTTATGGAAGAGTTGATTTTTTTTTCGCGATTTCGATTTTGGTGCCGATGCTGATCATCCCCTTAAAAAGTGTCAGCATATTAAGACCTATACAGGGTGAAATTGATATCGTTAGCATCCTTTTAAACTAAGAGTCTACCGCTAAACTGAACAAACAACTTTTACTATGGGAGCAAACCGATCCGAGCAAAAAAAAATCAGATGTTCCATTCTAAACTACCGTGCCGTGCCGTGCCGATTCGACTCAATTGAATGCAACAGCAAATTTTTTTTGTGCTCCGATTAGTTTGCTCCCATAGTAAAAGTTGTTCAGTTTGATCTAATGATATCAATTTCACCCGGTATAGGTAATTTGCTAATCAGAATGTTCGTCCTTATATGGAATTAAGTATAGGTAACATTTGCCCGTGACTTCGCCCGCGTGGAATACAAACTTTGATACCCTGATGTTGACTTTCGAAAAATCCTGTCCTAACTCCTATATTCCCTGTAGAATATTAGGTATATTCAATTATTCATATCAATCGCCGTGCGTTGTCTGTCAGTCATAGTGACGGAGCTGTTTTGTATAGGGTCTTTCTTAATACGTAATTAATAAATAATACAATGTATAAGAGTTTCAGGCCGCATCTTCTCTCAACGGAACACCTTCCGACGCGGTGGTAGAGTCAAAAAATGACGTCAAAAAGCTATCTATGTGATGTTATTATGAATAAAAAAATTTTGATTTTGATTGACGGTTTTTAAAGGGATGATTCACGGATGATCATACCATGGAACTGAACATCTTTCTCTATGGAGTATCAACATACAAATAGTCCAAAAAAACTGCTGTAACATACATTGCAGTTTTGAATAGAACGGCAAATTTTTTTCCACAATTTCTATGTTGATAATGATAATGGATGGACGGCCGGCAGCTGTGATTATGAGATGACGCACATAGCCGAACACGTATGTTACAGCCCAAGGTTACAACCTTTTCCCTGTTCTGAATGTAGGTATTATCGAACCAGATTCTATGTTCTGGAGTGCGATTTTTGAATCTCATACGTTGAACTCAGCAGTTGAAAATGTATATGGAGATACGCATCTTTCTACTGCTGATTTGACTTTCAAAAATCATACCACAGGAGTGAGATTTTTGAAAGTCAAATCATAAGTAGAAAAATGCATATCTCCATAGTAATTTTGACATTTTCAACTGCTGAGCTCACCGAATGAGTTTCAAAAATCGCACTCCAGATCCTTCTAATAAACTAAAGCTATTTCTTTAGGAAGCTTCAGTTCTTTAGCAAACTTCATAAAACATACCGCTTAACCCATAAGAATCCGGCCACCCATACGGTGTTATTGCTTGAGTTAAAGCCAAGATGCGCAGTAACCATTTCACAATCGGTACCGATCTATAATATTGCACTACTTTGAGAAGACCAGTCACTGCCGTATTCACTTCAGACATTTTTCACAATTGGGTTTTGCTTACGAGTGGTCCATCTAGATCTAATTGCAACAATATAATAATGTCTTGAACTGTTCACGCAGGTTTTTAAACGCATAATTGATGTTGTTGAAGCAAAGAACTCGTTATTATGAATAATAACTCCAATTGAATATAATAATATAGGAATCACGGTTGGTATAAATTTGCTTGTAACATGCCCACTTACTAGCAGTCTAGTCTAAATGAGGTATGTTTGAGCTCTAATGTTATTATATTCATTTAGTTAAATCAGCTTATATTCTATGATCTCAGGTCGGTAATCCTGTTTTGAATATAGCCTAGTTAATTCATCTCCGCCGATAGACATCCACTGCTGGACATAGGCCAGCCCAAAGGATCGCCACAACGACCGGCGTTGCTTCATCCAACGGGTTCCCGCGCCGCCTTCACCAAGTCGTAGGTCCACCTTGTCTCGCCTGCCTACGCAGCGCCTTTCTGTACCCCGTCACGGAAAGCGCAGCTTTTCCCTGAAGATCTCGTAAGGCTGGTTCAACATGGTGGTGCTATTTATAACCAGCCTACATTGGCGTAGCAAGGGGGGGGCAGAGGTGGGCAACGCCCACCTCAGAAAGCTCGTTGCCCCCCTTAGAAAAATGGAAAGTAGTGAAGAAATAATTAAATATTAGTAGGCACTGTTTCAAAATCGTCTTCTAGCGAAAACTCAGAGGCAATACTGAAAAAATTTCGAGCTCGCTTCACTCGCTCCAGATGTCGTGATGATGGGCATGCAACGGAATAATTGCGTCATTTCACGTTTACAACATGTTCTGCAACCTCTTTAAAATTTGCAAGTAAAATTTTGGTTACGGGGAGCCTTAGGAAAATGAACTTTTGGATCCGACCTTAACACGAGAAATGTGTCTTGCCACTGGGGCGGTAGATATGAGCTAGGTGGCCGGTTGCCCCCCTTAGGGAAAATCTCTAGCTACGCCAATGCCAGCCTAAAGTTCATGGGGTGGCGATAGATGCAAGTTAGGTAGTTCAAAATGGGTCTTTGGGGAAATCTTTGAGTGAGACTTATTATTTCCAGCAGCGGACTAGTTTTAATTGAAATTATGAAGATGTTGGCACTTTCCCTATCAGGTGTACCATCTGATCTGTAGCGCTATTGTGTTAGTATTACGCCTGTACTGGGCAAGTTATATGTAGGTAAGTAATATTTTATTTCTGTGATGATCAGGTTGTCTGAAATTACTGACCATCAAACTGAAATACTTTCACTATGGATAATGGAACACGAAAATTTGTGTAAATCAACGTCAGTTTTTCTGTATTATTAAAAGAATTGTTTCGGAGACCTAGATCCTCTTTGAGTAGAGTAAAACAACCGTTAACGTATGACTACTCACTCGCTTCGCTTCGCGTTTAGACGCCACTTACTACTTATTACTTAACTGGCCGTTTTCTTAACTCGCTACTGTACTTTTTGATGCGTAAATCGGGCTTAGTGTGGTATTCCCGCTTTTTTCTTTTTCATCTCCCGTATTTTACAAATGTGATCTAGCAACACTACTTTTGACTTCGACAGTTCTTTGAGTTTTTGGCGGGGATTCGATAGCTACGTTTGGAGTCCACATATTTCATCGAATTTTTATTGTTTATAGTGAGTTTTGGTTCGTTCAATTGGTGTTGTTTTGCGTAACAAAGTGTCGTGCAAGTGAACAATATACAATTCAGTGAAATATGATGGTGTATGGGTCGTAAACGGGAAAAGTATTCCGTCATTTTTAGCGCGGCAAAGCGGTCGGTTCACCTCTTTCCTGTGGACTTCCGCGTTTCCAGCGACTTTCGATTGTCTCTAAAAACCTCCCAAAAACTCCAAAGAAGCGTCAAAACGTCGAACACCAACAGGCTTTAAGAAAATGAAGATTTGGTTTTACTAGAAGATTTGGCCCAAAGGTCTTATAGCCGGGCCAGTAAATAAATTTATTAAAAAAAAACTTTCTATTTAGTCTGTGATTGCAACTCGCTCGCATTTATTTTGTTTTGAACTTCTATTCGATTGGTAGTGAATTACATTCTCTTTGTTCGATTCACAAACTAATTAGAAGACCGTTCGATTGTAGCCGGCTAGGTAGGGCGTGGTGTCCAAAATTAAATAACATTTGATTTTACTGAATACTAATCAACATTTTATTGAAATTATACATTTTTGTAAAAAATAACTGTAGTGTTAATTATGGATCTCGCTAATGCAACTGCTAATCTGTCTTTGCAAGAGTAAGTACCAAATATCTCTATTTGTTATATCAACGTTTTCAAACAAAAATATGATTTCGTTTCGCCTAAAGTGAACCAAGATTCTTTTTTAGGTTATATTATTGTTTACAAACTTTTGATAAACGAAAAGTTCGTTCTTATTTCGTGTCGCTCAGATTTCCGAAGATCTATTTTATTTTCGTATTATCGTCGAATTACTTAATTAAACTTTTCAGTATATTTCTTTATATTCACAGTTATTTAGAAAAGTATTTATGTCATGTTATCATTTATCATTCCTACATCCTACCGTTGATGGACAATACAGGGAAAAGTAACGAAAATAAAATTATATTCTACACATTTGATAATTGTACCTATATTATACATATTACTGACCTATAAAAAATAGCATTGGGTACATGCATATCCTAAGTAATATGTATAATTAATTAATTATTGAGAACAAAAGAAAATCTAAGAAATTAAATTTCAAACCAGTTTGTTTCGAAAATAGGTTTTTTAAAATAGATTCCTCACTGTTCCTTCCATTCCATATAGAATGCGTAGGTAAATGTAATTATTTTAGTTTATATTTATTTTATTTTTATTTAAGTATAAACGTGTGTCGCATTGTAGGTTCTAACCCGGGCACTCGTCTCGCGTGATTTTCGTGCGTCGCGTTTTTGCCTGCCACGAGGCTCCGTAATCCTCAATATCTTCTTGTTCTTGACCAAAAACAATCCCTGAGATTGGGAAAGATTCTCCCATAAACTACTTGACACTGGCGGAAATGTAGTGCTAATGCACAAGCAAGTGTCCATTAATTATAAACAAAAAACTAAGTATGAACATACACTCATTGTCTTTCTGTTTTTTTTTCATTTGAGCTACACTGCCTACCTATCTTTGTTTGCCGATTCCTTTACCCTATAGCTTTTTAGTGATAAAGCTGCCTTGTTTATAGCTACTTCTAATTCTTTATCGTGGGACGAACATGTACAATAGGTACAAAAGTCCCTAAATAAAATTAGAATTAAAAAAAATACTTTATCTTTATAAAATAATAAATAAATAACGTTCACAAGCACAATACATTGTTATGATCCCAAATTAGAAGACTTTTTTAAGTATAAACCGTACAACGATGACACAAAAATTTACATCAATGGCTGAACCGGGATTTGAAGTCATGACCTCTGGTTTGGCAGTCCAGCATAGTAACCATGAAGAGCGATAGTACATACGGCAGGGAGCTAGCAACTCAATCATGAGGCGGCAGTTTGATTCCTGGCCTGTACCACTAAGTTCTATAGAATTTATAAAGGCGGTGAAGGAAGACATTGTGAGGAAACCTGGATAATCTAAAATGAAAAGAAAATACCATAAGTTCGGAGGTATGCGTAAAATATGGGTGAGCATGGGGCGAACACAATATACCAGCACTACTTGCATGCCACCCATGTCAAAGCGTTTAAACTCTCTTCTGGCATACGTAAAAGAATAAGGATGGAGGCACATCTCGATTTTTATCGTTTTCTCGGAGGTGGCATGCGAGGCCTACAGCGATGGTTGCAGTGTTACATATCGACCCTTGCTTGCAATAGCTATTGTTTACAAGATCGGTAACATATTATGACTGTACTAGGACTAGCCAATTAAGCGATGTGGTTCTGGCTTAGAATGGACCACCCTATTTCTGCCCGTGGGTGTCTTACGAGGCGACTAAGGGATAAGGTTTCTTGTGCATTGTTTTTGTAGGCGAAATGCTAGCCCCCGGTCATCACCTGGCACGTCATTCCATTGTGAAACCTTGAATGTGCTAAAAGTAAGCCTTGCCACAACTGCACGCTTAAAAATGTTGTCTGTAGTTGTAGCAGACCTTCTGACCATCCCGAAAGGTAGTATAGTCGTGAGTTTATGTATGTATGTACTAGGCAATTATTAACACATTAACAGTCTCAATACAAATGATTTTGTATTCCTCATAAGTGCAGCATATTACTTCAATCGTAAATAATAATAAATGTATAATCTACGCACTTCAAAATATCATTGAATGCAATAGGAAGTAAGTCATAGATCTCTTATTATTTTGAATAAATCAGAACTTTCAAGAGCCACACTCAGGGCTGTATACACGTCATATAACTCTCTTGAACTTGAGTTAAAAGCACCATGTCAATTTGACAATTGAATCAGGATTGGGGCATGTACACACAATAAAACCCCTGGGAGTCTTTCAAATGTATGTTTCTTCGGGTGTTCAATCTGGTATAATTGATTTTAATTTCTTTGTACTATGCATACATACCGTGTGATGTCGGCTAGGAATAGCACCATCCCATTTCGTAACAGGCGACTAAGGGCTACCTGAGGATGGGCAGCAGCATCCTCTGAGTACACACATTCAATCCAACTGCCATCGCCAACCAGCCTGCCAAGCGTTGCGATTATGGCAAATTCCCCCATTTTGGGGGAGGCTTATGTCCAGCAGTGGACGTTTGTCGGTTGATATGATGATGATGATGAAGCATACTTACAACCATTATCAGATTCGGAAACGTAACCAGTATAATAGTAATGACCAGGACTGGTCAAAGCTAAAATAAAATTGCACAAGGATCTCCGGATATCTCTATCTATATCTATATCTATCTGCGGCTGCATCTCTCATACAAATTCTGTGGCTTAGGTGTGCATTAACAGTATACATTTTATTCAAGAATAATTATAAAATTGTATACAAGACAAGCACATGCTTCATTAAAATCACAGAGGTATGCAACATACTTCGTCAAGTTTCTAAATTAAAATCCACCCTATGCTTAATCAAAAATGAATACACAACAGCAAACAATCAGTTTGTTCCTGATGCATTAGTTATAAATCACATATTATATTTAACTTCATTTTTGATTACGGTGCAGCTATTAAATGAAGATAGGTAATTGCATTTAAATAGGACTTAGTTGTTTATGAGTCCGATAGCTTATCACCTTATGTGGATATAAATATCACAAGGCTATCCATCCAATCCAATGTACGACTTAGCCACAGTATAAGAAAATGTAGGCAATGGCGTATTCCTTCCTCTCGCATGCTCAGTATCACACATGCTTACAGTACCCGGCAATGCGTATGCGCCACAGAACATTATAAGAGGGGTTAGAAATGCAAAGTAGCGCTTTTGCTTCAAAGACGACTGTCGCCACTTTCTTCCCACTCACGCTGCTACAAATTCTCGCTCGCACCACGCCGCGCGCCTTGCGATGTTGTGCAAATCATTGCATATCCGTGTGGCGCACGTTCCACTCCTACTTTGCACTTCTAAACCCTCTTATAATGTTCTGTGGTACGCGCAGTAGCAGTTTCACGTACAAATTTTATTCTGAGCTATTGATTTATTCATTACGTTTGCCGGCAATGTACCTATTGTAATTTTTTTCCATTTGTATGAAAGCAAGTATCCAAGGTATGACTTATTAGTTATTACTCTTCCTGTTGTTGACAGTCCAAATAAAAACAAAGGCGATCAAACTATGAAGAAACGTGAAGGGTATCTAGACTGGGAGGAGTACTTCATGGCTATAGCGTTCCTGGCTGCAAAACGCAGTAAAGATCCCAGCTATCAGGTTGGGGCGTGCGTTGTGAACGAGGATAAGAAAATTGTTGGTATTGGGTACGTAGGCATTTATTTCGCGTGGATACAGGGTGTAAAACCTAAAATTACGACTTTAATGGTCTGGCCGTCTCGAATGTTTGTATGAAGTCGTAATTTTTTTTGCGAATTGTTCGGTATCATGAGTACAACCTTTGACTATTTATTATAAGGACTAGCCTTGCGGCAGCATTTCCCCTCTGCCACGGTATAAGAATAATTAATCATGTGCATTTACATTCAATTTTATACCTTATCACTAAACGAGACAGCCTATAATTGCAAAACAATAATTTCGAACTTAGAACGTTTAGGGTTCACACGAGACTTCTTTTCATGATTTTTTATTTTCAAAATTAGAATCTAAAGTTGTGGGGAATAAAATCCAAAGTTGCAGATTACGTGTTACCTCGGCCCCCGCAAAAAGTGTCAGAAATGTTTGTTAGTAGAATTACACGCGTAACTAGTCCCTATATAAGTAGTCAAAGGGTACAACGTACAACCACCCCTTAAAGTAATGCAACTGTTTACCCTAACACCCTGTATACTTATATTACTAAAATAAATATAGTTTTACTAGTTTATGACAGGTACTTACTTACAAGTACTTATAATCTTACAGAGTCGCGTGGCTAGAGGTCTCTCGAGTAGACGTCTTTCGTTCGGCTCGCGATTTAGGTAGCCACGCGGCTCCGCCATTCTATGGCGTTTTCGGTTGTGTGTTTTTGTATAAAAACAGGGCTTTGAGATCGCCATATCCAATATTGGCAAAATCATCACTACCAAGATGGCAGCCATTTTTTAAAAATAGAATAGAATATAATGTTACACAATATTATTGGTTTTATAACTTACCTACTGTTTATCATTCCAGATACAATGGCATGCCGATAGGTTGCAGCGACGATGAATTTCCATGGGCCAAGAATACACCTTCACCTTTGGACAGCAAATTTTTTTATGGTTTGTATTTATATACTTGAGTCTAGTAGGTATGTACTTACTGCAGTTTTGTATGGAACACTAGATTTTTTTCATTATATCGAAGTTGGCTCCTTGGCGAAAGTTGTTCAGTTTGAAGAGTAGACACTGACTAAAAAATGATCCTGTATTAATCTTTCAAGGAATATTTATACAGGTTGTAAGGAAAAGTATCATTAACCTTCAAACCACATACCAATCATCAAACTGAACTTTTACGATGGGAGCAAACCGACTGGAGCAAAAAATTATCCATACTAAACTGAAATGCCTACTCGACTCAATTCAATTATACTTTATTTGACACCAAAAAACATAGTATACAGAGAGCAAACAATTAGGAAATACAAAAGGCACAAAAACAGGCGGTCTTATCGCTAAAAAGTGATTTCTTCCAAACAACCTTCTCAAATGTATGAGACAGCTGATTTATTTTTTGCTCCGATCAATTTGCTCCAATAGTAAAAGTTGTTCAGTTTGATGGGTAGTTGGTAGTTTAAAGGTTAATAATACTTTAACATACACACTGCATAATGTCTCTTAACGAGATATTTGACAGAAAACATCAGCTGTTCCATGGAAAACGACTGCTTCTGGATCAAAATTGTATGCAACAGCATTTTTTTATGTTGGTTTCTTCTGTAAAGCATTTTCGCCATAATTATTGGTTCCATAGTGAAAATTGTTTAGTTTGATGGTCTGAAGTACCCTCTAAAATATATAATTCATTTAAGCTTACACCCAGTAGCAAACCACATTGAAACTTATGTTTTGATCAACATTTCAGTGTGCCACGCAGAAATGAACGCAATACTCAACAGGAATTCGACAGACGTCAAAGGTTGCACCATCTACGTGGGCCTATTCCCATGCAACGAGTGCGCGAAAATTATTATACAGTCCAAGATATCTAAAGTCGTCTATCTGTCTGATGAGAAAGCCCACAAACCCATGTACATCGCATCCAAGAAAATGTTCGATTCTGCAGGCGTTAAATACGAGTAAGTAGTAAACGAATAAGGACATGAGTATGTATGTCAAATTCTGAGTTGTATTTGCTAAAACTGATACATATAGGCATTGACTTACCAAGTACTGGACGTCGTGTCCGCGCTCGAAAGTGTCCGAACCAAAAGAGTAACAATTACGCGCCAGTATTTATTTGATCCACCGACTACGCGCACGTCTATGTAAGAATTTTTAAAAACTATGCAAGCATAATGAACAGCTGTTTCAATATTTTTAGTTAGTGTATATTACTAACTTATATAAACGTAAGCAACGTTTATATAAGTTAGTCTAGGACACTTTTTCGAGCATTTTGTATTAGACCCGACGTCTATTAGTTTGTAAGCTAGAAGCTAGAAGAAAGGCCAGAGGAAGTAGTGACAGATTGTTGTCAATGAAAAATATACAGTATTTCTTCACGATAAGACCAAAAGTTCGGTGTCGGAAGATACAAGACAACTAGTGAACATATAAGAGAATAGTCTCTCGTTCACATAGTTACCAGCGATGATCTAGTAAGAAAGAGATACAATTATATTGAGTGCTTGATCTGGACTTTCTTAATAATTTCATGAAATTTAGGAATATTTATTTCTTTTTCAGGCAATACAAACCAAAGAACGACAAAATAGTAATAAGCTTCACAGATGTTCAATACGAGAACAGCCCTTCAAAGTAGTAGCAGCAGCAGCCAAGATAATTATGTACCTAACATTTTATATTGACATGATGAAATGTACCTGTACTTAATAGTACAATATTTTTATAGACATTTTATAATATGACACATGTGATATTTTTAGTCATTCACATAAGATTGTTTTTGTAAATAAAATTATACTGAGATACAAAATTTCTTTTTTTACCATTTCTTTTAGGAGGAAAATGTTGCAATAAAACAGAAATACATTTAAATAAATTTGTAAAATAAAATTTTATTACTTTATGTACACGGTGAATGGGGTACAAATACTCCTCGACTTGAATACAAATTCAACATGGCTGTTTTCAAGGAAACTCGTAACATTTTGAGTAAATAAAAAAAACATTAAAACTGCCCACTGAGACGTTATTACTAAATGTTTAAAACCAATGGGAAAAATCCACCCACCCTCAGTGTATGTTCGTCACGCAACTGCAGTGCAAGCAATCATGACAATTTGGAGTATTCAGTTATACAATTATTGTCCAAACTTTACACGTTATCTACAAAAAATCGAAACAAACAAAACCTACATTTGTTGGAGTCCATAGTGTTCGAACTTTTACAAATGATATTCTAGACGCCGTACAGCGAGTCAATAAATTTCAAGTCAACAAAGACTTTACAATTCTAACGATATTGTACAGTACAAACTTAAACATAAGAATTATTTACAAAGCATTACCTCAGTTCAGTAATTAATATTGCATGAGGTTTTAAAAATTTGCCACACAATTTATACACATTTTGAAACCAGTCAACATTGAATATTTTTAATCCTAAATACATCTTGTTACTTGAGTATTGTTGAACACTTGAGGCCCCCACACTGAACTTTACAGAATATGCCAAATTAGATATTACAGAGATTTTAGAACGAACTCTTAATGTTAATATTGAAAAATTTACACTAGTAAAAAATTGAAGATTTTATTGTACAGTTGTAGTTTTACGCCATCTCAAAATGGCAGATCATCGGATCACAAGACTAGACAAATGCTGGTCGTACTATAATTCGTCATAATAATATTATCACCCACCTTCAAATGTCAACAATGAATGAGAATTCAATGTAATATAGAACAAAACGTGGACAATCCAGACTATTTTTTAAGAGCGATGTAAAAAGCAACTGATTATAATGTAATGATATAGGGAAAAGAAACCTATGTACTAAGAAATAAGGAACATTTCTCCACCCACACAGTATTAACTAGTCCGTAACAAACATTATCCTGTTATTTGCCGTTTTGATGACCTCAGTGAAAATGTTTTTTAGTTTGACGGAAAAATATTTGGTTCTGCAGCTTATAAATATATAAAATACAATTAAACCTAAGATGTTAAGAATGACGAGCAAAAATCTAGATAATGTTTATTCTAGACTTCAAAATTTACAAAGTCCACACCAACATTTAAAAAACAAGCGCGTTCGAAGTAATGGGGTTTGAAGATGTTTTTGTATCGGAGGTAGCCTGTGATCAGCCGGCGCGCGGCGTACCTTTCTCAGCGAGGACGCGAGGACACTCAGATAATCAAAAAATATCATAAGCCATTTTTTGTTAAAGTTATTTCATGTCAATGTATGCATGCATGCATGTTTTGCATTCATTTCATTTTCTAAGTATAATAATGCTCATTTAAAACATTTTAATTATGTAGATCACAAAAATCAATTTAATTTATATAATTTTTATAACCGGCGCGACGTTATTACAACATGACCACTGAACAAGTAATCACAACGTTTTTAAAATATACCTATTTATTTTTTTATCATCTAGGTATCCTCTATCGATATAAAAGGTTTCAGGCTGCGTCCCAAATTTTTGTGAATATTCAAGATAGGCCACTGATCTTTCAACCCCTTACAAAAGAGTCCAGTAAATACAAACATGTAAAATCCGGTCAGAATCTTTGTGACATTATTCATTCTGATATGACAAACACCAATACCGGATGAAACCAGCATATTCGATATTTAGCCTAATGTTAGTACATTATGTTTTATGTATAATTTCGTTATAAATAAGTTTTCCGATTGGGAAATTTTAAGATAAAAACTGCCATTGAGGCCTTGCGGTATTTGTGTGGCCAACCTTATTTCTATGTCGAAATCAGTCAAACTAAGAGCACTGTCAAAAAAAACAATTCTAAAAGCGATCTCCGCTTCAAATCTCTGCCTTTAATTTTCTGTACTGAATTTTCTATATTTACCACACCATCATTTTAAGATAAATTCTATTAAATTATAACCCGCGACTTTGTTCGCACAAATTATATACCAGATTTTAAGTCGGATAATAAGCTATCAAACAAAAAAGTTTCATCAAAATCGGTTCAGTAGTTTTTGCGTGATGCTCGTTCAAACAAACAAACAGACAGACAAATAATCCAAAAATTTGTGATATGGAATCAGGGATATCTAAAAACCATATCGTAACTTTTTTTTATTGATATCTTCAATGTACAGACAAACTTCCTGTTACAGTTATATAATAGTTTAGATGTAGCGAATTGTACGAGTAGGACCATCTCAAATTGGTCATCAATAAAAACTTTTTGACTTCAAAACGTGTTAGAGGGTTTCAGGGTGGAACAAAATACTCTTGTAATATTTAAAGGGGTGGTGAAGCCAAAATGGATAGAATATAAAAAATCTGCTGTTTGATGCAAAAATTAAGTACAGACTCGACTCAAATGTATGACAGCAGATTTAGTTTTTTTTTAAATTGCTTTTTTGCTGTGTCCACAGTAAACATCGTTCAGTTTGATGGGCTAAACTCTTAGAACTTTATGGCTAAACTAAACCATGCCATTTAATATGACTAGGGTGTTTTGTTACAACCTGTATAATTGTGGGAACCCAAATATGACCATTCTGTCCAAACCCACAACATATTCGTTTGATTTCGACTCTGAAAGCTCTATCAAAAGACTTACATTTTAATTTATCAAGAGTATTCGCACAAATCCAGTCCAAAAAAGTATTCCAATTATGCATTTTGGTGTTCAGTAACCATAGAACATAATTAAAAAGACTGGCCCATTCACTAAAGGTATTTCACACACTGCTTCCTTTGTTCACTGTAAAAACTTTCGATATAGCCACGACTTGAGCCCTCGAATAACTTAAAATCAATTTACACGCAAAACCGAATTTGAATTTTATTATTAACCAGGATATAAATCTACGGGTTGGTATACGATTAATTAATCGTAAGATTAGGCAGAAACACCCTGGGCATGAGATAATTGTAAAAACTTCATAACCTACTCAGTTGTTGACATTGACCGCGATGTCCTGGGACTGGAGAGTGTTGTCTTCGACCTCGTGGTTTTCGACCACGTCTGGCTGCTCGGGCGCTGGCGGTTTGAAAGCGATCGCGTGGGAGAACTTCCGGCTGCATGCGTCTATGTATTCCTCTATTTCCTTCTCGCATGGACCGAAGTCGCCTTCTTTGAGGCTTTCTAGGACTTCCACGCAGCCCTGGAATAAAAAAAATTAAAAATAATATATCATTTTTAAGTTACAAGAAAATAAGTCCTAGCTTAAAACTTAAGGGCCTATGTCGAAAAATAATTGAAGCGAAATGGGCGTGTGATAGCTTATATTACTGCTTATATTATTAGAGAAAGAGATGGGGCGGCGCGCGCGCCTCAAACGACGCACGGTGGAGTATTTCAAAGAAAACATCGATCATAAATCGATTTCAAGAAGTTTGTTAAAGTCTACTACAAACAGTGTTTTGTTAAAGCTTAATAAAGGTTACATCACTAAACGGCCATTTCGGTAACCCCCGCCCTTCCTCCAACCGAGACATCAGTCGGAACCCTGTCATTGTGTGAATCGCTTGTCTTTGTTCTCGGCGCTCCTGCTAAAACGGAATCTTCCTACGGTGTTTTGAAATTGTGTGGCGGAGAAATTTTATAATAACTATTATGGATATTCAAGAAGAAGGTACGTACTTAAATAAAGAATATTTATTTTCCGCATTGCACTTGATAAAGTGACTCTTCTCATCATATACATTCCACAATAAGAAAGTAACATTTTTTTATGTAAACTCCGTATTCAAAGGTGTTTTTGTATATCAGTTAAGCCAAGTTAACTTATGTTTGTGTGTATAATGTAAAACTTAGTTATTCCTGATAACGATTATAGAGAGAAAGTCCCCGCATGTACACGCCATTTTTTTTATCGTTTTCTTAAACCAGTAAGGCGAAAACATGTATTTTGAAAAAAAAATCTTATTTCATGTTTTTATTACAGAATCTCCAGCAATGGCGATGGAGATGACTAGAAAATCACTCTATGAAGTCTTAAAACAATGTCCGGAGAGAAAAATAGATGAAAAATTCGTGTTTTTAGAAAACCATCTTAAAAATATTACCAAATGCCCTGAAAATGAACAAAGTTCACTAAAACAGCCTTTAAAATCTTTTAAATTTCAATATAAACAAAAATGGATCGCCGCCTGTAATAAGGAAGAACGCTTTTTGAAGAAAAATGAAAAATGGCTCGATACTACAGTAACCCTACCTACCTGGACAGTAAAAAGGCCCGGCCGACCATCAAAAGATTTCTATGAATTGAGTGAACAAACAAAGAGGCGAAAAACAAAGACTTTGCGGGAAAAAGTACCATGCGATCAATTAACCTTTGCTGCCCATATGAGTCAGCGTGCAGCGGGACATAGTGACGCATCTAAAGTAATGAAGGATATTACTTTATCGCCAACAAGAGCCAAAAAGTATAGAAAAAGTTTTATTTCTACTCAAAAGGATACTATCAAAAAGCACACTCCAGCACAAGCGTTATCAATTTTTGTGGAAGCTGATCTGACGAGGAAACAATATGAAGTAATTCATGCTGCCAATAAAGACATTTATCCTTGTTATTCACTATTAAAAAAAGCAAAGAAAGAGTGTTATCCATCAGAAGAGTCGATGAGAGTTACAGAAACGTGTGCTGAAATTAAACTACAGGAGCTTCTAGATCACACGTCTACGCGGTTGTGTGTGTACTTAAATGAAGTACTTAAAACTTTAAATGAAGAAGAAAGAAGCAATTTAGAGCTGTTATCAAAATGGGGTTGTGATGGCTCGCAACAACAAACATTTAAACAAAAATTTCAAAATAGTACAGATAGCGATGCAAACATCTTCCAAAGTTCCTTTGTGCCCCTACGACTCATATGCAATATCAGTGGTATAAAAAAGATAATCTGGCAAAACCCAGTACCATCCTCTACAAGATACTGTAGACCAATAAGAATCCGGTTTGTTCATGAAACAAAAGATATCACCAATGAAGAAATCCGCTATGTACAAGATCAAATAAAAAACTTGAGAAAGACAGAAATACCGCAAACGTTTGGTGGTATACTTCAAATAAAGCACACATTGGCATTTACAATGATCGACGGAAAGGTTTGCAATGCTGCGACAAACACAGCATCGACCATGAGGTGCTATATATGCGGGCAAACTTCAAAAGATTTTAACAACTTCAATAAAAAAAGCACAGAGAACCCTGACGCTCTTAAATTTGGGATATCAATATTACACGCAAGGATCCGACTTTTTGAATCCTTACTTCATTTATCATACAAAATGCCGATAAAGAAATGGCAAGCCAGAACTCAAGATGATAAAAAAATCGTGGCTGAAACAAAGAAGAAAATACAAAACACTTTTAAAGAGGAAATGGGGCTGCTGGTGGATATTCCCAAGGCAGGTTTCGGGAATACGAATGACGGGAATACTTCCAGAAGATATTTCTCAGATCCCGAAACTTCTTCCCGCATTACAGGAGTTGACATCAACATTATTAAAAAATATAAAATTATTTTAGAGACTTTGTCAAGTGGACACAAAATTGATATAAAAAAATTTGAAAACTTTGCAGAAGAAACAGCAAAGCTTTATGTAGAATTATATGGGTGGCATCCAATGACTCCGACTCTGCACAAGATTTTGAGACATGGGGCCACCATAATTGAGCACGCTATACTGCCTATTGGCCAACTGTCAGAAGAGGCGGCCGAGGCCAGAAATAAACATTTCCGCGAGTATAGGCAGAATTATTCAAGGAAGAATTCGCGAGTAAATTGTAACAGAGATGTTTTAAACAGACTTCTGCTGAGTTCCGATCCTTTGCTGAGCAGTACGAGACAAAGGACGCAGAAAAAAAGTAAACCTTTCTCCAGTGAGACATTAGCTCTCTTGCTACCGGAAACATCGGACATCATGTCAACACACACAAATAATGAACACGAGGATGGATATAGTGAAGACGAATCTGATTAATGTAATTTTAAGAAATCTTTTGTTTCACACATTTTTTTTTTCATTTTTGAGTGTGACCGATTGTCTTAAATACAAAATAACGACCCTAAACAGCTTTTTATTACATGTTAAGTAGATACAAACTGTACAATAATTTCGATCTACTTTTGGGGTCAAATACTCCACTGTGCGACGCAAGCATAAAACAAACTTTATTTAATTGTGATTGTACTATTTATGTAAGTTCAATTCTGCTCTAATAAAAATTTGTAAAATATCAATCTCTTTTTTTTAAATCAAGTCTTTTTTTTCTATTATTCACCGTTTAGCAGTTCCAAGCGTTTATAAATAAAAACGGAGGTTACTTTGGCTTGTTTTTCTATCGAGAAAATGTGTCTTAATCGTGTTTTGGCTCTAATCAAAACTTCAATTATATTTTCAATTTACACATATCCGCTAATCATACTCCTACTGTTAGTACTTCATGATATATGACGCTTTGAAGAATCCTATTTTTTCACATAGCCTCTTAAATAAATTTCAAAAAGTCATCTTAGAGAATTCTTTCTCTAAGCTCATGAGACTTCCCATTCCCAGTTCGGTGATTATTAGTGTCCGTATCAAATTGTTATTATTTCTTTGCCAATGTAAAACACATTGAAACACTGACTAACACTACTGAAATGTTTAACGTTTACTCAACAATTATTTGAGTTAGCAAATCAATCCGTAATACAAAGTATAAGTGAAGTCTGTTGCAATAGTTTAATCGGTGATATTGAACAATTTTCTCTAAGGAATCCAAGGGATTTCTTTGGCTACTTTCCTTGGGGAAATTTGTTCAATGTTATAGGAACATTCACCCTTTAAAGTAATGCACACTGTCTACACTTACACGCTGTATACAGGGTGAAATTGAAATCATTGGACAAACTTTTAGGATTCCATCTAATCATGAAGATTTTCAATGCATTTTATATTCTGTTGAGATTTACTTGTGATTAGAGATCGGATATTCGGATGCATATTTACCTAAACTTCATTTTTTGCTATAAAATAATGGAAGCAGCTTCCTAAAATTTTCTTTACATATTTTTCGGGTTGCCAGGAAAATTCGGGAATGCGTAACTAATCGGATGCATAGTATGGGAGCAACTTCTTAAAATCATTTAATAAAATAAATATAAAATAAATCCCGGGATGTGAGGAAGTCCGGGAATGCATAACTAATCGGACGTATAGTGTGAAAGCGACTTATTAAAATTCAACAAAAAACATTTTTTTTTCGTTACAAAAGTGCACTCCATAATAGCCAGAACCTCAACTTTAGGTAAATATGCATCCGATTATCCGATCTCTACTTATGATGGAATCCAAAAGGCAAAGCGTATTATGTAAGTGCACTGAATCCCCCATATGTACAGATACGCACCTGTATGGTGAGGTCGGGGTAGGTGAAGGAGGTGGCCCGCGCGAGCGCGTCGCGGCTGCGCTCGGGCACGAGGCGGCGCAGCGCGCGCGCGCCCCACAGCGCGGCCGCCTGCGAGGTGGTCGCCGGCCCCGCGAGGTACTCCTCCGCTATCTGCAGCTCGCTGCGCCCGCGCACCATCTGACGACGAAGATACATTTTATTATCTTAAACGTTGAATACCTAAAAATAAGCACAGAAAACTCACTTCCATATAACATGCGTTTAAGTCACAGATATAAAAAATCTGAGAAGCAAAAATGTATGAACAAAATAGACGTAACTTAAAATTCGACAACCATTTAAAGTCGTGTTACAAACGAAGGACCCTAATAAAAAAAACTACATAATTTCAGTTTTGCGCTTTGATTCCCTTACAGTACGTCCAGGAAATTCCGCTCGTTAAGCTTCGTTTGGCCTGACAAGGACTAACATTTCCCGATGATACTCAAAACCATTTGATAATATAATCAAGCTTATCGCGTCGATCATGCGTCAGGCGCGAAATCAATCGACCAATAGAAGCAGATCATTTTTGACGACGAACGCGATTGGTTCGCGCGGTTTTAAAAATACTTAACTGCGCATTTACCTACATAAGAATTATAAACTTGGTACTGCTGTACTAAGTTAGACCCGAGCGATGAAGTCGGTCGCGGTTAGATACGACGCGTTTAAAACAAAAGTACGGATTGAGACAGGTCTGTCTTGATTTATTTGGGGGCCAGACAGCGGTCATTTAGAATGCAATAAGTATAGACAGAAGACATACCGGCTCCATCTGTGCTGCGATGACGGCTGCTACAGGGGGGTGCAAGCAATCGCTGGACTCTGCCATCCACCGCTGGAACCGCAGCAGGCAGTCGTGCAGGTGGTGGTGCGAGCTGTCCAGCTGCCACGCCCGCTTTATACTTTGTAGCATTAGGAGGGGTTTCTCTGTAAGGCACAATCAACACACATCAGTCACATCACAATCATAATTGTTAAGCAGGCAATTCACTCTCGCGAGAACTTCTCGGCGAGAACTTTCAAGGAAAATTACTACCGCTTATGACGCCACGAGAACAATGAAGGGCATCCACACTCTCGTTCTGGGCTGTTCTGCGGCGAGAATGTAGTGTCTGCATTAGAGACACACGCGCAAGCTTTGCACAAGGATCTTCATAAGGAATATTGGATTCTTGAGCCACATGATAGTTCACCAAAGCCCACAACAAGTGAATTGAAGCAATCGCCGTTCTGTCGCATGGCTCGGAAGCGGTGCCGTACACTTTTATAGTGTCTGGTATTGTGGTCAGCCATCAACCATCGGCAGTCGGCTGCGCTCGTATTTCGCATCGTCCGCGACCCACGGAAGTCTACTTTTTTATATTATTAATAATATAAATCGTACATCAAACATTCAACTTACCTTTCCTGTAGTAAATTTCGAAGGCCATTAAATGTGTGTCTATCCTATCGGAGGCGAGGGTTCTAAGAGGCAGTAGGAACTTGATTGCTTGTTCTAACGGGTCATCCGCCTGGAATCACATAACATTTTTAATTAAAACAAGGTTCTTATCAAATTTACTGCGCTTAGGACCTGTTTCACAACTTCTGAATAAATTTCATGATAGCTTAATTGACAGATCGTTTTTACGTACGAAATATTTCAAACTATCTGTAAAAAAAAAGCTATTAAGTACTTTTCCAGAAGTGGTAAAACATGCCCTTAATCACTCATATTGGCTACTTCTTCTACAGCTGTCTTAGCTGTAAAACAAGTAGCACCACACCATGGACACTTCATATAAACTGGCTCGCAATGACAAGAGGTAAGCGCATGGGATACTGAGTAAATGCGAGTTAGATAGGACTACACCATACTGTAGTCTTCCAAGAAGGGGTGAGGTAAAAATTGGTGGGGTGAATGGAGTATTCGTACTGTTATGTAGTAGGATACTCTTTCTGACACTATGTTAGCATGTTTGGCACCGTCTATTCCCAATTCAACTTACTAGTTTTACTAAAAAATCTTTATCTTTGAAAGCACTTTTTACAGAATACAGATACGTAAGTAACAGAAGGATGCTTCTGTTCTATCCTTCTGTTACTATCCTGTTATTTACGATCACCATAACATATCATCTCCTTTTATTCATCTCTATCAAACGTCATTACATCCCATCACATGTCATTTTTTTCATAATACATTTACTTTCATACATTTGTGACCACAACAGTTTCAATATTTCCAATATCTTTGACAAGTCACAGTGTAACTACTTCATAAGAAATGCAATCGAGTCAGAGAAATGTATCATTAATATTATATAGATCAGCTGTCAATGTAACATCATATCAATATCACGCACGAGGTACGAGTCGTGACTTCTCTATTATTCATAAATGGACAACACAACCGCCTTGAGTTATATTTGTCAATACAGGTGCTGATCGTTATATTTTAGTTTATTTATAGCACTGTCTCTATCATGCCGTGCATTTCTAATCCTTGATTATTGTGATCTCTCTCTTCTGATTTGTCCATCATTACGTACTATCAGGGGTGGTTCAGACCATCAAACTGAACAGCTTTTACTATGGGAGCAAACGTGAAAACGCAAAACAATATCAGCTGTTCCATACTAAACTGCAATGCCGACCCAAATGTATGAGACACCGAGATTTATATACGAATTCAGGTTTGCTTCTATAGTAAAAGTTGTTCAGTTTGATGGTCTGAACAGTAAAGTACAGAACAAAAAAAAATCATATGTATATGCCACCCTCCGCGGGGTCGAGATTAAGTTCCAAGATGGACGTGACTGCTTCTATCTTAGATACTTCAGCTAGTCGTAGCGAGAAAAAGATAAAGAGTTGACTTACAGCAGTCATAGTGCTGCGAAAAGATAAGCTCGTTTCGCTCCCTCCAAGGTTTTCGCCGTAGGGTACTTACAGGATGGAATTCGTGCCCCGTATTTGCCTTCTTTCCATTAATTAAAACAAATATGGAAGCGTTGGGGGGTCGTGTAAAATTTGTTGAATCTTGTGGGGGTCGCAGTGCAAATAAGTTTGAAAAACACAGCGATAAACAATGTAAGGTGAAGTTACCCTGGCGAGTTTGTCAGGTACGAGCTCGTCGAGCTGGGGCGCCTCAGGGTCTCCCTGCTCCTGCTGCTGACGCGCCTTGTGATGCTGCTCCCTCTTCACCTGCAAGTTTTACGTTCGTCTCGTCGTTAAATTGTTCCTGTTTCTACAATTACAACCTTACTAATTGAGATAAAATTAAAAATAATACTGGCTTGTCACTCCACTTTATATATCCTTCCGAAAACCCTCAAAAGTGAAGATTATATGGAAAGTTAGTTGTTTTTGCTGACCAACCAGAAATGAATAGGTACTATTTGTGTATGTCGGTTTGCAACAACGGATAATACGACATTAGAGATTTTTATATTTTAAAATGATTTCATAAGACTCAATATCTATGTACAGAAATACTTAATAAAGATAATACCAGTACTTTAGTTCGCTGATACCTTTGTTAATAATATTCTGTACTGTTACTAGAGCCACTTGTGCTGGTAGTGGTACCGACGTAATTCAACAGATGGCGCTAAGATCACGTTTGAGTAAAAACGTCTAAGTGCGATTTATAATTTTCTACTCTTACAGCCGAGCGTACAGGTTGTAGCAAAAACACCTTTTCATAAGGAGGCTTATGTTCAGCTGCGGACTTCTATATGTCACCAGTGAAGATGATTATTTCATTAATTTATTTTTGTCGAATATCGTCTTTAACACAATACATCCCATTCTTTCCTATCATCCCATCATGAAAACCGAAAATATGCTATTGTGAACTTTTCCAAATGCCTAATACAGACTGTAGCAAAGAGTTGCTATAGGTAGTGAACTTTTCCAACTACCAACAGGCTGCAGAAAAGTGTGAAACCATTCCTAACTAAAACGAGTGCATCTGTGGCGCGTTGCGGAGAGGTATGGAAACTCAATCTTGAGGTCCTGGGTTCGAATCCGTAGGGACGACATTCCATGTACCAAAGACCTTTTCTAACTTATCTACGTAATACCGACTGCTCTCAAACGGTGAAGGAAAACACCGTAAGGAAACCTCCATCGAAAGAAGAAATTCCGATGCGTATGTGAAGACTGCAAATCAGCATTGGGGACGCGTGGTGGACTTACGCCCTTTCACCCCAGGGGGTAGGCCTGTGCATTGCAGTGGGACGCATTATAGGCTGATGATGATGATTCCTGAACGTAAATCGGTTCCCAGTTGATGATGATCGTCCACATGTTTCCTACGCGCTCAATTATAACATGATACCTGAACCTGAGCCGCCAGAGCGCTCTCCTGTTCCGCTTTACGTTTCGCTTTCCTCTGTTTGTTCCTAAGTTTCTTTAGTTCCGATGGCGCCAGGTTTTCTGTTGACAAAGAAAGTTATTGCTTAGAAAATTTATTGACTTGGCTTATTAACTTAACTGAAAATAGAAAAACAAACTCTAAAAGTAGTTTACTTATATAATTTTAAATATTACTCGAATTGAATGTTATAATTATATGGTATCATAAATCCAGACAACCATCTACGTGGTAGCGAAATATGTCTAACGATCAGTCAGATAAGTTATTAACTTATCCAGAAGTGGTTAAATTAATAAAACATAGTTAATGTGAGAGATTGGAATGGAAACCAAATAGCTGGCGTGCGTCAGCACTTTCGCCGCCAGCTACCTGAGTCGTACATCGCGGACGCCTGGAGCAGCCGCGGAGCTGGCTGCCGTTAGGAAGTGGGACACATACTCGGCCCTGGTAGCCGATTATCTTTTTGTACCTGTCGCCGTTGAGACCACGGGGGTTTGGCGGACCTTCGTTGCGGAGGTTGGCCGTCGACTGAGGGAGCGAAATTGTGACCCCCGTTTCGGGTCGTTTCTGGTGCAAAGGCTAGCCATAGCAATTCAACGTGGCAAAGCTGCTAGCATAATGAGCTCCTTTGCACCGGGATCGACTAGGGGCGGGTTATTTAACTGAGCTTGTATTTCATTGCTTTGACGAAGCATGTTGTTGATTTATGACTGTTTTTGACGACGCTTGTGCTGACAGATTTACTGTTTTATTTATTTATAAATTAATTGAATTCTAATAAATCTAATCCATAAAATAGCTGGCACGTTTCATTATATTTCGTTTACTCATTGCAAAGCTGCAGATAAGCTTTCTTCCCATTTAACCTTACTACATAGTCCAGAGATGCGATTTTTGAATGTCATACAAAAGCCTTCTCATACCCATAAGTTCAATACGAGTGCGCCTACCCACTCGTATTGAACTTGAGGGTATAAGATTTTAGTCACCGGTGGGATACACAAATGCGAACTTTGGGAAATTGGTGAATATCGGCCATTTTACTCAGCCGGTGACTTTCAAAAAACGCACTCCAGTGGCATCTGGGTTTACAAAATTGTACATTTACAATTTTATAGTTTACTTTCGTTTGTTACAATTACGAAACATAGGAAATAGAAGAAAATATAACTAAACTTGTTTTACTATAGATTGGAATAAAATAAAAATAAAGTCTGTAATAACAGACTGGCAGACAGACAGCTGTCGTCGCCAGGACATAAAAACGGCAATAATTGCTACATTTCAACATGATATTAACATAATAAACTATAATCGATGCCCTAATAAGTGTTATCGAGATATTAAATATTCAATCGGACCAATCAAGTGGGCACAACATAGTTACGCGAAATAGGACAGATTATAATCACAAATACCTACAGCTTGCATCCAAAATTTAAATTGAGTAAAATTATAATTAATATATTTGACTAAAAAATTGTATCTATTCTATAGTATTAATCTTAGTGATGTAATAAATCTGAAAGGTTTTCTATGTTTTCAGCGGTCGTACTTACAGACATACAGAGGTAATAAAATACGGAAAATCCCTAGTAATATAAAAGCTATTAAAGGGGTGGCTTCTACCGTGGCTTAGATCATCAAACTGAAAAACTTTCAGTATGGAGACAATTAAAAAAAAATCTTCTGTCTCAAACATTTGTGTCGAGAAGGTACTGCGCAGCAGTAATGAAATATGACAGAGAAGTTACTCATAGAAAAAAGACCGAACTATCTTTTTTTAGTTCTAAGCGAGTGAAACGAAGGACAAAATTTGTACAATATTTATAAATAATTTAATTTTGATCTTAATAAAAAGTCTTCATGCCAACTGTACTTACAAATTATGTTTTTTTAATATTGTCTACATAAAATAACATAAACGTACATAATGAACCATTAAATGTCTTATATGGTAAACGAGAATGTTTTCAAAGAACAATTAATTTTAAATGGATTCCTTTGATTCAACATGTTAGTTCTGCGTATTCAGAAATACACGTGTTTTATTTTTTTTTTCTATTTTTAATAAAGCTATAAATTCGAAAAATATGTCTGAGACATAGAAAAAAAGGATAATAGAACTGACATTAAAATTATAATATTCGCGAAAACGAGACAGCCTTATACGCTAATTACACAGAGTGAGCGAAAGAAAATCTATGTTGTATGTCCCTTTCTGCGTATGCGATATTTTTGTTCAACTTAGTTGAAATTGCTTGCAAAATCTTGCAACTAAGTAAAGGGCACGATTTTATATAAATTTTTGTCATATCTCCATCCATTTTTAATATACGCACTCAGTTTGCCTAGAAAATATTCAGTCTAGGCTACGGTCTAAGATAAAATACAAATTGCAAAAGACGCGACTTCAAAAATGTACTTTCAAAATAAGACAACTGCATTTAAAACTGCAGCTAAAAATTCATGTGCTCACGCCTTTGTCCCATGGCAGACCACGGAACACAATACGCTACGACTCTAGCACACATCTTTAGCCTCATTCACATTCATACATCTTTTCGTGCACTTCCGTCGGCTACGCACTTGTCCATTTCAAAAAGATCATTGTGTTGATCATGGTATGTTTTCTCGGACATTTTTTAAACATGAAGTCATTTAAACCTTTCAAGCACAACGGTGTTTTAGTTTAACATACAGTCACTTGGCCAAAGGGCAGTAGCATATTATCAAAGCAACCGCGGCCGGTAGGCGTGGGTGCTTGATTATGTCAGATCGGGCGATAAAAGATAACGAAATAGAGCGTGCGCTTGCGCATGGGGTCGCAGTCGTGAGCGCTCTGGTGGTAGGCGACAGGGTTACTTGTCTTAGTTGTGTAGCAGTTAATGATATACAAGTAAAATTTTGATAACCATTCAACGCAAAATCATGTTGTCATTATTCCAGCCAATTTGGTGTCCACTTTTCATTCCAGCCCACCAAACCTGGTCCCCAAGTTTTAGAATGAGCTATATAGCTAACTATACAGGGTCCTTCTTAATATGCTGACACTTTTTTAAGGGGATGATCAGACCATCAAACTGAACAACTTTCTCTATGGGACAAACATCGAAATCGCGAAAAAAAAAACAGCTCTTCCATACAAAACTGCAAACCTACTCGAGCCAAATGCATGGGACAACAGATTTATTTATTTCGCGATTTCGATGTTGGTCCCATAGAGAAAGTTGTTCAGTTTTATTATCTGATCATCCTCTTAAAAAAGTGTCAGCATATTAAGAAGGACCCTGTATAATCTTATTTGGCTATATTGCTATCCTTTTAGACATTTATAGGCAACACTATTGGAGCATTACTAAATAGTGACCGCACCGGGCACCACAGTGAATAGATAGCAAACTAGGTTTCAGCAAAGCTGAATAGGCACTATTCGAGTAAAATCAAATGATTAAGTCAATAAGATATGAAATCTAATTTAAAAAACTGTCATGATAATTACAGCCACAATCAAATCATTTAAGTTATAAATAAACATACAGCCAGACAGAATACATACTGAACATAGACTGTAAACAATATCTACCACAAATTGTGAATCATTCGGCATACTGACCAAATTATTCAAAAATCAACCGCATTACATACACAAACACAAGGCTAAGATGGTAAAATCCCTGTTAAATATGTACACCCAACTTTTAACGTGACATATAATGACAGTGACATCCAAATTGAGGTTGCAGAAGAACTTCAACCGTTGAAATATTAATTCAATTTACTTTAGCCACAAATGGACACAAAATATTAACAGCATGACGACATGGTAATCGAGGACGTCTTTTTATTTTTACTATTCATTCATCCACATTAGTATTGTTAACCCAAAAGTGTTGTACCTGTTTGTAATCTTGGTCCGATTTCTATAACATTTAGCAGAGAATTTGCATGTAATGTGAGAAAGAACACAGGCGGGTCACTTGTGTCCCGAAAACGGATCGAATTCTACGCGGACAAAGGTAGTCTCGTATATTGTTTTCCAATTCTATCCCTTAGTACCATTCTCCTTCTAAATGAGAAACCGATATGCAAGACTACTTCAGCAAATCCGTGTCCGAAAAACAGCTTGAAAGTATATCATTGAATCTGATACGCCATCTTGGTTAATATATTTGCCGATCAGGGTAACAGGCTTGCAGATTGCCCAGGGTGCACAGGACTTATCGGGGATTCAGTACGTCACTCGGGGAGGCACTAGCACGGAATACATATCAAACCAGAAAATCAGCTTCATAAAAACTCGCAGCGCCGCGCCGGTCAGTACACAACATGAGCAGCCATGCTTCTACCAAAATTGCCGCTTATTCTCGTACGTGAACGTTCACGTATTACCGCACGGTGCCGGTGCTACGCTTGTAGGGCTGTACCGGTCGCCACGAGCTTGTATGAAACTGTTTTTCTGATTGAATAATTTAATCGGCTCGTCACGCATTAAAGCTCTGATAATAAATGTTAAACGAACATGTTAAGTATTTGAAAATGCCGCTCGTTGTCATCATGTAGAGCTGACCAATTCCGAGCCCATTAATTGGAGTGACAGTTAGAAACAACGTTGTTTTCCCATACAATAGCAGACGTATGAAACTCGTGGCGTAGACAAAGTGTCCCCCAAGAGAGACAATGGTTTCATTAAGGTCGCTGACCATGCAGCATTATCGAGATAATTTCGCAAGCTGTTTGCGACACGGCGCGGGCGCATGGCGTACTGGTAGGGTTACCATCAATGCAATGAAAGACTAGATTTTCCGAAAAAATAAAAAAATTATGAAATGTTTACAATTATTTTCCATTAGAAATAGACGAGCTACTCGTACATTAGTAGGCCTAACATTGTGTTTATCTTTTACTCTTATTAACATAAAGCACGGTCTACACTATAACCATCACTACTGTTGGTTATATGACGAAGAGAATAAGAATTTTTCAAGGAATGGGCCACAGCATTAAGTTCAAATAAATTCTTTTTCTTTCTTTAGTTCCGTGCCATCGAACTTTAACCGCCTATTCGCCTGATATTACGCCAAAGCCTCTCTTTAAGTGCCAGGCATATGTCCAGCACGGGACTTATTGTCTGCTTGTTGTCGGCTGGTGCCGTATAGGCTATGCACTATTTAGTTGTCTTAAACAGACGACAATCCTTTTCATAGTTTTGGCATTTATAGAATGTCAAAGAGGTGATTAACGAAGAAACATCTTGAAAATCCCAAAGTCATGCTTAAAGTACAATCTCATCCTGCATATTTCTGTCACATGGTGGTCCTACACATGAGCGGGCACCCACGCCGCGATCTATGGTCATTACATTGGGTCTACGGGCCTCGTGCCGCATAATGGTGGTCCGGTAAATCGTTCCACAGTCACGATCTCTGTCTTATTTTTAATTAAAATTTAAGCTACTTTTGATAGGACTGCTACTTTAAGAGTAATTTAGTTGGATATTTTATTACGTCTAAACATTCATAGTATAACTTGACTTGCTTTTATTTCGTTTGTGATCCAAACGTATTAGAGTTACAAAATAATTTAGAGCTTAAATTCCAGCTATTTAGTGTTCATGAAAATAAAGTAACTCAAAACCTCAAAAACTGAAAAAGCTTTTTAAAAAATCTACTATTTATAAAAAAAAATCAAGATTGAAAACAAAAAAATTCTTTCGACTGTTGTGCTTACACTTATCGATAATGGTTATCAGGTTTTGAGTTTAACCGCTCGGCTGTTGCAATTCCAGACACAATTGAAAATCTATTGTATCTGGAATAGATCTGCAGACCAGCTAACTACCCACTAAACCTTGCTAAGTGAGTCTATAAAACAGATTTCTAATTTGTATCAGTCTAATGGTAAGACAAAAGCAATAACCAGTAACAAATACAGTCCCCATCGGTCATTCCGGATGTCGTTAACTGCATAATAAACCTGGACGGCCGAACATTGCTTCAAAGATTTACAGATAGGCTTCGAGCAATATGAACCAATACATGGTTGGGAAAGTTGTTTTAGACCCTTTATCTTTTACATTGACAATTATTTTGTTTTCCTGAGGGCATGCCACACCCCAGAAAACGACAAAAATCGAGACATGCCTCTTTGTTACTTTGCGCATGCGAAAGCGAGCGTGCATGACGGTTTTGTCGCTTTGTCGTGCTGGTCATGCTAGCCCTACAGCTGGTATTTGTACTGTATATAGTAATAAGCTATTTCTTCTACTTCTAGGTAGATAGGATACGAAAAGTTGGTCAGGTCCTCTTTGGTGTGCAGTAAAATAAATTTATGAAGCTTTCTTACGTTTTCAGGTTGCCCATGAAGCAAGAATAGTAACCTATAGTAAAAGTAAGTAAAAGTAACCTATGGATCTATCCATTTGAAAACAATTTTGACGGAGCATGATAAAGAATTAAAAAGTGTTTATATAATGTGTTAAGTTCGATATCGCTACCTAATCTATTTGGCTTTTATGACGAATCCAACGAATAATGAAATTAGTATCAAATTTATCCAATAATAGTTCCAATACATTCTTCTGGTTACTGGTACTGGAGGTTGGCGGTCAGCCAGATATCTCTATCTATCCCTCGCAAGATTAATCGACTCTTTGACACTGGTAATGCCTGTTCAATCCTTCAGGTTTGTAAACCACGACATTCTTGTTCTTGTTTTTATCAAAAAGGACTAAGTACATTATAGAATAACAGTGATCTCTGCTAAATAATAAAATAGATCAACAATCAATAGATCAATAGATATAATTTATAGATCAACTCAGCGATTGATTCAATTACCTTATTATTAATAACATTAAGTGTTTACTAGCGTTTAAGCGTTTTCAAATTTGTTAACTAGAAACCTATATGTGGAAGCTTGTAATTGGCCTATAGCTGACTAAATTTGTAAACTATTCGTTTTATAGCTGTAAGCTCCCCAAATAAAATAAAATAAATAAAATAAATAATAAATATTTCAACAGAAAATCATACTCTGATAAATATTTCAACAAATAATCATTACGTTATGGCACATGCAACTTTAAGCCAGCCCTTTTAAGACCTCAAATAACGGCTTAGTTGACAAGCTAAGAAAATCGTGCCGGCTAAAGTCTATACATAGTGCCGCAAACGACTTTAGCAATACGGATCACAATTTGAATGACACGCCCGCAATGTATTATATCCGGCACACCCTGTCACATTCTCAGTCTAGCTAGTCTCTAGTTAGTTTAGATTGCTGAATTGTGAATGAAACCACCTTTCTGCAGTGACAACCTGCGGCCTATTGAACGTTGAAATGAGAACAATGAACGTTTGTGCATTTGTGCAAGTGTTATTGTTTAGTTAGCATATGCTCACGACTATATTCCCCTAGGGGGTAGTCAGAGATATTCTGGAACCTCAGAACATCCACGTTTCACTAGTAGTTAAAAAAATGTATTGTATTGTATGTATCGTTATTGTTTAGTTAAAAAATCATTTTAGCCTCGAAAGTCAAAGTCGAAGTCTAAATAGAATCTATCTAGTAAACTGTATTTATGTCATAACGGAAAATAAAGTATATCGGGTCATATTATGAGAAGTGAAAATACTAACTTCTCCAGATTATTCCGCACCTCTGCAGGGGAAAATTTTGGGGAGAAAAATGACTTCCTGGCTTAAAAACCTGTATGAATGATTAAATACGAACAACACGCAGTCTCCAGGGTTCGAATAGCCCTAATGATTGCCAACCTCCCAGGAAATGGCACCACAAGAAGAACAGAGCTATGACGTATTAAAGAACGGTTGCAGCAAAGAAATAATGACGATGTGATCAATTTACAATTGACGTAACGAATCAATAACCGGATATTTGCAACGTTGAAACGACAGAAAGCATACAGTTTAGTAGATAATTTAATTGCGATAGCCTCCTGTTATTTATCAAAATATAAACAAACATTTAAACATGTATGTGCCTGTGAGCGTTATTTATTATTTATTTGTTATTTATTTATTTATTGGAAACTTTTAGTTGGCAATGTTGTTTTATAAAAAAGTTCTATCCTGTAATTAGTCCGTAAGTTTTCCTAAAATGAATAAAATAAAAATAAAAATTATACCTTCTATAGAAACATTAAAAATTTGGTTTATTTATTTATTTGATTCACTTACAGTTAGTTTAAGTTTCAGCTGTAAAACGATGCTTCGATGCGACATTTTCACTGGCCAATCCTATTCTTAAACCGCGCGACAATTTTCACACATTACCTCAAACTACAGGAGTGCTTCTAACAATATTTTGTAAACTATTTACGTAACCGGTACTCGGTCGGTATTGTGCCTTAATCCGGCTAGGACACGTCGCACACACAAATTGCTGCTCTAATTCACCCGGGGTTTCGCAAAACTAACGAAATCACGGCCGCCGCGGTGCTACAACCACGGTGGGTCGGGGAGGTCATACATTTGTGCGCCCAAATATTATAATAGATCATAAACGTACAGTAATTACAGTGAAAAAGGCTTTAGAAGTAAAGCTGTCCAAAACAAAGCGCGGAAAAACATGCGGATAAAAGCTACACAAAAGGACAGAAACTCATATTTATATTTTTAATTTCGTATTGAATACCTTTATACCTACAATAGAATAGGTTTCTTACATACTTAACTGTAAACAGCTGAATTCACCTGATTTATCACCTGACTAATGTATAGTTTTATAGATACCTTCAGTTTAGAATCATAATACTATTAATAATATCCAGTATTCCCAAACCCAGTGTTGCAACCGCTACTCAAACGTGTTGGCTATTGGTATGCTGCTGACAGCGCGCTAGTCATTCCAAATCGTTACTCCCAATGAGTAGGTACCTATTCAAATAATTCGAACTAATTTATCTTCAAGTACAACTAGTCATTATTAACTTAAATATTCTACGAAAGCTTGAAGGTAGGGCTGAGTTTAAAGGTTCAGCATATCTGAAGTTGTCAATTTGTAAGTTCGGATATTGCTAAACCAGAAAGTATTGCTATAAAGGAAAAGTTAAATTATAGTGCGATGGAAAAGAAACCAATTTTAATTTAAGAAATAAAGGAAAATTAAATCACCGCAACGGAAATTAGTACCTTTTTAATTCGTTAAAGTTCTCGAATCCAATCTAAAGATATGGCTGATTCAAGGTTGGTTTAAAAACAGATTGCAATTGACTTCTACATCATACATAAAGAATATTTTTACAAGTCTTTAAATTTTTTTATGTATATGAGGTTAACTAGGGCAATTGCATTTATCACTAATCAGGCAACACTTGCTTCTTAATAAACAATCTCGATTTAGTCGCTCTTTTAAATAATTCATCTATCACCTTTCAAATTACGAAACATGGTGCATAGATATAGTAATTTTTATGTAAATTTGATTGTACGCAAAACGTTCTGCATTGGGCAATTGTCCCATAGGCGTAACGTGAGATTACCCTAGTTGACCCTACAAAAATTGCAATAAGATGTCATAAACCAATCAAAATAATACGTATTCCTAACGAAAACAGACTGCTACTCAACTATAAAAAGACTAGACAAGACTCGACATCAGTAACACTTGTACGTATAGACAGACAACACAATTACATAACAAGCATGTTAAACACCTTTAACAACAGCATCTTCATCTTCTAATTGATTACCCTCATTACCAGTAAGTAGATCAGCGCACGTTTCGTGAAAGAGTCGAGAGTTCTGCTCATTTGTTTGTTACCCCCCGCTGAGGTTGCACCTGTGCGAGCTTACACTTTTTTAGGCTTTGAACCACTTCGGATTCGCTCAAAGCAGCTGGTGGAGACATTAAAATAATTTAACAGCCTTCGCATATAGGTGTAATCTTAAATAGACTATATATAAGGTCTAACAAAATTAGGTGAAACTATTTTAAGGATATGCTCAGACCATCAAACTGAACAACTTTATCTAGGGGACCAATACGAAATCTCGAAAAAAAAATCTGCAAATGTATCTGCAGTTTTGTATGGGACATCAACATTTTTTTTTCGCGATTTCGATATTGGTTCCATAGAGAAAGATGTTCAGTTTGATGGTCTGACCATACCCTTAAAATAGTTTCAGCAAATTTTCTTAGTCCTTATATTTTAGGGAGTGCTTCAGACCATCAAACTGAACAACTCTCGTTATAGCACCAACATTGAAATCGCGATAAAGAATCAGTTGTTCCGAACATTTGGGTCGAGTAGCCATTGACAATTTCTATGGAAACTCCAAATTCTTTGTCGCGATTTCAATATTGGTCCCATTGTAAAATTTGTTCAGTTTGATGGTCTGTACCCCTAAAAATTTTAGTTTGCATCCTGTAATAGTATTCAATAGATTTTCATTTTACATGGACAGCATCATAAGTGCATGAATACATGTATTAATGCGATAAGGCGAAAAAAAAGTGTATCTATAAGGAACACATCTACCATAAGTAAATGAAGACACGTAGAAATGGCAATCAGACGAAGTGTCAGAATCGTAGCGTGCGGCGAGCTGTAGACTCAGCCAAGTCCCACAGGTCAATCGCGTGAGCATTTTTTCATCTACCATCCCATGCACAAAGTACACGACTTTGTTGCGAACGAGTTTTTATTGTAAGAATGGAAAATTTCGGAAAACTGTTATTAATGATCTCAATTACCTACAATGTAATCCTACACGCCACTTACTTACACGCGAACAAAAGGCTGCTTTCTGGACTAATAAGATAATGGACTAAATATATACTCAACACAACGAAAGATGAAGATATACAGGGTGCAATTGTTGAAGAGGGTGCTTCAGACCCTCAAACTGAACAACTTTCACAGTGGGACCAATATTGAAATCGTGAAAAAGACATCAGCTATTCTATACATTTGGGTCGAGTCGCATTAGCGTGATTCTATGGAACAGCATGTGGACAGCAGTTTTTTTTTTTGCGATTTTGTTTATTTCGTATAGTGAAAGTCGTTCAGTTTGATGGTCCGTAGCACCCCTTAAAGTTTATAACGCATTTAAGTTTTTAGTTATATGAAATCAACGAACACAAGAAAACTTGGAGCCCCTTGGAGTATGGCTTATAAATGTCACATAACCCCTGGTACAGCTGAAACAATAATCTAAATGTAACTACATGAGATGGATATTAAACAAGACCAACGCCTAAATTGATTGACGCCCCAAAATGTATTGCTATTTAACGGATGATTAATAGTTATTTAATGCAAAATTGTACACATGCAACACTATGTTAAGTAGCCGGTCCGCATTATGTATGCGTAAGCATCAATATTTCAGTTCAAGTAGTCTTGGTAAAGTTTACACGTAATAAATCATGAGGATCATTTAAAAGCTATCAGCTTATGAATAAGTATGGCGGAGATAAAAAACTATCAGTTTTCCTTACTGATTTAGGAGCAGTTGTATTACACGAACATAATTCTTTTCAAGTAGTAGATTAGTTCAAATGACTACAGCATCAAGGAACAAAACCCTTCAGACTTAGGCTACCATATCAAATACCTCATCCAAATCTAGAACAGACAAATACTGTAGATTAATTTAAGGTGGTTTCAGTCCATACAAACGTTTGACGCACAATACGCGTAGACGGAATTAATAAAAGTAATAATTTATATGTGGAAAAATAGTTTAGAAAATCTAGATGCCGCGTAACGAATAACATTTGCAATTTATAATATAATTACGAAGATATAAAGCTTTTAAAATTTTGTATGAAAAACTTCAAAGCTTTATATCTTCGTAATTATTTTATAAATTGCAAATGTTATTCGTTACGCGGCATCTAGATATTCCAAACTATTTTTCCATATATAAAAAGTTATATATATTACTACCGTTTACGCGTATTGTGCGTCAACATTTTTTATAAAATGGACCCCTCTGCAACCGCCTTAAATGACAATCTATCTTGTTCACATAAATACCAAATACGTACCTACCATAACATATAATCTTAACGCAAAAACTACGATAAAAGTCCTTGAATAATTCAGCAGTAAGTCATTACGAATCCTAGAACCTGCTTTGTTAGATACCAGCACAGTTTCATTAATAATAATGCAGTTGAGATTAATGACATTTCAGACGTAGATTGTGAAAGCCGACCACCTGTTACAGAACAATGCAAACAGTGGAGAAGGTGAACTTTTATTGTTTTACTCTGTATTGTAAACAAAGGTTTAGTTAGATGATAATTAGACAAAGAAAAACGTCTTATTCTCTTCGTTGATAGACAAACTATAATTATGCATAAAAATGGTTTTACTTGGGTAGCTATTCATGGTTTTGTTTAGTAACATTTATTTAAGTGGTATCGAAAACTAAGTGTTATATCTATTGTAGTAGTTAAAGACATATAAACTACACGACTACAACTGGATACAATATTATAGACGAATTAAGATAAACACCTCACAATCATGTTGTTAAGCTGACATGATATTTAAGACAAATCAAACTATATTTATGATAGTTAATACGGGTAAATCTAACGATATCAACCGACAAACGATCTATAAAATATCTCCAAAACTGTCAAAACACACAATAATAGTTGCAAATGGAGACTAAAATAGGACAATAGGTCGTTTAAAGTTTAGACTAGAGTCAGCGACCGATAATGTACCGCAAAACATACTGCAGACTAATAAATCCGTTATTTACGAGCAAAGGCACCCACTGAACCATGTTTGGTAGCTCAAGAATGGGTAAACCGTATTTTTAACCCATAGAATTATATGCCTCGTTAAAAGATATGCGAGATCGCACATTGATAAATACGTTGAATTTTGTTCTAACGAACAATCTGATAAAAATAAATGATGTTTTACAAAAATGTAAGAATGCAGTCTTGTTTGGTTTAATAAAATTGTGTTTTAGCACATGGCAACGGCCATTGCAAAACTTGCTTGGAAACAAGATACTTTTATTTTCATATTAAGTTTATATTGTTCCAGTTTGTTGCAAGCTCACTAAGTATAGAATGACTATACGTTTGACATTGAACAAGTACGGAAGCTTGGGACAAATTCATCTATAAGTGCAGCTATGCACTTGCGACCGAGGTCAGCCGCTATCTTGCAATTAATAGGATGCAATTCTATGGCCGTGAAATGTCAAGACTTATGGTTGCAGAAGGTAACAATACTTACCTAATAGAAAACAATAAATATGTTTGTATGTCTTTAATTCGTATAATAAATCAAGATCCAGAGTGCTATTTTTAATTTCATACTTGAAAGTGACTGAAACTGAATGCAGTATGGAGTTTATGCATTATTCAGTCATGATTTTAAAAGTCTGAGATTTAAAAAAATATTACTTAGTTTCATCTTTTGTCGTCGTTATTTTTAGGTTTCTTGCAGCAGGTTTTAAAAAAGAAATCAAACAGTTTACAAAGCTAAAACACATGCAGCTAAATGTTAGCTTGAACCAGCAAGGAACATTACAAAACAAACAATTGCAGATTTATGCAATTAAAAAGTGAAATAAGAATCCACTGATGTATCAGATGCATTATTTATAGATATTACAAATCGAAAGTACGGAGGTCATTGTATTCAAATTCATTTTGTGTGTCAAGCGATTAAACCATTCCGATATTCATATTTACATACTTTCCCTGAAGACCCTGAATAATACGTATTTATTAAACTGTGCGAAGAAATGTCAATTTAACATGCCCTTTAAGACGTATTTCGAAATCTTTGCTTCTTACAGCATAAGTCTGCATAATTCAAAGCATATTTCCGTTCCTTCCTGTTTCTATGACATATTAATTACTTTATGTTTGTCATTAGTTTATCTGCGCCTTCCTTGCCGTTTTTATCCGTATTTCTTAAGGATAGAACTAATCGTATTAGATGGCACTTTATAATTATCCCTCCTATTTATAATTACCAACAAAATGTTACTAATACACCCTGTATTCAGATAATGAAACTAAATAGCTTTCCCTAAAGAACATGGGACGAAAAAGGAAAAAATTTTTGGACCTTCAAAAATCCTTAAAAAAGTGCAAATTATCCGATCTATTTTTTCTAAGAGGTCCAAAAAAATTTATAGGCGTGTATAAAGCCAATATTTTCCCGGAGTTATGGACTCATCATTAAGCTGTTATATGAATACGATTTTTAAACATACCATCTAATGTTATCATTTGAAAAAATGGAACAAGACAAATAAACATACATTTATCATCAGAACCATGAATCAAACATAACCGTCCATTTAATTAATATCATAAGACAATTGAAACATCAACAGCGAGATGATCAAATGAAATAGTTACAAAACTATAAATCTAATCATTTAGAACGATTATGAACAACGGACGACATAGTGTGGTAATCGAGATTAATTGTTCATCGTAGCTAATTAAGGGAAATCTAAATCTAGATGATTAGATTTAAGTAATTTCTCTATTTCAAACTCTATTTAATTTTAGCTCATCGGAAGAAGACGTTATTACTGTAAAGGAATCTGCTCTGGACAAGAAAGTGCAGTATGAAATTAAACTCGCAAAAAGTCTGGAGTTTGTTTTTAGCCCATCGGGATAATTTCTGTAAAGGAATCTGCGCAGGGCTAACTAGTCCAGTATGAAATTAAACTTACAAAAAGTCGAGAGTTTTTAGCCCATCGGAAGAAGACGTTATTACTGTAAAGGAATCTGCTCTGGACAAGAAAGTGCAGTATGAAATTAAACTCGCAAAAAGTCTGGAGTTTGTTTTTAGCCCATCGGGATAATTTCTATAAAGGAATCTGCGCAGGGCTAACTAGTGCAGTATGAAATTAAACTTACAAAAAGTAGAGAGTTTTTAGCCCATCGGAAGAAGACGTTATTTCTGCAAAGGAGTTTACGGCGTACAAAACTGTAAAGTATGATATAAAACTAACAAAATGTTTGGAGAGCGGAGAGCCTCATGTGTTTTCCGGACTAAAGATTGTGATGCAGGCAGTACCTCGTTTGTGCAAAAGTAACTAATCATCTCAGAATCGATTGTAGTAGGTATTTTATTGATGCAGTTTCATTGGGAGCAATATGTTATATGATAATTGATAAGTAGGTATTATCAAATATTATTGATTTTTAAACATGTTACAGCCATGTTGTGCTATTTCGAATCAAATTAAAGATTGAAAAATTTTTCTCGGGCGGGACTTGAACCCGCACTTTTCCAAACCGGGGAACTGCGTTATCCAATTTCGCCACCGAGCCCACTACCCAGAGAACGACATTTTCAATCTGTTGCGTCTTAAGGAGACGTGAGCGCCATCTACTGGTAGTTATTACAAACTAACCAACGCCTCCTTAAGACTCCTTAAGTCGCAACAGATTGAAAATGTCGTTCTCTGGGTAGTGGGCTCGGTGGCGAAATTGGATAACGCAGTTCCCCGGTTTGGAAAAGTGCGGGTTCAAGTCCCGCCCGAGACAAATTTTTCAATCTTTAATTTGATTCGAAGTAGGTATTGTTATTGTGTAAGGTTCCGATCATCGATCGATATAAGATCGATATGTTTTATGACTGAAGGAAATTCTTAAATGATGTTATGGTTTTCCGATCATCGTATTCACCGTCTGAAAATGATTAAGTAATTAAATATTAAGAAGCAGTATCAAAAACAATACGTCGATTTGATACCGATCGAATCGGATAGTTAAGTTATACAATAGCACCCCAGGTCAATGCGCAAGATGGCATTAATTTCCACTCATGCAATGTAATTCAATATTTTTAGTTTGTTAGTCTTATATTCCGTAAGTGTAATAATTTCGTCCTTGTAGTGTTAAATTCTTTAGAGCGAATTCGAGTTAGTCACTTTACAACCGTATAATTAAGTTTCAAGTTACGTTACGAATGTGATAATTATACACTCGTAACACATAAAGCCCACCCTCGTGTGTTTTCCTGTTGGCATTGCCCCAAGCGTTTGTCTTTAGATCATAAATTACACGTATTAGATGCTGAGAACCTATTCGTAGTCTAGCTATTTATCTAGTCCTTATCCAATTTAGAGACGTTTCCATTCGATATCTGTGCATGTCGCTGCCAATTCCTCTCTTCGTCTTTCATATTTTAATTTAAGGAAAATTCGAGTAAATATTCACACTTATAAGTTTCCTGCCTGTAGACATTTATCCGATATTTGCACAGAACCGAGAAGATTGGAGAAAAAAGGTTTGCCCAGCAGTGGGAGCCAGAACAGAGTAAATAATTTTTTTTTGCGTGGGTATTGTGTAAATCTGCATAAGTTAGGTTTATATTATCTATTTGTCGAAATAAATGTAAGTTACAATAATATTAACGACTTTCCCAGTTATTAAATAAATCAATTAAATACAAAAGAAATTTGGAAAAGCTGAGAAAGCAATTGAGAAATTTCGTCACTAAATGCCCCAAAAACAAATTAAAACGCAAGCAGTCATTAAATTAGGTCATGGAGATGTAGTATCAATTCCTGAAATATTTTCTAAGAACTTTCACGTTAGAGAAACCAACATTAATCAAAGCTTGGCGAAGCCAACATGTAGAGGCCCTTTAGACAATTTGTTCTACTATCCCTGAATACGCTATACAGGGTGGAATTGATATCATTAGCATCCTTTTAAACTAAGAGTCTACCCATTAAACTAAACAACTTTTACTATGGGAGTAAACCGATCGGAGCAACAAAAAAATCAGCTGTTGCATACATTCGAGTCTGCTGAGCTCCGATCGGTTTGCTCCCATCGTAAAAGTTGTTCAGTTTGATGGGTAGACTCTTAGTTTAAACGGATGCTAATGATATAAATTTCACCCTGTAGAAGTGCAACCAACGGCAGAACCTGTCAGTGTAGTACTATAATTTTTTCCCTAATGCCACGATGAGAACTTTCCTTCCTTACGTCACAGAAATCAATGTACAAAGTTATATATAATAAAAAATGTAATGTCATCACAGCTACGTGATAGTATTATTATTAAAATCAGTGAACAAGAGTGCGCAGGAGCACGCTCGGCGTCGCAAACTAGGCTGACATAAACGCGGAACAACAACAATGCTTTATGGCTGCCGTAGCAAGTGCACTGTACTGCTGGTAGGGTTGCCGAACAATTTTACATTTTATTTTGAAATCGTGTGGTTTTTAGTACAAATAAAATGCTTGCCTTGAGGTTTTATCTAGGTTTTAATCGGTGTAATATTAAGATTCAGATATAAAATTCAAAAATCACCTATCTGTGTGTCATTTGATAATTACATTATGGCTCGACTCTTACCAATTTTAATAACAGACTAAACGGACTTCGGAGGCCCCAGCAATAGGACATAATCCAAATAGAAACAGAAATTCAGTTTACTAATCCTAGTAGATAGGACAATCAAGACACACATATTAATTTCTCTACTAATTTTCATTGTGGACAATATGGCCTGATTACTCTTGGCGTCTCACCCTCTTTAGTGAGGTTTTTGCTCCACTTTCCAAAAGGGGTATAACCAAAGATCCCACATGACATGGCCTACCAGATGTTTGGCTCCTAAATATGAAAAGATGAAAAGACACATGGGTTACAGTGGAAATCCTACAGGTTATTTACACCACAGGACTTAAAAACTCAGTTAGGAATTGTTTCATGTCCTTTTGTAGACATCCGAAACTGATTCTGGATGAATAGTAAAATGTTGACGTTGAAAGTGCTACAGAAGCACTTTCAAAAGAGTAGTCGACCCTATCCAAACACAGTATAACCTAGTTCTAACTCGTTTGCCGATTTCACGGCGGTCAGCGGTGTTTGCTCCGGTTTGCTATTGCACTTTTATAGATTCGTATCGGACTGAGTAGAGCAGAGTGGAATTTTTCAAATGTGGGAAGAATTGCTTGGACTTTCGAAATAATACTGTTATTTGATTACTTGTCACGTTTCATTATGTTACTTTGCGAATACGGCGTGGTCTAATAGGTGACCGTCTTTTGCACTAAGCTGCGTATGTACAATAACAAATTCACGATGCGTATCCCTTTCGGAAAGACCAGAATCGGTGATAAGTATAACTACTTTTACAGTCAGTCGAGCGTCTGCAGGATTCTGTTTTAAGGGAAGGCAAGTACCTAAAATATATCTATCTATACTATTATAAAACTGTAACAGGATGTTTGTCTGTACATTGAAGGTATTAACAAAAAAAAAGTTACGATATGGTTTTTAGGTGTCCCTGATTCCATTTCACCAATTTTTGGATTTTTTGTCTGTCTGTTTGTTTGTGTGTTTGTTTGTTTGTTTGAACGAGTATCACGCAAAAACCACTGAACCGATTTTGATGAAACTTTTTTTGTTTGATAGCTTATGATCTGACTTAAAATCTGGTATATAATTTGTGCGGACGAAGTCGCGGGTTAACGCTCGTACTATTATAAAACTGTAACAGAAGTGTGTCTGTACATTGAAGGTATTAACAAAAAAACAGTTGCGATATGGTTTTTAGGTGTCCCTGATTCCATATCAGCAATTTTTGGATTTGTTGTCTGTCTGTTTGTTTGTGTGCTTGTTTGTTTGAACGAGCATCACGCAAAAACTACTGAACCGATTTTGATGAAACTTTTTTGTTTGGTAGCTAATGATCTGACTTAAAATCTGGTATATAATTTGTGCGGACAAAGTCGCGGGTTAACGCTAGTATTTTAATAAGACTATAGTATAGCCAAAAACAAAAGGTGTAAGTTTCACACCTGATTATCCAATCTGTGATCAGCGTAAAGCAAGTTATTTAATGGTTGTACTACCTACTTAATTATTTGCAATACCGCGCTGCCACTAATTGTCGATCTCCTATATATTTCAAGCCGAAGTGATCACACGAGTGTTACACAAGAATTACATCACAAATCGATAAGGGATCCTCGGTGGTTTACTATTCGAAAACGCGGAAATAGTCTCACAGTTATAGTAACCAGGTATGAACCATTAAACAACAAAATACGAGGAAATATAATTATAATGTAGGCTATGTCTGTCAGAAGAACAGGAATCTTAACATTATTTACATTGAACAGGATTAGCATATTGGGCCTTTCACTCGATCTTTATTCAACAATATTTTTTTTTTTACTTCAATGTTTTTAATAGAAAAAAATAATACAACACAGAACAAACTAAACACAAAACTACAAATATTACACACACTCCGCATGTATTTCATCCATTCACTAAAATACAATTCTAACTGAAAGACACTTTATCAAATGAATTGTAACTCTTAAAACTATCTGAAATAAAACAGAATCAATAAGTAAGTAGGTAACAACTTTTTAAAAATCGCGAAACGATTTTCAACATCAGTTACCTATCTTTTTTTTTAATTTTCGTTTCTATTTACTAATCGACGGCCCGGTAGCACAGTCTGTAGTGAACCTGCCTGCTGTGCCGAGGGTCGCGGGTTCGAATCCCGTAAGGGACAAATATTTATATGATGAATATGAATATTTGTATCCGAGTCATGGATGTTTATATCTATATATGTATTCTATATCGTTGTCTAGTCATCATAATACAAGTTCAGGTACTTTAAATGTGACTAGATAATTTGTGTGACAATGTCCAAGATATTTATTTTATTTTTTATTTTTTTTTACTAATCATATTGCACTTTTTAGGGTTCCGTACCCAAAGGGTGAAAACGGGACCCTATTACTAAGCCTACGTTGTCCGTCCGTCTGTCCTACCTATTTAGGGCTGTAACTTTTGAACCGTAAGAGCTAGATAGTTGAAATTTTTACAGAATGTGCTTTTTTACGGTGGATTTGCTAACAATGTCAGATAAAAGTGACAAAAGGTTAAAAATTAAGGGGGTCCTCGTACAAGGAACTAGTTTTTATCAACGTTTTTTCTTCTCGCTCTATGGTAAAATCGGTAATACATACAAGCGTCAAACTTGGTGTCTTTATAGAGCAAACTCTACAGTATAACAACAAATAATAAAAACCAGCCAAGTGTGAGTTAGTCTCGTGCTAGGTCCCGGAGTAAAAAATTTTTTTTACGTTAATATGCTGTGGTGGTGTGGTACCCTCGGCCTCGGTGCGCGAGTAGCCCGACTGGCACTTGACCGATTTTATTTCTTTTTTTGCGATAAATCATCGTGTAGTTTACTGGCGAGTTAGAAGTATAATTTTGAATTACTAGGTTCACCAGCATACGGTTCATAAAACCCTTAGGCGACGACGGTTTAAAGTATCAAATATCAATAATTCAACAAACGACGTTCGCTTATTCAGTATTACTCATAACTGTAGAACGGAAATTAGAGGCAAGTAGAAAATCTGGTTTCATTTACTAGATCGGACCATGATAAACTGCACGCTGCAATGTTGCCAAACTGCGCTAATACCTCTGGTATTTTATCTGCGATCGTGAAGTTTATAAGTTTACATTTTATAGATACAGTAGTTAAGTTACAATAGTTGGAAATGGTTTCGAGAACCACTCCCACTAAGATTGCTGTTGGTCTTATTTGAAGCCGAAGTTTTAATCCTTGTGTGGGTAGGTTACAGGTAGGTTTTATTGGCATTTGGCAAGCTTAAGTCCCCGTACGAATAACATGTAAGATTAAAAATTTTACATTTTTCATTGCCATCCTCCTAAATGGACCAGTTGTGCGTTTTTGATATTTTTAAGCTGATTGCCTATCTAGGCACCGGTACCGGTCACCAAATCTCGTTGGCCTGATATGCTTAGTGACAATTTCAGCCATTCGAAGCACATCTATCTTCGTCCTTCCATCCTGTCAGGGCGTAGGGCTTGGGTCATGGCTCTCCATCGGTTGCAATCTTCGGCAGCACTGTATATATCCTCCCAGATTTCACCATGTTAAAATTTTTGGCCCCTACTTCCATAGAGCGGCGCAAAATTTATTTCAGCGCATTCGTTTGCCTGGTGGGTGCATCTTGGATGAGTGATTAACAAGCCTTCTTAATATATGACCAAGCCACGAGCTGGGATCACTTTCTCTACACGCTGCTCACCCGTCCGTCTCCGTCTCTTGAGCTCATCTTTTAAGATGGTGTTTGGCTAGAAGATCTCTAAGACTTCTGTTCTTAACTGAAAGTTTTTTAACCCCAGACGCAAAAAGAGGGGTGTTATAAGTTTGACGCCAATGTCTGTGTGTCTGTCTGTCTGGCATCGTAGCTCCCAAACGGGTGGACCGATTTCGTTCCGGTTTTTTTTAATAGAAAGAAAATTTTCGCGACAGTGTTCTTAGCTTTGTTTCATAAAAATCAGTTCAGTAGTTTTGTACGTACGTACGTTCTGTTGACATGTGATTGGTCTAATCTATCTTTCCCATAAACGCACAACTGATCCTTTCCGACGTGGACGGTTGAGCTCAAAATTAGCTAAGCAGCAACTACTTATTAAGGTCCAATTTTCATTCTAGCCTTTACCTTTTAAGATACTAATTGTAAGATAAAATTATCTAATTCATATTATGGACTGAACCAGATTCGTGAGACCGCGAAGGGCTAAGGCCGAAGGTAGACAGGCTTTGACGAAAAATTACGTCAATTACGTGCAGCTGGGCAAGCCGACGCCCTTTCTATCTAAGGCTATTCTATTCCGCTACATTTATTATAAAAGTGAATGGTGGTTAGAAACCAGTATCTTGTTGCTGTTTTCAGGGTAGATTATTAATACGATTCTGTGAAGTCTGAGTTCTTGCGCTAAATGAAGTTGACTAAAATGATAAACATACAGCATGATTCAACCCTCGTCTGTTGCAATTCCAAAGACAATATAAAATGTATTGTGTCTGGACCAGATCTGCTTCTAAACAGGCCAGAGGTTAATCTTTTTAAGTCTGAAAGAAGCACTGATTCAGTTTTAAAAGCGACAGCCAACATGTTATAGAACTTTAAGATTCTAATGAATGAACAAAATCTGGCATAGACACACTAATTCGTCAGTCATATATTTATAGCTAAAGGTTTCCGATTACCTCAAGGGCTCAAAATATGAATGAATAACGATTCCAACGAAACTTACTCAGACGCGAAAACAATTAAAATATCAAATCGAGAGCCAAAAGACATAATATCTATCAAACTTCTGGCGCCAACAAAAACAGTTGCGAATCTATTAGTATTTTAAAAACCCAAGTAATCTTTTATTCATCCCTCAAATTAAATGCAAATCCGCACGATTCATCATAGACTCATACGTAAACAACATAATTATCCAACGAATCGTCGGACAAATCCGTAAGATGAATTAACATTTTGGTCGCGTATTAGCTACATGACGCCTGCAGTGTAATGTAAACATTACGAAGAAAAACCCACTCGATTCCTGGACATGACGGAGTTTATAAACGTGGAATGACTGATAGACATAAATTATTACAACGAGAAGCTTTAAGTATTAATGACATCCTGATAAAAATGAGTCATAGTTAAAAATACAGTTAGAAGCTAAAAAGTATTTATAAAAGCGTGATCAATAAAACGTCACTATCTACCCTCACCGCCCTATGCCGAGGTCCATACCCCATAATTCTGGGTGCGCTTAGGCCGGTTGCTTAAGTTCTTTTATTGGTACAGTTGAACTACCTAGAGCCCGACTGGAAAACATCGAAGTTCTATTCTTTTCCAATTCCAATTGTAATCACATTGCAATCCAATTACTATTCAACTGTGCTGAATTCCGTATCGCGCTAACTTTATGTAACTGACAGCCTTTAACGTCTGAGCGATGAGTCAAAACGGCTCTAACGGCTGTCTAGAGCTGTTCCGCGATTAGCGCAATACCAATTGTATCAAAAGTTATGGTTCGTACGTAATCCAATCACGGATCCATTCGACGAATATTTACCGCGATTGCAGCCCAGGGGGCTTGGTCGTCACTGGTGTGGTGTGGTCCCTCATAGACCGCAATAATTATGCAATGTGTGTTCTCTGACCAATGTCGTATTTGTCAGTTCGAATAAAAAGTTCTCCCAAGGTAACTGCAGTGTGTAACATGCTACACATTCCTGAACACTAGCGTATATGCGTTTTTTGAGGACTTCATAACGATGCCCGGACCGCCACGCTATATCATTATGCGTAAGAACAGAGCGAACGATAATTTAAAGTGGGCAAAAGGGGGAAATCTCAAATAATTAACGAATGTGTTATACATACTTATACATAAGGTTAGAAGGAATTATTTTGAGTCGTGCACATTACAACTTTTATGATTAACTAGCTGACACGGTGAACTTCGTACCGCCTCAGAATCAATTTCACCCGACCGACCACTTGGCCGTTTTTTTTATAAACCTGTCACGTGCACAACAACCCACCAAAGTTTTATCGCAATCGGTCCAGCCGTTTTCGCATGATGTCGTGACCAAGGGAAATAGGGATTCATTTTTATATATTACCAATAATGTGACTTTAAAAAAACCAATTGTGTAGTTTTATTTTATGATAATTATGTAAATAAAATCTGGAGTCACGTTGCAAATTTTGACGTGAGCGGTTCTGTCTGAGTTCGCGTTTGCGTTTGATCTTGCCACGAGGCTACACCACTTCTTCTCATCTGTTTAATGTTCAAAAACAATCCTCGAGATTGGGTTAGATACTTCCACAAACTATTTGAAACCGGGATGCAGTGGAAATGCAATGCTAACACACAAGCAAGAGTCCATTAATTTAAAAATAAAACAAATCTCTTAATCGCATTACCCAAAGGATAATCAAAACAAATCTAAATAATACTATTTCATTAAAGACATGTTTAACATGATTCACATTTTTCCCACCATCCTCGTACAAAGCATCAACTGACGCGCACCGTACCGTACATGCGTGGGCGCACGCGTGCTACGCATCGAGACCGCCTCATCAGAGTGAATAGGCAATAATGACTGCGTAGGAGTGACGTTGGATACGTTAACCTCACAAGTTCATACATCATCGTCTGGTTTGGTCATGATATGCCAAGGTGTGATGTATATGTTCAGATTCTTGAGGTATGAATCTATACTCAGCACTCTTTTGTTTTCCGTGGGTACTTGTTTTGCAGAGGTGATCAAAGTGATCGATCATAAACCATAGCGCGCATGAATAAAATAATTTATAATCCTGAATAACCCATGCCCCTGTGACAACCCTCGGCATGTGACAGCAGTTGCGCGCGCCAATGTAACACACCATGAAGTTCGTTTATAAAGAGATTTTTTTATTGACACCAAATACGTATAGCTTCTTACGTGCGTACATGAACACACGCCTCTTTTGTACTTCATTACATTAATTTTGAGATACAATTTTGACAGTAGTTAAATTTTCGGTCGAGTTACTTCTATCAACAAAATCATGTATTTTGTTACGAGAGATGTACAGTCAGCAGCTATAAATTATAAACACTTTAGTACTACGACTAGAACAAAAGTGTATACAACTTGTTGCTGCTGACTGTACCTATAATGTATCAATTCGAATTAAAATATATTACAAAAAAATGCTTGCCTCATGTAAATTATTCCCACATAATCGTCATCAAGCCAGGAATTTGAAAAAAAAAACCATGTTTAACCATTGATATAACCGATGTTTAAATAAAACAATAACAAGCCCTGCCTCACGCACACAAGACTATCCAAACACCCAATTTAGAACCTTACAACACCCACAAAAAGTATAAATGTAACAACTATGACGACAGCAAGTTACTAATGCAACTCACTACGTTCCAGAATCAAACCGCAATGACATCATTAGTAAAGACATTTCTTCTTCAAATAGTGAGGCGCTCAAATCACGAGATTTCCGCAGTTATTACGAATGCATAAGAGGTATGTTAGAGGACTGGATACTTAAAAAAATTGTAGTCAAAGAATACGTCACAGCATAACTAAATGATGAGAGGAACAGTATCTTTTAAACATTGACAGATGTCTACTGACTCATTGAAAGAGTAACAAGGTTTTGTAGGAATCGTTTTGTGACTATAACATGACTAACTGTGGTTTCACTATTTAGTTACAATTGTTTACGGATTTGAAAAAAAATTGGTTGTCAATTAGTGGTGGAGGTCACAGAAAGAGGCTTGAATCATCTCACTTATTATAGCCGTAGATATTTTTTTTATTCTTATACCGAATTTACTCACTAATATTCCACGAATATACAATAAATTTATTAGAACAATTTGGTAGGATTTACGTCATTAGCCGCAAATTGAAGTAGTCAAGCAAAGCGAGCAAGCGAGCGTATTGCAAGCTAGACTTTACAATACTGCAAGATGAACTCAAAACATAATGAAAAAATCTGAACAGAGATAAGAAGAGGTGTAAAATTACTAATTCTGAAGAAGTGGTGTGAAATTACTAATTCCGACAGAAACACGAGATCAAAGGGTCAAAGCCTCTACCCGGGTCCCGGACATTCGAACTTCGCAATTGCATGAACGTTTTCGTTCCCGTGTCAACTCTATTACAATGACGTTCGGACCGAAACAGTCGCGATATATCGAAAATCGAAAGTCCAGGTACAGGGCCTGATCCACCGATTAGAGCTTTGCTTATCCTTATCATACAAAACAAAAATTGAAGTGAAGCTATTCTATTTGACTTAGTCAATTACTACATTAATAATAAATACAGAACTGAAATAGAAAATAAAGAAAAAACATTTGTCTCACAACAAACTAACATTAGTAAAAGGATATTGACCCGGACACCGAGCCAGGTGCAACTTGGCAAGAAACTCAACCGGATAAGAATATTAACAACTCAAAAAAAAAGTTGGCAAAAAACTATCAACAATTTGAATATAACGGAGAACAATGCTTTAAGTATTACGTGATTGAAATGCAAGTTGTCAAATTAAAAGTTAAAAGCCAATAGCTATTGGCAATAAAGACGGTTAGAAATCGGTTCGAAATCAGTGAGCTAGGTATATTATAGCAATATGCAGCCTCATAAGACAAACTCCTGAAAATTGTTTAGATGATGATGTGATAACTATTGGTTGTAATAAAATAAAGCACAAAGCTCCCATTTATAACATAAAGTCAACAAAAAGTTGGTAACGATTATGCTAAATCTAAAGCTTATTATTATTAGTAATATATGCAATTCTATAAATAAACTTGATCTAATATGCAAACTAGATCACATAAACAAGATTAATCATGTTATTGTAATATTATCACAATTACTAATGATTAGACAAGTGGACCAAATAAGGCATCCTACACTAATGACTTCTTGAGAACGATGATCAAACGCCACTCGATGACTTACATGACATATTACAATGACCATAAAAACTCATTATAGCAAGTAATGACACAACAAAATCAAGTTTTACCACACTTTTTGCTAAATGTAAAAACTTACGATCTTATTAATACAGATTTAAAGAACAATATTCTTAAGCTGCTATTAATAATAACAGCAAAGAGAATTTGTTAAAGAATGAATCCGGCATCATCAATAATAAAATGCTCAAAGACGTAATAGAAATAGTTCATAGAAACGATAATTACAAGTATGTAAATAATGGGGCATTAGACACGGCCAATCCTGTACTTCATTCCACATAAAACATCCCCTAACCTAACTCTTAAACCAACAACATAAATATCAAAATGAATTGATTCATGGGACTTGATGGATAGAAATATTGAGTAAGAATTAACAAGTGGAATGAAAACGGCTGTGGGAAACAAATAAATCTCTCCATTGACAAGGACGCGATCTTTTATTGTTAAAAAGAAAGAAAAAACGGGTTTTCCGAAGACGTTGATAATTTGCATAGGCTAATTAAAATTATACGTGAGTAGCAGTCGTACATCATGAAATTAATGTAAGCATTTGTATTAGTGAAGACAATCTGATAGATTGCATCATCAGGATGACTAAGGAATATAATCCTGTGTCATCAGGACTGCAGCAATCACTGAATAAATAGGTCATTGATTGATTGTTGGTTGCGCATTGCAAGCAAGGGTCGTTATATAACACTGCGACCATTTCTGGTCTATTGTGTTCGCCCTAATATGCTCACCCATATTTTACGCATACCTCCGAATTTATGGTATTTTCTTTTCATTATAGGGTATGCAAGTTTCCTCACGATGTTTAACCTCACCGCTGAGCTAGTGATAATGTTAATGATAAATACAACCGTACATAAATTCTGTAGAACTTAGTGGTACAGGCCAGGAATGGAACCGCCGTCTCATGATTGAATCGCTAACTCTCTTCCGCATGGACTATCATCGCTTTTATCATCATGGCTAATCACTAATCAGATAATGCAAGGCAATCGATGTGCTAATATTTTAAATGACATTTGATGGAATAAAATGTCATTGTCAACGTTTAAGGCTGGTTTTGTGGCAAGACCGTAAAAGTCTAAACTTTCAATGTCTTGACCAAACGAAGGACAATATGAATCATTGCACCGGCAACTCCTTATTCGGAGTTATTCATCGCATCTCGCCCACCAGAGAGGCGGTCGTTTGTCCATTCTATATGCTTTACAATTGGTTAAAAAGTAGAAGGAAACGCTTTATAAAGATAACTGTATAGATAAACTTTATGTTAAGTGATACAATGTTTGTTTTGTATCCTGCCTTTACTGTCGTGTGAGTATTTGCCAAAATAGAAGTAAGAAGGACGACGTTTTTGATTGAAAGTGACAGATAAACTTAGAAACGGCATCAGATGAAAATCCTGGTAACGTAATGGCTGACTTGATTTCCAAAAAACATAATTACTTTTTGGAAATAAAGTCTTGGGTACGGTTCATTCGGATTTAAAAAAAAAAAGTCTTCAATATCGATTTTCTTTTTAACGTGTGACCATTAGAATTAGTATGGGTCAGGACTCCAGAAGAGACCAACAATAATAAGACTCAGGGCCTGTTTTATCACTTCTGAATAAGTTCTTTATAGGTTCGATAGGGTTCTATCACGCTACTATACTATGGCCGCAGAAGTGGAGAAGTAGGCCCTTAGACTACCTATACATCAGTTTATCAGTCATATAGCAAACATCCAGATAATTAAACGCTTAGTTAATGACCTATTGTCTAGTCCAAGTGGATTAGCGTTGGATTAACAAAGGGCAGAACGTATCGTGTCATAAATATTCAACAGACGTGTTTAACGGGTGACAATGTCGTGCGTGCAGGGCATTACCCGTCAACGACTTCTTACACTTTCTTGGCTTTTTAAAAAGTCACCGTTAAACAGTGGTCCTCAAACTATGACAAGCATTGTGATACCCAGAAGCTTGATAATATATTTTTTACGAGACAAAATGGGAATACGATAGACGAATCTGCAAAAAAGATGTGTACGCATGCATTGCTCCATCTATCAACACTATTATAAAACTGTCTGTTTTCTTTCGAACATCACACCAAAACTACTGGAACGATATTAAAGAAACTTTTTGTGTTTTAAAGCTTATGATTGGGCTTAAAAACTGATATATATTTTATCTGGATGCTTTAGATGACGCGTGGCCAGAGCATGCCCAGGACAGAGATGGTTAGAGGATTAAAAGGGAGGCTTTTGCACAGCAGTGGATGAAATGGGCTAGCAAAAAAATAATTTTAACGAACGAAGTCGCGGGAAAAATCTAGTATTGTTAGTAGTATTAGTTAATAATAAACAAAGATAGGTATATCTAGGAATAGTTATATCTGGCCAAGGGTGAAGTTTGAAACAATTCTGCGTTTGTAAATATTCATTGTTAATATGTGACACATCTAATCACTGATATAATTAATAAAATGATACGCGACAAAGATTGAAAACCACATTCGACAGTTTGGACTTGCCATTAAAAGAAGTGAAGACATAATCAGAACTTTCTAAGATCGTGCTTAATATTTTATGATAGTCGAGGGCACTTAGGAGCGCAATATTTTTATTGCTATAAATAAAAGACCCGTAATTTTATTTATCTAACATCTCTGTCAACTATAGTGGTCATGCATCATAAATATCATAATCTATTTATTATTTGATATAGTGTCTGTCAATCTCTGTCATCATAAGTTTTGAAATAATATTTATTTTTTAAATTGCCCATTACCATTTCTTCTTCGGAGAATAAGGTCAAGATAATATTATTATTATTATATCAGCCGTCGCTGTCCCATTGTTGGGCAAAGGCCTCCCTCCGATCTCTCCATGCGTCCCGGTTTTGCGCTTCGTTAGGCCAGTTCTTTAGGAAGCTATCGATTTCGTCTCGCCACCTTTTTTTTGGTCTGCCTCGACGCCGATTTCCTTTAATAACGATAATATTGTTAAAATAAAATTAAAAAGTGTTTCTAAAATAGTAAAACTATTAAAGCGACTAGTTAGCAAGGTGATCTGGCAGTGGGCTGTAGGCTTACCATGAGTTTGCACTGTTTGTAGTAAACTATTGTAGTTTTGCTCCTAGGGGACTAACATTGAAATCGCGAAAAAAAATACAGTTGTTCCATAGATAAAGTCATTGGCGACTTGATTCAAATGTATGGAACAGCTGATTTTAGTTTCGCAATTGTTCAGTTTGATGATCTAACCTCAAGCATCCCCCCTTAAGTATGTCACGCATTAAAATTTGCACCCTGAATCAGAAACTCAGAACATTAGTATCAGTCGAGCCCTAGTACTCTTCCTTTGCCTATGTCTATATAAGGTCTAATAAAATTAGCTCAAACTATTTTAAGGGAATGCTCAGACCATCAAACTGAACAATTTTCTCTGAGGGACCAATATCGAAATCTTAAAAAAAAAATCTTCTGCCCCATACATTTGAGTCAAGTTGTATTTGCAGTTTTGTATGGGACATCAAATTTTTTTTCGCTATTTCGATATTGGTCCCATGGATAAAGTTGTTCAGTTTGATGGTCTGAGCATACCCTTAAAATAGTTTCAGCTAATTTTGTTAGACTTTATATTCTGTCTATATTGGATTAAGAAATACAGATTTTTTTCTTTTGCACTTCAACTTTCACAACAGTTAGTCTAATAATTACGCATTTATTTAAAAAAAAAAACAGGAAGTCCATAACCATTATACTAAATACCAATTAAAACTCTCATAATAAGCAAATAAATATTAATGCAAAGCTCATATCAGTTCTACCCAACGGGTAATAAACACTTAACAGTGTCTCACTTGACTACGTAATTACAGTTTAGTAACAGTTTAGTGAACTGATTGATGCGTGTAATGGTTTCAATTAGTAATTGCGTTCAACATTTGTACTGAAATACATACAGAAGGAAAGGTCTTTATTCTAGGACGATATATAAAGAATTTAAACTATTATAAAACCGTAACAGAAAGTGTGCCTGTACATTGAAAATATTAACAAAAAAAAGTTACGATATGGTTTTTAGGTGTCCCTGATTCCATATCAACAATTTATGGATTTGTTGTCTAACTATTTTAAAACTGTAACAAAAAGATACGATATGGTTTTTAGGTGTCCCTGATTCCATATCTGGATCATATGGATCATTTTTTGATTTTTTATGCCTGTTTGTTTGTGTATTTGTTTTTGTGTTTGTTTGATCGAGCATTACGCAAAAACTAAAGAACCGATTTCGATGAAACTTTTTTGTTTGATAGCTTATTATCTTACTTAAAATCTGGTATATAATTTGTGCGGAAGAGGTCGCGGGTTAACTCTAGTATTAAATATTTCATGATGTCATGGTGCCTCATCAAAGTCAAAAGTAAATGTCACAATATAGGAACTGAATTTGAAGTGCACTTATTAAATGCCAAATTTTTTTTTAAGATATCACCACGTCAGAACATCTTGTCGCTGTACAGAAGATGTATACAGAATCTCATCAAAAATTTAACACACTGGTATCGCGAAAAAAAAACACAGCTGGTATCACGCGCTGGTGGTAAAGGTACTCGCGTTTTTATCTTATTATAATTAAATAATTCTACCATCTTATAGGTTTCATGACAAAATCCCTCTAGCGACCTCTTTTAAAAACTTATTCCAAATTCAAACAATAATTTGGACATTTCTCAAAAAACTATACACAATCATATATATGTCCGAACGGTTCATGGTCTACAGGATCTTACTCGTTCATCGATGGTCAGGGTACTACTATAGCTGCTGATAGAGTGATCTAAACATTATTTGTTTGATTTTCCGATTTTGGAGCAACTAGAAAATCATATCCTAGGCGAACCCACATTTGTGCAATGCAAGAAAGGTTGAGTAACAAACTTTTTAACAAGTTTTACTAAAAAATTGCTTTTAACGTTATTAGATAAATAGAGAATGAATTAACGCAACCAGGATGTCAGAAACAAAGAAGTAATTAAAAACCCAAATCGACGTCCCACAAAATCATCACGATGTTACAACAATTAAATAAATCTTTGTTCAATAAAACAACGATTTCCTATCACAATTTCAGAAAAGGGCAAAGTTGGCTTCGTGCGGAAAATTTGGGTTCCGACCCAACAAATAATTCATAATTTATGTATATCTTTTTAAAGCCGCTTATGGTACACCTTCTTAGGCATGGGCTAATGTTGAAACCACGGATCAAGCGAAATCCGCCTTTTGCGAGGTCCACACGAATTTCGTTTCATGTGTAATTTGTTCTTTTCCTACTAATAAAGCCCTTATTTTTAGCCCAGTCATTTTACGGTTTGAGCCGGGACTAATTAATAATTGTCTTTTTTTTTCGGTATAATATTGAAGAGCCAATTTGAGCCTAGAAATGTACCAAAATTAAAAAAAAATCACGTCAGCAACAGTTCCAATTTTAAAATTTAGCTATTATCTCGTTCTAAAAAACCTGATGGTAAATTTTTTTGCACATATTTAAGACTTTTCCATTATATTATACATGATACAAACACGGTATGAATATTTTGGTCTACTTAGAAGTTTTTGAAAAAACATTCGTATTTTCAAATAAATACCAAATTTTTTAAATTTTGATTCCTATTTTATTGCTCAAAAATAATTTATATTGTCAAATCTAAGTCAAATGGTATTGGTATTGATATTATTAATTTAAAATCCTTCTGGGACATTCAATTTTGATTACTATGTTGCGTAGCGATTTTTTTTAATATGTTTTAAGATAGTCTTTTTGTCACTAAATGGTGCCGGTTACAGTTTAAAAGTCCAATTAATAATTACTCCCTACCCCGCCTAACAAAACTCCGTAAAATGTCTGGGCTATTTCAAATACACGTGGATTTAAACTTTGTTGCCCAACGATTCTCATAAAATATCATGCATTCCACTTCAATGCTTTTTCTTCACGTTTGATTAATTCATCACTCAACATGCAACGTCTTTGAACATTATAGAGACCTCCTAACTTCACAGGAATGCCGTTTCCTCACGATATTTTCCTTTACGACAGGTAATATTACATCTTCAAGACCACAACGCATCCTACTCCCTGCAGCCCTTTCACGACTTCAAATTATAATAAACCAGCGACCTACTCCAGCTTCGCCTGGGTGGGACCTATAATATAGGTAAGTAAATATATTATTCACCTAAACCTTCCCGAAGAAATTCTCTAAATGATAAAAAAAAAAGTGAAAACCGTATCAAAATCCGTTGCGTTGTTTAAAAGAAGTAAGCAGAGAAACGAGAAGTGTACGTAATACCGGCTGCTCTCAAACGGTGAAGGAAAACATCGTGAGGAAACCTGCACACTGAAGAAGAAATTATGATGTGTATATGAAGTCTACCAATCCGCATAGGTCACGCGTGGTGGATTAATGTCCATACACCCTCCCTGGGGGTAGGCCTGTGCCCTGCAGTGGAACGTTTATAGGTTGATGATGATGAAAGCTGACAAACATAAACGATGAGGACAGACGTGGATAGCGACTTTGTTTTATACTATTTAGAGATGTTGATCCCTAAAAATACCACGTGCCAAAACAAAGATTTAATTACAGTTTAATTATCTATCAGAATATGTTATACGACCTTGTCACGACCACAACATGGCTATTAAAGGCATGATAGTCAATCAGCCCACACCACGGTGCATTTACAAAAATCATTCGATGTTAACGTTTCATTGCCATTACGATCGGTTAAGGATACATCAGTCATCTTGAGAAAATTGCTTTTAACATTTATTGATCAGTATCGTACTGTGTATTTTATTACCTAGGTAATAAAATAAATAGGATTTATTACAATGTTTGTTTCTTGTCATTAAATGATGAAATGATTTGTCATTATTCCGCATTAACGATACCTTACGAATTATGACCTGATAATAATCATCAGCAGCTTATTATACGTCCCTGAGAAGGACACAGGCCTACCTCTCAGGGAGCGTGTACGGGCGTTAGTCCACCATGCGTATTCAAAGGGGATTAGTAGACTTCACACACTCATCAGAAATTCTTCTTCAGCGTTTGAGAGCAGTCGGTATGACGTACGTAAGTTAGAGAAACTCATTGGTACATGGCATGATTGAACGTGCACCCGACGCTCTTCTCATTCTCCTCCCTGTCTGTTTTTGCCGCCCTCTAATTCTGGGGACGACGAGGCCGAGGCGTATAGGGTGAAAAACGCCGTAAAACTTTTCACCTGCTAACATTGTATAAAACTAGGTGACAAAAGCACAGTCTGGGAAAAAATGAAAAAAGCCGAACAGCTACTAAATTTGGACATTCCATACTAAATGCATCGAATGTTTCTATTAAAAGAGTTTTTTTATGCGTTATTTCCCATTTTTCCTTTGAGAAAGTTATTCAATATCACGAGTGCAATCACCCATTAAAGTAATGCAACTGTCTACCCTAACGCCTTGTATTATGGCCATTAAGTATTAGGATCACAGAACATTTAAGTATTCTATCTAGGAAAATCTCTTGGCAAGTTCAGCTGCCTTGTCTATAAACACTGTATCCGGCTGTGCGCTATTTATCACATCTTATTACAATTGCTACTTACGTCTATTACTATAATGGAATCGATAAAAACCCAAGTGCCGACATAATTTACTAGGTAGGTGAAGTACGTTACTTTATAGATAAATATACAATAATTCATGACGTTTCGTTGTTAGTTCCGTTTACGGGATTCTATTAATATTTCTCTCGAATAGGATTTGAACGTAGGATGGCCTGTATAGTCGAGAACATCGAAAATATGTATAATACTTTAGTCTACGACGACGTTGAACAAAATTGTATACATCTTTTCGTTGCTGACTCATCATTCTCTTGCCCATTTCCCTTTATTTGGGGTCGGCGCAATATGTCATCTTCCATTCATTTCTCTTGGCCGTCATTTCAGCACTCACTCCTTTCTTACCAACTAAGGCGTGTTTATTTATAATAAGAATAATTCGTTAAAGGCTACAGAAACCAAGTAGTCAGCACACGCTCCGTCAATCATAAACACAACATGCAGTAATCAGCAACAAGCTTCGTCAAAACCTTAGATAACCAGTAAGAGATCCGCAATATGCTTCGTCAAACGTACCAAACTAAAATCCACCACAGGTTCGCGTCCTTTCTTACAAATATCATCCTTCACACAATCCATCCATCTTTTCTTCAGCCTTCCTCTCCTACCACAGCCATCCACGTTAATAGCCAAACTGTTGATGTGACTGCTATGTAAGCAAATAATTGATTTGCCTTCCAATAATGTGGACATGAAATGTAGATGCTATCAGTTGTATAATAAATAACTTAACAAAAATAAATAAAATACCGAATTTAATAAATTGCATTTCAGTTTTCTTAAATCCCATAGATAGGTACAATAGGTATTGCTAAAATTAACAACCGTTCCAGATAGACCAAAATTAATAAAAGACCGGATGTCTTCTATTTATTTTACAGGGTAAAACAAAACACACCAGTAATACTTAAGGGGGTGCTTCAGAGTTCAGACCATCAAACTGAACAACTTTCACTATGGAGCCAACTTCGAAGTCACGAATTAAAAATCAGCTGTTTCATACAAAACTGCAGAACCGGCTCGACATAAATGTATGGGGCAGCAAATTTCTTTTATTTTTTCTCGGTGTTGGTTCCATAATGAAAGTTGTTCAGTTTGAAGCACCCCCTTAAGTATTACTAGGGTGTTTTGTTACACCCTGTACTTAAAGATGGATGAGTACGAGCAACGATTATTTGTCTAGTGTCTTACTCTCATCCAATAGTGGCTTTTGCGTAGAATATAGAGAAACGAAAACAAGAATAATGATACATATTTAAAGATCTATCACGATTGTCAGAAGTAAAGAAGCAACAGCAGCATCAGTGGTATGTAAATGTACGTAAAATGGTAAATGAGTAATTATCTAACACCTACAAGTTCGAACAGCCAACAACATATTAAACAGATTGCACAAACTCAATTACTTGCTTATATCTAGATCGGTTCAGGCGGTGAGTGGCTATCGGAATTCGACACAAGTCGACTAGCCTAAGGGCACTATATACTCATAATACAGAAGGCCTCCTTTTATTATAACGAACTGTACTTTCAAAGTTTCAACGTACAAGTTGTACAAAGGGATACTTAAGGGATCGAAGAGTAGGTACAAATATTAATTAACTCTAGCATTTGTAGATCATACAAAATGTCTTGATATTCATAAAATATGTACAAAATCAAAAATTGTTTCCTCTTTCTCTGTGATATTTGAAACTGTCAAACACTGAACTAAACAATTTCTGACGGCGCAAGTTTAATTGCAAGAAGACAAAATCACGCATACCATATCAAGACCTTCCAATATTTTGTAGGTACTAAAATACATACCTATAGCGTTTCTGCTTCACCGTTTCCTACTCTTTTTGCCAAGCTGTAAGTATCTACACGAAGTTCTTTTTTTTTTCCAGCTCACCTGATGGAAAGTGTAAAAGAAGCCCAGTATGTAGCGCGGAAAAAGCCTATTAACTCTAAAAAATATCCTGATTTTATTTGCTTGGAAAAACAGTTCATATTGTATCTATACTCGAACGAGACCATCTGTAGTCTTAATATTGCGAGGTGTAAGGGCCAGGTGGCTAGACACGCGCCCCGGTCACGAACCCGTCTGGTCTGATAACAATGCACTCCCGCGCATTCACCGTACATTCTGCACAGGAATGCTCACAGACGATAACATTTTGAAATAATTAAATATTCATAAACGTCAAAAATGAAATTATATTTAACTCGTAAAATAACATGGATTCGCGTGGCGAAAGGGCTCACGCGTAGACGTCTTTCGTTCGACACGCAGGTTAGGTGGCCATACGTGGGTATTCCATTTTGTGGTGATTTCGGGTGTTTTTGTGCAAAAACAGGTCTTGAGATCACCATCTTAGATCAAAGTAAAATTACGGGATCGGCCTTACGCGAATTTGTATGGATCAAGAGAACTAATTGTGTGCTTCAACTAAACGCGCTTTGGGCATATCCATTAATTTTACTTTGATCTAAGATCACCATAATATTTATTAGCGTACAACGGCACTATTGCTATTTAAACTAGATATTGGCAAAAATCATCAACACTAGGATGAGCCATTTTATTACTAGACTTTTTAAAGAATTTCCCTGTCATGCATCAAGTCTGTCGGATTGATAATCTAAAATGTGTTTACTTTTAATGCTAAAAGGTGGCAGAAAGGTCTAATTTGGCCTTTGTATTAAAATTAATCTAAAAGGGAGGATAAACAAGGCCTTTATATGGAAGTGGGACACTGAATAGTTTAATAAAAGTTTTAATAAAAAATGCTATGCACTCTCTAAGTAAACCAAGAATTTATCATTGTAATCATTACGAAATTCATACCAAAATTCTCTCATCAAATCACGTAACCATCAAAGCTTAAATTCGCACAATCTGACATACTTCAATATTTTGCTGACTCTACATTAATTAATTAGACATTCCCAACATGGCGACGTCTGGGAATGTGGATTTAGTTAAAGTAAATTAAAAATACGTTAAATGCGTAACACAATGTGCATACTGAAGTCTATGTTCATGCCATAGTTTAAGTCTCCGACAAGAACTCTTAAACCTATAATCGTAAGAATTAAAATAGCTAGATTTGAAGGACTTTTTTATGTGGAACGGGCCGTAAAGTGTGCGTATTTAAGATTAGTATCTGCATAGTTATGCTAAGTTGGTTAAATGCCGCAAGTAGAAGACATTACACGGTCTACAGATCTCTTACCGGGCTTAGAAATTACCAATACTTATGTTGAAAGCATAGACTAATCAGATGTAGACTACTAATTCAGAACGAGGAAACAGTGCTAAATCAAAAATAATCATAATCATCCTATTTAACCAGTGAAATTTGCGTTCACTGTTTTTAACTAATAACATTGACCCGTTTCTTCTTCTCATCGTATGGGCAGAGCCCTGGTGTCAGAGTTTTTTCAGACCCCCTTAAATTGAAATTGAAAAAAGTTTTATTGTGCAAACAGAATGTAGGTACAGTAATTGTCGGTTGTCCTTACGGCCTCTGACATAGTTTTCATGTAACGACTACTACCACCAGAGTAAAAGCACTGAATCATTTTTCTTTTCAGATAATCAGGTGATTCAGCCTGAAATGTCCTAACCAACAGGGGAAAAATAAGTGACAACACTAAGTGTCCCCCGTGGGAATCGAAGAGTCGCATGCTTTTAACCATTTGACCACTAAGGCAGTTGACCCGCTATGTCTGTGACTTTATTGGCCGAAATAAAGACACTTAAGAGTTATATAAGACTGACACACGCACCTCACTTTATTGATAGAAGAAATATTGACATTTATATGTATTTGCGAGTATTATGAATGTAGGTCATCCATCAATCAATAAATCAATCAATCAAATATACTTTATCAAAGTAGTTAGGTTGGTAGTAGTTTAGTTTTCATTTCTTTCTTTTTTTTTCATTATATTTTTTTTTATATTCTCCATCAAGTGTTTACTTATAATGCTAAATGTGGCAGCAAAGGCCTAATTATAGTAAAGCTTTTGTATTATATAATAAAATGCGAGTATTATGAATGTAGAAGTGAAAATCAATGCATCAAAATCTTCAGGGCAACGGTAGTGGCTCGAAAATTACGGGTTATTTTACTGTTAATACCGAAATTACTACCATGGTTTTATTTAGAATGAAGTACAAATAAGTAAGTCTACTTATAAGAGTAGGAACGGGATGGGCCATTCTCCACCACGCCGGCCCAATGCGGATTGGTGGAGGCAAATTGGTTGCTAAATTGCTGTCAGAGAATATTTAAGCCAGATTATTTATAATTAATTTACTTATGTTATTTTCTTTTTAATGCCTAAGCATAACAGTAATCTTACACGTTACGTTAATTATAACCTCAAACCACAATATTCCGTGTTCTTTTTGTGGTTGTCATAAAATATACCGATGCGACGTATGCTTATATAAATCTTAATTACTATTTACGTCCACTCAAGTGTTAAAGTAAATCTGCAACCGCATGTTATTACAACTAATTAAATAAGTAATATGAACAAGTGATTAAGTAATAACTATTTGTTTTCATGTCGCGCAAAAACTAACGTCATTCCTAAGTACTTTTTAATTAGTATATTCCAACCGCAATATTGAACAGTACTTCTAAGTACAAATCTGTAATAGCAGTAAAAAACATTAGCAATTGCAACATCCCGATCTATTGTTCTTTAATTATTCATAAGTGGTTTTAGCGTCACGCCAATATTAATATTCTATCACAATTTGCTTCCATATTTATCATTTTATATATCATTTTAATGTAAGAATGGGTTCACATGGTATGACGGTTCTGGACTTTTAAACTATCTAACAAGACATTAATCTGTGTGCAACTCAAATTTCAAGGTGATTTCTTTAAAACATTGTAGGTACGCTTCGTAAGCATGGTGAGAAAGGTGAGATGCGGAGTGTCTGCTTACCCCATGGGGAAAAAGGTTGACTATGTATATGTACATAAGTTACGACCACATAATGTACAAACTACGTATATTGGCGAATGATGGAAATGCAAATTTTATCCGCTTTTCTATAAGTAGCCAAAAGAGAGTGAGGGAAAACTTGAGTTTCCAGAATTTTTGAATGTAATTAACATTGGAATGAAAATAAAACTGTATTTTCCCAAATTATTCGACGGCCATACGCCACAGGCAGAATGGGTGCAAAAAGAAACACCTATTTGTAATTTTACGATGACACGGTAGCAGATTGATTTTGTATGTCATATATCCGATTGCATTAAATTTTGTTTTACATTTCTAATCTAAATCACGAGCACTAGGTATTACAAAACGAAAGCTGCAAACCAGTAGCAATTAACATCCATTGAAATCAGTCCAGTGATTTCAATCTAAGGCATAATAAAAACAAATATTGCAATTCTTTACCTTTGCAACTAATCTTAACAAATTCCAAGCCACTTACTCCTATAATAGTCGTATAAACAAACAATTATATCTATACCTTGTAATTACATTTGTACGATGCATAATTAGATCGATTTGCTGGGCTTATGCAAATGAAGAGTTACGTGAACATTCTGCATGTAATCATTGTGTTCGTCAGATTTTGCAAAAAAAAATATAGGTAACAATTTTATTGTTATTATTTTTTCTCGTATCCGATTACCTGAAAATTGCTCGTTTCATTGTTAACTACGTTACAAATTGGCTACTATGTGGATAAACAAAATAAAACATAGGTACACAGCAGGTATCTATAATAATTGACATAAAAAGAAGATATGTAAGTTAAAAGGACTTATATACTTCTTTTTATGTCCATGATCTTAAATCATTTTCTGGGCATCACTTAAATCTATGTCTGTTTGTGTATTCTTGTTGTTGACGACGCTAAGGCTTGTGTTGACTTCTATATTTTTATGATCTTAATGCTAATCATAAATTATTTTCTTAATTCTATGCTCTATCTTATCTTATCACTTAAATGAACGGATGCAAAGAACGGCAAAGACCGAATATTGATGACACTATTCAATTGTAATCAAATAAAGATTTTTTTTTAGGTCGTCTGTCCAGCGGGCAGCAGGGCGTCCCACACTACGCGTACAAATTCGCAGTCTTCACTCTAGAACTCTGACACCCCACCGGTTGTCAGTTCTTCGGCAGATATGAGCAGCCCATTGCCTGCATTGAGAGGCCTATGTTCAGCACTGGATGATGTTACGATAGGCTGATGATGATGAAAGGTTTTTCTATTTTTTTATTCCGAGATGGTAATAGTAAGGGCCTGGACTATCGTCATAAAAGTCATGCTTAGTAGCTTGAGATAATGATCAATCAATCATACTTTGACGATGTGGCACATACTTTGTTCTGGCCCGGCGCAATAAATAACGAGAACCCAGGATCTTGCTGTTCAACAATACGACGTGGTAACCATCACACCGGTCATAATGCTAAATTATTAGACTGTGGTGTTACCTAAACAATATGAATGAACTAAAGGTCCTAAGAAACATTACGTGGCCGGTATTCCCTAACAAGTTTAATAACAAAACGAGTTCCACTTTGTTGTTCTTGTCCAAAACTAGAAAACCCTGTACCCTAGGAACTTGAAATAAAACGCAATTCACAACCTGATTTCAAACGAACGGTAGGTATTAGGTACTTGTCCACACGCAAAATGTTCACCTCGAAAGACACGCAAACCCACATTTTATAGTTGGTTCTTTAGTTTACTACTTTACTTCTTATTATGACGGCGCAACTAGATTCTGGTACCATTTGTATCTTCAGACTTCAAGAACGATAAAGTAGATCAAGCTACAGTGCTATATCGAACAGCTGTGCTAGAGTACTAAGTAAGGTATGGAATAAAAGATATATCAAAAATTGTTATTCCTTAAATATGATTTAAAAAATATGGTATTCTAAGATCATTAGACATTTTATAATTATTTATATCCAAAAATATTTTTTTGTAGTCGTTCAGCGAAGACCAAATAAAATCTTTGTTTATGTCACTGTAGCAGCCGCAGACGAGTATACTGGGTGTATCCAAACACCCTAGTAATACTTAAGGCGGTGCTACAGCCCATCAAGCTAAAAAAATTCACAATGGAGCTCAGATTACTCCCAATCCCAATAGATACCGCATGATGAAAATTTTGTACAGGTCCGAAGTCACCATTTTTGGCGGTAAGTGCGGGTAGCGGGCCAAGAAACAACGCAACATGATCGGCCATTTCAAGGTCGCACTATTTCGAGCTCGCTCACTCGCGTTGCTTATATCAGTGGAAAATCATAGATGTGTGGCGCGCGTCGACGGCCTTGTATGCGGTATCTGTTGGGGGTAATCTGTGCAATGGAGCCAACTTCAAAATCGCTGAAAATAAATCAGCTGTTCTATAAAAAACTGCAGTACAGACTCGACTGAAATGTATAAGTAGGTGTAATGTGTAGGTGTGTGTTTGGTAGGAAGATTTATCAAAAATAGTTATTTCTGAAATATGATTTATGAAATGTCATCCTTGTATAGTAATCAGACGTTTCACATTAATTGTACGTGTATTTAACGTAATAAACATGTGACCCAGTTAGTTAATCCAGTACGCAATCAAACACTGGCTCTCACTAACAACTGCCATTGTTTCAAACAAAAATATATTTGCCGAATTTCTAATTAAACAACATCACTAATAGTGACGTAACACAAAAGTAATCGCAATAACATTTAGGTGACGTAAGATTCAATTAAATATACACATCGTAACAGCACGCAATGTTTTCGTTACATCGAAAACGTGTTGACGAGATAAAGGACAAGAAAAACTACTTGTAACCGGAAAATACAACCTGCAGAACATATTTCCATATTGTACGACAATTTTATGGTAAGATATGGGTCGAAAAAGTGTATAAGGTCAATTAAAATTTGCTAAAACTATTTTAAAGGGATGATCAAACCATCAAATTGAACAGCATTTTTTATGGCAGCAATCGCGAAAAATCTGCTACCCTAACTTAGGTTAGCAATCGACCGAAATGTATGGAATAGCCGATTTAATTTTCAGTTTGATGGTTTAATCATCCGATTTAAAACCGTCAGCATATTATGAAAAAAGTTCCTGCATAATGTAAATACACGTCTTTCTTATCTTGAAATATAAATAAATACAGGGTGAAGTGACAGCGTAGCAAACACTGAAACGGAGAACTCAGACCATCAAACTGAACAACTTTCACTATGGAGCCTACCGCAGTAAGCGCGAAAAAAAAATCTGCTGTCTCATACATTTTAGTCGGGTAGGTACAGCAGCAGTTTTGTATGGGACTGCAGATTTTTTCGCGTTTCCTGAGGTAAGCTCCATAGTGAAAGTTGTTCAGTTTGATGGTCAGAGTTCACCGTTTCAGTATTTGCTAGGCTGTCACTTACAATTATTATGATAATATTTCGCAATAAAACATCCGAGCCAGCCATAACTTAAGTGGCAACAAGACTGCTTTTGATCCACCTCTATTTCACCCGTAGACTCAGCATTATGCCTGCTACTTCGACTGCGTCGACTTTAAAAAGGTATAGGTACACATCAATGACATTCTATATTATATGGGACTCACCACGTCATACAATAACAGAACCAAAAAATGGCACATGTCTATAATGTCACCTTTGTATGCATCAGTTATGCTTAGCTGTCATACATTGCCGCTGACATTCCAGTCCTTTCAAATGTATTCGGTCACCGACGAAGACTTCCAGTGCTGGACATAGGCCTCCCCCAAAAAGGGGGGATTTGCCATAATCGCCACGCTTGGCAGACGGGTTGGCGATCGCAGTTGGATTGAATGTTTGTACTAAAAGGATGCTGCTGCCCATCCTCCGGTCGATCCCTTAGTCGCCTTTTACGACACCCACGGGAGGAAATGGGATGGTGCTATTCTTATCCGACACCAAACGGATAATAATGTACAACAATTAAGCATAACTTAGCGGTCCCGTTAATAGCGCTCTGAGGCGAAGTCCTCCTTGTATAGATTGCCTTTGGTACACATACATTCAACTCACAACCGTAATCCCTTTCCATATTTCTTAAAAAATATCTTATATATCTGGATTAACATCCAGAACATTCGATCCGTGTAAGCACCAAACATCCAAATATGTTCATAAATGACAAGCTTGTCCATATAGAAAAAATCAGAAAATTTATTGCAACCAACTACTACCAATATAGGCATAGACTATGCCGGGCTTCAGAATACTATGTTATTTTTATATGTATATGATACAGTATAAGGCCTTCGCTGATTATAATCACAAAATGGTTTATTTTATTTTTAAGTTCACAAATTTCATACTATCCGGTTACACAAGTTTCACTCGCATTTTAAAACAGCCGCAACATCCGACACAAAAGAATGTCTTGCGTTCATTGCCGGTAATTATATTCGTACTAAACACTCACTGTTAATAGTTAATTAACTAGATAAAGTGCTAACACGGCGACGGCATTCAAATTAATGGTGCCACATTATAGTAATTAGAACGTAAATAATGGATTTTTGGTGTTCGTTGCATACAATATTACTTGAGGGTTAATGTTTGAGCTATTTGGTCAGTATTCGTTCAGAGGATAGTTTTTGCTGCGCGCTCCATACAAACGAAGTTTGGGTATATTTTCAATTCTTTAACCAATTAAACGAACAGAGACGTGGTCGTTCACTCAAGGCCTCATAAAATGGCTGAAAGTCACCCAAAGTGCAATGGAGAGGGCTATGCTCGGAGTTTCCCTGCGAGATCGAATCAGAAATGAAGAGATCCGCAGAAGAACCAGAGTAACTGACATAGCCCAAAGAATTGCTAAACTAAAGTGGCAGTGGGCGTGGCACATTGCTCGCAGAACCGATGGCCGATGGGGTCGAAAAGTTCTCGAGTGGCGACCGTCACTACCGTCAATGTGGGTAGGCCCATCACACGGTGGACCGACGACCTGGTAAAGGCGGCGGGAACCCGTTGGATGAGGGCAGCGCAGGACCGGTCGTTATGGCGATCCTTGGGGGAGGCCTATGTCCAACAGTGGACGTCCATCGGCTGAATGAATGAACGGATGAACCAACAGTCAAGTAACTTATCTCTATGCTTGTATTGTGTAAGATTTTCGTTAAAATGTATTGTTTTAAAGTTACATTGCCTCAAAGATTTCCATACAGACAACATACAAGCATAGAGATTAGTTTCTACATTGTTTCTGAAAAATTTTTATTGACTTTAATTGGTTAGTATTGAAAATATAACCAGACTTTGTTTGTATGGAGCGCTCCGAATTATATCCCCCTTGATGGCAGCTCGATGGGCTAGCCTTTTTCCATCATTAATTCTGTAGGTAATGTGCTAAATAATGCCAATGTAGATAGTTTGTATAATCAACCATCAAAGAGTGGACTCCAGGTCGATTACTTCGTATGCTGACCTTCAAACTATCAAACTTGAATATACATACAGGGTGCAAACTTATATGCGTTACATACTTAGAGGGGTGCTTCAGACCATCAAACTGAACAACTTTCACGATAGGACCGATATTGAAATCACAAAAAAATATGTTGTTCCATACATTTGGGCCGAGTGGCCGTTGCGTTGTTGACGTTTTCTATTTCCATGTTGGTCCCATACTAAAAGTTGAAGCACCCCCTTTAATATGTTACGCATTAAAATGTTCACCGTGTAGAATGATTGTGATAAAAACAAACTTGCGTCAATTCACGTGGAAAATCTAATACCCTATGAATAAATAAATTATTCAAGCAGAAAATAGCTTTCTGCGCGTTTCGATTCAGTAAGTGTCATAATATTTGTAGTACAGTCTTGTTAGATTTATAAACAAAGCTAGATTTTAACAGCGACGTCCTAAGATAGAAACAGAATTCTATCACTTTCTAATTACTACATAATGAGGGGCAAGAAAGCGCAAGACAATTTCATGCAAAAACCATCATCACTTTTACTTTTCATTTTCACTTATTGACAATCGAAGTTAATGAGAAAAGATAAACAGGGTTATATGCATCAATAGTTGCCTCTACTATACACATTCGAGAAGTAGCTGTTATAACAAAATGCAAGAGCATGCATCGTTCGCTTGGTGGACTAACGCCCATACACCCTGAGGGTAGTCCCTGTGTGAGCCTGTGCCTGCTTTTTACACGAAAGGTCTACCGGGCCAAATGAATGAACTTAAGCAACCGACCTAGGGGCACCCAGAGGGGTAAGGACCTCGGCATAGGACGTTGCTGGGGCTACGCGGCGCTAATTCGATCACAGGCTTACCCTCAGGTACGCGTCAGTCCACCACGGTCCACGCGTACCCATGCGGATATCACATACGCATCACAATTTCTTCTTCAGCGTATATACAGATTTCCTCACGGTGTTTTACATTCCTTTTCACTGTTACATAAATTAGAAAAACGTATTTTTATGGTACCTACATGGCAAGTCGTACGTGCGGATTCGAACCCAGCCGTCATGATTGAGTGTCCATACTTCGCCTTAAAGCGCCACCGAGTCACTCACATGCGCTCGCTCTATGCGAGACTATGTAGTAATAGATACTCTTTCTTATACTGTGGCGATACTACACAGAGATCGTTGACAGTTTCACTTGTAGAAACAACTCTTTGTCTTCCTAAGTAACAAATCCAGCAATCAACAACAAAGTCAGCAATTTGTCTCTAGACTCGTGCTATCACGACTCAATTGAGATATCGAAAACAGCCGCAAAGTTTCACTTTCGCGTCGCAATACTAAGAAAGTTAATGCCCCAACTTGCCGCGCGAACCGCAAAATGTTAGGGATGTGCCACAAGGTGCTATGACACCATTTTTAAGGTTTAGATGGAGAAAATCTTCAAAAAATAAAATGTTTCGGGATACAGGTTTGCAAATCTGAATTATTTTATCGAGATAATCAGAAGGGCGATTGCGCTAATTTAAGAGATCGAAGTCCAAATGTTAAAGTTGACTTATTTTATATAACGTCGAGCGATCTGTCAAACGGCTGTCAAATGTTGTTGTGACTCGCACGCGGTCCAATCATGGTTCAGTTGCGATTTGTTTAACGCGATTGCTCTCCAGAATTGATGGTTGAATATCTACAGGGAGTAAATGTAGACAGTTGCATTAATTAAAAGAGTCATTGTACTCATGTCATGCTACTGCATAACTTTCAAAAAGGAACAAATTGGAAATTCTCAAAAAATCTTCAACTTTCAACGATCAGATGATTGCATTTAGTATTGCAAGTTCCTTTTTCTTTTTCCAATCATGATCACAATCACCATTTAAAGTAATGCAACTATCTACACTTGCACCTATAAATATTTTGTTACGTAAACACTCATACATACATAAATAAAAGATCATAATCATATTTGGACTGGTCAGAAGCTTTGCTACAATCAGAGTTCTCCACCTCACTGTTATCCGTCTGAAAAGCCCTAATGACAGCCAACCTCCGCTAGGAGATGGACCATAAGAAGAAGTTGTAGCAAGCTACTCACCTTTCGCATATTGGTGGTTTCAGGATGGAATGATATGTCAATACTGTCAAGTAGTGATAGTGGGGGAAATAAAGAATATTTGATTGATTGATTGATAGGCGGCTAAACTTTTCAACTATAAAAATACTAAACAAAGAAAGCTTATTAGTAAGTATGTAAATTGAAAATACATGTAGACTTTTTAGTACGTGAGCCAATCGTATTGATTTTCTATAAAAAAAAATACCACATTTTCAAGCCTCTTACTTGGTTTCGCCAACTAGCGGCTTCATTCAAAATCTAGCTTTTGCCAACATGGCTTTTAGAACAGAATACGGACCGAATAGTAAATAACAAGTGAGAAAACAATTCTAAAGAAAATGCCTCCTTTAATTGGTTTATCAAAACGATTATAACATTCTATTCACTAGTAATTAAAGCGTACACATGCCCAATGACCATAAAATCCAAGATTTAATAACGCATTTCCCGTACTTACAAAACAAATTCTTCAATAATAATATAACAGAAAGATAAACAATTGATTTCATTACAGAATTTTAAATGGTCAATCATCTTGCGAAGGGAAAAACTATAGGTTACGTCAAACACTTACCACGTCAATATATAAACGGTTGATAATTTCCATTTATTATCTGGTCACGTTTACTATAATTCAAAGGACTTAAGGTTCTTCAGAACCTCGACCTACCCCACGTGACGTCACTCAGCACTACATTAGTGTCATAATGAGTGTTACAATTATTGTTGTTGACGTTGGTAACGGTAATTTGACTTCAACAGATTGTTATCCAGTAGGTAATGTCCTTTTCTGAAATTGTATATCCTTGCAACTTCAGCATAAATTAAAATATCAGTCAGCAACCTAATGAACTAATTGAAGAAAAAATATAATGTTTTCGGGAGTCACTTAATTTTACTTTTTAAATATATTAGGAGATAAATAAAGTATACGAAATTATTAAACTTTTGTTTGTACCTAGTAAAAAGAAACGTTTTTCCTTAATAATAATCAGTAATCACTAATCACACTTAACTATCCCTAAATAACAATTTTAAAAACCTCCGTTTTTTTCTACATAATTAGACACTAGAGTTTAAGTGCTACTTAGAATTAAAACAGACCTACCGCACTTACTTTTCCAGTAAAACAAAGAGTTGTTTTCATAAGATGGAAAACCAACATCGTCATAACCTAGCTTTTTACCTACCTTAAGTCTTCCTTATCGTGCCGTGCCGTGTGGTGTGGTGCCGGCCAAGAATATTGCACCACCGCAGCCTATTTCGTGGGTGTTGTAAAAGGCGACTAAAGGGATTAACCGGAGGATGTATATTAACACCCAACTGCGATGGCCAATCCGCCTACCAAGCGTGGCGGTTATGGCAAAACCTCCCTTTTGGGGGAGGCCTAAGTCCAGCAGTGAACGTATAAAAAAGGCTGAAATGATGAAGTCCTAATATCAGTCCATATACGTCCCACTGCAGGGCACAGGCCTACCTGCAGGGAGGATGTGATGGCGTCAGTCCATCACGCGTGCCCAATGCGGATTGGTACACTTCACATACACATCAGAATTTCGTCTTCAGCGTATGCAGGTTTCCTCACAATGTTTTCCTGCACCGTTTGAGAGCAATCGGTATTACGTTAATACTGCCTAACATCACATTTTTTCAAAATACGATTCTTTCGACGCGACGCTCCATTCGTCTCCACTTCGATATAAAACCTGCTGTGTCAGGTTTTACTTCTTTGTTACTGCTAATAACTGTTCCTTTGTATCAAAATCCAATCGTCCCCTCCAAGCATTCAATCAATCTATCATCGAAATGGTCATCCAAACAACTAACGCTTTCTGAATCATCATCAACCAAAAGAAGTCAAATACTGAACATTAAATCTGTATCATCAAGAGGGTATTTTCCGTAATCGCCGCGCTTGACAGATTTGCAATCGCAGCAGTTAGATCAGTTAGTCGCTTCCTCACTCACTCGAAAGTAACGAATGATTTAAATATCATATAAACAACGTTTACCTAGAACACGTTGTCAGACCGTGTGAAAAAAACAGTGTCCAGATCTTTCAATGCAATCGCCGCATTGTCTGCGTTGTTAAACGTCGCACCGGAGCCAATCAGGCTGATTGGCTTCAACTTGCGTGCCTCATCTGCATGCATCGTTACATTAAAACAAAAACATATTTACGTTGTTTTTATATCTATCTAATGGGGTATCATCAACAGCATCTACTACTTGGGCACAGGCGTACCCAAGCATTATTATTATTATTTATCAGTCATTGGTGTCCCGCTGTGCCTCCTTCCGTTCTCTTCAAGAGTTTCTGTTCCGCGCTTCGATAGGCCAGTTCTTAAGAAAGCCATCAATTTCGTCCCGCCACCTTCGTCTAGGTCTGCCTCGACGTCGATTTCGTTGAAAAGTAATTAGTGGACCAGTTGGGCGACTGATCCAAATGTTGAGGCATCTTACTTGAAGATATACTTAACGCCCATCATTAAAAATTCTTAATGTAATCCATTTTTTAAAAGGTCGGTGTATTCTTATAAAAACTTATAAGATTTAAACCTTCCGTCCTTTTCTCGTAGCAAAGACCTTTTTGAAAATACACATCATTTGTAATAAATAAACCTCATTCGTTTAAGGGTAACTAAGAATAAATAACTCGAATTCGAAAACCACAAAATTACTATAAAAAGAGATTCAGAAAAAAGATTTAAGTTATTGGCAATTAGCGTTGCATTCATCCGTGAGATTAGGAAATCCTTAAGAGGCTATGTGAAAAAAATAGCCTCATAATAGGAGTATGATTAGCGGTTATGTGTAAATTGAACATATAATTGAAGTTTTGACAAGAGCCAAAACACGATTAAGACACATTTTCTCGATAGAAAAACAAGCCAAAGTAGCCTCCGTTTATGTTAATAAACGCTTGGAACTGCTAAACGGTGAATAATAGAAACACGAGACTTAAAAAAAAGAAATTGATATTTCACAAATTTTGATAAGAGCAGAATTGAACTTACATAAATAGTACAATCACAATTAAATAAAGTTTGTTTTACGCTTGCGTCGTTTCAGGCGCGCGCGCCGCCTCATCTCTTTCTCTCGCATCAGGTAATATAAGCTATCACACGCCCATTTCGCTTTACTTATTTCGACATAGGCCCTTAAAACACCAACCTCATCACATTTGACGAAGTGTTTTTTTTTTTAAATTCGCGTATTCTTTAATTAGTGATATTACCGAGAAGGTAGATGTTAAAGCTGACGTGATGACATGCATAATGCACCGATGCAGGATGTTGCAAAAGTGCAAGTAACGCAGATGTAAGTATTATTGGTTGCGTGCATTTACTTCTCATTATAGATGGGATTTGTAATAAGCATTTAGGAATATCCGTTATTTTATTCTTAGTAAAGGGAAAATGCATCAATCCTTAAGAATATAATAAATCCTAAAGTGATTGGCATTTTTGTATCCTTCAGGTCTTTTCCGTATCTACCGATTTCAATAAATTGTTTTTTTTTTTCATTTTGGAATTGCCTCTGGAAGCATCTACTGCTTGTTTCTGCGGATTATGTAAGGACCACACCAGTGACGACGAAGTGCCCTGAACAAAGTAGTGCAAGGGAACCGATGAAGGAACTTAAACAACCTACCCTCGGAATAAGGAATTTAGGACGTTGCCGGGACTACGGAGATCGGTGAGAATTTTGGCAGAGGTCAATTAAGGGACGTTGCGCCATTTACTGGTAGTTACTACAAACTAATCACGCCCCTTTAGACGCAATAGATTGAAAATTTCGTTCTCTGGGTAGTGGGCTAGGTGGCGAAATTGGAAAACGAAATTCCCCGGCTGGAAGAGTGCGGGTTCAAGTCCCGCCCGAGACTCATTTTTTCAATCTATAATTTGGATTCGAAATAGCACAACATGGCTGTAACATTTTTATAATCAATTTGAAATTGGCAGAGGTACCTGGCATAAATGTGGAAAGGGGTTTTCTTGAAAACGACAAGAACTCCACTCCGTTCCGTTAATCGGGTAACTTTGTGTATAACATTTTAATTGACCACAATCGACGACCGCCGCAATACGTTTAGGTAAGAATATCCCTAGGATTTACCTCAACTCATCAAACAAAATTAGTAGGTTTTCAAACATACTAAAAGGCATTTCATTTTTATAATTTCTGACAAGTAAAATAATGGTTAATAATTTGTTTTATTAAAATATGAAAAAACACTAATCGAGAACTCAGATTTTTCCCGAGTATGAGTATGACATATCTCGTAAACAAAAATGTAAGTAAGGCTGTGAGGAAGAAATCGCTTTTTAGAAATAAGACATCCTCATTTGTACCGCTATCGTGTTTACTTCGTTTTAAACTGTATCTGTGAGTTTGGTGTAAATAAAAGTATATTTCATTCATTCATTCATTATTATTTGTGAGTGAAATGCTATCCACCTGTTACCATTCCTTCATGAGTTCTTATGTATGAACCTACTAGAACTGCACACGCTCAGAATGGTTGGTAGTCGAATAATGTGGTAGGTAGTTACAAAGATTTTGATCATGCCAAAAGTAACGTCATGAATTTATGTATGTATTAGCATTTTGCACACATGATTATTAAATAAATTACTCTCGAAAAACCCGAGCGAGGCATAGAAGCGGGACGATGCATCATTCACGACCTTGCAAGGTCGGCATGCATGCAACGCGTAGTTCGTCGTATGCAAATAAGTAGGTACCTATATTAAAATTTAGAAGTCTGTTAAGAAAACAGGATCGTAATTTCTAGAATTCTCGGGTCAAGGTCAGTGCGACTAATATTTGATTATTCCCAAGAGCAAGAAGGTCAACACTACTATTGATTTTATTAAAAGGTAAAGCAAATACAGAAATTATATTATATGATTGATTAGATATTTTGGTTACCAAACGACAGTTAAGGTGAGAAACACAAGTTTGCTAAGAATGATAACTATCAATTTTATTACCTTATTTATATTATTTAACACAATTATATTACCTTATTTATATTATTTAATTAGGTTCGCTGTGGTACGTTGTTTGTTATTTTGTCCTCGAGTCGCGACAGTAAGAGCAATAAATTATAAATACAGGGTGTAAGTGACAGCCTAGCAAATACTGAAACGGTGAACTGATACCATCAAACTGAACAACTTTCACTATGGAGCATACCTCAGAAGACGCGAAAAAAAATCAGCTCTCCCATACATTTAAGTCGGATAGGTACAGTAGTTTTGTATGGGACAGCTGATTTTTTTTCGCGTCTCCTGAGGTAGGCTCCATAGTAAAAGTTGTTCAGTTTGATGGCCTGAGTTCACCATTTCAGTATTTGCTAGGCTTCACTTACGCTCTGTATAGGTAACTAAGCGGGAAAAAAGTCAGTTAGAATCTATGTTAAGCGGAAAAAGGCAAAGTCGGTGCCAATTCACTATAATACGCATTCCCAAATATTATAAATTGATTCACACAATAGTTTATTCGCACCTTATGTCGGTAAGTCTTAGCCAATCGAGTCAGCATTGTTTAGATACTGCATTGTGATCAAATCATTATGATTTCAAACTATTGTGATACTAAATACAACAAAATTGTTAAGAATTTGATTCGGCAATAATTATTAGGATCACCATGTACGCTAAATAAGCGCTACGCGCACCGCGCACCGTATTACGCTTTTATGATGAAATTATAATGCAAATTATTTGATGGATGAAAGAAGATGTAAATGATAGCTTCGATCAAATGATAGTGAAATTTGGTCGTACTGAACAAATAAAAGTACAGTAAGAGCGTATGTTATTGACAAACATTTTGATATACACTTCATCAATAATTACGAGATCAGTGTAGTGTTGATCTATGATAAATTGTTTTACATAACTTCTGTATCTGCATAAGGCTCAGCATAAACGGTGGATTATCTACGAAGAACTTTAAGCGAATAAAAAATAAAAATTATGAACTACCCATCCAAGTCCAGTCCAGTCCAGTCGAAACCTTTCCTCGAATTACTTCATTCATTATCATTAACAAAACATTTTTAGAATTTATGAACGCTGACTAAGCACAAGCAAAAACGTATTTCTTATGCCACCAAAGCAAAAATATGAAGATATTAGCAAACCTCAGCAAAAACATAACAATATAATAGAACAAAATCGTGAACAAACAAACCCAGAGAGAACATTAATATATTTATCAGTACGAACAATGCTAGTCGTGTATTGATATTACTACACAAGGAAGTCGGTACCACACCCCAAATCTTAAGTAAAGCATATGCAATTGAACGAATGGATTCAAACAAAGCTGTATTTAACCTATTACTTCTCATTGAATTCGTAATATTTTAATAAGCAATGATACGATAGAAACATTAGAAGAAAATGTTATAGGTAACATTGATGAAGAAATAATTAAAGAAAAAATGTTTACCATAACATAAAACCAAAACTTATAACTACAGCAAAAGCGCAATGGAACTTAAAAAGCGAATAAACGAACCGAAAAGATCATAACGGCTTAATACTAGCTTACAGTTCGCTATAAGGGCTTACCAACTAAGACAAGAGGGTGCTACGGTGCTACTAACACGCGAGAAGTATCTAAAGAAAATAATGCGGTTGAAGAAGTTACATAATATGTATGTCAATATGATGTAATATCTTAGAAAAACAATCCCATGGCGGAAACAAAGGTACGTGTAAAGGTAATCCAAAGAAGTAATTACTTTAAATGTTTGTATTAGTATAAAGAAAAATTAGAAAGAAAAAAAAGTATAGATCGACAAAAACTTAAATCAGAAACAAAGTAATAAACAACTGCACATTCTGCACTACACGAGGAAGCCTGTAAAATCTAAAATCACTAGTTATCATAGAAAATAAAACGCCGCAAACTAAGGTCAGAACAATATGAAAAACATAAAGAGATAATAACTATTATTCATAGAGTCGGCTCGCGCCCACAAGACAAAAGCTTTCGAAACCTAGCTCGTACCTGCGCTGCGTCTGCGCAATGATTCATGATTACTTTAACATAGTTAGTGAACAACCGAATAACCTCTCATTACGTATTGACAATGACATCGTAATATGACGCGTCTCTAAAAATAAAACATGGTTCAATCGCATACGTGAAGATTGACATCTACTGGTGAGATGCGAAAAAAACCATGAGGATTGAAATTCTAACATTCTAATATTCCTAAGAAGTCGCAAAAACAAATATAACATGGGTGTTGTAGAAAGCAGATTTTTTCAAACTATACAGCGCTCTAGAAATAATGTAAGATGAGTATAAAGTGAAAAGATAGGGCCCAGATCCAACCAGATCTTTGAAATGGTTTGAAAATACTTACATCAAGTTAAATGACTAATAACTGAACGGAACTAAGGCGCATTGGGCTCCGCGCTCGTTTCGGGTCTGCTTACTCTCTCCCTTATTTGTAAGAGGAGTATTTATATCCTGCAGTAGAACGTTTTTTCACTGATGATGGTGAAAATGTCCTAGCCGAATTTAGCTATAACGACTGTGTTAAGGTCAGTAACAATCAATCCACAGAAACTAAAACCCGATTCAAAGAGGTTAATTAATATTGCAGCAATATCTTAATTCGCATCTCTAAACGCATTGTGGTCAACTTTACTAACTTGTCACGTTGGATATACGTTAGCAAGGTTGATCGAGACAATTCTGTTTCAAATACCATAGCCCATAGACAATGCCCGAGAATAGATATTTCATGTCACGTATGTCTTTCGAAACTGAACCGCCCAGTTGAATTTATTAGTTCAATGTGACTTTCAATTTCATTTAACGTTAGAATACTTGGAACTGAATTTTCCTTCCTCGTAAATTGTTTCTAATGCACATTGATAAACAAGGCATGTATACAATTATTATTATTTGAACGTTATTGTTTAATGTGAATTGAAGCAGTATTTTTGAACTTTTCCTTCCTCTTATCATTCCTAGAACTTTTTATTTACTGAAACTAAAACATCTATATTTGGGTCTTATTGTGCCACTACCCGATTTAATCGGTATCAAATCAACATGTTGTTTTTTGCAGTTCATGGCAATTCTGTTTCGTAATGGATATAATTAAGCTAAAACAATCGTTTCACGAGTTAATTTTAGCTTAATTAATAATCAAATAACACTCAAAAAATGTATAATGAGGATCGATCGCAGAAACAAAATATTACTTAAAAAAATGCCTATGCAGTCATAGTCGTTTGTTACCGATCTCATCATCATCATCATCTCAGCCGATGGACGTCCACTGCTGGACATAGGCCTCCCCCAAGAATCGCCATAACGACCGGTCCTGCGCTGCCCTCATCCAACAGGTTCCCGCCGCCTTCACCAGGTCGTCGGTCCACCGTGTGAGGGGCCTACCCACGCTGCGCTTTCCGGTACGCGGTCGCCACTCTAGAACTTTTCGGCCCCATCGGCCATCGGTTCTGCGAGCAATGTGCCCCGCCCACTGCCACTTTAGTTTAGCAATTCTTTGGGCTATGTCAGTTACTCTGGTTCTTCTGCGGATCTCTTCTTTTTTGATTCGATCTCACAGGGAAACTCCAAACATAACCCTCTCATTTGCCCTTTGGGTGACTTTCAGGCTTTTTATGAGGCCTGGAGTGAACGACCACGTCTCTGTTCCATATGTCGTTACCGATCTTGTAAACGATATTTAATCGGTAAGAAAAGTAAACGTGAACAACGTCCTTTCTTCAAGATCCGTAAAACTAACGTATGTTTTACAATTACAATTCATATCATGTATATTATATACGATTCGTGATCAGCCCATTTGAAACCAAACCCCATCACAAATAATTACAGACGTACATGTTACCGTAACTTTGCATGCCACGTTTTCTAATAACTTACTAGGTCAACGACTGTTCTAACCTTCAAATGTGGAAGAATTCTGTCACGTCACATCTGACCTATTTCTCAGATGTACATAGCTTTGGTAATTTTCAAGTATGCCCTTATAAAGCGTAAAGTTGGTCAACGGAGCAACCCATGTGAAAGTGGTTTCGTTCGACTTTTTTGGACTTGAAGATCAAACATGAAGTTTCGTAACTTACTGCTTTACTATAATGCCGACAGGGAACTGAGTGTTTTACATGAATGTTTTGGAGATAAACTTACAAAAAGTAGGACAATGATAAGCCTACCATAACTCAAACGACACTTTTTAGTGCAATTCGCAGCACAAAGTTTCCACAAGAAGCAGATTAGATGGTAGTTCTCCATTTTTAAGAATCCTTGTATACTATGGAAACGAAAATTCCATAATGGCTTAAGTGTGTACTGTACGTGCGTGCGTGTCAGGATAGAAGTATATCGCGAATAAAAGGTAAGAGTAAAAACGTAAAGAAGTTTATTTTATTACTTTAACAAATTAACCATGAATAAAAGACACGGATGCTGCTACTGAATCTTCCCTCCATTATCATAAAAGGCATGTAGAAATCAGTCCTCTGTCACTGTCAGGTTCAATGTAGTCGTAATTCGAAGTGTCATTAGGGTTTCCAAAGCAATTTAAAATGCAGAACTATAAAATTTTGAAGTACCTATATTACCATATTGGTTGGCAAAACGATTGTGATCCGATTCTTTTTGTAGTTTTAAGAAACTCAATATTCAAATGTTATGAAATGTTGAAGTTGTCAACTACGTTTTTCAGTAATCTATGCGTACGTAGTCGCGGACGCAACTAGTAGTGGTCTAAAATGCGGAGGTTCAATACTAGTAAATAGTAGACAAAAGCTGATGATGATTAATGTGCAAAACGCAGCCCTCACTGTCAATGTCTACGCCTGTCAAGCGTCTGGTAAGTAAAATCAGTACCTGTCACATATAGATAAAGATTTGTTACCTAATGATAATGACTAACATACTCCAGTCAGATGTCACTTTTACTTGTTTAGACATTGAACATCATTTGAAACGGTTTGTGAGAACTTTCGCCGTCGCTGTTACGATTCTAGAATCTGTACTAGTGTTAACCAGTTTGCAACTAGCCAGCTTAGCTGAAACATGGAATGGACTAGTATATTGTAAGACTGCTTACGATTACATTTCACAAAAAAACGTATCTAGATTAACCACTATCTTTACTGATGCTGGAATCTTAATCTGAATCTGAAGTCTTATTTTCTTTTCATTTCCAGTTCAACGACACAATCCTGTAGTGAATTTCATAATCGAACACGACTAGACATAATATTTGATGCGGTCGTTTCTAAGCACCGCGCAGATGCCGTGAACTTGACCGTTTCCACGGATGCGCTCGCGCCGGTCAGCCTTCTCTAAACATGGCGCGAGGCGACCTGCGCGCACCGCACTGTAATTTAGAAATAGATACCATCTTGTGACTGGTCCGGTAATGATCTTGATCTTTAAGCCTCTGAATCGCGGTGGCGGAGTCTGTAACTATACTGAATAGGTATAAACATATTGCGTGTTATAAACACTTACATTATAACACTAGCACTTTATGCAGGTATATTTTCTGAATGTAACTACAAATAGGATCATTAGTTTTTACATCTAACATTATGATTTCTATCTCTGTAGGGGGAAATAAAAAACCTATGATGAATACCTTGTCCACAATGTTATCTTCAAGATCAATAGATTATGTTTGTAATATTCATTTGTTAAAGCGTAATAGTCATGTTAATTCTATAATAACACGATTAATGGGTCACTTTAGAGTAATAAGACAACATAACATTCATTTGCATGATAATGTATCGTTGTATAAACACTGCAATCTTTTCCATCTACAAAAAGAAAGCCTGCTATTATAAAGTGAAAACTAAAGCCTATATTGTTGTGTTCGAATGGCTGTTATTACTGAATAGCAGAGGTCAACATTCAAAAGCACCTCGAGGTCAAGTTCAAAGCATCTGACCTGGGGCATCCGCGTGCCATTCGATGCACGCTCCGCTGGCCGCATCTACAGGCCCGGCGTGACCGACTTACCTGATGCCCTAGGGCAGTATGCTAAGCAAATCGATTCGACAGATCTTTTTTCTTAGTAATTGAATTCCGATTTTGATGACAGGCTTTTGTCTTTTGTAGACAACGTAACCAGTGTTTTGGAGAAACTTTTTCAAACCAAATTAGAGAGCGACAGCGTAGAACACCATTTTAGCGTATTTTTTGTATTGTTTTAGTGTTAAAAATAAATAGGTATTGTAAGGATAAATAAACACGGAAAAGAAATAGACTGTATGTGAGTGGTAAAAGATTATGACCGTGAATAAATAGATGAAATCTAAATAGAGGCAAGATTTGAAGTTAAAGGTCATCTAGGATCTTATTCTTAAAAAGGTAACGCCGAGACAAATGATCATAAAATATAACAAATAAAAAAATACTTAAGTAGGTAACTGAAAGAGCACAAGATTAGAGACGTAAAGGAGAAGCGTGGGTTGCAAATTTATAAACAAAACAAAACGACAATTAAAGCTACTGGATCATATATGGGAGTAACGCTTGAATCACCCGCGGACATAAATGGACTGTTGAAATGTCAACGATAACAGCTATTAGGAATAAAAACAAAAGCCGGATTACGATCGAATTCCTGCCCCCATTGTTAAGATTCGAATCTAGTCAACCGTAACGTGGTAATGTATGACAATGACCTCGAATGTCACTCTGCGTTACATTACACTATTAGATCATACATGGCAAGATCACTATCGCGGCCGTGAATGATTTCTCTAATGTATTTTTTAGATATTTTTAATTTAATCACACGTTTCATGTATTACCATTCCGTGTTACATTTCCGTGCAGTAACAGATTAAGGCCCAGCTATTATTCAATAGCTATTGACCTTTTATTGCTATTGTCAAATTAAATGCGTATCGGAGCGCAGTAAAACGTGTAATGGCTAAATCGGCCACGCGACCGCAGCATGGTAAACTTGACATACAAATTATTTAAACTATCGAAAGCTCGAAAGACGAGTCACGACTAGAGAAAAAAAAGCAGCATACAAAAAATATATTTTACAATAATACAAAACATATAATCATCTTTCGAATATGGATTTCCCGTCGTGTTTAGCGCAAAAACAAGCTCACAAGCATAGCATTATAAAATTAAAGGCTGCTAGAGTTCATGTTAATCTGACATGGACATATTGATTTAATGGTTGAAATTTAGTTTTTATGGCAACTTCGTTGAATGTAATTGGACTTTCCAAGGTTGGTCTGCTAATGAAGCCACAAATCATAACCAAATTTACAAAACTGAGCACACCATTATAATCAAAACAATTTCAACTAACCATAGCGTAATTCTAAAACATATGGTTTTCAATGTAGACACAAAATAGACAGAATTGATATCAGCACATTGGCACGTCACGGAAAACCGGTGCATGATTGCATAAATGCAACTGCACAAGAAATCCTGTGCGATACAGATTACACAGCATATAACATACTATTAGTCGCGTAACACAACAAACCGGGAAAACGCATAGTTGTTGCCCCGTGATTAGGTGTTGAAACTAGACATGAAGTACTAGTACATGAACCAGTTATCAGAGGAAAAAACGTATTGAATAAGGTAGAAAATTTGAGAAAGGCAACAATAAATTATTATATCATTGCAAACAAATAAACATAGTATAAAATTTATACTATTTATAATAATTTATACTATAAATGATGTTATCCATTCAGGTGCTAGGTGTATAGGTAGATGTTGCTCTAACTCTCTAGATTTTAACACGATAAAGACATCGTAAAATACTTAACTACATGAGAAATTGATTGAGAAACTATCTTCAGAAAGCTACACTGCCTCAGGACATCTTGCAGCAAGCAAAACCGCAGAGATATTTGGCACGACAGCTAAACGGCAGTCGGATGTCACCGGCATTTACTTTAACAACCTAAGTGGCAGTTATGATACCTGTCTCATATTTACATTGTCGAGAGATAACTAGAGAGAAAATTTTCTCATAATTTTCTTAGCACTTTACCGTGTACCGTCTAATAGTTTTGATTCATTAGCGTGAAACTTGGAACTCTTCATTGTTACGCTAACTAATAAAGCGTGGCAGATTGATCAGTTTATCTTATGAGTTTTTTCTCCACTATTGTAAGGATGATTAATTATATTCACAGTTTCTTCTACATTGAGTTTCACTTTAGTCTTAATTTTATCTCCATAACGCACTATAGTATCTGCATAATTGCATAATATTACTGCAGTGATATCTTCCTCCTCAGGATTTTAGATTTTCATTTGATCTTGTAACTATCTGAATCCATGAATAATCGACTTAAAGATTTCTTAGCATAGATATATAATAATGGCAATTTTCATATGATCGGCCATGTTGTGGGAAGGCTTGGGAAAGTGGAAAGTTGCGTTATCATCTCATTGTCAGTGTCGAGGCCGTATCATTGTTTCGAAGCCAGCTGCTTGCTTCCCGTGTGAACTTCTGATGATGTCTGGTTTTATAGATGTGACATCCAAGTTTAGAAGATTTGTGTAAGTAATTATTGCATCTGCATAATTTTTTCGCCCTCAAATAATGCAAGCTCCAGTGTATACTTTAATGCGTGATTTTATATTCAAAATTATTGGAGAACCTATTTTTCTATGATTCAAGTATGTGGGCTGGGTAGCGAACGGGTATTATTTTCAAATTACTAAAGATCCTCAATACTCCAATATAATTTCGTCGTATAACTCTGCCCCTTATTATTTATTACATCTTTATTCTACTTATTTTGCATATTCAATAGTAGTTCTTCTAGTAACTACACTACACAAGGTGGGCATTTCACTGTACCCCATTTCTTCTCAGGTTTTATCTGCTCCGTGATTACAGATCATGATAATAAAAAGTAATTTTCATTATGTACAACAATAGGCAACAATGCGCATTGAAAGTGAATCGAATGCTTGCTTTATTGGGTTTAATTATGGGGTATCTAGATCTAGGGGTTTGCCGAGATGAGAAGAGATGGTAATCTAATACCCATGATGGAGACATAAAATTACAGCCTATCGGATCCTTTCACTAATGAAAGCGATAGGGAATGGGCTATACTCCACCGCTCTACGACGAGATTAAATTGTGCGTTGGTGGAGCTAAGATAATGTTTTAGTGTTATCAAGGCGCCAATCAAGCGTAGGGCTTGGTTCAGCATTCTTTAGGAGCAACCGCTTTAGAACATTATTTTCGAAACATGTGGACATAATATAGCTCAGAGACTACTAACAGCGATAAATAAACACGGAAAAGAATATGACCATGAATAAATAGATGAATTCTAAATAATAAAGCTAAAGTGATCATCTATCCTAAGAAGCACCAGCTAGATGTAGTTAAACTCCGAAATACTGTCCGTATCACTACTCCAAAAGCATACCGATCGCTACTTGTTACAAAACATTTGTTGCTCATAGCACGGAATACATAAGAGTACAGTAATGTTTCTGATTAGGGCTTGAAATGAATAAAGGGAATGAAATCGATTATGTATCCGTGTGTTAATTCGGTGCTTTAATTTCTCACATTCACATACGAAAACAAAGTAACATCAACTTTTGTTTGCCTCTTGACGAAGGAAGAGCCGAGGTCTTGTATCTTCCTACCAGAATGAGATAAAGGCGTTAGTATATAACCTGTACATATACATGCACATGTAAGTACATAATATCCGTCAGTAAGTACATATATCCGTTTGGTAAGTAACACTTCCGATTTTGATGTCAAGTACGCAATTATAGTGAAGTCAATCATCGAGACTATTGTCAACAAAAGGTCTATTATTCCAAGGGCAGGCTTGGCGCCACTCACCGTACTTCCGTTGCGTGATACGAGTACTATACTTATTGGTACATGTTTATAAAATAAAGGCCAAAGTTTATAAGCCCGCCTCTTAATGCCAAATATTGAAAATTATAATCCTCACGAATAGGTTTCTTAATTTCCTTCTTCGTTATCTGTATATGGGGCGCTATCAGAGCCGCCTTCGTAAATTTATATTATTATTGTCATGCTAATAGTCTCCATATCTATAATTTAACGAGTTGTTTATATTCGTCCACCATTAATCACCTTAACGACCATATTTCTTTTTTTTTATATAAATCCGTAACAGTCCATCGCGACGCCATTTTTTACGAGTCTCGGGGCGCCAACACTGAATTCCACTTCTAATATCCACTTAGTTACAGTCGCGGAAAGTCCAAAATATGTTGCGAAGGCTTTCACGCTTTTTTTGTTTTCTTTACAATGCGAAACCGTACCATATTCGTAAAACATAAAGGTTACAAGTCCATTGTCACATTTTAGTTTGTTGTTGCAGAATTGGTCGGGATTCCCAAAAGCGGCGTCTCGGTCGTTCCGCCGGCCGGCGCGGACGCACGCCTCGCGTGGAATGCGGAGATGACCGCGCTTTTCGGCATATTTTACATTTATGATTAGCTTAACGTCGCGACTGAGGAATATTTAGACGATTGACGTCTGTCCTTATCAAATAAATCAACAAATGTCACATTTAATGAGGAAACTGAAACTGTGCTACCAGTTAAGTATTTACATGTGATCTTTGAGATCACAGCCACAGGTCAGCTGATCACATATCTGTATCTTACTGACGAGTGAAACGTGACTCAAATCTGCACTTAAACCGGCTAAAATACGGTTCTTATCGCTTTGCGGTCACCCAACGGTTCTGTCGTTCAACTGAGACCATAATATCCTGCATTATATTAGTCCAAGGAGCTTTCCGAGAAAATTGGATCGATCTGAGATAAAAGGCGATTCTTGGTGTTTTATCCCTTTATCAGGTTTCCATTTGGTTTTAGGTGTCAAATTTTTAAGGAAACTTTGTGACTATGATGAACATTTGATAATCTGGCGCCAAGGTAGGCGCCAGATGTGAATTCATGTTCCAAGCCGGAATAAAAGTAAGAAATAAGGATAATTGAAGCTGTATCTCTAAGGACGTATAGGTTACTCACTCCGGACATTCCTTTAAAGGTAGCGTATGGAAGTCAACGCAAGTAGGAGTCATGGGAGCAATTAAATCACAATTTCCAAGACATAGAGCGGAAGTTTTTAAGATATCAAACGATCCCTTTCCCTTGGGTACCAGAGACTTGTGGTTTCTACGTCCTAACTACTTTCTAGAATGAACGTCCGCGGGAACAAGACCTGCATCCGTTGCATAACTGCTCTCAATTTAGCAGCTTTAGCAAAAAGCTTAATTACTATAATAGCTTGAATTATAGACTTTTTGCTATATTTGAGTAAGCTAACACTCGGTTTCAGGATAGAAATTTATCAATTAATAAGTAAATATAAATGATAATCTCATTTTTTAATCAAATATATTGGCAGTAGAAAACATTACGCACGTAGGTAATGCAAATGCTTTACGTTACGTTGTTTTACGTTTAAAGTTTATGTCACAATGCAATTTAATTTAATTAGAGACAAAAAAGTTCAATGAGTACTTCAAAAGATTCCCATTGTATACTTAACATTTGAATGGGAAAAGCTACCGGATTTTTTACTCTGCCTTAATTTAATTACCTAATCATAATTTTATAATCAGATAAAACCTTTTTACTGACGCGCGTAACACTGGCAGCTTAGTCGCCATTAAATTGGGCGTCAGAAAGAAATATTATTACTTTTTTTTTCTTTGGTGTCGGTCCGAATCGCGCCTGGATCCGCGTAAATTCCATTTATTTGTTTTATATCTTATAGCCCGGGTTGAAACGAACTAAATCCGCAATCTTGACAGTGCGACGACCTTGGTTTTTCTAAAGAGGGTCAACCCATTAAAGACGCCCGACACCGGTTGACTTTTTTTATTTCCCTGGCTCTACTACTCTTATTGTTGTTAAGAATACAGATTTATTCGTAATTTTAATTCTGTATCAAAGCACCAAATATATGGAAGATCCCAGCATCGTAAATAATTCACAAGGGAACCGTAAGGTTTAGTTCAAATGAATAAACCGACTCAGCGCGAAATCATTAATGTAACAAAGATATTGATTGTGTTTTGATTTCAATTAGCTTTTTCGAATACTTTTCATTTAACGGATGCCAATCAAAATTTAATAATCCTACCTACTTACATATAAATACTTAAGAGCCTACCGAGCCTATTGTGTCTCAATCGTATTTTTTTTATTTCAAAACAAACAAAATTTCCCAAAAAACAAGAATGTCACACTGTAGTCCTGGTTAGCTTTCAATTTATCGAAACATTACGGATTGTTGTTTTATAATTGTTGCTATTATCGTTAAAACCTCCAAAAGTCCACTTTTGGCGGTTTTACAGATAATAACTACGAACATTATAAAAACAAATCCGTAGTGACCCGATAAATTGAAAATCAGCAATGACTATAATGCGACATTCTTCTTTTTTGGAAATATTGTTTAATTGTTAAGAAATAAAAAATACGATTGGGGGCAGCACAATAGGCTCGGTGCAGCCAAATCAAACTCACTTGGGACGCTCGCTGATATTGAAATTTAAACTTTTTTTTATATTTTTGTAAATACTATAGATACGCCTAATTTAGCGTTTTGGTATGAATGAGAAAATATATCTAAACTATTATGAAAATGTAGCAGAAAGTTTGTTTGTACATTGAAGATATTAACAAAAAAAAAGTTACGATATGGTTTTTAGGTACCCCTGATTCCATATCACAAATTTTTGGATTTTTTGTCTGTCTGTTTGTTTGTTTGTTTGTTTGAACGAGCATCACGCAAAAACTACTGAACTGATTTTGATAGCTTATGATCTGACTTAAAATCTGGTATATAATTTGTGCGGGCAAAGTCGCGGGTTAACGCTCGTATACTTATATTTTTTTCTAAATGCTCATATCGAATATTGCTCGATTTTTTCGCGTTCATTAATTAACTCGTCATATTATGTAATAACAGCAATGTCTTTTTTATACATTTCATGATCATCAGCCTATCATCGTTCACGACATCGACAACGATCGACATCGTTCGTTCCTTCGTTCGTTTTCGTTCGATGTGGTTCACTGTTGAACATAGGCCCACAAAACTACACTGTATCTAATACATTTAAATTAAAGAAATAATTGCCCTGTGCGAGGTTCAAACCAGCAACCCTTAGTAAGCAGGCGGGTTCACACTACTTCACAACTAGGGCACAGTATAAGAGAGACTACGGTAGTACAGTACGGACACTCTCCTCCACGGCCAAGTCATTAATATACATTATGTATACAGGGTGTTCACAATTGATATCATTAGCATCATTTTAAACTAAGAGTCTACCCATCAAACTGAACAACTTTTCCTATGGGAGCGAACCGATCGGAGCAAAAAAAAAATCTGCTGTTCCATACTAAACTGCACCCGCCGCCGTTGCTTACTCGACTCAAATGTTAAACAAACAGCAGATTTTTTTTTGCTCCGATCGGTTTGCCCCCATAGTAAAAGTTGTTCAGTTTGATGGGTAGACTCTTAGTTTAAAAGAATGCTAATGATATCAATTTCACCCTGTATACTGTATATTAATGATAATTTAATTTGTAAAATGTAATGGAATAATATAAATTTAATCTGATGTAAAATTGCATGCAAGAATAATGTCAATGTGTAAACAAATAATTAATTAATAAACAATCTAATCTATTGTGAAATATTATTGGCACCTTATTTTGTAAACTATATTTTTAAGTGAAATGTAAACTAGTCTGAATAAAGGGCTTCTTCATTCATTTATTCACGTGCCAAGTGTCCAAGGTATAAACAATGATGCAGAAATGACATATAAACTTAACAACGGTCTCGAAATGCCAACTCAAAGCTGCGGTTAAAGACAGTTATTAAACTTCACTTACAAACCACACCATTAAATATAAACTTGATCTAGAAACAATAGGCCACCATTCATTAGCAAGTTAAGTATAGCTCTGGGATAGATTAGTAATTATATCATATCTCATCTATGACATCAGCCGATGATCTTTAGATTCGTCATCTACTTTAAAATGTCACAACCAAACCTGTCCATAAGACAAAAGTGTTAATATAATCTTCTAAATAGTAACAGTAATAGCCCGGAGGGCAGCTTGTGGCGAGCTGTTGGTGATTGGCGAAACCACGGACCCGATTCTCCAGAGGGCCCGGATTGATTTGGCCCTCACCTCCTGTCTTGCCTTAACCGGCCGGCCAGGAGTGGAGTCGGAAGAGCGGAACCTATGCTCCAGGTTGGAAGTGTAAAATGTCATAACGCCGGGACCTGCTGACTGGTGCGCTTAGCACCGGGAACCGACGCCTGCAGACTTACCTCTCTAGAACCTTAGCCGCTCACTAGATGTAGCCGCGTTGTCGCTCCTTGCGAGCGGCCTTTTTGGGGGGCCCATCAAATGAGTTGGCAAGTCACCGTCTGCCATTTTTGACAAACTAGAGACATTTGTTACGTCAGGCGTCCCGAGTCTCTCCGCAATAACCCAGATTTCCCGGCCCACCCAGTTCACCCTCTCAGTTCAGTAGTAGTTTTCTGTCCTTTCTACAATAGTCTCTGCACTGAACGTGGTATGTCTTCTGATGCATTTCCATGCATTCAGAGACAGACAACGGCCACGCTTCGTGCATCCCATCGCATTTAGATAAAAGTGTCTCAAAGGAACCTCTACGTGTTGGACCTGTGTCCCCACGCAAGCCTTCCAAAGGTCCGGGCTACGGCCCGTGAGTAAGCCTTTTACAGAGATACATAGTAATAGTAATATTTATTTGCCAGCCAAAGATACATTGCATATTGTTACATGGACCACTGCACTGCACTAGGCAACGCCTGTATCCCGGGAATCAAACAAGATAGTACAAAATTGTACTTAATTAAAGCAATAAAATTAATGTTAAAACGCATAAAAATGAGACGAATATCTGGATGTGCGTGAGACGATGATGATGATGCTGTGCGTATGTAGGTGTGTATGGATGTGTGTGAGGGTGAGTGCGTGAGTGTATAGATAAGTATTTGTGTGTGACTGAGTACGGTCGTCATGTAACGATTAGGCTACATATTAAAAAAATAAAACATTTACGTAACCAAATATTATCTAATATCAATCTATGCATTCAAAAAAGACGAAACCAAACATCCTTGTTCTAAACCAAATAGAAAAACAAAACTATGTTTTTTCTGGGTTTTTGCAAAACACCCAATTACATAAACGAGATAAAAACAAGAAGGTGCGGAATTCGATACAATAATAATAGAGCCTTTATAATCGCCATAAAGCAACAAAACAAAATCAATTAACTGCTAAATATGTTGTATGTAACCAAACATCTTAACGATGTGTTTTTACATGATAATAAAAAATAGGTGCCACCTTTTTAATATTCTCGAAGGTGGACAATATGAAGGATGATATTATTAAAATGTACCAGAAACTAAGTATGTGCACACGGCGACACATCAAGCTATACAAAACCAAAATAAGCTGGCCGCACGTAGATCGAGTAACGTACAACGTCTCGCGGCCAGCTTATGTTGGTTTCGTATAGCTGAATGTGTCGCGTGTGTACATGTACATTCAACTAAGTACTGTTGAAGATTAAGGTTCGGAACCTTTCGAATTGTTGCTGTTATTCAAAAATTTTCGTAAAATACTAATATTTTTTCAAAGTTTTTTATTAAAATAGCATATAGCATAGCATAGCATATGCTCACGACTATAATCCCCGAGGGGGTAGTCACAGATATTCTGAAACCTCAGAACATCCACAAAAAAAAAAACAATAATAATAATATACAATAACAACAATATAACAACAATTAACAACAACAACAACATATTGTTATATATAATAACAATTATAATATATGTAATATTTATTAAAATAGTTTTGCGAAATTCTGTGAAAACAAAATCCGATATCAAAACACACCTAACTGGTGTACAATAACGTATAATTTAATTAAACGAATTTTGCAGAAATTGATGAAACACTAAAAAAACCAAACGGTTTCGAAGCTTGACATACAATTAACAGCACGTTACGTATACGAGGCAAGAGAGACGTATCAGACATATCAGAAACAGAATCGTATAGATGACGATCTTGATTAATCTAGATTACCCACAAAATGCGTAAATATCTACAGCGTGTTATGGTAGACAGTCATGAACATGATACTGAACAACTTTCGCAAAGAAACATAAGGGAAATTCGCAATAAAAATATTCGTCTTTTCATACAAAAAAAAATCAAATTAAATCTGCAATAATAAGTATGCACGTAAAAAAAAAATTTCATTCTGCATGTTACTACATTCATAACGATGACTAAAGGTAATCGAATATTACCATGAGCATACAATAAATCGAATTCTTGCAACTTCATTAATTGACTGTTAAAACGTATTTCATAATATACACATATCATTTTGCAGAACAATAAATACGTGAAAGGTCTCGCGAACTCGTCCAAAAGGGACCATCGAACTTAAAAAGTGATAATTACTTGCATAATGCTACCACAGTGTAGTAGTCTCAGTAGAATGACTTGCAAAATAAGATCCAAGTCTAAATATGGCCGGCTCATCGGCTGAGCATGTGTTTCTGACATTTCTAGGTGATGATTCTAATCCGATTTCAAGTTATGGCGATGCAGTGGTTCATCGTTGAACCTCGGAAATTGCCAATAACTGTCAAAAGCACATCGATCGATGATAGGCAAGATACAATAAAGCAATAGCACTAAAAGTGGGGTTTAGTTTGTTTTGTATTTTTTGTTAATATATTTTGATTAATGATATAATACCTGTAATGATTAATGATAATGACACTTCGAAGACTAAACTTTTACGCACAGAATCTGACATATTATTTCACAAATGAACATTCCAATTGGACTTAGTAATTCCCCGACAAAACAGTCCACATGGAATAAACCATGTTGTGGTTTTCCGGGCCTTTTACTAATCAAATGATCATCTTTCTGATCATATAATTTCCATCACATAATCAGTAGAAACATATTCGATGAGTGTTATAAGCTGATTTGAGGTATACAAACCAGATTGACACATGCGCAAAAAATTTAGAAGCGTCAGTAATAAACTTGCACACTCATAGTTGTGTACAAAAGACAGAATACGTAAGAGGGCAAAACGTACTCGTTACTTAAGTACCTAACCTACTAATGAGACTGCAAAATAGGTATGTGCGAAGGAAGCGGATTTGACAGGAGGAAGAGGTGTGTCCGTACAAGTTTTAAATTGGCCTTCTGTGAAATTTAAGCTGTAACAAGAACGAGAATTGCCAGGGTGCTAACATATCAAGATGTGCTAAAAGACCCGCCAAAACTAATTAGAGCGAGGTCCCGAATTGCAACACTTCATGAGAAAAGCCATAATCTTACAGAACAACAATTGAAATAAATGTATCATAGTGTGAACACTTAGTAACGGACAATTCAATGTGAAGTTTATATAAATTGAATAATTGACACTAATAATACACATCCAACATCCGCTATTATATCAATAGGTAGCTATAAAAACGGCAAATTTTCTCATTCTAATATCAAAGGTTGAATTCCAATATGAAGGCTAGAGCCAAAAATAGATTAAAAAAATGATTCACATCAAATAACCGTCAACGATTAACAGCACAGCTAATTATACCCACTGTTAATAAGTTACTCTTATGCATCTTTCATAATTTTTTACATGACAGTCATGACACACAATGAATTCGTACTTCTTTTCGAGGATTATATCTATAACGTCCAAGAAAAAATGACAAATCATCATTGTGTGTCATGTAATCTTCTTCTTATCGTGTAGGAAGAGACCTGGTGTAAGAGTTTTTTCAGACCGCCTTACGGCCTCTGACGTGGTTCTTATGTAACGACTACTACCACCAGAGATAGTAGCCGGGACCAACGGCTTAACGTGCCATCCGAAGCACAGAATCATCTTGCTTTTCAGACAATCAGGTGATTCAGCCTGCAATGTCCGAACCAACTGGGGAAAAACGCACAAAGTGATATGTCACTAGGTGCCCCCCGTGGGAATCGAACCCAAGACCTCCGTGTCGAGAGCTAATGCTCTTAACCATTAGACCACGGAGGCAGTTCACCCGCTATGTCTATGTGACTTTATTGGCCGAATTTCCGAATGCCGCATGATAGAAGAACCATATAGTGCAATATTTTTGTACTATAAACCTTAAATAATGTGCATAAATAAAGCTGCTTGCATCCAAATACAATTGGTCTGTGTATACGTCAGGCAGACAGGCAGGTGTCTAGGTTAGTAGCCCAAATCTCTGACCGAAATGACTATGACATAAACATCGTTGTTTTATCATCTTAATGGTGAATTGTGAAGTGAAAGGGAATTTTGAAGACCCGCCCTTTGAACTTTTGACAAATTCACGCGTAAAAATGTAAATAATATTATGATGATCAGACAAGATCGTAAAAATGACGGGCGCCATGCTACGTCGAAAGAATGCCAATAATTCTGTCACGTAACATATTTGTTCGAAATACACAATATAAAAAAATTAAGTCCGTATTAAGAATTAAATGGACCATCTTGGGAATTGTCGCGGAATATTCTCTAAGTAGCTAATTTATATGGTGAATATATTTGGAAAAATTCTAAATTATTACACCAACACGATTAAATAACAAGCGATATCACTATCAAAACATCAAAAAATTCTGTTATTATGTATTCTACTTAAAAATTCCAAACGACATATTGTTTTTCTTTAAAAATCAAAGTTCAGAGTATTTCAAAAACAACAATAGCTCGAATCAAGGCACTTCCCTTTACTATATTTAAATATTGACACAAAAAACAGATTGTATCCCTTCGAGTACCAAACACCATTTCTCAATGTTTTTTTACTGATAACTCGGCTAAAGTACACGTATCTTGAACAAAAGGTACATACCAGTTACAGTTAACACAAATACCAAAGAAACCGGAAACAATATACAAGATATTATCAGGAATCCCAAAAAAGAACGCGTTTAAAAATAACCAAAGCTTTTACCGAGACAAACCGCAAAACGAATCTAATATCGATAAAATCGCCGCATGTCGATCGATAAAAAAAGTATTGCATCCAAAAAGGGAGTATGCATATTCGATTACATAATTTAAGTGGACAGGTCTTAATCGGTATTAAGTTTGGCGCCACCGGTTGTGGGTATTACTAAGGTACCACAGAAAGCTTTTAACTTTTTTTTATATACAATAATCGATTATTTATAATGACTACTCGATAGTATAATCCTGCAAAGCCACCGGAAGCGAGTTTGAATCTGTAAAATATTTCTACTAGTTCTACGACAGCAATATAATTTTTTTGTATCCAAATAATGAACATTTTTATGTAATCTATACAGTTACAAAAAAAAGTTCTGGACTAAATTATGGAACCTTAATTTTATTAGTAAGACTAGGATCTGTACTTCTGAAGAAATATAGCATAGCATATGCTCACGACTATATTCCCCTCTGACTATCCGTCAGAGATATTCTGAAACCTGAGAACATCCACGTTTCACTAGTACCGAAATTCTGTCTAGTGTAACGGAGAGTGAGCCCGTCGCCACTTGTAATGGACAGTGGGTACAATACATGCCTCGAGATTGAAGCATGCTCACGATGTTTTCTTTCACCGAAAAGCCAATGGTGTTACAAATCGTACATAAATTCCGAAAAACTCATTGGTACGAGTTGGCCTGGACGGGGATCGAACCATCGTCTCCTGCACGGCAGGCAAGGTTACTCGCCACTGGACCACCACGGCTTTAAAAAATAAAATATATATCTTATATAATATATATCTTTAAAAATAATAATATATCTATTCATATTAAAAGCGTCTCAATTACAGACATCGCAAAAAGAAAAAAGCTTTCATGCCCATCGAAACAATGTCGAAACAAAATAACTTAGCGCATAATTTAATTCGAGTAAATTTAATATTTTACACAATTTTCCTTTGCAACTAGTCATTCTACTCTACCGCATTCCGCGGTGACTTGCCTCGCGCGAATTCTCCTTCGCTTTGGAAATATACAATGGACTTAGATTTGTAATTACTTTAGAATTTCTTACAACAAAGGGTAATACTGCCTATACATGCATTCTAATATAATGGTTTAAGAATGTTTGTAAATTCAGATCGTTCCAGGTCTTTCATAATGATTCAATACCTTTAATTGGAGATTAAAGGGACAATAAGTCCCAAGTGGCATCAACTGATGGTTTAATTTGACACATTTAAAATAACATATTATATTGTTTTTACTAACAAAAACATTATCACATTTTCTTGCGATGCGTGACGTACTTTTAAGTGATGACGTAAGAATTATAGTCCAGGAAAAATAAATACGAAACGGTGGTAGTGGCGTCTGGCGTCAGTTGGCGTCAAAGTTATGGTCAAACGGTCAAAGCCGAGCGCCTTGCTGTCGCGGAATGTGGTAAGACGCGCCACACTGACACCCAGAGCGGTTCAAAGAAAAAAAGTAATAAAAAACCAATCGCCCCAGCACCCAAAACCGTTAGTAGTGGAGAAATTCTTTCACGTACGAAGGTTGTATTTGTATAGCTTTTTTTATTTTTTATTAATATGGTCAAGGTACTTCAAGTAAGTAGAATCTAGACGTAACAATAATTTTGTATGATATTAGAAGGCATGAATTCGTCCAAGTTTATCATGAACTTATCAATATTTAAGATAGCAGTTAGTAAAAATTCCAAAATATTTGACATTAGACAGAACGTCCTTCCGAAAAAAACAGATCCGGGAACGAGAAAACAAATAAACAAAAATGTTGTTTCTGATGAGGAAATTTTGAGAGCAACATTATGGAAATGAGCCGGGGATCCCGTTTGGGTCCGACACTCGCCGGCGCCGAGTTAGGGTCACCACCTACCCGGGTTTTACCATCACATAATCCGGATACAATAAGATAACATACAATTTAAATTAATCATAGATGATCTTGATCACCGACCGACTTCGTGACGAGTTTATTTTAATATAATCATTTACAAGTCACGTCTTTTTCTTTAATGTTTTGCCGAATACACAGATCTAAGATTACGTATAGAATCACACAATGTAAGGCACGTGTTATAAATTTATCCTATTTATCTCTACACTACAATGTAATAATACCAACATATTAAGATTGGATGACTGCAGGCTTCTGCTACATTACATTCCTTAAAACATACCTCTGTATTCAATTAGGCATCTGCTATTTAAGGATCTCCAAAATTTCGACCTCAGAAGGAGAAAAATCGCTCTCAAATAAAAAATCTTCTAGCTACTTTTAATTAGTTTCGATTATCTAAACAATAAGTCCATATTACTCTAAGGTGTCGCCTTTTTTTACCCAATAATATAATATTACTTCTTACGTCATACAGGTGACAGCCCTATCAAAAACAACGAGCGACCTTCCGAGGACGACGAGTGTCGATGACTCGTCTCGATCGCGTCTCAAACACATACTTACGCAACCCGCAATCCGCCATAAACAACTGTACAGTGTACACCAATCTATATACAAGTACTATTATAAAATTGTACAAAAGAGAAGTATGTACACTAAATGTAATTCCAGAAGAAATACTCGGCATAGCAGGAAGTTTTCGAACCTTAATGATAGCCTGTATGATCCCGCTTCAGGGCTAAGGCTTCCTCTCACAAATAAGGGGGAAGAGAAGGAAGAAAGTGAGGCATGCTGTTTCTGTCTGGTCAACCGCACGCTAAAACTACCTAATATTATAATGTTCCAACATGAAAGCCGTATAGATTTTTATCCCGGAATTAGACTACGGCCTACAAATACTTAGGGTAGGTACAGTAAATGTCTGATACCTACGGCACCACGACGGATACCACGCAGACAGAGACGGGGGCAAAAGTTAGTAACTTATAATAAAACTGACTAACTGCTCATTTTGTTTCTTTGCTCTCATTCCGACAGTTCTGCGCATAAAACAAAGAATGCGGGTCTGAAAATTAGGTCTGCGTAAGCGTAAAGAAAGGCTCGGTATTTGATGTCATAAAATGAATTGCAATTTTTGAAGACGGCGTAATTCAGCTTTTGCCCGCGAATTAGTTCGATGGATCTCGTCCTGCAAAATTACGGGTTGAAGTTGGTACCTATCTTAGGTTTTGAGACGACATGTCGAGAAACAGATCTTTTGCAGTATTATAACTTGTACTAGATTTTACCTGCGATTTTGTCCGCGCGGATTTCGGAAAACTTTAAACACCTGTTGCACCCCTTTACGTGGTTTATTTTCGAAAAATCCTTACTGCCTATATCCTCTGTAAAATAACTAAATTTCTTGTTTCTATCTTCTATAGTTTAGGCTATGCGTTGGCTTTCAGTCAGTCACCCAGAGCTGTTGTATATGGACAAATAGGCACAGACTATCAATGCACCCACAACTTACGTCGTCTATCTTCTTTTTGAAGCTGTTAAAAGTAAACCCCTTGATAGTGGACCTCTAAGATCTAAATGAAAACGTTTAGGAGCGAGATTAATGAATCGGTAATAACAAGCTGGTTATTTTAAACACAGTATTCTCTGTAATAACACTATCAATATTACTACAATAAATAAATTACATCAATAATAATAACTCGCGTTCCATGATAAGAATGTTGAAGTCAATTGCTTTGAATCTGTTACGATTGTTGACATGGATTATTTCAATAACTTCACAAAAATACAATACAAAGTAGGCTTAGAGCAAGAGGGAAGAACTCATGGACAAGCAGAGGTATTCTATAAGATGAATGGTTTGAGCGAAAGAGGATAATGTGTAAGAAACGAGTGATCGGTGAAATGGCGGCCATTGCGGCGGCAGATGAATGGAAGAAGATGACATATTGTACCGGCATGCACAAATAATGGGCTATTTTAAGGGTCTGATGATGGTAGTCTAACTTGTATTCAGTAATTTAATATTAAATAACTTGCATCAAATCACATAATTTATAAATCAATAAATTATTCCTTACCTTTTTTAATATGGCTAAAGTATTACTCATTCTAGTATTACAGTTTTGTATCTTCACATGTTTCTTTTGACGTATAAAATTACAAATAGGGGTAGAAATGTTATAAAATATTAATTAAAACTACTGTCTCGACACGGAAATCAAAACTAGATATTCTCCGATCAAGCTTACTAATTATCAGCACCAAGACACCATTCATACTTTCCCATCACATTCTAAATTCCAAACGTGTGACACATTTAAAAGGTTCAAAATCATTTCCTATCATTGCGAATGCTCATCAGTCAGTTACATCACTGAGCAAAGTATGCAAATCACACGCGTACCATAACAGTTCATGAATGACATAAATCTTTGGCCTTAGGGTTTCCCCCATGCGCCCTTAATAATGCTTAGCCAAGCTATAAACGGCTAGCATGGTCTTGTGTTGAATTCCTACTGCTAAAGTATACATTCACACCATCACCATGCCACAGAAAATGCACCTGCTGTAATCTTTTGACGAACGCTAATTTTTTTATTTTTATTTTATTTTTCATTATCATTCTCGAACCTTTAGCTTGTCATTTAATAATTAAAAAGTTTTAGTTTTTTGTGTAAAATATGAATTTACAAAAAAAACACATCTTTAACAATAAAAGCAAAATCCTCCATCCAAGCAAAGTCCTTCAGGGCGACTACCTGAAGGATTCCAAGTATAGCTACATCTTTATCATACCAATTACATTTTTCCCCTAGACTAAATGATCACACTCCTGGGCAAGATATCCTCTTTACTCTTCCACTCATTCATATTTTGGACAAGCTTTAGGTACTGGTCATAAAAAACATCATGTTCCCGCCACCTCTTCCTACTTGGCTAGCAGAGTAAACTTTCGGTGAAATAATTTCTAATTACGTAAACTGACTTCATTCATGATCCATAGTAAAGTTGGCACTTATCCCCCATAAATTCTACGAATTTTGAATAAAGGGTCTCACACATACATATCTAAAATTAAAACGACATATATAAACCCCATGGTGTTACTGTTAACACCAACACACGGAGCACGGCAGTGTGCGTGGGCAAGCGAGCCTACAGGCGGCATATTTACATCGGGCGCCCCGCCACCGCAGCCACTCATGCTCCGGTCGACCCGACGATCACACGTGCACCCCACCACTGACCGCGGTGACCCTTAGGACCACCATTCCACTAGAGACCACGCGACAGCAACTATGTGCCAGTGACTGGGAAAAAATAACTAGTGAATTTTAAAAGAAAACTGTGTTGTGACTTTCAACGTGTCATGTGCGACTGAAGAGTGTATCAAGAAGTGTTATTCAGCCGCAGCCTCAGCCGTTATCTGTTAATGTAAGCTACAGTTTTATCTAAGCGACTATAACCTCCCCCAAAATTCCTAAGAAATGTTAGGATCTGTGCCTATTAAATAATTTAGGAACGAACTGTCATGTCATGTAGTTTCTACTTGATATCAAACATAGTCTTGATTCAGATAATACGTATGACAATTAGAAGCAGGTCCCCGACCCAGATCTCACGGGTTAGACAGAGGCGCCGGCGCAGCAACAATGACTCCAGAAACAATGCTACCTCGTATCACGACACTTCAAAAATCTCACAGAGCTCAGCCTTCGACATAAAACTCAATGACGAATATAGAAACACCTGTGTGAATATACAAAACAATATGTTTCAGCGAAATATTAATTGCTCTATAAATAATTGATCGCTCAAAACAAAATTCTAGTTAAATTCGTTCACACTGTTATTGAATAAAATTTGCGAGAAATTCAATGACTTAAGTAATTTATAAATACAATTATTTGCAAGCGCGTGGTAGGCAAAAATAAGCTTATCACCTACACGCTATTTCAAGCATTCATTTCAAGAAATTAAGCGTAGGTTTTCATGAATGGATGAGTAACAAACAACATTAACTTTGTTATTCAAACGACACAGCTTCTCGTTCAAAAGCAAAACACAAATCTTAATCAGAAAATACTACAGATGTATATCTTCATATACGTGAACACAATTCCGTAGTTAATTGAATTGTGTAGCAATCGCGTTAGTCATAGCACACAAAAGGTATAATAACGCAGGTTTACAATGAGATGCCGTATATTGTTTATGTTTGGGAAAATACCCATCTTAGCGACAAATACCGATGATATGACAAACAAAATCCTTGAGCATTGACATCATTATTTTTACATCCGTCAGAGTAAATTCCAATAAGAGGTATGTTGAATTTTTAAACAATTAAATCATCAAAGTAAATAAGAAACCAAAAAAATACTTGTCTAACGGGACAGTGACGACGTCCAATTCAAGCAACGCGTGCAAAATATTAATTTGTAATAGCACGGTCAATACTACGCTCCGTGAATCGATTTGTCGGAAAACCGGCTAGTAATTGTAATTTAACGTTATGTCACGTATTGACCGATTAATCGATAACAAGGTATGTAAAAACTGACGGCTCATCACGAAAATGAAGGCTTTATCGAGTCGAAAGAAATTTTACAGTTGATTCAACATTTTAAATTAGCAATGGATCAAAATTATGCAAGGCAATCTATAGCTAAACATGATTAGCTATAATAAATATTTTAATCTAAATCGCATTGTTATTCGGATCATTTACAGTCATCAGCTATACTATAATAGACAGTAATTGGCCTGTTGCTCTAAAACAAATCCACCAAAAGTAGAGCGAGAGTTATCGAAAGTTTGAACATGTTTGAAACTAACGTGACATAACTGTGCAAGTATATTAAGTATACGACATACTAAAAACCTAGTCTTTACTACTTCCTATACGGACGTTTACGCACACGTTACGGGTTAAAGATTTCCTATATTTAAATGTTAGTCTAAGATCGTTCATAAATCGTGAGAAAAAAAACAACAGAAACATCAATTAAACATGCGGATGTAGATTGACGTAAAATTCAATTGTATCCATGAACGCGGGACCAGTTGAAATTATCATCATTGCATAGATTTATATCTCGACGGAAAAAAAATAACGAGTTTCGACGAAACCGTGTAAATTTGTAAAGACCAATTTAAAAATTAAGATACTGCTTCAAAACTTGAAAATAGAAACTCACAAATGAGTGGCAAATTTGATTAGGTTATTCAGTGTTAGAATTCATAGAAAGTTGGTGCGAAATTTACCGGTGCGGGCTTTTAAAACCTGATACTGCAATTTTCTAGTAGTCTTTAAGCTTCGTTAGAGGTTAATTGCATTGCATGTTGATTCTACATAGAAAACAAAGCAAAAAACATTCATTGAAATTAACAATTACATAATAAATTTAAATATTATGCTGGAAACTATAAACGTAGAGATCATTAAACACCTACTTAATCTTTAATCGTGCATTCCCTAATACAGTGACATGAAAGATGGTACAGAGATAGCAGCTGTTCACCTTTATAATCCCGGAATTGTGCCAACGTCCTGTCATTTTACCTTGACTTTACATAGTTATGATGACTCACATCAATAAAAAGCTAAATTTATTTATCCATGTCGTATGTATCAAAGGCATAGGCACAACTATAGATAATAAATCATATTACTTTAGAAAACCTCTCTCCATTTCGTTCTGATTTCAATAATATATCCAAGTCAATAACACCATACAACTGTTTTATCTTCAAACGAAGTACACGTTACTGTGTTGACACTTCGTGCGCAAATCGCTGAAAAACAGATCGCAAATTTTCCCAAGAAATCAAAGTCATTAACACGTGATGATAATATAAATCAACGATGGCGTCATCCGTGCGTCCGTCAACAAAAACTCGTATCCGGCTCGGAGCTACTAAAATTCAAGACAGTGCAGCAAAAAAAGAGAGGACTAACTCGTTGAAAACTTGACTATTTCGCGACGAAAGCAAGGTCTGTGAAAACCATGGGAGGTGAAAACAATGTAAGAAGATAATTAGTTCTAAAGTGTGTAGCAACAATTGTCGCGCGTGTCGTGTGTTAGATCAAACAATAGAGGCGTTCTCAGCTAGCTGCGCCCGCGCATCGTCAGCGCGAGTCTAATCACCGTGACGAACCGCCTCGTCATAATCTGCCTGTCACAAAACGTCATGTCGGAGCAAAATAACATTTTCTCGCCTTGAAAATAATTGCTGCGATATAATCAAATGTTTGGTGCAATTGCTCAAAATTACAAAATTCGCTATAAAAATATGCAGCTTTCCTCGCGGCCACAAAGAGCGAAGGACTCGGCGCAATCTAAGGTTGCCTATTATTCGCCACGCTCCGAAAAACACCAAAAGGTAACACCAGAACAGCGGAAAAATTTTGAAACTAGTTGCACAAGATACGCTCATATTAAACAATATAGAACTAACTAATAGCGACGATTATCTGTTTAAAATCAGTTAATTGATGTTTACTTCATCGCTGGAGAACGCTATAGGTACATAAACCGGCCGGCTTTTTCGTTATCCAATCGAATCGAACACAATGAACGATCTAGGTAGTACTTACCTGGAGATTGATACCAATCTTCTTGTAGATAAACTCTTACCTGCAACAAAATATAAAAAGGTTAATTTCATACACAAAGAACACGTCCTAACTTTAGACAAAGAAACTTACATTGTAAGTTCAAAATGTTAATAAGCATCACGTAGCTTTGTTTGTATGAGAAAAGTTGGAATTTCGGAAAAGATGCGGTAATAGCAATTACCTGACGGACAAGTGACATGAGAACATATAACCAGGCATTACACGGAAGATTACGTCGAGAACGGGACGACTGTGAAATTACGAAACAAAAGAAACATGAAAGTTGTTTTAAAGAAAAGAAAGCGAATGATAAAAACGCATCGCGTACCCATAACTAAGAACAAAAGCCGCTCTTGAGAGCAAACGCAAAACAATTAAATGTTCCCATTCAAATGTTAGACACACTATACATGGAATTATAAAAGCATATTTTTGAAAGCGCCTTTTCGTTTGCGAAGATATAAATGTACGTAACATGACATTTTTGGTTATTTGGAACGACGCTGAAGTTGAAGAATAGCCTATGAACGCGGAAGTCTATAGTCTTAATTGGTGTGAAGGTTTTATCTCAAGGGTGAGATTTGATATTGTATGCATAAACGTCTTTCGAAGACAAAAACATTTTAAAAATTTAACCAAGTTTAGTTAAAAATTGTTGCACAATACTCAGACAAACTTGTAACCTTGAAAGTCACAAAGTATTATAAATCACAAACATGCCAACAATGGGGCACATGACAGTGCATAGGAGAAGTAGTTTGAAATATTTCACGACGAAATGGCCCCGAGACGGCGCGTGCGCACTCCACAACCGCTGCCAGTCACGACTCGAAGAATCGGATCAATTTTTCAACTGACCTTAGCATACCATTCAGAACAGTAACAATAAGTTTGACTGTTGACATCACTATCGAAAATATGGCATAAACATACAATAAATAATGAATAAATATCTTGGACATTGCACAGCCGACAGCCGTCAAATATACAATACAACTTGTTAAATATATGAAAGTTTTTTTTTGCCCGCATTCTAGTTAGTTGTTGATGGTTAGTTTTAAACGCTATGAAATTATTAAGTTTATAAGATACAATTATTATTATTTCATATAACAATTATGTATTTTGTGGATAAACAAACATACAACATGTTTTATTTGTGATAAGTAGGTGAGGTGAGGAATTTATAATCATAACAGTAACACAAAAAACATGGAACAATAAATAACTTTCAAATAAAACAAACAAAAACCTAGTAGTAAAATGTTAACGGCTTTTAACGTAATAAAGTTAACATAAACAGAAATTGTGTAACTTTTAAAGCGTATTTATAGTATAATACCTATATATTTGATAGGTAGTAAAAATGTTATTACGGCAACATTTTAACGAGATAATCTAAATTAAAGACTTAAAGAGCTTTAGTTATAAAGGAATTCCCACATTAAAATACAAGGTCTACGCTAGGACCTTAAAACAGATTTATTACAAGAACTAGCTTCTACGTCTTCACTGGTATGGAACTCTGGATAAGGAAAAGACAAAAAAAAATTCAACATACCTTTGTAAAATCATATTATATGAGGATACTTGTACAACATTATACAAAGAGAAAACGTTACCTATAAAAGCATTTTAAGCAAAGAAACATGATTTTACGGCTCTTGAAAAACAATAGGGAGTAAAATATTTTAGTGGGAAGAATAAGTATATGGATTGTCATAGCTCAACAAATAACATCATTCGCTAATAAAAAGGGTTCTAATACCGCTCAGCATTTAAATGAGTTTATCCTTTAATTAACTTTAAGTTGACATCTAGAAACATCTTGTACATTACACAAGGTGACATAACATGCAGCCCATGGATGACAATAATGCATTTGTATTGAAACTGGTTATCGGATGGGCTCGCCTTGACCGCAGACAACTTCGAACAACTAAGACAATCATTAGACAAGCCCTGACACTATTTGCATTTCCATTATTCTTAGATATTGAAGCAATTCTTAGGCTAGTTAATAAAATGCCTGGAGCATAATTATGATATAATTATATGGAGAAAGAATATAAACTATTTAATGTTTAAAAGTAGACTTCTATGACGAAACAGTATTTAATGAGAAGCCAATCAATATTAATGCTGTTCATTTTGAAAGTTTACAATGTAGTTAACTTAGTTCAGTAGTCAATGTTAAACCGGGAAACACTTTTGAAAAACGGACTTTTGTTGATATCGGTCGTCGCTATTCAGCTTATAAATGATACAGCACATCTTAAATTCATTACTAAAGACCGTGAAAATCTTATAATTAGCTTCTATTGAGCAATAGGTGTCAATTTATAATAAATTAAAAACGAAACAATGAGCAAAATCAATTAATGTTGGATGCAAACAAAAGATCGCAAGAGGTTAAGGATTCGAAAGAGATTTAGAATAAAGGCTTGGATAATGAGGCCGTAGATCAATCTGTGACGGCACGCGCCCGCTGCGTTTGCGCCGATCTGACTAACGATGTAGGGATGTACGTAGTTAATAGTTTTATTATAAATAAGCATTAATATTGTCAACAGGACATATTTGAGAAGTGGGTCCATATTATGTTTCAAAATTGGAATCGGAAAGACTTAGTCTACAATATGATTATACTTTTTCTACTTCATTAGTTAAATTATTCCTCTTCTATAAGAGCAATAGGTCAAAATTTCAGAGTCAAATACAGGGTGTTACAAAACACCCCAGTAAGGGGGTGCTTCAGACCAACAAACTGAACAACTTTCACTATGGAGTCAACTCAGAAATCGCGCAAAAAGTTTTTTGACACACCTCTCCCAACTTTTTAGAAAACAAAAGTTATTTAAAATTTGTGCAAATATCAACAACTGGCAACCCTACTAACTTCGCAGTCTGCACTAATGATGCGCATATGCCATTATATTCCTCCTATCTGGTTAAGAACGGCGGCTCTAAATCTTTTGATTAATCGTGATAAATGGCAATTCGTGCCACGTGTCTATTCAACACAGAATTTCCACTTAATGGTGTAAGGACAGAATATAATGGCATAATTTGCCTCGCTCGGTCCCAATGCCACAGTTAGTAACAATTTGCTTCAGTTTCGCAACTCACAAATACTGCGACAAACTTGAACACGTGTTCTTTTATATCGAAAGCAAATCGAACTCAACTCTTTAGTTGCGTAATTCAGTTTTACGTGTGTAGAACCTGCCAATGCTCTTGGGGATTTGACCGAACTAATAACAGCAATTAAAATTGTTGCTATAAATTAAAATTGTTGATACAAATCGACTTTTGTGATTGAAAACTCAGCAGCCAAAATGTTTGTCAGAGCACAAATTCGAGTTTGAGCTCTGATTTACCGGTTTATTATGTTCCAAATTGAAGGCTTAGAACCTTATAAGATATCTTGCGTTTATTCACAAATTAAATTACTCAAATTAACAAACAATGAATTGCCCCTACACTTTAAAATATGTCTTAAATTACAATTATTCTGCTCGGAGAGTTAGAGGAATAAATTTGTGTACGGCCAAAATCTATAATATCGAAATTAAATGTGTGCAGAAGGACAACCTCATACGAGTGAAATAATAGCACGCACACATAGACGCATACCTACGCCGATCTCGGGTCAAGTCTGGCGCCAGTACTATCTATTCATTTTGTTGACGTACGTACGCGTCTATGAGAGTGCATGCGCCTGTATCGCTCGTTGCATGAAGCTGTCTTGTACTTTATTTATTTTGTGCCAAAAGATTGCGGCAAATATTTTATGTAGTCAGCATGAGTGTACTACATATGTCACACCGGACACTAAGGAGTGGCCAGTAAGACACAGATATATTTATTGCCACATGTTGTAAATAACAGTTTGTTACTAGGTAGTAATAAATGCTTGGTTTTCCGTCGTTCCGTAAACTCAAGGAGATCAATTCATGCTATTACTGCAATTACATAGGTACCTTATTCTGTTACAGGCTTGCATGTTATTATGCCGATTGCTTGTTTCGATTCATTTGTGATTTTATTATTAAAATATTTACTACATTCGAAATATCGTACGAGGCCTAAAGGGGTTTTAATATTTTAGTTTCAAGGTTCTCGGGTTTTAACAGATATATTAGAAAGCGACGGGTGAAACTTCGCAATAGTATCCATTTCGACTGTGGTCACAGAGCTCAAACAAACAAAGGCCGATGGAAAGTACGATGCCGCGTTGAATACAAATAGTCCACAATGCATCACTGAACGAGTTTCCCAACGCTGTCACTGCGAAACGAGTAAAGAAAGCTTTGGCTTAGCTCTATCCTATAAATTAAAAAAACAAAGCTTATATTTTATAATTTGTGACGAGGGCGTGCCTCTCACGACCGCAAGGCTGGCGGGCATTGTCGAAAACGACCACCGTGACACTACCAAACAAACCACCAGTCGGTACAGTTGGTTAATCACTTCACGTTTTGGAGTGACCGCAAAAAAATCGGGCACCTTGCAGTCGCAAGGCCGAGCGCTTGTCTTGGTCTCCATCGCTCATGTCAAATTAGAACAATGAAATTAAACGTTAAACTTCGAATTATACAAACACAAACGCGACAAAAATGTTATGAAGGTTAACAGGTAATCGCAAACGAAAGGATGGTACGAAGACGACCCAGAACAAATGTCAAATAGTATTGAATGTTTCGCACTGAACTTTAGAGCTCACCTGTACGCGATTGTTGCAAAAGTATTTATACATAACTCAATTAAATGCATTGATATTGATAGTTAGCTAAGCAGTCAGTAAGCAAAACAGTGAGTTATGCAACAGTTGCCTAAGTGCGCCTTCGGCGACGTCGCTTTGGCTTGTGCCCAAACGATCATTACCAATCAAGGTTGTGTGACTAACTGCAAGGAACCGATCTATTTTCATTATTAATCTGATCCCGAAATGAGATTAAAGTAATCTCAATTTGCGTCGTATCAAAAAATTTAAATTCCAAAAGGCCACAGTAACCTATTGTGGTAATATCGTTCGGATCGTTCACTACAATCGAAACCAATTAAAAGGTAGAGCGAGGTTTTGCAAGGCGTTCGGCCCGCGCCCGCGCGCGCGCCGCCCTCAGTTTACAGATATCTGGTACACTTTCCGCGCGCGGCACGATTACTGGGGTCGGCTTATCGAAGGCGAGATCGAGCGAGTTGGGTGACCATGCCTTTCACAGCCCTGCCACGCCCAGCCGGACAACACTGACGTCGCCTTCACCGCCCTAACAGCTCTAGTTCTACCATTATTCTAGTTATTCTGTTCGATAACGTTATTATTCTACTCGCCTCCGGGCGCTTTCGCCGCAATTAAGCCGGTGAACGTTCTATCTCATTTTGCAACTTTTATAAAGCCGTTTTATCAATTTCATGGCGTGCGTTGTTTGTCACATCCACCCACTCAGACCGAGAGATCTGCCGACATTATTGTTAAATTTGAAGAAACCCGATTATGCACACTAGCCGTGATAATCACGTCGTTTCGTGACTACAACTAGAAGATTACGTTACCTAGCTCGTGCCGATCGAAATTGAAAAAATTATCCGATCATTGTTTCAAAACTCCCTTAGATTTCTATATCGTTGGCGGTTGCAGAGTTAATGAGCATTTCTCTGCATTTACAATCGAGGTTACAAAGTAACTCGTAATGGACCGTAATATGGAATAATGAGGCTGTCCGGAGATGGACTTTAAATAAGAATACGATCGCAGATTAAGTTAAGCATGACAGTTCGTTTTTTTCTCGTACTTAGGCTCCGCGGCCTTCTTGTAGCGCAGTCATTATTCGCCATTCAATTTCCAATTAACCGCTTGATTCTCAATGCCGTCGGGTCGGAGGTGGTCGCTCAACAAAACTTGATAAAAGGCGGGTGGTGGCGCGCGCCACGCCAGTGCCTAAAACACGAGCCAACGTTTTTGTCTCTACGGTCCTTTCACTTCGCCCGCTCATGTACGCCGACCGAGCGCGTTTAAATAACAAAGAAAACCCTACTTAGATAAGTTCATTGATTAATGTGCAATCTAGATAAGTATCATAATCGTTGTTGTATAATAATAATAATATAACTAACAAGTTATGTTTTTTAAACTTTCAGATGGTGAGAGGGGCGGCGTTAGCGCTACTGCTGGCGCTGGCATGGGCGTGCGAGGTGCGAGCCAGCGTGCTCGTGCCCAAATACGTGCTGCCTCCCGACTCGTTCGTGCGCGATCATCGCAGCCTCGGACAAGCGCCCGACGTCGACACTGCCGAGTCACAGCGAACTATCAAGCGCCTCATCGGCGGTCACATGAAAATTAAATCGGACAAGGAGTACGGCTCATCGAAGAACTCTCTGTCCTTCGACGCGAAGACTGAGACCGGCAAATTCGTAGGCGTGATCGCGCCCGAACAGTCGGGCGGCACCGTAGGATGGAACCAGGGCATATGGGACGACGGCATGCTCATGTCCAGCGCTGGTGAGGGAAAGGACGCGCCCAAAACTAAAGAGGATGACGAGGACAAAAAGACACTTTCGGATCAGGTAGCAGAGGGCAAATACGGCCTCATTCAGAACGAAATATTCTCCAAAGCACCTAAACGACCTGGTATCGTAAGCTACGCCCCAAACTCAGAGACGAGAGCGAAGGATAACATCCAGAGTCTCGGAGGTCTGAAGAAAGATGAGATATGGCTAGCAGAAGATCATTTACTGGTGCTATCAGGAGGCTCGTTCCCCGAGCGAACGAAAGAAAACGAACGCAGGCCATGGCCGCCGATCGACGACTACGAGGCGCCCCGAAGGCAAGTAAAGCTACCTCAGAAACCGAAAGTGCCACCGCCCTTTCCGGTTCGACTCTCCGACGACGGACCGCTCGTCTTCCTCACTCCGAACGGCAGTGTCCCTGCGCCCCTTTTCCCTCCCTTCTTTGAAGGAGAAGGCGAAGGCCCTCTACCTCCTCCGCCATTCCCCTACGGGCCGGGAGCGCCCTACGCCCCGGGTGATTATCAGAGAAACTCTTCTGCCGGGGGAGCGCCGTTGCCAATTCCTCCGTTCCCATTCCTACCTGGGAATGCGAGCGAAGGAGTTTTCCCATTCCTCGCATCCATGAACGGCTCTTTTCCAGAAGGTTTCCCACCGGGCGCAGCGTTTCTACCACCACCGAGCAACCAATCCGACCTGTACGACGAAGACGACCCTTCGATTTACTATCCGCCGCCATACAATTTTTCTTATCGCGCTGACTACAACAACAGCGTACCGGCAGGACCATTGGTACCTGGAATAATCTTGCCACCACCGCCAGATTTCTTCGCTCCAATGGAGGAGAGATCGACGACAGAAACAGTGCGAACGACTAGACCAACGACGACACCATACTCGAGGCCGAAGTCGACAACCAAATCATCGCCAACGCCTACGGTGTACCGCAACAAGTATAAGACCAGGCCTACGACGACCACTGAACAGTCTAGAACTACCGTGGAACAAAGCACGATCACTACACCTCAGCCTGTCGAGATTATAACGACGCCGACGCCGACACCAAGGCCTAGACAACCACAGCGAGTACCACAAAGACATCCCGTGCGAGTCCATAACCTTCCTTCTGAAATCACAACCAGGCCTAAGACAGAGAAACCAGTGTACAAAACGAGGCAAAAGGTCACATCGAAACCTCTATCAGTGTCCGTCATTTACGATTACGAAGAACCTATTTACGACAAAATACCTAAAACAACTGAGAAACCATATATTTTATACAGCGTACCGGATAAGACACCAATAATTGTCAATGAAGAAATAACATCCACTCCAGTGCCATTAAGAGCGTACTACAATACACAGAACGATGAAGTTCCCACCACCAAATTGCAACCAGTTTATAGGAAACCTAATGAAAATGCTGTAGCTTCGTTCTACTTCTACGACGAGCAACCGAAAACATCGCCATCCCCTGCGACCTACTTCGATGGTAGAAATTACTACAAGACAGTGCCAAACCAAGCGCCATTACCGCCACAGCATAATATTAATCAACAATCAGGATATAACCCAGAAGTGGACGTAGCATACGGAGCGATAGACCAAGCGGATGCACTGTTCTTATGGCCACAGAAGCAAGGACCTCGCACATTGACGCAGGAATACTTTAGTATCCAGAAACCGCGACAGCAAAACGTTTTTGTCCAATCAGTCAAACAACGACCGGATCCATTCTATCAACAAATAGCTGACATCCAACAGACGATAGACTTATTCACAACGAAGAGGCCGAAAGCGCATTCTCACAGACCACAGTCACACAAACCAAAGACTATCACCACGAGACCTGTCTATCAGTTCAGCTATCAATCTAATAAACAGAGACCAGAGCAACTGACATTCAGAGCACCCAAATTGGATCCTGAACCATTTAGACCAATGGTGAGCTACAGCAAACCTTTCAACCTTGAGAACGAATTCAACGCGATCACTCCTTCAATTTCACCTGGCTACCACCAGCAATACTTGATTGAGAACGTGCATGTTACCACAGAGAGTCCTACTTCAAGCAGATACTACCCCAAATCTAAAACGAGGGATGAAGATTATGATGACACACCGATCAAGGAAGTACGGCCAACGAAGACTAGAAATCACATTCAGCACGAAAAAGCAGCACCTGTCCACCATGTAACCCATCCCAACACGACACCCAACCCAATCAGTCACGGATACTACACCAAACACGACGAGAGGTTCTTAGATGACATCACCAAGAACTCCTTTGATATTTTCGGTAAGAAAATAGAAGATAACACGCACGATGTGAATGGTTTGGCAGTGACACCCCCACTCGGGACCGTGAGGACACCGATAGACAACAGTATCAACTTGCAATACGCTTATGAACTCGTTGATCACCAGCACCAAAACCCACCATCGTTGGACCGAGACACATTAGTAAACGAGCGTCACCCACGACCAAACATCAACCCTGACAGTGAACAAATTCCAGTACAAAACGCTGAACTAGTACAGTCCGACAAACCACCGTCACTACTGGACGATACGCTAGTAAACGAAAGGTATCCGCGACCGCAAATAAACCCTGACAGTGAGTTCATACCCATACCTAACCCAGGGTACCGTCAATCCCAGCAATACAGATTACCAACGCAAGTACAAAGGCCTCAATACACTGCCGGTGAGCAGTATGATTTGAACAGACCATCGTTAGCTGGAGACACAGCTGTAAACTACAAGAGGCCGCTTCCACCAATCAACGCTGATGCAGAGTGGATAGCGCCTGTTAATACAGCGGGTGAAGGAAGGCCAGGGTCCTTCGTGTCATATAGACTGCCTGGCGAAGGTGCCCATGTGTATTTCCTGACGCCTCAAGCGGCGCAAGTCCAGGCGCAGAGAGAGAGATACAGATCGCCAGGATACGGACGGTGAAACCAAAGCTCTAGTCTGACTTTGTTGCGGGGTGTGTAAATAGTAAAGCGCAAATGTGATAGTGTAGATACGTTAGTGATAAAGATTAAAAACTAGCGGTATCCATCCGCCAAATGCCATAATATTTAAAAAGGAAGTTTTTAGAGCGATCAATGTTTTTGTGAACGGACGCTGTTTTTGATATTTTTATTTATTGAATTTTTAATTGTTAAGAAGTCGTGGTGCATGTAGTGATAACTAATTTATTTATGTCAGTATTCTCAATGAACTCTTAGGGATGTTGTGATGTGATGCGATATAAAGTGTGGGAATGATTCTGAGCATTGTTAAATAATAACAATTGTTATTTGTGATTGTTATATAAAATAAAATTAATGACAAAATAATTGTGATTTTGTATTGTATTTTTAAAACAAAGAATGTAAAATAAAATAAATTAAAAATGTTTATAATGAATCTGATTTTTTGTTCTCACGTTAACCTTTTCCCATAACTTTTAAAACGCTTCCTTACACTGATTTGTTTGCGAAAACAAATTCAGATTAAGTCAACGATAGTATGAACAAAGAAAACTTGAATATCTTTAGACAAAAGAATATGCAGTTCTAGGTTTTTTTTGTTTGAAAACCAAACTGTACCTAGTAAATTCTAGTTTATCTAGCTATTAAAGTAAAACTATACGTATCTTTGTTTAGACTCATTGATAAGCTATGGCTGACACCTGTTAACCGCAACCTAGGATGACAATATTAAATTACATCACACGAACTAAACTGGATCAATAACAATATACAATAGCTCCTAGAACAATACGAATTCATAATATTATTGTGGTTATTTGTACGTGGCATATTGACATCTAAATTATAGAACTGGTTTCAGTAAAATTTTGCTGAACTTTACACGGTCGAAGACATACACTAATGACAAATATTTTAGCAACATAAACCAGCAAATAATAGTACAACAAAAGTAGAATAACCTCTTTCATCAGACAGAACCAATGCGGGTTGGTGGACTTCCCATAGGCATCAGAATTTCTTCTTTAGCGTATGCAGGTTTCCTCACGACGTTTTCCTTTACCGTTATTCTAACTTTAATTACGTTAGAAAAACGCATGAACTACAATGACTTGTCGTATGTGCGGACTTGATCCCGGACCCTCGTGATTGAGAGCCCTTTCCTCTCCGCAGCGCATTATAGAAATAATTATGTGAATTATCAATGGTGTTAGAACCAAATTCGTAAAGAAACAATGTGAAAATGTAAAGTCATACTAAAAGATTTAATGAATAACTAACATGATGATGCAAGTTATACGGACGAAATTGGCGACGTGCTTAAAAAGGGCCAGGTCAGATCTACCCGAAACCGACGAGCATGCATGAAAGGACTTATTAATGTGGAGGAAGCTAGAGAGGTTTGTCAGGATCGTAGCAGGCGGCGTTCCGTTGTCTCTGCCTACCCCAGTGGGAGACAGGCGTGAGAATATGTATGTAAGTATAAAATAAGTTGTAAAACTGAAAATTTCACATGACTCACGACCAAATGTATATCTTATTTAAAACATTGGGAAAAAGGTATTATAGTCGAAACATTATCAGCAATGGATGTCTATTAGCCTCCGACACGACTATCAGTCGTATTAGTCGTCGTATTAGTCACACATTAAAAAAATCTATTTATTTACATAATAAAAAATGCAGGTGTCTTTTTTGTAGCCAGTTAGCACACTCTCCTCTATTACTAGCTACCAGTTTTTGCCCGCGACTTCGTACGCGTAGATTGCAAACATTTAGCCTGGCCAAACACGGGCATTCGCCACAACAACGCGACACGCTTTTTCATACATTTTGTATCTGAAACAAGTGGCGGTCACACGTGTGGCGAGTCCCTACAAAATGTATGAAAAACCGCAGCTCGTTTTGAGGCTGCCGCAAATGGCGTGTGTGGCGGCCAGGCTTAGGATTTTCCAAAAATCCTTTGTTCTTCGTCAGTTTAGGCAGTGCATAATCTATCTGTCAGTCAGTACGGCAGTCACGCAACTTATTTATATGTATAGACTAAAACTTTGATTAAATTAAAATAGCGGACGATAGATGACGTCCTCGAACAATGGATCTGCTTTTCATGTACTTACGAGTGAAAAATAATGCCTTGCGATTTGATTTTTCTTTTTGAATGATTTATGCAACAAGTAAAAAGCACACGAAGGCATTGTGGTACCTTTATTCCGCCTTAAATCCAAAAGAATCTTAATCACGCATGCGTCTCATTCGAATACGACATACTCAGTTGCAGAAACGCTCATTAAGAGTCTATGTGAAAAAAATAGGATTCTTCAAAGCGTCATATATCATGAAGCACTAACAGTAGGAGTATGATTAGCGTATATTTGTAAATTGAACATATAATTCAAGTTTTGACAAGAGCCAAAACACGATTAAGACACATTTTCTCGATAGAAAAAAAAACCAAAGTAGCCTCCGTTATTAAAACGCTTGGAACTGCTAAACGGTGAATAATAGAAACAAGAGACTTGATTTAAGAAAAAGAGATTGATATTTTACAAATTTTGTTAAGAGCAGAATTGAACTTACATAAATAGTACAATCACAATTTAATAAAGTTTGTTTTACGCTTGCGATGTTTCAGGCGCGCGCGCCGCCCCATCTCTTTCTCTCGCATCAGGCAGTAATATGAGCTATCACACGCCCATTTCGCTTCAATTATTTTTCAAAATAGGCCCTTAAAGTTAATCCTCCATTAAATCTCTTGCTTTCACTTTTTATCTTGTTGACGTAGTAAAAGTTAGCAAGGATTAACTCTAATGAGCGTTCCTGCAACTGAGATTAGGTCAATTAGGCGACGGGGGCTCAATTTATGCGTTCTAAAGGCTAGTCACCTATCTTCCGCTATTTAAATTTAATCAAAGGATTTAATCCTAAACATAAAACTAACCTGTATCGGGCTCGGTAGTCTGTGGGATGTCTCTCAGCGGCTGGGCGTACAATCTCAGGTACACCTGGATGGCGACGCGGGCGCATCTGAAGTAGAAGGGATGCGCGCGCAGGACATCCTCGAGCCGCAGCAGGCCGACGTAGGAGCGCAGCGTCATCTTGCGCATGCAGTACGAGTGGAAGTCGAATTGGTCTTCCATTATTTCTGAAAAATGCTGTACAAAAATATTCAATCATTAGACCAACAACCTTTCACAAATTAGTAGACAATTTCATGTCAGGGCATCTTTTCAAGCTGCCTCTGACTTGGCTTTATAAATACCGCCATTAATGGCAATATGTCATTTATATAAAGGGTGGATTATTTTCTAGGGCCCGTCAGGACGAAAAGGCCGACTCAAGACCGATTTGGCCCCCTGAGACACCATCTCGTTTATTTAAAGGTAAACTTTCAGAAGCAGTGTAAAACGTATAAATTCTATGCACGATAAAAATCGGGACGCGACGAAAATATTTAGATCGAAGTGAGCTCAAAACTAAACTGAGGTTACATCGATAGATCTCGTACCCTAGCTTAGACCTTTTCGTTTTTACAAGACACAAAACAAATTCCCCAAATTCTTATGTACAAAGCTATTGTATCGTTAAAATCTGTCAGCGTTCGCTGTATTCAAGGCAAAACCACTGATTACTAAAGAGTAGATACATAACTCACACTAGAAAACGATAAATTGCCACGTGTTGATTTGATTACCTATCTCTTTCCTGCTGCAAGACGATACGCGCAAGCGCGCGACATTCTGTCCGGCGCTCTCGCTTGCGCTTTTGGCAACTGACTGGCTAAGACATCGCTTACGATGCGCCAAAGTTAAGGTTCTTATCTCGATACCTACGACTGAGTGACGGAGGCCTGACAACAGTGAATATGCATCTTGCTTTCACTTACTCTAGGCTCAAACTGTGGTCAAACACCACACCATTAAGGCGGTTGCAGAGGGGTCAATTTTATACAAAACTTTGACGCACAATACGCGTAGACGGTATTAATATAAGTAACTTTGTGTATATGGAAAAATAGTTTGGAAAATCTAGTTGCCGCGTAACAAATAACATTTGCAATTTATAAAATAATTACGAAGATATAAAGCTTTGAAATTTTTCATACAAAATTTTAAAAGCTTTATATTATAAAATGCAAATGTTATTTGTTACGCGGCAACTAGATTTTCTAAACTATTTTTCCATATATAAAATATTACTTTTATTAATTCCGTCTACGCGTATTGTGCGTCAAACGTTTGTATGGACTGAAACCACCTTAAATAATTTAAAATGTTTACCCTATCGACTTCGTGCGCCTTCTTCAGTGCCTCGCCCCACTGCTGGAGACGTTGGTACGAGGCCGAGGCTTCCGTCTGGAACCACATGCACTGCATCTCGTTCAGATTCTCCGTCGCTGGGACACCTGCAAAAAAGTTATTGATTACGGTTTGAAATTGTTGCTTGGATGGATTTGTGAGAATTAGCACACTAGGCGGATCGGACTTTGCTGTCTGCTTATTAAAAAAAAAATAATAATATCTTGGACATTGTCACACAAATTATCTAGAGAGTCTACCCATCAAACTAAACAACTTTTCCTATGAGAGCTAACCGATCGGAGCAAAAAAAATCAGCAGTTCAAGCAAAAAGATTGGGCTCCGCCTGGTCAAACGGTCAAATAATTTATAAGATTAATATTTTCAAAATCTGTGGCAGTAATTTATAATTAAAAGTTAATAGATGGAATTGTGTTTATTCAATCAAAATGTGAGGTACATTTTAACATAGGTAAAAAAAACAACTAATAAAGTTAATAAAAACCCTATAAACAAAACATTTAAGGCCTCGCCCAGGAGGACCACCCGTATCCAGGAGGCAGGCAGCATTCCCCCTCTGGATTGCTAGGCTTATCCGCTGCCGGAGGAAGCTGCCAGATGTCCTGTCGTCAGTACTCTCGACCAGGCGAGCGGACAGCTCTTTGATAAGCAGTTTTGCTTTTGGTCCCCATAGACCTAGGGTTTCTACCCTTAGTACAGTAGTACCAGGTTTATAAGTCTCACCGATGTACCTGCGCAGTTGACAATATTTAAAAGCGCGCGATATTATATTGACCACTAAGGATGTGACACCTTGCCGCTATTGGCTTATTGCTTTCGTGCCCTTTTCGCTGCCGAAGCATCCATAAGTCTGCTGCTATTCGTGTAGGAGCGAAGTAGAGAATAACCGATTTTGCACTGCTCTGCGCAAACGAAGATTGACGAGCGGAATTATTTTCCTGGTCGTACTGTACCTATATCTAAAGAGCTTATATTTGAATGTTCGTTCATTTACCGTGCGGGAGCGATGTAAATGAGCTATGTATAAGGTACCTTCTCTAGTGAACTTGGCGCACATCTCCTCGGCGCGCTTCACGTGTCCGGCGCGCAGCATGTAGCGCGCGCACTTGCTGTTCACGTATCGGTCCGCCGTGTCCATCGCTTGCGCTTCCTCTAGCCACTGGTACGCTGATACTGGGTCACCGGCGTGCTGGAAACATTCACATTTCAAATTAAAAAACCGGACAAATGCATGTCGGACTCGCGCATAAAGGCGAGGGTTTCGTACCACCACACAATCATTTTATATATCTTTCTTACCTTATATATCCTTCCTTTAACAATAAACAGTTCGATAAGCGTAGGAGTGTGTTCTATAGCAGCATCAATATACTTCAGTGCTCTGTCCGTGTCCTTTTTGTAGTCAAAGTGCTGCGCTGCGAAGTAGTAGGCCCATAACAGCGCGCTGGCGGGCTGTGTGTCCTCGCCCGCGTCCGCACTGAACGCGCCAGTCTTTGATAAATTATCTATGTATTGTAAAATTAGTCTTTCTATCGTGTCTGCTTTACTTTGGTCTGCGTATAACGATCTGGAAATTAAATGTAAGTTATAGGTCAGCTTAGGTAGAACACAATTTCTTCAAAATCAATTCACTGAATGTTTTGATAAGTTGATAGATGTAGCACAGATTCTTATGAGGTGATGTCAGGTAACATACACTACGCCCACCTGAACGGACCGGAACTAGTGTTCGATTTCATTTCAAGTATCGAACAAGATCAAAGTTTGACTGAAGATGTTGATTGGGTATTTTATAGATTCGCTGAGTGCGTATATTGTAAAGGAATGGAGATATGACAAAAATGTATGAAAAATCGTGCAGTAACAGGCACAGTTGCAAGATTTTCTAAGCAATTTCAACTTCGTCATCATCATCATGTCAGCCAAAGGACGTGCACTGCTGGGCAAAGGCCTCCCCAAGGATCGCCACAACGACCGGTCCAGCGCTGCCCTCATCCATCGTGTTAATACCGCATACACAGAAAGGGACAAAAAACATCGATTTTCTCTTGTTCACTCAATGCAATTAGCATATAAGGCTGTCTCATTTTCGCTTCTATTATAATTTTAATGCCTTTTCTAGTCATTCTCTTTCTACAACCGACGACTATAGAAAGAGGACATCATTAACATACCTCATGTCGACGAACAGGGGCGGGATGCCTTTATGCAAGCCGTGCCTCAAGTACTCGTCGATCAGCCGCTCCGCCGACGCCGGCGCCTGCGCCTCCGTCAGCTGCAGCCGTCTCGGAGCTATTGCTTTGGGGTAGTCTTTCCTGCAATACACAAAAATTTACTTGTTTATGATGATTCGCTTTGGCGAAATTCTAAAGAATATGTTAAGTCCGCATTGGGCACAATTGGTGGACTAACGTACATAGGTCTGTGCCCTGTAGTGGGGACGATAGAGGATAATGATGAGGAGCATTAAAGTATCTCAAAAATGGCTGTAACAATCTTAAAGACAGACAGATTCTCTTAGATGTTGTAGAATCATTTACTAAAGGACATTTTAGGCTTGTTTTAATGTCTTCTATCGATGGACCGATGTGGTGAAAAAAATGACCGAGACAACACTACAGGCCAGCATACACAAGGCCCAAGACCGAGCGGCCTGGAGAGCTGAGGTGGCACAAGCAACCCACGATGGTCACGTCCCTCAGCCATGAGGTTACGACCAAGAAGAAGAATCGATTTTCCAGGTTCTGACTGATCATTAAATTTTCAATATGACGAAAAGTTACTTTGCCTCTTCTGTCCAATGACCTTTTTGGATTATAGGTTGTAGTGTCGAGAAATTTATTTAAAAGAGAATTGATTGATTTCGAGAAAATTTGTTATCCTTTTTTATACGGCACTGAGATGTAGACCGTACGTGACATGTCGCCCAGGTACTATACAATAATAGGTACTATAAATTCCGTGTGGTACAATAAGTTCCAAGAAACTAATTAATACAAGGAAGAAAACCAACAACTAATGCTCTTTAGAACTAACCGGGATCATTATAAATATGAATGATATTTTGATTGTTGCCTCGCACAAAGAGATTACATAATCTGTAGAGTATCTTCTGAGTATTTCTGTTTCCAATACAATATAGGTATTAGAACATAGCTATATCACAGCATAACTACAGGGTGAAATTGATATCAGTAGCATCCTTTTAAACTAAGAGTCTACCCATCGAACTGAACAACTTTTACTATAGGAGCAAAACGATCGGAGCAAAAAAACATTTGCAGTTGCATACATTTGAGTCGCGAACTCGCGCGTCGAGATTGCAGTTTAGTACGGAACAGCAGATTTTTTTATTTGCCCCGATCGGTTTGCTCCCATAGTAAAAGTTGTTCAGTTTGGTGGGTAGACTCTTAGTTTTAAAGGATGTTAATGATATCAATTTCACCCTGTATATAGCCCTTACAGTACGGCAACGGATGTACTTGCGCAGAGCAACGGAGGGGGTCGCATCTCGAACTTTGTATGAAGAGGTTGGTATTGCCTTGCATATCTGCGCATGACAGCGTAAGTACACGGGCGCAGCGCCAGGGGGCGGTGTAATCGCCCGCCATCAAGATTGTTGCCATACTGTAAGGCTTATAGTAATACTGTGGCTATATTACGTAGTACATAACAAATACTTACTTATATACATCGAAAAAGGCCACTTTTTCTTCAGGATCACTAAGCTGTTTCGCTTCTATTAGTTTCTGATAATACATCACATTTTCAGGGTTACGTTTTAGTAAGTCCTCGTAAACTGCTTCTGCTTCTTTGAACCTGGAATAAAAATAATATAACAATGAATTATGTAATAAATACACATTTGAATTGAAATGATTCCTTTTTTTATTATTATACAGATTAAGTCCCAAACATACCCGAATCTAGTATAACATTTAAATTTTATCTTTATCTATAATGTTACGCCTCTTTCCCAGTGGGGTAGGCAGAGACCAGGGCGCGCCATCTACTACGATCCTCACATACCTCATTCAAATCCAACTTTAATTATACTAGTTTATTATGTTTTGTATGAATATTTACTGTAATATTTGCCTAGAGTTAGAGTTGAATAATGCAGAAAGCTGGTTTAAATTAAACAAGTTTGAATTTTTTAAGCTTGCGTCATTTTACCTATCATATTATCATAATTGCATAACAACTGCCTGCCTGCATGCTGTGCCGAGAGTCGCGGGTTCGAATCCCGTAAGGGACAAGTATGATGAATATGAATATTTGTACCCGAGTCATGGATGTTTGTATCTAGATATGTATTCTATATCGTTGTCTAGTCATCATAATTAATTAATTATAACACTTTATTGTACACACGGACATAATAATATACAAAGTTGAGAAAACATGTACAAAGGGCGAGCTTATCTCTGAAGAGATTTCTTCCAGCAGACCCGTAGAAGAGACAGACATCATAATATAAGTCCAGGTACATGTGACTAGATAATTTGTGTGACAATGTCCAAGATTTATTTTTTTTATTTTATTTAACTGCAACATTATACTTTGAATCAAAACCCATTATAACACCCAATCTTAATATAAATAAAGTACGACACTTATCGTTATCCATGTTTTTGCCGCGCGCATTAACTAAAATACGTTCTAACTGCGCGCGCACAATGCATTGACACTCCTTTGCCGCGCCGTCAAAAACCCACATGAACTGGTTCGTTATGCGGCATGTTCGAGCGCGCCATGGTTCGAGTTGCCTCGCGCGGCGATACAGTACCCATAGTGCGCGGCTGCCGCGCGAGCCAATGTTCGATGGTTTGCCGCGCGAAGTCGATACGCACCTTTAACTCCCGAGGATGGTGGAGCGAAACATGTGTAGAGTAGAAATTATTTGGTGGGCAGGTTGTATTGCATAACGTAATAACACTTTGTCTACTAGGTATTTAAAAGCGGAGGTCTCGATACAATCGTGTTATCTACCTATTATACATAATATATTCTAATAATCAATGCACAATTTCAATACAACAAATTCCTTATTTTTTACTGTAACATGCTATAAATAAACAAATCATAATCTTTATGACTAGCAAATACATTGATCAATAATCAATGTGTCCTTGCCGACAGTAAATACCTATAGGTAACATTACATAAACATGTAAGTTTATAAGTTAACCTCTATTCGAATAGAAAGAAAGGCACTAACTTAACATGCACTTTTCATAATCTATTTGATTAAAACAGGATTTTGCTATGGAATAATTGGTTTCCTACTAATATTATACTAAGTCAGCTGAATTTGTTGTATTATAACAATGACTTTCTATATAATATTAACTGTAACAGTGTGTCTGTACATTGAAGATATTAACAAAAAAAAGTTACGATATGGTTTTTAGGTGTCCCTGATTCCATATCACCAATATTTGGATTTTTTGTCTGTTTGTTTGTTTGAACGAGCATCACGCAAAAACTACTGAACCGATTTTGATGAAACTTTTTTTGTTTGATAGCTAATGATCTGACTTAAAATCTGGTATGTAATTTATGCGGACAAAGTCGCGGGTTAACTCTAGTAATATATAAATTTAGAAATTTGCAAGTCTACATACATTTCAAGTGACATTTTAAGCTATTTATAATAATGACAGTTTGGATGTTTGTTACAGCATCAGACTACCAATTCAGATGTTTCTACATACATACAGCAAATCACGAGCGAGCATAATCCCTTTTGGGGTGGCTAAAAACATTGCTACGCTGTCTTGCATGCAATTGTAACAAGGTTCACTTAGTACATTTAATCCTAATTTTCCATGTTTGAAGAAAATAAATAAATAATAATAACGCTCACACGCACATACATTGTAATGATCCTAAGCCTTAGGCTTTTTGTTATGAATCATACAAGAACAGCACAAACATATAACATCCATGACCGAACCGGGATTCGAAACCAGGACTCAAAATACGCGACTATCAACTCACAAAATTATGCTCGTTTGACTTCACCCTAACATAGTTCTAGAAGTATTATAATCTCGAGGATTGTTTTATGAACAAAAAGACATTAGAGCTAATACAAAATGGTGGTGCCTCGTGGCAGGCCAAAAAGCACACGATCGTCGGCGAACCGACTCGCCGCGCAACTCACCGATTTGTCATTAAATCAATCAATGCTCATCAAATCCGATCTAATGAGTAGAGAGTAGTTTATGTCATTGAGTTTGGCTGGTCATGATGGTTATGAAATTTTCCCATTATTACCAAAGGTTTGCTGATTGCCCAGGTGCACCGGATGCATCACGAGTTTAGTATATCACAAAGTAGCAAATGTATAGGTGACAGTATTTCTTTAGTTACAAGCAGGAATGTTGTTTGTTATTAGATATTGTTAGTTACTCATTATACAAAATATAAGAACTCACCTCTTCAGCTTCAAATAATATTCTCCTGAAGTTTCCTTTATAGACAACTTATCGAGAATCTGACTTTGGAACTTGTGTAAATGGGACAGAGCTCTGTCATACTGCCCTGACTCAGCCAGAACCATATTCTGGTACAAAAGCAGTTCTGAATGTTCGTAATCGTATGGTCCCTTCATTTGATTAGTACGGAAGGCGTCTAGGATGCTGTTGGCCATTTCGTAGTCTCCTAAAAGGTGGTAGCTCATGGCAAACCCGATCCATGATGCTCGTTGTGTCGGTCTGAGCATGAATAGTTGGTAACGGGTGTCCTGGAATAAATTATCAGTTTTTTGTTAAGATATTTGGAAAGTCAATGAAACCAGGAGAGGTGGGCAAGAATTGTCACACCCTGGATCCCAGAAACCAGTAATTGGCATCCAGGTCGACCTAGAAAGAGGTGGCGGGACAATATGAATGCAAGGGACCTACCCTTTAATTAGTAATAAAGACGTTCCCATTTGCCCAGCATTAGGATGATATAGGCTACAAAAAAAATAGTGAGACCACTTGTAAGAAACAATGTTTGTAAGACTATTTACATTTTTATTTAGTTTTAAGACTGTACTATTTTAATAGAATATATGATAATATAAGCCTACAAATGTCCCACTGCAAGGTCAAGGCCATCATAACTAAAAGCCATACTGTTATGGCTCAGTGTGGATTGGGTGACACATCACTACGCACCAAACCGAAATCTCTTTTGGTTTATGTAATGTATTATTTAAGTTGAGTTAATTCATGTATCTGGTAAATAAATAATACAATAAAAATAAATACAATACAATTTGCAATTTTTTTTCAATTTTGGATTGTATTGCTTGTCTCCTGAAGAATCCTTACACATACATAAACCTAACAAGCACAACCATTGCTCTGACCCCTTGAACTCATTTCATCCATTGCAGATAGCATAATCTTTTTTTATCTTTACAATCTATTTACATTATGTCTTTAGTCTCAAATATGATTAACAAACTTACTTTATACCCTTCCAAGTCTCTCATCTGAATCTGAAGCAATGATAGATCACGGAGAATCTGGATGTTCTCCTTCTCCCATTTAAGAGCGTTGCGGTAACATTTGATGGCCTCATCATACTTTTTATCGGAACGCTGTAGAAGACCATACACATGCCAACAGACTGGAGACTTGAGGTCGTTACGGAGGCCTCGGCGTACATACTCATAGGCCTCATCTTTACGTCCCAGGCAGTTAAGGGTCAGTCCTTTCATAGCCAGTGTTTCTGAAACATTTCCAAAATGATAACATTTTTTTTATATATTATTTCAACAATGGAAGTCACGCTGTAGGTTTTGCAGCGAGCAGTTGTGAACCTGCCACGAGGGTACGCAATCTTCTCTCAGCTGTGTTTTGGCTCAAAAATAATCCTTGAGATTGAGATAGATACCACGAACTACATTTATTTTTTATTTTTGTAATTAATGGACTCTTGCTTGAGCGTTAGCACTGCATTTCTGCCAGTGTCAAGTGTTAATGGGAGAATCTACCCCAATCTCAGGGATTGTTTTTGGAGCAAGAAGAGATATTGAGGATTACGGAGCCTCGTGGCAGGCAAAAACGCGACGCGCGAAATACACACGAGACGAGTGCTCGGGTCAGAACCTGCAACGTGACTCCACAAACTACTTGACACTTGCGGAAAAGCACAAGCAAAGAGTCCATTAATGTGAAAATAAATATTCATAGGAAGGACTTGATCCATTTTTTTACCTGATTAACTGGTTGCTATCCAAAATTGTTTTTTATTATTGTGTAATGTGAAATGATCTAGCTTTTTTGTAAGTGTAATAAAAGCTATTGTATTGTATTGTAATTAATTTTATACAAATAATAGGTAAAGCTCACCTCCATGCTCTGCAAATTTCGGATTGGACAGGATCTGCTTTGCAAATTTCAACCCATTTTTATATTGTTTATGTTCATAGCAACGCTGAAAAAAAGTGTATGTTAATTTTATTATTTTGTTCATTATTTTATTTAGGGTACCATAATCCGGTCCCCTTTAAAGGCAACGGAAGAAATGCGATATTGTAAAGTAAAATAGGTAAATTCCAAAATAAAACTGTTATTGGTAGCTACGAATAACAAACCAGTCTTAGAAATACATTGGAATTAAAGTAAAATACTATACTTATTTGCAAATTAGAGTAACTGTTGTTTTAAACGTTTTTGTAACACAATAATTTTTAGGGACGGTAACACAGTGTGGTTATTTTGTTGAATAAACATCAATAAATGTAAGAAGTGACAAGAAAACCTTGCTGCATTAATGGTTACTATAAACAATAATGAACAAAAATCTGCATAATACGGTAAAAAATACTTATAGAATTTATACAATAAAAGAAAATTTTATCCAAATTGTACCTTGAATAAAAATAATGGCCCATTGGATGCAGCTCAAAGGGTGCGATGCGAAAACCTAGGAAATTGTTTGGTAATATCAAAGTCTAGGAAGAATCGAGCAGATATATTTGCCGGTGGGATTCTACGAGAATAATTAGTACTCAAAGAGTGCAAACATAGCATTACCACTTATTATTTAATTCGCGATAATCGCCGAGAATGACAAGCTACGAAAAATCTAAATGTATGTTTACAATGGTACTTACCAAAATTCTTTTGAAAAGGGCATTTTCTTTGGGTGGCAAAGGATTACTGGGTGGCATTTTGTTCCAATAAAATGAAGTATCTTTTTATTATTTCACTAAAAAATTGAAATATTGCTAAAAACCTCGTGGCTATAAACCAAAGAAGTCGATGAAGGATTGCTGTCTATGGTTCATAGAAAGGTCACGTGACCACTTTTTCAGTGATACCAGGGTAATAAAGATTTACCCAACTTAGGCTAGCCACATACATGCCGTTTTCACCCGTTCCGGTAAAGGGGCCCATTTAAGGGGATTGCAAGGCGGACTACTGTGAATGGGTCACAGTAGTCCGTCTTGCAATCCTACACCAATATCGGATCGTGAATGGTGTTGTAGTCCTACATGGCGTCCGACGACCTAGAGCAAAATGTATGAGTAGTCCTACTTGCAGGACAGTGTGTGGGCTCGTAGTCCTGCATGTCAATAACGTATTCTCCTAAGAGCAAAATGGGCAAGTTCTAAGGGCGGCCGGGTCAGGAGGGGCGGCCCGTAGGTAATTGTTGCCAAAGAAATAAAGTATTATCCAGACATCATGCGAAAAAATTTCGAGCTCGCTTCGCTCACTCTGGTTTATCTTTTTATTTTTGTAGGGACTGTACGCATTAGACAAACAGAGTTTACAATCATGGCCAAATCTGAAGGCGTAGCTAGTGGGCGCCGCCCACCTCAGAAAGTCCGTCGAAAGAGCCATCCTCAGAAAAATCAAAAGTATTGAAGAAATAATTATAAGTACTATTTTGTGATTTCATTCTTTTTAACTTGATAGTAAGTTATACTATTCATTTCACGTAACATTATTTTATCATCACTGAAAACTTTCGTTTAAAGACACAATTTTCCGCACTCGGCACTAATATAACGCGTCGTTCGCTCCACGTTTTTTATTTATTCTTTCCTACTGCAACGACTTAGTCCCATTGCAGTAAATCTCGAGCTAGCTTCGCACGCACCTAAATTTCGACATAGTCATAATAAAATTATATTTGTATGTCAACGACCTTATCTTACTGCAGTAAAATCTCGAGCTCACTTCGCTCGCTCTAGGTTCTGGATCGTAGTGATCTCGTGCCGATCTATTCATATTTTAGTAGAATCTCGAGCTCGCTTCGCTCCCACCTGATTTTAGATCGTATTACGGTGACCTTATCGTATTGAAGTAAAATCTCGAGCTCGCTTCGAAATCATGGATCGGGATCATGTTAAAACATGCCGACCTGTTCATATATTTGTGAAATCTCGAGCTCGCTACGCTCGTTCCAGGTTTTAGTATGTAGGTACAGTCACGTGCCAACTTATTCATATTTTAGTAAAATCTCGAGCTCGCTTCGCTCGCTCCTGGTTCTAGATCGTATGATGACGACCTTATTATCTTTTTTTGCATTGCTCTAGGTTTCAAATTAGCCCAGTCATTTTACGGTTTGAGCCAGGACTAATTAGTAATTGATATTTTTTTTCGGTATAATATTGAAGAGCCAATTTGAGCCTCGAAATGTACCAAAATAAAAAAAAAATCACGTCAGCAAAAGTTGCAATTTTTAAAAATTTTGCTATTATCTCGTTCTAAAAAACCTGATGGAAGTTTTGTGGCACATATTTAAGGCTTTACCATTATACGTACTACAAAAATGGTGTGAATATTTTTGTCTACTTAAAAGGTTTTGAAAAATACATTCGTATTTTGTAATAAATAGTTACCTCATTTTTTAAATTTTATTGCCTATTTTATTGCTCAAAAATAATGTATATTGTTGAATCTAAGACAAATAAGTGCATTGGTATTAATATTAATAATTTAAAATCCTTCTGGGACATATAATTTTGATTTCTATGTTTCGTAGCAAATTTTTTTTAATATGCTTTAAGATAGTCCTTTTGTCACTTCCGTCCTTTCCGGTTACAGTTTAAAAGTCCAATTAGTAATTACTCCCTATCCCGGCCCCGCCTAACAAAACTCCGTAAAATGACTGGGCTAAATCGTATTATCGCGTACCGACCTATTCGTATTTCAGTCTTGCCACTGGTGGTGGCCGTAGATGAGCTAGCTGGCTGGTTTTCGCCCTTAGAAAAAATCTCTAGCTACGCCAATGGCCGAATCGTTTTGCGGAAAAATTTCAAGCTCGCTTCGCTCGTTCTGGTCCCTATTTTTACTATTACAGTGCATACATAGACTGATACGACACTACTACAATTTGAATGTAGCTTCTTTTGTTGGTCAATTATTAAATATCTCAAAACTTTAGAACTTTTGCTGGCACAAATCTTGGCTACAGGCCAACCGCCGTCCAACTGCATTTATGGGGGGCGGCCAAATATATTTGCCCAGGAGCGCAATATTTGTAAATACATCCCTGCTGCATGTAGGACTACTATGAATGGTCTCCTAAGAACAGAATTGAAAACTGGTACGCACTGCATCACATCAAGCTATACAAAACCAATATAAGCTGGCCGCGCGACGTCATACGTTACTCGACCTACGCGCGGCCAGCTTATTGTCACGGATGCTGTGAAATGACGCAGCTATAGAAAGGCATTCAAAAATTCGGACGGTTTGTCAACAAGCTTCGTAGCTCAGCGGTCGAGGCATGGACTCCCATGCCGGGGGTCGATGGTTCGAGACTCGTCGAAAATAATTCTAGATTTTATTGTTGTTGGAAATGTTCTAGAAAAGTAAGAGGGAGTAAGAATATTTGGAAAGAGACAAAAAAAATGGGCGTGTCTAGGAATGTTCTAGAAAACGGAGAGAGAAGGAATATTCGAAAAGAACCAAAAACAATAGGAATGTTCTAGAACAAAGAGAGAGAAGAAATATTTGTAAAAAAACAATAAAAGGGGGATGAGGGTGTTTAGGAAAATTCGAGAAAGAAGGCGGGATTAAGAAATATCCGGAAGGGAACAAAGGAATAAAGAAAAGACTAACGAAATTCGGCCATCTAGAAAATTCTAAGGGGTATATAAGGCCGCGAGTTTGCGGACGCAAGTCAGTATTGATTTAACAGTGGAAAAGTGCGAAGAAAAGTAAAAGTGGAAAAGTACTAGTGAAAAGTAAAGTGCAAAGTAAAGTGGAACAGTGAGTAGACAAGTGTCAGTCTAGTGCAGTGTAGTGTGTGTCGCGTGTCGTGACGTCATAGTGCCGTGCTTCGTGACGTCATAGCGTGTTGCGCGTCGTGACGTAGTGAACAGTGAAAGTGGTGAGAGGGGAAACCCCTGCGAGGAGGACTGTTAAAAGGGGAACCTCTGCGAGGTGGTCCGTGTGTAAGTGTGTAACCCAATAAACTCTGTAAATAAATTGGACTTAGCGTTTCACTCCAATCCCGAAACCCGACGCTCGTAACATTATGTTGGTTTTGTATAGCTTGATGTGTCGCCGTGTGTACATCGCCACCTACGAATAAGAATAACATCGCCACTCACATGCCGCTTTCACCTGGTAAGTTTCATTCTTACATTTTGTATTCCCGTGTACCCGTTCACATCGAGTACTGCCAGGCGTAAATGCATAAATTCAGAGAAATTATCCGAAAAATGAATAAACAGGGTGCTTGAGCACTAGTAGAACGTCATCGTTAAAGTTCCGTTTTCCCTGAAAGGACACCGTAGAACGTTGACGTTCCACCAGCCGCGCGTGGTTTCTCGTTGTAAATAATGCTATAATGTGATAAGGCTAAAGTTTTTATCTCATTGGTGTTTTTCGTGACTAAGGCCGAGATTCAGAGACGATTTTTTTAAGTAATAGTTCGAACTAAGTAGGGTCAAAAATTATGGATTTTGACATATGGGAGTTCGAACTAAGACTTAATGAGGGATTTTCCAGAAGAAAAAAAAGTTAATTCCTAATTGCTCAATAGTTAGATATTGTATTACAATTATTACTGCGTATTTTTACAATTATTATTAATTAATACATATGCTCATACCTATTGGACCCCTCTCTGCTCAACGCCATCTATCGAGAAATTAGGAACTAACTTTTTTATTTTTTTTTCTTTTCGAAAATCCCTCATTATAAAATTTAAAAGGTATAAAAGTAACCAATAGAATGCGTCCAATAGTGAAGCGACAATGAGCGGAAATATGACTCGTTGTAGGGAGGGAGGGCCGTGGCTGAATGGAAAATGCATGTTTGTGGCCAGCCTTATGGGGCCAATTTCACATTATGGTTTCGAAGTGTTTACGAATATAGCTCAACAAACATTTTCTTTACTAAGTCTTTTATATATTTTATTTATTTTCATTTATTGAGAAAACCAACAGCCATATTTAAACATAGTACTTAAATTTTTTTGCATGCATATGCTCACGACTATATTCCCCGAGGGGGTGGTCAGAGATATTCTGAAACCTCAGAACATCCACGTTTCACTAGTAGTACCGAAACTCTGTCCAGTGTGACGGGGAGTGAGCCCGTCGCCACTTTTTATGGATAGTGGGTACAATACATGCCTCGAAATTGAAGCATGCAGGTTTCCACACGATGTTTTCCTTCACCGAAAAGCCAGTGGTATTACAAATCGGACATAAATTCCGAAAAACTCATTGGTACGAGTCGGCCTGGACGGGGATCGAACCATCGCCTCCTGCACGGCAGGCTAGGTTACTCGCCACTGGACCACCACGGCATTACTTAAAATTAACTAACTATATATTTAAATTAACCACTTCAGAAGCGCACAGATTGAATTTACGAAACTTTTATTATCGTTGTTATTTACATTTACATAAAGGGAGCTTACTCTTTCTGAGCCTCTTTGATTTAAACATTAGAGCTGTCAAGCTGTCTCCAAAAATACTCAGCGGTTCGTCGTTCATTGACCTGCCAAATATGTTCATTGTTCATTCATTCTGAAATAAATTTGTCATTTTCAAATGTCAAAATATTTCTCAAATTGTCAATCAATTAGTATTATAATTTCTCAAATGGAATTCGTATTCTTCTCATGTTAAGTAAATAAATTTAAAGCAGAATCATTACTAACACGAATAACTAACTAACCAAGTGTGCAAAAAGTAATATGGGTATTGAAAACATGCGTCGTTGGCCGATGTATATTGTTTTCGCAGTGTGCATTTTGTTGACACTTTCACTCTTCAATAGTTGGAGTATGGAAACAGAATTACGAAATAGAGTCGCCGAGATAAGTATTCAACTACAAGAATGCTCGAAACAACAAACATCTTGCATGGAAGACTCTCTAACTCTCCTCGAACAAAAAGAAGGGTGCGTATACAAAATAAACGACCTAGATAAACTAAAGAATAAACTAAGCAATGAAGTAAAAGAATACAAGAATAGAGCATCGAATGCTGAAGCTCAAGTAAACAGTACCTCAGTAGACGTACAGTTGTGTAAGACTGAAATGCAATCGTTGCAAAACTTGGTAGAAACGTTGCGATTTAAGAAAGAAACTTTGACGAGTTTGACTTCTCAATTGATTGAGAAGAAACAGAGAATTGAGGAGTTGGAGAAGGAAGTTGAGAAATTGAAGCTGGCTTTGACGACAAAAAGCGCTCCGAACCCGTCAGCGCCTTCCAAAGTAACGCCAGCGGCTTTACCACCCAAAATAAGTCCGCCTTTAAGCGCTAATAACCCCATAAATGAACCAGTAATTGAAGATAACGCTAAAGAAGAAATGGAAGACAATGCACTGAACGATGAGAATGCTTTTGATCAGCAATTGCAATAAATTCTATCAAATAATCAAATGGTCTCAATTTAATTGTAGTTGAAACACAAAGTGTAATTGAAACACAAAGTGTAATTGGATGACCAATTATTTTTATGTTTATGTTTTTTTTATGTATCATTCCTTCATGTTAACTGTGAAGGAAGCTTCCATGTATGTGACACTACAGTCAGTCATGCCATCGTTATATGCAAAAACTACATTTTACGTAACAATTGAGATTAAAAATAGAATAATTACTCAATTGTGGCAGTCTAAGGCCCATATTAACTGAACTCTAGCTATGCTTGTCCTTTTAAGACTCCTTTTACGATTCAGTGGCGCCTTATCACAATATTTTAGATTTCACAATCGAGAAGCCTGCAATAAAAAAGTTCAATTCCAAAAGCCTAAAAGTTATTTTTATACAATACTTTTATAGGTTTTCTGCCTCCGTGGTCTAATGGTTAAGAGCAAATGATTCCGTGCTTCGGATGGCACGTTAAGCCGTTGGTCCCGGCTACTATCTCTGGTAGTTGTGACATAAAAACTACGTCAGAGGCCGTACGGCGGTCTGAAAAAACTCAGACACCAGGGCTCTGCCCACACGATAAGAGGAAGATAGGTTTTCTTGCTTTGTTCATGTGATCTTAAATATTGTGATGAAGGGCTGATGAAGGATGAAGGGACCAATGTAGGCAACGTGGCTTACAGGAATTTGTTTGGCTGCGTTGTAGATATTTTTGTGAACTGTAGATTTGTTCTGGTGGCAGACAGTAGTGGTTCGACGGAAAGAAGTCTTGTTTTAAGCACTGGAGGTTTATTTTTACACCAGGGTTAGTTACAGGACAGCACCATCCAATATGGAAGAGAGGAATGGAAATTACAACTTTATTATTACTACATTTTATGTTGGTGTTGCCTCTTCTCTGAACGGTAAAAGGACTCTTAATTAGACTTGTATAATATGTCAGAGTGAGTTTAACAGCATGTGAACACTTGATATTGGGTCATTAATGCAACTTTATCAATAATTTTTTTATGTTTAAGTTAGTGTATGAGTTACATTTCAGCATTTACAGATAAATTCCGTTATAAGTTTGCTGTAAAGCTATTTTTTCGATCGCGTTTTTTAACTCATATCAGTGATATGAGATTTGGAGCCTTCAAACATTATTATAACTATAATTGTATTATTCCTATAAACTATTTTAATTTTAACATAGGAAAATTCCTAATAGATCCAGTACAACACAACATTGGTAAATAAAAAAACTCAACGCGACCTTTATTTTTAACTAAGTAGAAATTACGAACTATTTTCAGAAATAGGTTAAATTTATAAATAAATAAAACAGTAAATCGGTCAGCACATGCGTCGTCAAAAACAAAAACAGTCATAAATCAGCAACATGCTTCGTCAAAGCAATGAAATCCAAGCTCAGTCAAATAACCCGCCCCTGGACGATCCCGGCGCAAAGGAGCCCATTATGCTAGCAGCGTTGCCACGTTGAATTGCTATGGCTAGCCTTTGCACCAGAAACGACCCGGAACGGGGAAAATTATATATTTCATCAATACAGTTTTAGGTATGTTAAATTATAATTGTACAAACACTCCCTGGTAAGTTGGCAAACATTTAATATGTCGTTATTCTATGAGACAATGAAAAATTATGTCTAAAGTATGATAAAAAAATAAATAATTTACAGTATTGAAAATTTTTGATTGATTTTATGTATCTTTTAAATGTTATTGAAATAAGAAATTAAAAATTGTTGATCTATTAAATCAATTTCATAGGCAAGTACTAAGAAAGATTTACCAAGCATTATGAATTTATGAGTGAATAATTGGTAATTGGGTAAGCAAAAGAGATTGTTGTATTTTTAAAAAGTTATGTTTCTTATAAGGCCTGCTGCGTTAAGCGGGATTTACACGGTTAGATATTCGCCGTGCGGCTAAGTGCGATTTGAAGTACATTGCTGCGTAAGCTTGTTATGTTTAAAGTTTTTGTTGCACTAGCCAGTCGGTGTACTTTAAATCGCACTTAGCCTTCCGGCGAAAATCGACCCGTGTAAATCCCGCTTCAGGTAGGCGTCAGGAGACTGTCGCAGATGGCGTTTCATCCATATAGCGAATTAGCGACGTCGTTCGCCACATTCTTTGAATTTTCCAGAAGCACACGCATGCGGCTATGCGCGCGCGCGTCCCGCTTAACGCAGCGGACGGCCTTAGTGCTGTCTTCCAGTTGTTTTGTTTCATGGACTTGCGTTTTGTGGTCACGGACCTTTTTAAGAGATAGCGCGCACGAGCAACTTTTGTCTCGGCAACTAATTTATCTCTCACATCAAGTCTGCGGGTTTTTATGAAAGTGCGCGCATGTAACGACGCGATAGACGGGAGACTTTTCATACAAACCCGTAGACTTGATATAAGAGACAAATTAGTTGCGGAGACAAAAGTTGCTCGTGCGTGCTATCTCTAAGAGTCCGTCTTTGTGGTAAGATAAAGCCAAAAGCTACTATGTATTCAGTCTAAAATTAATGTCTTATGGCAATGTGAATACTACAAGTGTTCTGGATTCTATAAGCTACAAGTTATTTGTAGTGTGAATGTGATAAAATATGAGTTACGTAAGACCTTGCAAATAGTACTTGTTTATCAGTAGCCGCTTCCACTACCACTTTTTGTATGTACACAAGTTATATTTAAGTATTGCCATGATGGTGCCACTGAATATTGTATTTTATAGATCTGAAATCCTATGCCCTGCAATGGAAATGTAGATGAATGATGATATCCCAGTAAAACATAGCCCATATTTGTAACACACACAAGACTTGACGGGCTTATGTGCTTTTATGTTCGCGAAATAAGAGTATTCGTTTTGTTAGGTATGAATTCATATTTTTCTGTGATGCGTCAATTTGAGACAAGCTTTTATGATATTGGTATTTTATTAATTTAGATAGAAATAAATACAAGTTGTGTTAAGTATACGACGTATGAATTGTTTAAAAAATTTTGTAAACAGCTGAATTATTTGTATGAGAATGAAATAAAGAAATCATTTATTTATAAACAAATTTTATTCATCTTATACATCTCTAGCACAATCAAACAAAACTTTCCCCGTCGTTCATTACTTTACAAGTAACGCATAACAATATAAAACTTAAAAATAGTCATATTTCTAATTAAAGGCCTTAATAAATTGGAAATCTCATCGAAAATCCATTAGCGAATCGAATTTTTAAAGTTTTTACAGAAGTTAAGAAAACAAACATTAATAAATGTAGAGCTATCAAAATAAGTGTCTACTCTTAATTTTGGACCATACAGTAAATTATGTAAAACAATGCTAGTTTGAGCGCCACTGAAGCTGAGCGGAGCAGAATTGTGTAAAATCAACCAATAGAATTGCTAAAATTTTCCGTGCTTGACCGAGTCAAGCCATTTTATTGGTTCATTTTTAACATCTCCGCTTCAGTGGAAATGCACCCTAACTCTACTAGAGTCAAGGAATATACAGGGTGGAAAGTTAAGATGGGACTCAAAGGGCAGCTACAAGAAAACGTTCTTAGGAGACTCACCCTAACTTTTGGAGCATTTTATTTATGCATTCACAGATTTTGAAAAAGTGTACAGTCATCGAGAAAAACTGCAATTTTCACAAAACTTTTTTTTCATCTCATTCGATTCTCTTACTGATAAGGAACGTAAGTCTCTGTGGGGTCAACCGAGGTCGAGGTATAACTCTCAGAAAACACAAAATTAAATTCCCATACATTTATTAGAGAAATATCAAAATCACCCTAGTAGTGATTTTGTAAACACTTTCCAAATTTTTAGGGGCGGTTCAGACCATCAAACTGAACAACTTTTACTATGGGAGCAAACCAGAAAATAGCAAAAGAAAACTTTCTTGTAGCTATAATGCTTCTGGTAGCTGCCCTTTATGTCCCATCTTAACTTTCCACCCTGTATAATACTCTCTACCGAGAAGAATCGTGCGACGAACGTCCCGCGTCACGTAGCGGTGCTCTGTTTACCCTTAAACAGACAGGCATAATCCAGCGAACGTTCTAAGGCTCTTTGCACCAAAGCGGAAAAGATAGCAGGAGTTTGCTAAATAGTAGCATTTCTTAATATTGACAAATTCGTGCCCCCTGAACAAAATGCGCGTTTTGATGCCTTATCTATCCCCAGAATTTAAAGTGGCAAGGCACATAAGAGGGGGTATACGAATGTGTACGAAAGAAATACCTCACATGATCAATGATCAGATACCTAAATCTATTTTTTAAAGAATGTCATTTCAAAACTAAACTAAATTATTTCCTATGAACAATCTAAACCTAGAGATTAAAATAAAACGTCGGTGGTACTGACTACTGACAAGAAAGCGGAATATAGGAGATCTATTTGTGTACAATAGTACAATAGCATGAAATATAGTAACATACATGAACAATTAATAGTGAAGTACTATCAAGGAAATAGTACTAGGAATTAAAGATATAATACTGGATACAAACCCTGGTATCTCACATGTAATATACACACATGATATGGAGATCACCATTATGATGCATTTAACATGTTGACAGTCCCATGAGGCACAATTATATTAACGGTATGTCCATGAGCCAGATCTAAGTAAACATCAGTTTAAGACATATACTGCTAGTCGCACGTACATTAATTAAAGATATTCCACCATTAAATCTCATGCTGTCACTTTTTGTTTTGTTGACATAATAAAAGCAAGCAAGTGGTTTAATGGAGAATTACCGGCTTTTATTTTTTTATTAGAAAAATGTTTTAAATGTATGGGGACAATCAACATGTTAAGAAATGGGTTTGAGAGGTTAAACTGGATATGGAACATATTTGTGACATTTAAACATTTACATCAAGTAATTGCCAAATTGCTCATTAGTCCGGAAGACAAACATAAATCAATCTATAACACAAATTCATAATACACAAAGGTACAGTTTGTCACATATCCTCATAATAAACATACATAAAAATAGGTATATCCTATTACGTATAAAAATACAATAACTATTTTCATATCACATGGGTATTAAAAATGTTACATCTAAATATCTTTACTTCTACAGGCTTAAATCACTGG